>JAJQWJ010000002.1:64246363-65470863 GCA_023637945.1 Phaethornis superciliosus | reverse complement strand
CTTTCTCAGACAGGTCTTCTGCTTCTCTTTTGCCCTCTTTCTTCCCAGGAAAGGATATTTCACTCTTCCTTTCTGCTTCCCTTCTTTCAAAACAATACAGAACTCCTTGCTAGGCAATTATTCCTAGCTATCAAGTTCCCAATTAGATTATTTGGCAATCAGTGACAATACCATCTGTTTTTCCTATTATAAGCGGGCTTTGCTCTATTAGCTGTGTCCTTATGGACACACAATTTATGCAACATAAGATTTATCAGGAATGCACACAGCAAACTTCTTAAAAGTCTTAAACTCATTATGGACATACTCCAGTCAAACATAATTTTCCAGTGATAAATACATATCCTTAAATTAACTGGGATATTAGGACAACATTGAAATAGATAATACCAGCTTTCTCTTCCCCAAAAGCATATTCTTTTTCACAAGATCAAGTTGTGACAATGTCTGCGCAAGCTTCCTGTTTACTGTTTAAAGGCCCTCAAAAAACCAGAGATCACAGTGCAACTAGTAAAACACTTATCTGACCTAATCACATTGACCCATACGCTTGCTACATAATAAGGCTGAGAATTTTGAGATTATAAAAATCACAACTTACTTTTCAAAGGATGTCAAGATTGTGGCTACATTTTCCCATTGTTTTATTCCATTAGCACAGAATACATCTGTCTTCTGTTGCTTTATGGAAAAAATATTCACATATTGACCAGACAGAAAATAAGTGTTTACTTCTAGGTTAAGTCTGGATATTCTCTATTCATAGCCTAGGTTGCTGCCATACCAATACCTCAGCACATAAAGTGGACAAAGCACAAAAAAATAAATAAATATAGCAAGAGAGTTGAAACACGAGGTTGCAGGTTTTTAACTCTATCCTATTAACCTTATTTGCCTGCATCTGTGCATACGTTCCCCTTTTTTCTTCTTTTACCTGTATACACTAGGGACCACTGGATAGGGGGCAGAAGGAAAATTTTTCTTTATTGCAAGTGAAACTGGATCTACAGAGTGGATCTGTGCGTGGAGCACCAAACACAGGAATTACAAGAAACCCTTGCAAGAGATTTAACCCATTTTTAACACCATAAGCCTACTAAACACAAAGCAAATTTTTCTTTACCCAAAATTATTGCTTTTTCACTTATGTGTGATCAACTCACATGCATAGCATGTGAAGTGACATACCTCATTTATCTAATTTAGCTTTATGTACAAAAACCAAACATGGTATCAGTTGTTCCAGCAGTATGTCCTCTAATGCTTGTATCTCTCCATTAAAGTGGACCAGTAATAAGTTCATAAAAGGCATCACAAACTACTGCAGAATATAAAAATTAACTGAAATTACACTTACTGTAACCTGGGAAGCATCCATGAACTGTAGGCCAAAGTAATCAGTTTCCACAAGGTCCAAATGATACACAATCTGGTCAAACAACTCCTGTCCCTTTGCATTCTTCTGTAACAGAAAAGAAGGTTTTGGTTTAGTCTTGTTGGGTTTCTTTGCTTGTTTGTGGGTGTGCATTTTTTTGCTTGTTTGTGGGTTTATTTGGGTGGGTTTCTTTTTAAGTTCAAATGGGGAATTGCACAACAGAAAGGTGTTGCATAGTGGAAAATAATATCTAAATGTAACTGTATTTATTGTCAAGAATTGAGTTGACATTTCTTATAAATTTTATTCAAGACAGATACAATGACACACTGTTCCTGGATGCAGCTGTTCCGTAGGATCAAACTTTGCTCTCAAAGAGAACTTTTAAAGTTAAAGTGCACTGAAAAATGTGGGAAAGAAAGAAAAGGCTTCTGTCCAGTGTCCTCAGTCACAGAGCCAACATTTTAAAACAGAGGAACACTAATTCTCCATTAAAACCTTGTTTGACATGCCTCCTGAAATCTGCTGGCTGTTACCATGCATTAACTGTAGCCATGTACCTTATCACCACTCAAGATGCAAAATTTACTCTGGACAGCTTGAATACCTGAAGACTACTATGAAGAAAATTAATAGGATTTGATAAGAATCTTTCAATAATGTTGCTAATTACAATCACATTTATAGTTTTTAAATGGAGAAATAGAAAAAAAAAAAGGCAAAAAAAGCTACTGTTACTGCTTGTCATACCATCTGAAACACACAGCACGGAAACTAAACTCACCTAAATACAGATTATGGATCCTAGTGGAAAAGTTAGATGATCTTAAAGATAGGCTGCATTGGCCCATGTACTTGTTCTGAGGTTATGTCAAGAATTTACATAGCCAGTGCTTCAATTTCAAACACTAGAAGGAACAAACCTTGGAAGTTACAGGTGGGAAAGAGGACATAACAAATTTTTCATGCAAATCCTGTCACATTACTTGGGTAAGGAAGTTTTGAGTTTACAAAAAAAACCTTGGTTAAAAACACAAGATTATCATCCATCTCAGTAAACAAATGAAGCTACAGGTGTATTTCATACAGGAAAGTACAGATCTCGCAGCACTTTTGTGCCTGCTGTCTCTCATAAGCATCTGAGTATTTTTTGGTTTTAATTCTTATTTCTAAAATAACCTACTTGGTATTTCTACTTCATCTCAAATTGCAGCAAAATTCAGTTATTTCAGCAGAAGCAGAGTTAAATAGCATCCAGTTCCTTTAGCTTGTCTTTCTGCACAAAAGCAGTCAATTGTAACTCTCAGAACTCCTGTCCAGGATTCCAAGCTGTCTAAAATCAGTTTTCTCCAGCAAAATAACTATTAGAGTGTTACACCTCTGTAATATTTTTCCAAGAAGCTCAAGCAAGCTTAGTTGCGGGTAGTTTAGGTTTTTTGGGTTTTGGTTTTGTTTTATGGTTGCTTGATTTTTGTTGTGGTTTTTTTGTGTTTGTTGTTTTGTTTGTTTTGTTGGGTTTTTGTGTCCTTTCTTTAACAAACTGGAAGCACAGAAACTGAATCTTACACAACTTCAGGAACAGCTTTAGGAGCTCCATTAAAACAAGCTGCATAAAAACTTAAAACGAGCATTAAATTATCATTGTAAGAAACTGCTCTACTATTTTGGAGGGCAAGAGGTGAATAATAGACATTTGTAATTCAAGTTCAACATGCTAGGGAAAGCAGATGAAAATACAACAGGTTTTTAAAGCAGTACATTCCAAAGAAACAATAAGTTTTAGATGTTCAATAACTATAGAATCATAGAACAGTTCGGGATGGAAAAGACCTTAAAGATTGTAATTGCTATAAACCAAACAAAAAGGTTGCTAAAAAATATCAAAGATTTACTACATATGTTTAGGAAATTCAGCACTTGTTAAGCCAAACTAAAGCACAACAGAATGTAAACTGATTCAGCTCAAATGAGGAAGAAGAAACACCCCCCCTCCCCAAGCAATAAAAAGAAACGGCAAGATATGAAAAATTCGCAGAACTAGGAAAAACTGATTGGATGTCCTCAGATCACGTCCTTCCTTTATGGGATTAACTACCAGTATGTTTATCTTTGACTGCCACACACCCAATAGAAACCAGAGAGATCACGCTCCACACCTTCTGTACCCAAGTATCAGTTAATGTTCAACATGTGCCTTACACAGGGAATGGCTCTGCACTGCACGGCTAGACCATAAAATGCAGTATTACATAGAGAGTTTACAGGAGATTGTAACATTTAACTTGTCATTAAATTTGTTTTCACAGCAACCAGTACCATCTAGATGATAATGCTGCTGCAGCCAGCAGATTTCTGGCAAAAAAGCCAACCTTCCTTTGAGATGTTACAATAAAGGAGGAGGAGATATTAACTCCTTTTTTCTACTAGCACTAAAGTATGACCCTGCTCCCTCTGTGTCTTCACTGCCTGACAACCTAGGGAATCAGCTTGTAGACTGACTTGTTGGCACCTGTAGACTGAATGAAATGAGTGGCACATCCAAAGGTTTTGCCTCGGGATTTAGATATGCCCACATGCATAAAAGTGGTCTCTCAGGAAAAAAAATGTCCATATTAAGAGAAACTTCTGATTTTCATGGTCTTTTCCTCCTCCTCTCCTAGATAACACAAAAGGTAAAAAAAATGCTTCCTCTATCAAAACCTGGTACCACATAAATTGTATGAAAATTATTTATTACAAAAAAAAAAAAAAAAAAGTAGATCTAATCAGCTGGAATTTTTAAAAAATCACTCTTTCACTACAGACTCTCAATTTGTGCATACTTTTGAAAGACAGATATATATATATATAAAAATAACCACAACCTTAAACTCGGAGTATTTTATAGTCCCACCTTGCTAGACAAACAGATAAGACCTGTCAGATGAAAAGACATGCATAATTTTGATCTCTTTCATATTGTTATAAAGTTATGATAACTGGGAACCGCAGTGTAAGAAAAGCTGCAAAACCTTTCTTGTTTGGAGAAGGGGTTGATTGTTTGTTTGGTTGAAAACACCACAACTAAACCACTACCAATTTCTTGTAGAACATTCCCCAGAATCCAGGAGAACTTGTGTGAAACCTCACAAGCAATGATGGAAGGCCATTTCAAATGTCCAGCTTACAAACAAGCAACAGCTGCAACTCAAGGTAAAACTGAATTAGCATGAGGCTGTCACTTGTGTTCCCTTCTGCCTCTTTGTCCTTGAAGAAACATAGAAAGTCTGAATAACACTTGCAGATCGGGAAGCTGCATGATAATAAAAGCAACAAAAGAATGGAAGGAAAATAAAAAGTGTTTCTCATATCACTCAGCCCTGTCCTGCCTGACAGTCATGTCAGTTTCCACTACTCTGTCTCCTGGAAGCCCTTCTCAAATAATCACCCCATCATATTTTCTTTGGGACTATGAATCCTGTCAAAGAAAATTCTTACATTTAATGAGAATTTGCAGCTGGGTCCTCTTGCAAGGACTCAAATAGGCATGGGTATAAAGCACCTTAGAGACACCATAACAGCTGCATGGCCCACAGCTCAACCGGGCTAAATATTTAGCTGCCAAAAAATTTGCAGTCTTAGGCAATCTATGGAAACTGTCAGCTAAAAACCTGACAAAACAAATATCAACTTCTCTAATTAGAAACTCTTCCAGACTTGACATGGGAATAAGCAGGAGGTTTTAACATGCTTTTGGTGGGCATGAAAAAGGACAAATTTGTCAGCCAGGCATGTTTTACACCAACTGGCTCTGCCTAAACACGATGATCAGAGTTGATTTTAGCTATTCCAGAGTTGTTCAAAAGGGTTTTGCCAAAGGGCAGGAAAAGGGGATACACAAGCTATTAAAGTCCTAATTTAGTACAGGTACAGTGCAAGACCGCCATCAATCACTTCCAGAGTACATATAGCAAAGCTGAGGATTTTCTGTGTACATCTTCCCCAAGCTGAAGTTACTTCGGGTATATTAGTAAAGGAGCATTTGTAACTAGCAATTCTCTGTTCTGCAGGCCTGTTATGGCCATATCCCAATGCCATCAGCATTTTTTTTGTCTTGGCATTTCCTGGAACAGGGTAGCTCAGTATGTTCTTCTTGGTCCACTTACACCTGACCTGTTATTAAAACATTTTTCAAATCTACAACTAAGGCTTTATCTGCTGGCCATACTGCTTGCTAGAGAAAACTTGCTTTGTTGTTAGCTGTCACTGGCAATGCTGTTTCCCAGCATTTCAGATGTACTACAGTCTAAACATGCATAAAGCCATCTGGGCTTCTAATCAGCATTGACTCCTGGTTCTCATTATAATTGGTCCTGTAGCTTGCTTTCTTCTAGATAGTCAAGCCCTCAGTTTCTCCAGAATATTCACTCGTACTGAAAGTAGTATTTACACAGTGTATAAAAATGCAACTCTTTCTATATTCTTATAAATCTCTTCAGGTCCCTTGGGAAGAGCATGGGACAAACACAGCACTCTCCAGGACCCTCCATGCTTGGTTACTGGCAGGTACTGGACTACAGTGAAGTCATCTTTCAGATCATCACTCTCATAGGCACATCAGAGTTAGCTCTTAACTAAGAAAAGCTGAATATTATACAGCATAATTGCTATGACATCTAACAGCTTCAGGCAGGTACACATTTGAGGTCACAGCTAGGCTTGCAAAAGCTGTACTGAAAGCCATGTTATCCATCCCAGAAATGCTGGTACAAGTAGTGTTGTCAGAGGGTAGACCTTTTCCAAGTTCTGGTTTCCATGATGCCATCCAGAGATGACACTCTGCAGAGAGCACACTGCTCTCTGCAAAATAGCCATGACCTTGGTGCCTGTCCTATCCTCCTTCCAAGGGATCTAAAGAACTGATTTGTAAGAATATGAAGAGTTGCATTTTTGTGCTCACAATTATGCAAATACTGCTTTCATTCAATATGCAATAAATACAATGTTAAGACCAAAAGAAAAGCAAATTATTTCATTTGCCACAGGGCTAACTAACTTGAGGATGCTAAATTATTTTCTTACCAGACAACCACCAACTCAAGTTTTCAGTTCTGGCTTCAAGCTCCCTTAAAAATATGTCACTGTTAAATCACCACTAAGTCTCTCACTCTGTTACAGCAGTAACAGCAGCATTGCTTCAGAGCAAGCTACTACATGCAAATTATGTTTACATGTATTACAGATCACAGAAATAAGCAGCATTCCTGAATTTGCCCAGAAGAAAAAAGTAACGGATGATGCATGTGAACTTTTAGATGAAGGAGAATAAAATTCATTTTAGCCTAATTGAGAAGTCTTCAGATCTCTTTAGACTCCTCCTGAAAAAAAAAGAAAACACCACCAACAAACCCAAACCAAATAACAAAAAATGCCAACTACATACACACGCCACCAAAGCCCTAGCCCTTCATCAGAAGACAGAAATCCCTTAGTGGATTATTTACTTATTATGAATTTGAAAGCAAAGGCATTTTGCTCCCCGTAATTTTTGTCAAAGCCCCTATTGCTTTGCTATTACCTAAAACTGCTATTCCCTCAGCAAAAGAGGCTTATGAACAAAGCTAAAAAAAAACAACAAAAAAACCCCAACAAACCAATACCAAACCAAAAAAAACCCTCAACAAAATACTGAAGCAAAAAATAAAAACCCACTTCAACAGACCAAGCCACTTCCTTCAAACTACTCTCAAAGTCTATAATGAAACCACAACTCTCAAAAACTAGGACTGTCTTAGGTCACATCCTATCAAAGGGATAAGGGAAACTTCAAATAAAGAAACATCACACCGGCATTTACGTGCAGTCTCTCTGTGGGTAGACTGGTGTGTAACAGTGCACATGAGCTGTGCTTCTGCAACTAAGATGCCAATGAGAGTCTGCAGATAGATATTAAGAAAAAAACATCCCAATAGTGAGTATAGTAAACCTCCTGATTGCTGCACAGCAGCATTTCTCAGCCACATTCAAACTCTCATCTCTCTGCAGATTATTGGCAAGAAGAAATAGTGTTTATTCCCTGCTAAAGAAGATGGAAATAAGGATTAATGACTGCAAAAGACAAGTAGCACCTCTGTTCCTTTTTGCAGAAAATAAAGGATAGTAAGTAGAAATTCTATAGTACTGGTATGGGAGGAGGATGTTGAATGAGAAAAAGTAAATAGATCAATATATTTTATATGTACCAGGCAAGGCACTAAAGATACCCAAATGGCACTGGGTTTGGAGTCAGATGATGACATCTTTTTACCATGCTAGCATGGACATTTAACTCTTATCAATTTTTTATCAGTATGCTACCTGCTATGTAAAAGGATTCACTTCTGAAATAAATAAATAAAATCACACACACACAAATAAAATAAAAAACAAACCCAAGAAACTAAACCCCCAAAGAATTAAAGAATTAAGGGTGAGGAAGAATAATATGCTATTTTCAAGCTTTACAATAGGAATTAAGATCTGAAATTATTCATACAGTAATAACTCGATGAGATGAATCAAATATTGTAATGGCAGGACAACATTGTAGAGAATACACAGAAAATAAAGGAGAAAGGAAATTCCCTTACCCAGAGATCACTAAAGAGACCTGTTAGAAAGATGTCACAGGTACAGAAACACTTCAAAAATATAAAACACATTCAAGAAACACACTCAAGGAAGTCAGGCGAGACTTGAAGGGTGGAGTACAGTTTCCTTTGCTACTTCGTGCATCCCTGCTGCCAGCCACTTCCTTCCCCACTTCCAACACACATTCTGCCTCTTCCTCAAGTAGACAGGTAGAACGAGTGGACCAGCTCTGTAAAATCATCTGTATAATGCTAACTTTCTCTAAAAGCTGGTTTTCTGCAGGTATTTTCAACATAAGCACTATCACTAACCGAGCTTTCTAGTACAGCTCTTCCAAAAACATACCCTATCCAGAGTTTCAGAAGTCCATTTTGCTGGTGGTAAAAGCAGCATGAAATTATAATGTCTCAAGATCTACATTCTCTGGATGAACTTCACCACTCGGTCAGTTTTTTCAAGGATGATGTCAAGGCTGCTCCATGCTTGACTCATCTGGTTCCAGCACCTCCACAATGAACCCACTGGCTGCTGGAAGTGGTGCTAAGGAACCAGGTACAAAAGTCAGGAGTGAAAGAGTGGATTTGAGTATGGGAAAGAGGTGTCTTTATCCTGACCCCTGAGCTTTTTTGTTCCTGTTTGGGTTTTGTTGTGGTTTTTGTTTGTTTTTTTTCCCCCCATTTTTTCTTCCCTCATCTTGCTAACAGGGGGACTGAATGAAGGGGTGGGTGGGGATGAGTGAAGGGGGGAATGAAGGGGTTAGCCTGGCTGTTGGCTAAGGCTAACACATTGCAGTGTGCAAACCCTTATGTAGGGCAATTTTACATTTTGACCAAGCCAGTAGTCACCTGAAGGGCATGCTGCCTTTGAAGAGTCTTTAATCACTCTAAAAGTCACATTAAGGACATGCAGATACTACAGTGATGGGTGCCTGGAAGTGCAAATTCTATTGGCAACATTAATATCAGCAGTGACATTTTTATTTTATTGGAGTCACATGAAGGTGAGAGTTTCTATTTACTGTCCTTATCACCTACACGTTCTACTGGTAACACAGACCTCTTTCCAAGAGAAAAGCATTGTCAACACTTCTAAATAGCATCCTCAGGCAACAGATAAAAACTACCATCAGCCACTGAACAAAGTAATAAAAAAAAAAAAAATCCTTATTTGCAACTTTATGTTCTAGAAGTGGGTCTATACTCCTGTTATTTCCAATACAGACAGGTTACCCCACCACATTTCCATACTCAAGAGACACAATAAAAAAAATTATTTGTCTGGAAGGAAGATTTTTTGCACCCCTAGACTGCCAGCTCCCTCTCCTGACCTGCCTGAAATATTACATGCATCTCGGGTTCAAGTAGACAGATGAAGAAAAATAAAGTAGCTAAAATGAGAACAAAAACCTATGTTGAGCCTTCTTAACCTATATGATTCCACTTGAGATGTAATTTACACGCCCATATACATATTTATATATAATTTTAGATATATTTAGATATAATTTATAGATATAATTTTGCACCCCCAGAGGAAGAGATAGAGCCTGAAAAAGCTAAGCTATGGGTGCTGAAATGGCAGACATCTGGAAGAGATGACAGATCCCATCAAACACTTAACATTCCGCTCCCTTCTGTGGCTTGCCCACTGCTCTCCTGCACAGTCACAGTGGGATACCCGGGCCATTTCGGCTATGTAATGACTTTTTCCTGGTCTGAGAGTCCCAGGATAAAAACTGTCCCTTTTGCCCACCCTCCAAGCCGGTGCCGGTATCGGTGCCGGTGCCGGTGTCGGTGGGGAGGGCCGGGCGGGTCAGGTGACCCCAAGGGACCAATCACAGCTCCTGCCGGTGGCGCTCAGTGTGAAATGGCTCCTGAGGGAGCCCGGCCCGGGGCCGCTATGGCTGGGCGGCTGCCTGGAGTGGGGTGGGGTTTTTTTTTTGTCATCTCTCCTGCTGTTGTTCCTGCATGCTGTTTTCTCACCGGAGAAGAACCTCGTTCATCAAGACAGCTTCCCTTGCCTGCCTACCCGAGTAGGGCTGATGCGGCTGCTCCAAGAGGTTTTGCAGACTCTCACCAGGACTCTGGCTCCAGGCACCCTCATCTGCTTTGGGACTTTTCTGGTCGGGAATTACCAGATGAGGAGTGTGGGTTCCATATTTGCATACTCGTAGGTATGTTTGAATATATTTACATAATTTATATAATTAACGATTATTATTATTTATTAATTCATTAAATCTACTATAGCTTTTTCTCCAAACTTAAAGTCTCTCTCCCTGTTCCTCTTTCATCTTCCCCTGGGAGGGCAGTGGGGGGATAACAGAGCAGCAGTCACCCACTTAGTGGCTAAAACTGTGACACACTTTAAATTGCGTTTGAGAAGTAACACAGAACACCAGCATAAGCTAAGCTGACCTAAAAGAGAACAAGGAGAAAGGAGGCAAATGCTACTAGAAGAGAATCCCGGGAGAGTTCAGCAAGGACTCTCCACTTTCTTATGCTAATGGCAAAACCGAAGTTTCAAAAGACATCTGTATTCTCCTATATGTCTGCACTTAAATGCTCTGAGTAGAAATGATTTTAAATAGATGTAACTGTAGAAACATAATTTTCCATATAGATATGTATCTTGCATACACATTTTGCATCTATGTGTGCCTGACTCAACTCTTTCATTTGTTTGTTTGTTTGTTTTAAATAGGATGCTTATGACTGTCTACAATAAAACAATTTACCAACAAGGCTCTACTGGCAACCTTTCTCTGGCATAGAGGCACCTAAAACCAGCAGTAACACCCAGTCAGACATACATGCAATACAAACCAGAAATACTTTAATAAAGAAGCCTACAGGGTCCCTGCTGCAACAGAGGTCTATTTCTGACTTAACCAAGAGGTTTGCCAGTGCAGCTGTACAGCCATATTCCTAGTAAAGAACTGTCTACAGGGAAAGTTATATTGATTTAACATTACAACTAATTTAAGCTAACAGTGCTTTCAAATCCTTTCCCCATACGCTGACTTACGGGCCACACCATACAGCCTGGTACAGCCTCTGTTGTGCCAAAAGCTGTTACTCCAATGCTGAGTAATGGGGGCAAGAAGGTCACAAAGCTGCACTGTGGCTTGAAGGGCTGCTCTAAGAACAGACATCTTCTCAATGCCTTATAGATCATTGCTTTTAGTGTATAGAACAAGAACTGAAAGCAAAAAGGTGCAGATTCCTTCAAAAATATTCAGAAGTCAGGGGTTGGAAGGGATCTTGAAAGATCACCGAGTCTAGCAAGAGATTCAGCTGGTGATGCTCCCAGCTTACTATGAGAGGTTAATGTGGCATTCCTTGTGACTGGCTCTTTCTACCTTGGTATTTTACCTCAACAGAAATTTTGCTGTGCTTGACAACTGGGTTGAGTGGTTTTCTGTGTGTGTATGTGTGAATTTTTATGTGGGTTTGGGATTTTTTTTTTTTTTTTTTTTTTTTTTTTACTGTTGTGGTTTGTTTTTTTTTAATTTTGGGAAATGGCAAGATATACGCCAATTCCTTCGTCACAGTATGAACATACCAGACCATGCTAACTTGGTTAAGTCCACATACAAAAGCCACTGTGACAAGCAGTCACATTGATAGGATGGCTTTCAGTTGTAGGGATAATAAACTGTTAAATGAAATCACTCTGTGGTGGCCCCACCAAAGGCTTTACCACCAGTTCTTTGAAGTTGCAAGGCAGCCTCCATGCAGATATTAACTAAACTCCTTTTATATAAACTAAAAAAAAAAAAAAAAATCAGTAAAAGGCTCTTTTTCTCAGAAGAACTGTATTTCAGAATGAAAGCAGACACAGGAGCTAGGAATTCTGACAAACACAATATTTGAACTGAATTTTCAATCAATATTCAATTAAACCTAAAACATCAGCATTAATACAAAGTGTTCTGACCATGGAAATGTATCCAAGTCACAGGAGGATCAGACTTTGCTGTCGTAATTCCCTATTCTATCCCTAACAGAAACAAAGTTTCTCACTTCCAGACTTGGACAACAAAGTCAAGAGCAGTATCTTGGTTTTCTGCTGGAGCAAGCCAAACTCTGACTGTTGTGACAATTTTGCTGCCTAATGGCTTTTAAATGACACCTACAGCTCAGCTGACTACAAAGTCAAATACATGTTGCCAGCAGAGCCTTTGACTCCTATTGAATACATCACTGTACCAATGACCCAGGAAGAACAAGTGTGAACTCAGGTGTTCAGCTGTGCCAGAGAGACAGCATGTGATTAAGTTTATTCAGGATGAGCAACAAAGTATATATGATTGTTGATACATCCAGACAGTCTGTAGATTAAGAGACTCAGTTTTTCATTTCACTGTACAGAAAATACCGTATATTTGTTGAAAACAAGCAATTCAGATGAAGAGTGATAAGCTGAATGCTCACTCACCAGTCATGCACAGTGAAGATCATCAATTATGCTCTCTTTTTAAATCTTGGGTGAAAGACCATCAAAAGTTGCTTATCTCAGCTGCTGAGTTTTCAGCATGGTCTATCACAACATCCTTGCTGGGACATTATAGTCTAGATAGGTAGATTACTGTGGATGGCTGAATCCCTGAGCTCTAAGGGCAGGGAGACCAGCTGTAAGGAGAAATCCTCAGGGATCTATCCTTGAGCCTATCCTGTAGCCTTGTTTCACCTCTTCATCTGCAATATGGAGGAAGACATGGAACACATCACGATTGACTTTTTGGAAGACAAACAGATGTGCAGGTGACTTGTGTGAAGGCAGTACACAAGGCCACTGACAAAGTAGAAATCAGGAAAGGGCCGCAATAGTGTTACGAGGCTGGACCACACATCCCATCAGCTCAAGACAACTACAGAGAAATCACTACTATAACAGGAAAATCAAACTCAGCTTCTAGAAGATTTAATTCAATTCAATTCAATTCAATTCAATTCATTGCCAATTAATTAAACCACCTTCTCTGTTCCCATTTTTTCACAGGCTCAACTTCACTCCTTACTCTTCTACCTCCTCCCCTAAGCAGCATGGGGGAATATGGGCAGCAGTCAGTGTGTAACACTTCTCTGCTGCTCCCTCCTCCTCATGCTGTTACACTGCTCTGGCATGGGGTCAATCCCATGGGATGTAGTCCTCTGTAGGCTTCTCTAGTGTGGGTCCTTCTTATGGTCTGCAGTCCTTCAGGAATGGCTCCAGCATGGAACCCTTCCCTAGAACCCAGCCTTTTGGGAACAGAGTGCTCCAGCATGTGTCCCCAGGAGGCACTGCCAGGAGCCTGGTTCAATGTTCTCCACAGGGTCACAGCCTCCTTCCGAGCACATCCATCTACAATGGTGTGGGGTCCCTCACGGTCTGCAGATGGGTATCTGCCAGTGACTGCAGATGGACAGCCTCCCTCACTAAGGCTTTTTCCCCAGGCTGCTGAGGAATCTCCGCTCCAGTGCCTGCAGCACCTCCTAACCCCTCTGTCTCTACTGATCTTGCTGTCTGTAGGCTGTTTCTTTTGTATTTTTCACGCTTCTCTCTTACAGCTGCGGTACAGTGTTATTTTACCCTCTCTTAAATATGTTATCACAGAGATGCTACCAACACTACTGATGGGATCAGCTTTAGCCAGTGGCAGCTTCATCTCGGAGCCAGCTGGAACTGGCTCAGTCTGACATGGGGGCAGCTTCTGGCATAACCTCACAGAAGCCATCCCTGCAGCCCCTCTGCTGCCAAAACCTTGCCATGTAAACACAATACAGATGTCTACCCTCCTTCACAGGCTCTACAACCTTGACCTTGGTATCTAGGCTTCTCATACATTCTGTACAGATCACTGCACGTTCGTATGAGATTCAAAAAAGCCAGTCTTCAGGGGAAGGGTAGAGAGCAGGGAGTCACCTCAGTCACTCTGTCATAGCTGAAGACAAGGTTATCTTACATCTGTCATAGTCATCATTACTGAAAGGTAATACTCTACTGACAATACAGAGCACTGAACTCATGTCCTCAACGAGTGATAAAAACTCTTTCACTCTGAGAAACAGGATGGCTCCTTTGTCTGACTCTCTTCTCCTCCCTGCTCCCAGCACTCAGAAGGAATGACTCTGTTATTCATTAACAATGGGCATTCAATTAAAAGACAACTATTTTATATAATGCATTTACTGACACAAACACAATCAACCTACTGAAATACAGGTTATTCTGATGTGAGAGATCTCTCTCCTTCCAGCTCAGATTCCACTCAAATTGCCAAGACTCCATCAGGGCCCACAGAGTCCGTGGGGAACGTGCATGTGCCTGCAAGGAACACCAGATGCCTTCCAGCTTCATTTTCCCAACATCCAGGGCTGCAAAATCTCATTCCTTGTGATGCCATTTTCCCCAGTGCACCATGAAAGCACTACAACTACAATATGATAAACACTTAACACTTTTAAAGCATTTTTAAAAGCTTTATATTACTTCAAATGTAGCTGTAGGTTTAGATTTATTACCTCCCAACCCATGTGAGTCATCAGCTCTCCCACTTTCCCCATACCCTAATTTGAACTTCCTTCAAGTGAACAGATATAAAATCGACAGTTTGTTGGTAACAAGCCTTTCCAGACTTTGTGTGTAATTCATACTGAATTGTTTATAGTGCAGCATTTAGAAATAAAGCATTTTCTCATGTTATGTTCCAGTTGCCTTCTAGTTTTCATCACTGTTCAAGCTGCTGGTTGCTTTGGATTTTCAGAATAAACCCAAAACTAGGGTATTAAATTTTAGTAATATGCAAATATCAAGCTCTAACTGAAACAATTATCTCTGTTACTCTGCTCCAAAACATCTATATAGTGAAGTATAAGTGTGAGGGGAAAAAAAGAACCCCAACTACTAGCTACACAAAGCAAGCATTTTTAAAAATCAATCCACTGGTACAATACATCTGGTTCCCATGATACACGACCAAGCAACATTTTTCAGAAAGGTGCACGTCCAACCAATTTTTTTAACCCAACACAATCAATGCTAAAAAACATAATCTTCCAGAGAGCTACCAGTCATCTTCAAGACCCTAGAAGGAACGCACAGATGAAGGAATATGAGTCAGAGCTTCTTTGCCTTTTGGACACTGATGATGAAAACCTAGAAAAGGATTTCTGTAACTGAGAGGTTATGCTACAAGTGATTTATTCTGGGGCAACTTATCCACTGTGGAGAAAGTTCTCAGGAAGTTAAGCATCCATTTCAGAATAGGCAGTCTGCAAGGTCACCACAGCAGAACAACTATGCTAGAACTACTATGGCTAAGTTCTTTTTGCTGTTAGGCCTTAATACTAAAAAGTAGGTTAAACACATATCATTTTCCACCGCATAATGAGATTGACTCACCAAAGATTCAAAAGGGTTCAAAGAGCATACCAAAGACTGCTCAAAATAAAGAAATTCCTAACAATAATAATCTGTCAGACACAAAATGAACTTATCCAGAGGAGTAAGAACTGAATGTACTATGTAGAGTACTCAGTGGTGTTTTTCACAAGTGATGTTTACGTCATACATAGAGACAAGAATTTGCACATATTGCAAACGTCTTTCTCACTTTGGAATATATCAGCAGGAACGCTGCTCTACCTATGAAGCTTCATAAGCAAACAAGAACTGTTTTATTACATGTCAGAACAAGCTGGCACACCTGTAACACTACATAATGGAACAGACATCACACCCCATATATTAATGATGCACCTAAATTACATCTTAATTTTTTTCAACAGCTCTAAATGACATCTGTGTTTTTTGCACTTTATAGCAGTTCAGCTATTGATCAGATATTAATTTTCCAGCATTTTGATAAACTGATAAAAATCTTGGTTTGATGTTTTCATACATGGTGCGGGCTAGCAGAGCCAAATAACCTTTTGTTATGTGATGTTACAATATTAATGCAAGTATTTTTGTCTGTACTAAACATAGCAGGCAGTCTATCTACCTGTCAAAGAAAGCTTGCAATACCATGTATACTTTTAAGATATCGTACACTACTGATGCAGAAACTGAAGAAACAGAACATCACTGCAGTGAAGTAGGGGAGAAAGACTTTAACTGAAAGAAGTGAAGGCTTCAACTACATGGAGAATTTAAGAATTAAGAGAAGCTAGCAATAAAACAGAAGAAGGGAGCAAACCACAGAAGCAAGAGTATGCTTTGGCATACACAAGCTACAATTGAGGAACACAACTTGGGGAAGAGACAATGTGGAAAAATATAGGGAAAGCCAGTTAGCTGTCTTCTACTGACCTGGAGCACAGAGAGACTGTGCAATAAATACCTTTTTCTATTAATGGTATACACCCTTTACTGAGTTTTACAAGATTTGCTTAAGGTCATGAATTTATCTTGCTGCCTGATCCTACAATGCTCAGTACAACCATGGCATGCAACCTGCAACACCATATAACCATGCCTGGCTGGGCATCATTAGCATGATGCTCATAGTATAGGCCTTGCATAACTAGGACTTGAGAGGGCATATTCTATCTAACTTTTGTCTAAACAAAGTTACTGTAAGTTTAAGCTAATTAAGAACTTATTTGATTATAAAAACAAATGTAGAAAACAAATCTGGAGGCCCCAGAGAGTAGGCCAGTTGGGCCAAGTAGGATGGCATTAGAAAAATAAAGCAGACAAGATATTTATGGGCAAATTTATTAAAGCTTTTAACATTTTTCCAAAACTAACAAAATTCTTGCATGTGTAAATAATTGTACTAGCAAACAGATTTGCAAGACAAGAATCAAGGTACAAGAGGGAAATAAATTGGGCAATCAGTTGGCAGCAAGCCCTGAATCAACAGCCCATACTCAAAGGATTGCCCAAGAAACACAGTGCCCAGAATAAAGAGCTCCAAAAATTATGCAACAAACTCTTAAGTGCCAGTGCCTCAAACTAAGAGAAAGGAAGCACAACTCGCACAACCCACTACCCTGCTCTGGCTCCTGAGGAACACACTAGGTGCTTGTGCATCAGGTTCACAACACATGCTTACCACCAAACAGCTAGACTTAAAAAATTTTATAATATAACCATCAGTTCCAGACAAAAATATGAGCTGTATAGGTATGGGGTATTACTTCTGAAAGATAATAGTTAAGCAACAACTAAGATGAAAGGAAATGGATAATCAGTAGTGCAGAGGTCAGAATAGAGAATTATTTCATATTAAACATAGTAAGCATAGATATTTGGACTGAATTGCTGCAGCAAGCCAATATTTATCCTCAGAAAGTAAACTCAGTCTTCTACTCTGAATATATACAGTCTTTATTACCTCTTTTAAGAATTCAGAAGCTCTCTACTACTTTGAAATTTCTGGCTTCCTATTATGTTTAACTTGACTTGCCATCCATCAGCCAGAGCTAAGGACCTCATGACAAAGATGCTGATTTAGTGAAATACGAGAAATTTAAGATAAATCTGCTTCTGAGGAATTCTGGGATTCCCAAAGTAGTCAAATTGGTGCACATGTGAAAATAGCTACATGCACCTAAGATCTCAGTTTCTCAGATCCCTTTAATTCAAAAAACTGATCCTGAACCAACAAAGCCTATAAGGATATTAAGGATTCACCAACAACATGATTAGAATTCCATTATAGTGACAGAGGATACAAAGAAGGAATTGCTGAGCACTTTCTTTGCCTCTGTGTATACTGCTGGAGGATGTCCTCAGGAGTCCCAGACCCCTAAGGCCACGGAGGAAGCCAGGGTAAAGGATGAATTTTCCTTGATTAATGAGGACTAGGTTAAGGACCAGTTAATGAGTCTGGACATCCATAAATCCATTGGTCCTGATGGAATGCACCCACAAGTACTGAAGGAACCGGCAGATGCCATTGCTAGGGCACCCTCCATCATCTTTGGTAAGTTGTTGTGAACAAGAGAAGTGCCTGAGACCTGGAGGAAAGCAAATGTCACTCCAGTCTTCAAGAAAGGCAAGAAAGAAGACCCAGGTAACTGCAGACTGGTCAGCCTCACCTCCATTCCTGGGGAAGTGATGGAATAACTCATCCTTGGTGCTATCTCCAGGCAGAGGCTTATTAGGAGCAGTCAACACTGCTGGCTCACATTCATCTGGCTGTTGATCAACACCCCCAGGTTCTTTTTTGCTGGACAGCTTTCCAGTCACTTTTCACCAAGTCTATAGCATTGCATGGGATTGTTATGACCCAAGTGCAGGACCCAGGATTTGGCCTTGTTGAACCTCATACAATTAGCCTCAGCTCATTGATCCAGCCTGTCCGGATTCCTCTGTGGAGCCTTCCTACCCTCAAGCAGATCAACACCACTGCTGAAGCCGCTGTCATATGCAAACTTACTGAGGGTGCACTCAATCCCCTCATCCAGATCACTGATAAAGATATTTAAGAGAACTGGCCCCAGTACTGAGCCCTGGGGAACATTACTCACAGGATCAGGTTTATTGATAGTTACATCATACTACTGGTTTATATTCAAGTTGGTTTGAACCATAACCCTAGTCCTTTTGAGCAAAGGACTCAACCATCAGCCCATAGCCTGTACTGATTCATGGTACTGTTACATCTCAGGTGCACAGCTCTGCACTTGTGTTCAACTTCATGAAGCCCCAAATGGCCCAGTCCTTAAGTGTCTCAAGGGATCTATGCACTGCCATATATCATGGCAGCCACTCCCACCGATTTAGTGTAATTTTCAATTATATGTCATTATCCAAATCACTAGGTACTGAAAAATTTGGACCCAAGAATCAATCCTTGGAATATTGCACTCAGTCAGCACTCAGCTGTATGTTGAGCTATTGATAATGGTCCAGATGATTTTCAGTAAGCAGACTGTTCATTCAGCCCATCTCATAAATGAGAATGAATTTGCAGACAATATCTGAAACCTTAGTAAACTCAAAAGGTGGTATCACAGAATCATAGAATGTTAGATTGGAATGGATCTCAGGGATCATTTGGTCCAGCCCTTCTAATATTATTGTTTATATGATATGTCTCAGTACCCCTTCAAGCTGAGACTTAAAACTTTCCACAGCAGCAGAATCCACCACTTCCCTGGGAGACTATTCCAATGTCTGACTGTCCTCATAGTGAAAAATTTTCCTCTTGTGTTCAAACAGAATCTTGCAAGAAGCCACTTGTGCCCATTGTCCTTTCTCTTGTCTATGTGACTCTTGTAAACAGGGAGTTTCCATCTTCTTTGTAGCTGCTCTTTAAGTATTGGAACATCATAAGGTGTCCCCTAAGACTTCTCCTCTCAGGGCTGAACAGACCCAGTTTTCTCAGCCTGCATGTTCACTGGTTTTCTGTCATCTATATATCCAGCCAATTTTGCCAAATAAGGCAAAGAGATTGGGTAAGTATACTCTTTTTAAAAGCACACTATTAAGTATTAATTTCCTGACTGTGTATTAAGAAATGAAACCCAAGTGGAAGCAAGCCATGATCCTTCCTGGGAGTAAAATGAGGCTGACAAGCCTGGCTTTCTTCCTGATGGATGTAGCATTAGCCTATTTTCATCATTTTTCACCTTGCAATCACATTGCCAACACTTCCAGTGTCCTAAGGTGCATTTCATCCAGCACCACAAATCTTAGTATATTATCCAGTTGCTTTAAGTAGTCTAACCTTTTGCTCTGTAATATGATCTGTCCATCTCCTTCCCAGTCTGTACCAGTATACACAAAAGGTATGAGAACCTGCTCTCGCCTGCAAAGGTAGCAAGAAAGGCACTGAATACACCAGTCCTTCCCACACCACCTATCAATAGGTTGCTTCCTCCTGCATCAGTGGATCTGCACTCTCCTTGAACTTATTTTTTCTACTAGCATACCTACTAGAAGCCCTTTTTGGTAGTCTTCATTAGCCCTAGCTCTGATTAACTGCTATGACAAAATGACTAGATCTGTGGATAAGAAGAGAGTAGCTGATGTTGCTTACACCTTGACTATACAACATTCAACATGATTTCTGACAGCATCCTTCAATCCAAGTGTATGAGAGTCTACAAGGGGTTAACTACCAAAACAGAAAAAACACTGGTTGGATGTTTAAGCTCAAAAAACACTCATTACCAGTTCATGCTCTACCTAGAAGCCAGTTACTAGTAGACTTCCTCAGTGCATCCTTACTAAGTTTTTGGAAGACATCAAGCTGGAAGATGTAGTTGACATACTCAAGGGCAGGGCATTCAAAGCAACCTAAAAAGGCTGGCAGAATGGGACAACAGGAACCACATGAAAATTGATCATAAACCAAGCTCTGCACCTGTGACAGGGTAATACTTTGCAGCCATATGGACTGGCTGAGGAGTAGCTCAGCTGAAAAAGACCTGAGGCTCCTAGCAGACAGCAAGCTGACCACAAACCAGAATCATTCCCTAGTGACAATGAAGACCAACAAGCATAATGGACTGTATCAATAGCAACATGGCAGGTAGACTGAGGGAACTCACCATTCCTCCTTATTTGGTACTTGATGTCGTCTATGTGTGATCCAACATTCAATTTTGGGACGAGTAAAAGAATTATGTTGACAATTGGAGTAGGTTCTGCAAAAAGCTGCCAATTGTGTGGTGACTGCAGCACTTTCTCTGTGAAAGAAGGTTGAAGGAACTGGCTCTCTTTAGCCTAGGTGAAAGAAGGATTTGGGAATCTTCTGATATCGAATCAGAAGTAACTGTAAAGACAGACAGCCAGACTCTTCACTGATATGCATGCTAAGAGAACATGAAACAAATTGAAACAGGAAAGGTTCTGACTAGATACACTATGAAACTTCACACTAGGCTTCTCAGAGAAACTATAGAATCTCTATGCTTTTAAGTTTTTAATATAGGACAAATCCCTCAGCCTGAATTAAAAAGTCTAAATTCAGTTTTGACTCAGCTTTGAGTAAGAGTTTGGACTACCATTTCAACTTGCACAACTGTGAACTGAAAGCAAATGGAAAGATCTCCAACAAGAATATTATTTTGTAGTTATACTTAGCATATTCCTCTTTACTTTCCTCTGAATAACAAAAGGCTTTGGACACTTCTTTATACTAGATCATTTTTTCTTGGAGAAAAAATTGGACAAAGTTTCTTCACTGGAGAAATCCAATTGGTTTCATAACATTTTGCAATTCAGTAGCTTAAGAAGTATCACTATATGACACTTCACTATGGCCTCTAAGATTACATTACACCAAAGAAAAATTAAAAAAAGAGAAGAAAAATCTCTCTCCACATCAAGATAATTCAAGGTCATTCTGTGACCAATGATAAAAAAAAAATATTAGAATAAGTATCTGTATCTACCAATAGAAGGTAGGATTTGAAAATATTTCCAATATTTATAAGCACTTCTGTATTGGAAAGTACAGCCAAAAAAGGTCCATGTGTTGCAACATGGAACATGAGAAAACACACCACAGTACCAATCCACCCCCAAGAGGGGAAGGAACACTCTTTCAATTTCTGATCCTTCTGGACAAGAGTGAGAAAGGCGAACAAAATGTTTACTGACATTCAACAGAACAATGCTTAATGTATGCTCAGAGATCACTACAGTAGTTTACATCTTCTGATGGAAAGAAGAAATGGCATTTTCTGCAAAAGGCTGGAATAACTAATTTCAAAGTTCTGACAATGAACAAATTGTGAGGCATCTCTTGATATGTAGACACTACATGAACGTTCCACCTTTCTGTGTCTACACACAGAATCTTTCTGCTGTATTACAGATGGAGAGATCCAAATGAAATTATACCTCAGCAATATGAACCTCAAAAATACCTCCTGGCTTGCTTCCTCCAAAGATGTAGAGTGCTCCAGGAATGCGCACTGCTCAGCCACACAGTCAAACAGAGGGAACAGTCCATGGGTGTCTGAACAGCTTAGAAATCAGAAGCTAGAAGTAAGCTCTGTACTGTTAATGCCAACCAATCCTTTGTAGGACTTTTTTCAAGGGTTCCTACTGTCAAAACAAAGAAAACCATCTATTTATTTTCCTTTTTGAACCTAAGGTACCAGAAGAGCAAAGCTGATTCAATAACCAATTCTTCTATGAGAAAAGTAACTACTGAAATGAAAAACAGCAATACCCAAAGTAAATCCCCAAAATAACACAGTGGTGCTTCAGTGAGATAAATAAAAAGGGAAACTCCCCCAAAATATAAAATGGTCCAATTCCAAGAAGGCAGTTTAAGTCCTTCCACAGTACTGTATCCTGTCTCTACTCACTACCAGAAAGTAAATTCACACTAAAAAGAACACCCCCTCTGAGATGCAAATAAGGTACCATGTGCCCTTAGAACAAAGGTCCCGGGCAAGTATTTTTTAGATTTGTTTATTTTCAGTGTACCTTAGAGGGAGACTGATTTCTCTAGGAAGCCTTAAAGCAAATATAAGGAATACATTGCATTTACAAGATAGAAGCCTACTGATACACTATTTCTTCCATCCTACTACTTAAATAGTTAGCCAAAACTTGTAGGTGCTACTTTCTCCAACTTGTGGCCTCTATCAGGAGAGGACTGCACCTTTTTAGATTAGAATGGGTCATTTCTGCAAGTTGTCAGTATTTCAGGTTTCACTGTTCACTTAACTTCTCTTGACAGGAGAAGCATCATCTAACAGATGTCACTTCTTGCCCCCAAAAGAACATTTCAAGTATTTCCATGGGACATATTAAGTTTGACATTTCCACAGGGACCCTGGTCTCCCACTTAAGAGTCCAAATGACCACAATGCAAAAGATACAGCTAAGGGGGAGATTAAGATGGATGACCTCTTCTCAAAATCCTGGTCTTTGTATTCCAACAAGCAGTTAACACAAAAGTTGAAAGCAAAGCCACAGATGAACAGTTCAATCTTATTAGGTTATAAACATAAATTTCCCTAAATACTCTCATAGGCAAGTTAAAGAAATACGATCTAAAATACAGCAATGTGGGAACTCATCTGGTTAACCAACACAAGAGAGCTATTATATAACCAGCAGTAGGGCATTTTAAGTTATTTCCCAGATCCGATTCTTTCCAACAGTTTAATTAGTGGTTTGGATAAGAGAATGGTTACACTTTTAAACATTTATAGATGGCATCAAGACAGAACATAGATCAAATACCTTGGGCAAAAATGTCCAAGACAAACAAATCTGTACCAAGAATTTTTCTGAAAGATTACATCAAAAATTTGAAGTAGCTCTAGTAAAGTAAAAACAAAAAGAAGTTTAAACCCCAGAAAACTCCACCAAGTATAAAATACTATACAAAGGAGATAAAACAATGAAGCAGTCCAGCAGAGGAGAATAGGGTGCCAACACTGGTTAAAAAAATGCACACAACCAATACTAGACTGTTGCCAAAAAGTCTCATTTCTAAGTGGAGTCCTATCCTAGCAGTAAGGTCTAGAAAGCCGTTGTAATTCCTTGGTACTAATAACAAATCACAGTTGGAATTCTATACTCACTCAAGAGAGAACTGCAAGGATAATGGTTTTTAGCAAATGTGGCTTATAAGGAACAAGTTCAGATGTTTGTCTCAAAAATGGAAAAAGCTATTCTGCCTCCCACCTAAGAACTCAGAAGTCAAACCACAACAATCTAAATGTGTATTCTTTCAATACACTTAAGTGTATTATGAAAATGCTCCAAAAAGAGCAGCAATCAGCAATATTCTGGATGGAAGGGGAATTTTAAACTTGAAGCTGAAATGATTTTGACTTTTAATAGAAGTTGCTTTAATACTTAAGAGTTTTAATAGAACACTAAACAAAGGAATAAGATACCTTAGAGTGTTGTGGGATCTCTTGCCTTCAATGACTTGCAAGACAGCCTGGCAAATAGTCCAGGGAGATTTTATGACCATTGTGCATTTCTGTGATCTAAAATGCCTTTGCAGTATTAAGTCTCCAAAATGTTCAGTTTGTTCTTTAATTTAACAAATGTTCATGTTACAAACAAAACAGGTTGTTGAAGTCTGTTCCCAGGCAACTTTTTAATAACCCCTAGAACAGAAACTCCACGATCTCTCTGAACAACTTGTTCCAGTGCTTGGTCATAGTAAAAACACTTTTCCTGATTATCAGAAGGAACCTCTTGTGTTCCAATTTGTCTTCTTTGCTTTTGGTCCTGTCAATGGGCACCACTGAAAAGTGACAGTGTTCAGTCTCATTTGTGCCTTCCATTCAGCTATTTAAAGACATTAATAAGATACACCCTGAGCCTTCCCTTCTCCAGACTAAGCACTCCCAGGTCTCTCAGCCTTTCCTCCTATGACAGATGCTCCAGCTCCTTAATCACCTCAGCAGCCCTTCACTTGATTCTCTCAATAGCTCCACAAATCTCTTAGATTGGTGAGCTCAGAACTGGACCCAGCACCACTTCAGATGCAGCCTCACCAGTGCTAAGCAAAATGGAAAACTCACCTCCCTCCACCCACTGACAAGACTCCATCTGATGCAGCCCAGGATGCCATTTGCCTTCCTTGTGGCAAGGACATGTTGTTGGCTCATGTTCCACTTGGTGTCTACCAGGACCTCCAGGTCCTTTTCTGCAAAGCTGCTTTCCAACTAGTCAGTCTGAAAAGACTGGTCAGATGGTCAGACTCAGCACTTGCCTTTGCTAAGGGATAGGAACAGGAAGGTTCCTATTGCAAGACTGCAACTCCTAACAAAGATAAAAGATTAAATGGTTTCTAGATTCTCTGTCCTTACCAATGCCATAAGAAGAACTTGAGAGAGGGAACATACTGTTTCTGTGTTTTAATGCAAGAGTTAGGAGTCAACATAATGCGAAGAAGGTCCTGACAGATCAGTTCAAACCACTGAAGTCTCACCCACACATACATGAGGATGCACAAAGTCAAATAGCGTTTAAGCAGATATTAAAACCAGAAAATACTAAAAGATCTGCTTGTTTATTCCTCTTTTTAATTTCTATTTAATAATTTGTTTTCTTTTTCATCTTTTCTAGTAGCTTAGCTTTAAGATAAATAGCAAAACTTTTCTTCTTGAAGCTATATTCTTCAGGACTAACTTGAATAATCTGTTTTCCAGCTGGCTTTTTTTACAGTACATCCTATTTTCTTCCATATTTTTCACCTACCAAATTTTTCTTCTGTTCTTCTACATCATTTCAACAACTCTTAAGACTGTTCTTCAAACTCCTTACACACTCATCTTGCTACAACTTACACTTTGAGATCTTGTCAAGCCTGTTCTTCAGTGCGCACACACCTTCAAGCCAAAGGAAATCTATTTAAATGAAGTCTGAAATTACTACTTGATAAACAGTACTGCACTTGTGCAGTGTCTCAGATGTGACTCATCTCTACCAGGGAGCTAATATACATGCATGCCAAGATCAAATATAACAAAACAAATGCTACCAAGATTAAAAAGAAGCACATGTACACAGAGGCTGGCATTTACAAGGCTGCCCAAAGGGGCGTGTGCTCAACTAAAATGAAGTGAAATTTGGGCACGCACCACCACCCTCCAAAGCACATAACCTTCAGCTATGCTTCAGGTTCAAATGAAGAAAAAACAAACAAATAAATAAATAAATCAAGGCAACACCCTGCAGAAATAACTCAGCACTGAGAGGCAGACTTCCAATTTTAAACTCTAGATTTTGCTATTGCTTCTGTCCCTTAGTTTTAGGATTTGTTCAACAGCCGTTGGTGAAATTTTGAGATGTAAACAATGTAGAGCACAGGCAGAAATCTATATTGCTTTCAATTAATCTTGCACAAAGTCCAAAAAATTTCACTGGGAACATAGTCTATAAAAAGCTCACTTCTTCACAATATCATTGCTAGTAATCGTGTTCCTTATTCTGGGTTGCTCTTCACGTCTGTCTGCTTTCAAGTACAGAAACAAATTCTCAGTTATCACTCTGCAGTTTCAACACCCAAAACTCAGATGGAGAAATTCAGGTTTGTAATGATTCTGTGTTAGTTTATCCTTTGTATTACACTCTGTTAAAAGCAAGCTATGACTGGTAGAAGCCTGCTCTATTCCAGGTTATTTAATAGCACTGAGTTTCTATTTCCTCCAACATATGAGAAACATTTCTGGATAATACACATCAGATAATCCTGGAATGTGGGTTCAGCTTTCACCTGAAGCACTGCTGCTTTATTACAAGTAATCAAGCCAGTTTCTGCATACTCAAAACATTCTAATTTACTGAAACAGAAACGTCTAACTTCTATCTGGGATTTTAGTAACTTTATTGGTAGAAAAATATTCTATATCCCTCTAGTTTATTTTGGGGAAAAACATATCTATCTGTGATAGCTATGTCATCATTCTTATTGCTTTGTCTCAGTAATTCATGCTTATGCATGGAAGCAAAAAAAAAAAATAAAATTACCCTGCTTTTGTTTTTTAAAATGCTATCAGCATTCAGGAAAAGATTTGCTGTATTCAGAAAAAAACAAACCAATGTGTAAATCTTCATGTGGAATAAGATTAAGGGTCCTTTATTCTAAGAGTGTAACTCGATAACATCTTAAAGTACACATCAACAAATTCACCAAATAAGTTTCCTTCAAAATTACTTTAAAAGTATAAGCAACCCCTCCTGGCATGTGTGTAATTTAGGGGTAGAAAAAAGGGAAGAAGCAGGAATCAAAACAGGTGTTACAAGTAAGAGCTGTAGCATAAATGTGTTTTTCAAACTGCACACACACACACAAGAACATACAATATTCCATCCTCATTCAAGTTTAAATTAACATTCAGAATACCTAAAGGCTGGCATGAAAGCATCCATTAATTCAGCCTTTTCTGAGGGGAGGTGGGGGAAGGGAAAGACAATCTCTCATTTATTTAAGCAGCTATTCCAAGAAAACTAAGAGTATCTTTCTAAAGGAATGTTAATTCTTCTTTCATTAATTGGCTGAACAAGTAGTCATACCTGAATTATATAACGGGATTGATGCAGGCACTCATAAATACTGTGGGATACTTTCAGCACAATTTTATTTATATGGGTAAGAAATTAAAAAGAGGTAGAAGTATTTGTACTACTAGATGCTTTACAGTAGATGATAGCACAAGTGTATAGCAAACTTGCTGGAGACACGTCAGAGCACAAAAAAAATTGACCACCACTAGAAATATGTATCTTACCTTGAAACCTAGCAAAATTTACCCTGTATGTACACATTCAGGTTCTGAAACCCCATCTCATTATCACAGCCAAGCAGAGTATCTATGCAAGTTATAAAATTTCTTGCCAAAGGCCATTAGTGATGACCAGACAAAGCTATAAAGCTATCATCTGCAACTGATAATCAATTTTATGTTGGTAGTGCTGAGATTATTTTCCTCTCCATGCGCTAATATTTAGCCATGAAATAAAATTAAGTCTGCAGCACAATTAGCATAAAAACCATTATGTGCTTCTGTAATGTTCTGGATGGCTAATTATCATACAATAGATTATATTATGAGATGAAAAGGCATATACCAAAAGTTAGAATTGTAAATTTTGCTGCAGTTTCCATGTTTATCAGAAGGCACACAGGAAATAAGGAAATCAACCCCTCTGTTTGGTTTCAATGCCCAGCAACATCCCTCTGTCCCGAACCTGTGCTCACACCGGCAGCTTCTATGCTCTCACTCACTCTTGGGAAAAGCAGAATATGGTGTCACTTTGTACACAGAAAAAAACCTCCCCATGATTACCTCTCTTCAGAAACTGTCTCTCTATTAGGGAACCATGTCTCTGTGGATTCCCTGTCTCCCAGGCAAGCAATTCCCGACTTTCCAGACAGTATCCAACTGGCATTGGCCATGAAGACTGCTCACCTGTGCAGCGCTCAGACACTGGAACTTCAAGAATCTGAAACGTGTGTATCTTCCATATAAAGGCAGCTTAGTCTCAGCTGTCCCACTTCTCTTGCCAGTGCCTCATCACCATGCTTCAACCATGCTGAAGAAATGGGGGCAGAGGAAGAATGAAAGCCAAGTAAATCTCACACAGAGTCCGAACACCCACAGGTTGTGCAAGAGCTGTTCCCTCACATTCCGCCTACTCTCATCCCACTTGTGGCAACAAATAGTAAATCTCAGAATCTGCAAGATAAGAATCAGTGGAGTCTTAGCTACCTTTAGCCACCTAAATAAGAACAAAAGATCTGGGTTCCTGTTGAACTGTTTGGTAGAAAGGAACACCTAGGATGAAGCAGCAGCCCTGCAGACATCCAATACACAAACACTATTTTTATGCAGACAGATGCTGCCTGGACTTCTTTTTGAAGTGGAAAAAGAGCACCTCTTAGCTAATAGTCTCCTTAGACAAACCAGAAACAAAGTCCTCTTTAGCTCATGCTTTTCCCTACCAACAAAACTAATGGACCTAAAGATCTCCCAGGAGTAAAAATTACTTGGAGAAGGAGTACAACCAACTTCCTGGTTTAACTGAAACAAAATCAGCATGCTAAGCAATTGCAAAGTGAAGGGAAAGGAGGTAGAAGGATCACAGCCACACCTAACCCATGCTAACTAAAGCAGTGGATTTCCTATCTCTTCAGAGTGAACTGATTTCAGGGAGCAAGCTCCAAGAATGAGCAACTAAAGGCAGCACATTAGCAGGGCTCAAAAATAACTTACTGGATAGGCTGTAATATTGGCAAGACAAAAATTGATGAAGTCATGGGAACTTAAGCTACCATAAAACATCACTACTAGAAATTTTCGCATAGTGAAATGTAAGACATAAGCTCTGGTGGCAAACACCTACTTCATCAGTAAAGCAAGCTTGCTAAGAGTTTCTATTGCATGGTGGATCAGTCTTGGTCTATTTTCTTAACAAACCAGTTTCCAAAATGGAAGATAGTGACTCTGATGGGCATCTAAGTGTTGTTGCTTGGTAGGCTTGCACTGACTCTCCATTTTCTCAAGTCTCTACCCCCAAACCATATTTACAAAGAAGTAGACATGGAGAAGATTGAGACAACAAAGGCAGTCTGAAGCCTGACAATTGCTTCAGAGCATAAAGCATAGCATTTTCTGTATAGAGAAACAGATGTACACTGAATTTGAACTATGTAAGTAGGCTGGCTGAGTATCATCTGCCAAGACAGTCTACCAGATTGTTCTGGGCAGGTGAAAGGCCTATTGAGCTATTAGTGTTTGCACTGCCTGCTCGTGGAGGGTGGAGCACTGGTATAAGCAGGTTACAGCTTGCTGGCACTACAACAAACTCAGAAATACTTATCTTGCTCTGGTTCTATCCAGAAATTTTAGTTGTGCCTTCCTGAGTTTCAAGCGCAGTGTTGTGGAGTCAAACAGCTTTCCAAGATAAAAAGCTAGAATGAAAGAGGCCCCAAAACATGGTTTCAAGGAGTATGTAGGCTATATAAACAATGTACAATCTCAGTACGCCCAAAAGTGTGTATCACCAAAAGATGGAGCCATACAGGTAAAAATAAACAATTATACAAACTGCTATTCACTGACTACAATTCACTGACACTAGCAATTAAACACTTTCACCACAAGCCCCTATTTAAATAATACTCCTGAGATCACTCACATTTAGTATCAAGACTGATAGTATGCCACCAGATCAACTTGCTTAGTTAGGGAAACATACTAAAACTTTTCAATACATGTCTTTCCCCACCCTGCCTCCTACCTCTTTTAAATCACATCCTTCGGAAAAATAAAATAATCATGCAATAGTTCAATATCTCTCTGGTGTCACAAGCAGCTATCTTACATTTTCAGTATGAATTACCACTGGCCTCATACATATTTCTAAGGCTCATTTACAAAACAGCTGTATTAATTCTTTCCTAAGTTATTTGCTTCCAATGCAAGGTTCATTCTCAATTTACATGACAAATTGCTCCATCAACCACACAGACACACAGCTTCCTCAAGCCTGGCATTTTTAGGTTTAATATAACCTTTTAAGTTGCTGATGTTTTAATTACTATGTAATAATACATACATGTTAATTACTTTGGAAGACCTGTGCAAAGTAGACAAGCATTCAACTTTAATACATAAATACTGCAGCCAAGAAGGATATTTTAGCTAATGAATAGAGTTAATATTGTTGATTTGTTTCATCTTTGATGCATTTTCCTGGCAAAAAAAAGAAAAAAAAAAAAAAGCTTCTAACAAAATGAACTAAAAGAACATAATCCTTTAAACATCAGGAATAAAACCAAATCTGTTGACCTGAATATGTTCCCATCAACTTCCTTTATCTGAAAATTGGCACTCATGCTAAATGGACAATACAAATAACAGCACTTAGTGATTGGAGTTTTCTGGATAAGCTGCCTCTACTTTTCCAAATCACTCTAGGAGCACTGTATTTGTTTAAGTAATGATCTTATTCAGATATTGCACCGTAATAAATACTTTGCTTCTTGCCCATTTTGGGCTGCCAGAATTCTTCATTTCAGAGGAAAGATGGCACAGTCACCCCAGTTCCTCCACAAAATATCAATCTGTACTTTATCTTTGCTGAATTTTTAACTTGTACAAAGTGCTTGTGGAGACGTTTATTACTAGACGCCTCAATTAGTGCAGGAGGTAGGAGGGAGAATCAGGATTGGAGTATGTTACAAATGTGTAGCTTGTCTGCATTTGTTATTAGCAAAGTGTACCATGTAGTGTAATTAGTCAGGAAGCACAAGTCCTGCTTCTGCTCCTGTGTGACACTGACAGGAGGTGCTAACTATCAAAGTGAGCATGTGAGCTGGAGCCATTAAAGGCGAGCACATGCTGCAGCCAGCCACCAAAGTCACACTCCTATTGCTTTTGCCCTTCCTCTCACTTTTACTGCTCTTTTATTCATGTGACTTTTTAAATTAACACAAGGTTTCCAACCTTTACACTACACCTTCCACAGCAAAGGCTGCAGGCTTGTTTCCAGAAACCTTATGTCAAGCCTGACTTCAAAAACTGTTAGCATAAAATATTTAAGAAAAAAAAAAATCCAACACTTAAAATGCAAGGATGGTAGTTCAGCCTAACATACAGGAAAGATCCTCTGACTGTGTGTAAGAAAGGCAACCAGAAATTACTTGACTCCAACCTGACTGTAGATGATTATCTTAATGGGAGCAGTCAAGTTTCCCCCTATCAAATAATTTTTTTTTCTTTCAGCAATGCATGGTTTGACCATGCAAAGGCTTTGACCACAAACCCTTTATTTTCTTAATCCATTTCTTCCCTCAAGTTATGAAGTACATCCTATATACACTGAAAGAACAAAGGCTTTTTTTTTTTCCTAAATAAACTCACAATTTATCTTCTCAAATTTGGGTTTATTTTTACATCAAAGATAGTTTTCACAGCACTATGCGAAGTATTGGTGCCATTTTATTTATCTACTGATAAAGTAAGTTTTTAGGTTGCAGAGCTGAACTTGTAGTTTCCTTTGCCCAAAGCAAGTACAGAATACACCAACATACAGTATTAAGATAGTAAGTCATTAAACAGTCATTAAAAATTTATGTGAAGAGCACAACAGCTTCAGGAAGAGAATATGAAAAACAAAAACTTGTTAAGTGTCATGAGTTTGGTTTGTCATCATAGCCCATCCCCAAATGAGTCATGGTAACTCAAAACAGATCATTAGGTAAGTCACAAAGCATACATAATGAAGTTTTATTGGAACAACAAGTGAATGTTAGCATTATTAGTGTAAAAACAGTAAGTTACTGCATTCTGTTAGCATAAGGTCACTAAGGAATGCAGCAGATTTTATTAAAATTTACCAAGTATTCAGGTATTTAAAAAACCCTAAGATTTTCCCAACTCCCATCTCACATTTGCACGTATTCTTATGTGAGTTAGCAAACACTCTCAAATTCTTAAGGTGAGAAAAATGCAACATCTGAGAATGCCCAGTTGACTTTTTTCCTAAAAGCATGAAGCATATTGAGGACACCAAATTTTTTTTAAAGACTGCTACATGAGTATGCAAATTCAATGCATCGAAAAGAATGACTGAGCTGAGGTGCATTGTTTGTAACATTCTTACCATTATAAGCATATTATGATAAATTGCACAGGCTTCCAGTACAATTAATACAATCTCTGCCTTTAATACAAACATGTAAGTGTTCACCTTTGTTTAGAAATATGCACTTTGAATGGATTGCTATAAGCTGTTCATTTTCTAACTTCAGTATTTTGCCATTAATCTTTTCATGTGTTAATGCTTAACATTCCATTTAACTGAATCCAAATATCATTAAGGTTATAAAAAACAGTTTAACCCATCTTTTGACTGTTATTTTTTACTGAGCTTCACAACATGGTCTTATTCACTAGAAGACCTAAGAAGAAACAACTAGTCAAATCTTTTCCCTCATGTTAAACAAACTCTGCACACTAACTTCGAAGCATCACAAAGGTCCTTGCTACTTGGCTGTCTGGATTTTATTTGCCAAGTCTCCACAGAAGCCAGTTTGCAACATTTCTCATCTACAAATAGACACAGTAGTCTTTCTTTGCTTAAAGTACTGTCTAAAATTACATTGGTAATCTCAGGTAGGCAGCATCATTCTCCTGCCTTTGTCCTTCAAAGATGCTTTAGAGATGACAGTCATAACGTATATGGTCCACAGAAATGAAACTTCCTCCACAGGTTTAGTTTTTGAAGGAGCCAGATTCCTCAAAAACAAAATCGAATAGGTAAAGTTTATAAAGTTTGAGGCACAACACTTCCTCCACAAACAAGTATCTCATCACCTTCTACCATGTCAAGTATCAAAAACATGCTTCATATCATAAAACAAGTTCAACCCTTAAAACATTTCTAAAAAAGGATGAAGTTTGATATAAAACATCAAAAAAACATGCTTCTGGAGATAGGAGAAGGCAACTAACTAGATTTGACTGAGTCATCCACATCAGTACTTATGCAAGTATACATTCCAAACTCCGTAAACAAGGCTGGAAAACAATATGCTATGAATCTGGCTAACCAGAACAGAGACTATCTGAAATCCAGAGAATGAAACCCAAAGCACACATAACTGATGTGAGAAGGACAATCACTGGGAAAAATAGGTTAGCTCTGATAGAGTATACTAAGACAAAATCCAACTACAGCACCAGTCACATAATGCACAGCCTTGAATTCAACTGCCAATGCAGCTGCATCTGATGGGAAAGAATTATCACAGTCAAAGAGCTGTCTCCTGTGTCAGTACCATGAAATTTGGAAAAACAAATCACTGATTTTGCACTGATCACTTGGCAAATTCTTACAGGTTTATATAGCAAAGGAGTAGAACACCAATGTCTTTTAAATACTGCTCAGGAGCATGTGTTAAAGGAATGAACCAGAATGAAACTAAGAAAAATAAAAAGTGGTGATATCCTTCCTCCATCCTTATCCATGAGAAAAATGGTGGACCAGCTGGAAAAACTGCTCTATTTAAATGGTATCTCTGAGAAAGGACAGTACCTGAATTCCTTCTTTTTAGCATATTAATTTCTGTTTAATCTGTTACATACAAAACCACTAACAAATCAAGTTACACTTGTCATACTGATAGCAAATATAAGATTCACATGATAGCTGACACCTTGATAATAATTTACTGTGACAACTTCACGCTACAAGTATCCAAAAAAAAAAGAAAGAAAAGATACAGTTTAAATGAGGGATCAGGTTGAATTTGAAGGATGGTGGGCTTAAAGACCAAAGGAGAGGAGGAAGAGAAGAAAGGTAAAGTTGTTCTTCCTCTCTTCAGATGCCTTAACACAAGATTCAATTAACATTCAACTCCACTGCTCTGCAGGAGTAGCATTTTTCAAAATAAGACCATCCTTGAAAAAACATGTAAAGATGGTAAATTAAAATACTGGAAGCAACATTAACTTTATCATTTTGTACTCTGTAGCTAGTTAGCCCAGTGCAGGATGTGCACTAGAAAGCTTTTACACTGAGGCCTAGCACACACAACTAAAGGGAAGAGAGTTTCATAGTTAAATGTAGAAGCTTAAAAACATTGTCTGCAATAAGTGGAGAAAGCTTTCCTTTTCTTTCTAAAGAAAAGTAAGCATCTTAGCTACAGGGTTTTAGCAACCCTTGAGGGCCAGTGCAGCTCTACCAAAGTACATTGAGATTTAGTTAAGTCAGTTCCCTACCCTTGAATACATGCTTATCACATACAATATACAAGCTTATATATGCATATTTGCAGATACAAAACCAAAGTTGTAAACACAAAAATAACCCAGTGGACTAATATGTTATCTCTATCACAACCACAGACAACCTCCCCAACTCCACACCTCCAGCCAGTTTGAAAAGCTCATGACAAATGTTTGGTTTTCTGTGATTACCCGTGTGTACCAAGTCTCTAATACATACTCTCAATACACACTATAGAGCAGTTGCAGTACAGGCAGAATTATATTTTAAGTAAATTATCAACTTTGCCTGTTCTGTAGCACTACTGTTACTCAAATTCTAAAGGCCAGTTTCATGTGAAAAGCTCTAAGTTTTTAATTTAGGCTTATTTGGTGTTCCACAAGGGAAGCTCATCTTTTCCTAGATTACTACAAGGTTATCAGAAGACAGCCACTTCAATCCAATAAAGAACGTCAAAGCAAAAGGAACTTTGTACTGTATGTAACACTGCAATACTTTCAGTCAACTTCCAGTATTTGTGTAAGGTGAAATTTGGCTTCTAGAACAAAGTCCAGATAAAAAGACACTACAGCTAAACTAATTTTCTCGCTTACATGAAGAGGCACTGAAGATTCATAGTAGGTCTTACATTTTTCTAGTTTAACAGTCCTATGACAAGCTCATTTCTCACTTACAGTGTTTCAGATCCCATTTTATTCAGTACAAGACTCAAAATTTGTGCCTGAAGTACATTTGTAGTAATTTTCAGGGACTTCCCAGACAAAAATCCCTACAGAGGAATACTGTAGATGCAGAAAAAGAAGTCCAGAGTCATACCAAGAAGCCTGACAGGACAAGCAATCACTGTTCCCAGCTCCTCAAGAACCACAACCGAGCTTTTCTCCCTTGGTATCTCTCATACTTTAGGTACAGAACTGCTATCCTAAAACCAAGCTCACGGTAACACAAGGGCAAAGGATTTGGCAACTCTTTGCTGGTGAAGCATGGCAGAAGAGTAGACTCTTCCTTATTACACCAGAGGCCCAAGGTGACAGTCTGCTGCAGGTGTTGAACAGACCAGTGTTCCCTGCATAGCTCATGCTGCCATGGCTGCTGGAGATCACCATCTCCTCCACAACACGAAACACAGTTTTATCTTGGCTGCTGCACTGCAGTATCTCATGGCTTAAACCCATATCTAGTTATTCAACAGACAGGCCAAGATACGGGCTCACACACACACATTCTTCTGCCAGTATAGTCACAGAACAAGACAGTTGTAGGAATAACATCTTAGGCAATCACCAGTAATCTGTTTGCAGCAGTTTATCAAAGCCTCAAGTCTCTCTGTCCAGAAGGGGATTACAGACTTTGTCACTTCACTACTCAGACAGTAAAACACCTCCAAAAGATGCTCTGGGGGCAACACAAAAAAAAAGAAGCAGCAAATGACGGCAGTTTAAAATAATAATAATAAAGTTAATAAAATTAATCAAATCTTAAATTGGAAACTTTCACCCATGAACACCAAGAACAGCACCTCTCAGTTCTTTGGTCAGCATGCATTCACTATTTAGCTTCCCAGACCAGGAACCTGAGTTGATTTCCATCATCCTGCAGCTGCAGCATGACACCCGTAATTGTACACATACTCTGTTTTCCCTGGCATTTTAAAAATCTGATTTACTTCACAAGCCATCAGAAGAACACAACTACTTGGTCGTAAGGAAGAAAATAATGAAGCAAAACTTTGTTTCCCTGTTCCCCTCCCCCCCAAGAAAAAGAGTATGTTTATTAAAATGTTTAAAATAGTTCTCATTCTGGCTCAAACCTGTCTTTCTAAAGTAACTTGTGATTTGGAGCTAAAAGCATTTTTTCCACTGGAACTTTTTCAGCATGATTCAGAAGTGTTTGTGGTTTCAAGACAAGAATAATCTTCCACCTGCTTCTTGAAAAGTGTTGATTTAGACCATGTTCTTAAACAAAGCTTCTCTCCATAGGTGTGACACTTTAATTGATAAACCTTTTAAGATTTGGAAAATGCAACATGGAGTCAAATTCATCCACATTTTAGTTTTCAAGAGATTAAACTAAAGAGAACTGAAGAATTAGACACCTTCCCATTTTACTCACTGTTAAGAATTAATGAATTTGTACTAGGAGCAAGAATGGACTATTTACAAATAAAAATATACAATTAAACTGAGACCACTTGAATTTTATGAGTCCCCGACATACTAGAAATCCAGGCCCTGCTCAATGGAACATCATTTTCCCCTCAACAACATAGTCAACTTTCATCTCACCTGGAGCCAGCCTCCCAAGGTTAATGAGTGTAGCAATAATATTCCATCACAGGATATCTACATCAAGTAATGACCATCATAAGATCTTCTCAGCCTTCCTTTTATCTGAAACTCCACAGATAGAACCTAGCAAAAGGTGGCCTCCTCTAAAATTCCTAGAATTTTTCTAATTTCAGTATCAGTTTTTTTATTCTTAGCAATCCTGGCTCCCTATTAGATTCTGAAAATAAAAAGAGATGTCTGGGTCCAGTCACAAATAAATTATATAACAGCAGCATAACTTACACCACTTATCAATATTTTGAGAAAATTAAGTGTCATAAACTAACTCTAACTTTTTCCTCCATAAGATTACACATTCATTTGACAGCAGCAATAAGGAACCTTAGAATATGTGTCTGTAAGATAGCCAGTTGGCCCTGATGAACTCTTCCAGATCTAGCTTGAGCTACTTGCCACAATTGCTACTACTGAGCCATACTGCTGCAGCAACCCAGCATTTCCTATCCAGTTCATTCTAATGTAGGTGCCTTCAGTGGGGCAGATGAGGAGCACTCACATACTCAAGCTAAGAGAGCACCAAGTACATAAATCAAACTATTCCTAAAGTTATTATTTATAACCCCAAGGCTCAACTCAACACCACAGCGGCTTTTACAGCTCTTCTGCCCTCAAGAGGTCCCGTGTGCTCAAACAGATTTTCCCCCACTGCCTGGCCTCTTACTTATGCCATACTTTTAACAAATTTCTCACATTCAGTGCTGCAAAAACATTTTTTAGTGTGAAACATTCCCAGATCTTATCCCTTATTTGGCTTTTAACACAGCCCCACAAATAGCTGAAAGGGCAGGTATCTGCTTGCACACCAGGATGGAAACAAGAACCCAAAAACTCTTTGAACTCATAGTGTCCATCAAAACACCTGTACTTGCAAAACACAATATATGAGACAGGATTTTTCCCTTGGAGGGAACAAATAAGATCTCATGCTGAATCCATAAAGCTGGCACAGTAGTAGGAAAGTATGGGTCTTGTTGGTTGTACACAATGATTGGCATCTTGGAGATGCAGAATTGCAACACAGTGTAGCTGAATTCTGTGAAATCACAGGTCACACACAGAGGAAGAAAAGTGTTTTGAGTTTCAGCAACACTGTAAGAATCTTGGTGTAACAAAAGAAAAACAATAGACCATGAGCTCTCAGTGTAATGATACAGCCAAGAAAAGAAAACAGCAGTCTTGAATGCATAATGAGGAGACATTTAGTAAGGAGCAATGCCATTTCATAAAAATGCACATTGCTGTGCCCAGCTCAAGTGTCTGCATATTATGCACAAAGTCAGGAAAAAGATACAAAGAATTATTTTGAGTATCAAAAGCACAGGGAAATTAGGTTTTTTGGTTTTATCTATTTGTACAGTCAAAGGTAAGACTAAGAGGTGGCTTGCTTGCATGTGAATTTCGCATACTTTCACATAGAGAATATTTTTCCTCATAGATCCAGCACTGTTTGTCACATGCCTGGTTAGGTACTAAGACAGGGGATAAAAGGGGCCATAAAAATACCAGATGCTATAAAAGGCCTTTTATTATTCTTAAGAATCCACATACAACCTGATTAAGTAACTGTTTCTCATTAAAGACTCTTAAAGGCAGACAAACTAATGAGATCAAAGGAGACACTGATGCTGATGCTAAAAAGTGACAGGCTTAAAATACATTTATGGAAGAAATTCTAGAGATTGACCGATCAGAGTAAGAGAAGCTTAAGTGTTCACAATAAATCTTTTCTGACCTGAAACAAATGTGCAGTTCAAAACCTATTCATTTACAAGCCATCCCTATGACTAACTCCTCAATATAATTTAAAACGTGATAGTCCAAATGATATTCAGAGAGAACATAAAGTTGACTTCCATGTCATGTCATGGCTTGGCTTCACAAAGATTTCAGAAGGGCTCTCCCAATGGTTGCTGCAAGCGTGCTGGTGGCTGGTAAGGCCAATGCAGGACAGGCAGTGCGGCTGCAGAAGGCAGAGCAGAAAGTCTCCTGTGAGGGGACAGCCAAGGCTCTTTCTGCGCTTTCTTTTCTCTTCCAGAATGATTCTACGTGTGTTCTCAAAGGAGGCAGCAGCTTTATGGATGGTATCTCCATGTGTCCCAACTGGAGGCCAGAGTGGACCACTGATGGCAGTCAATATGGCCAAAGTTGAGGGATTGTTTCAGGGAGTCCCTGTATCTCCTCTCTGGGGCTCCTCTGTTGCAGCACCCGGTGGCAAGTTCACCAAAGAGCACAATCTTAGGGAGGTGGTGATCTTCCATCCTGGAGATGTGCCCTGCCCAGCACAGCTGTCCTCAGTAGCATGGCCTCAGTACTGGTGATCTCTGCCTGTTCAAGGACAGTGACATTGGTCACGCAGTCAGTTCAGTGGATGTTTACGACTGTACAGAGACAGCACTGATGGAAGCGTTCAAGGAGTCACAGGTAGTGATGGTAGATGACCATGATTCAGACCCATATAAAAGAGCAGACAGTACAATGTCTCTGTAGACACTAATCTTTGTACTTTTCTTCAGGTGTTTATTGCTCCAGGTTCTTTTATGAAGTCTTCCGAATGCACTGTATGCCTTTGCTAATCTGTTGTCTGTATCTTTGTCGATCTTGGCATCCGAGGAAATGATGCATCCCAGATGGCAGAACTGCTGGACTGACTTAAGCTCTGATTCGCCTCTGGTGATGTGGGGATGATGGAAGTCTTCCTGTGGTGCAGGCTGGTAAAGAACTTCTGTCGTCTTCAAGCTGACTTCCAGCCCAAAAAGATCTGCAGCCTCTGCAAAGTAGGACATTACGTGCCACAGAGCTGCTTCTGTGTGAGCAACAAGGGCGGCATCGTCAGCAAAAAGCAACTCTGGGACAAGGTGATTTACATGACTTCCATGTAACATCATCATAACAGCCTTAACTGAAGATATTAAGAGGAGGAACAAGTGGGAACAGAGACAACTGAAACCTCAGATAGCCACTTACCCAAAGCAATTTTTTTTTTTAATTTGCAAATGTGTTTGCTCTATTTGAATTGGTGATGAAACTGCCAGGCCTTCAGAGAAGGTGAGGAGGGTATGGAGATACAAAAAAATAACAATATTCATGTTAGTGGATTTCTGCATTACCTTCATTCTAACAATTCCCTCTGAAAAATAATTGCTTGTAAAAACAAGAAGTCCTGTTGGTATATAAGTCTGTATACATTTAGTCTGTCCATAAGAAAACCATCTCTCTACCTACCTACTCAATCACAGAAGTACAAAAAAAAAATGTGCATCATAAAACCTAGCTACCTCACACATTGATTCCATCCCTTACTGCCACAAGAACTGCCGTCTCACAAGGGCTTTTGAGATATAAAAGTCACTTTGAATAACACCATAAATTCATTTAGCTCTGAAAACAAAGCTGCATGTTTGCCTCCTAGCACTACATGTGGTGCCCGTTTCTGCATTTATAAAATATCCTTCAGCTGTAAAACCACTCCAAGTTTATTAGCACTGGCAGGTTAAGTCCACATATAGGGCAGAAATAGAAGCATACTCCAGAGTACACATTTCCTCATCAGCCCTGCACTCAAGTCTCCCACTCTTCCTGGTTCATCACCCAAAGAGCTTCCAACTACCATCTGTGTAGAGGCAGAAGGTACCCAAGTCCAGAAATTCTCAGAAGATACTTTTCAAGCACAGCAGGCAACAGTCTTGAAAACAGACAAAGTGGGCACATCTTTTCCATCTGGAACTGCACTAAATTAGTATTTTGCCTCAGGGAAAGTTTTTGAGCACCTGCTATTTGAGCAAACTGGTGTTGGATTGCATCAGGGTCAGTAGACTACCTGGCTGTTTGTTTGCAATGAGTTCTCTCACTTGATGTGCAAGACCACAGAAACAAGACGTCTACATCTCACTTGCATGAGCTCTGCAGTGCAGACTGACTACTACATCATTTTACAAACTTGTACAAACAGCTTGCACAAAAGGAAAACCAGGAGAAAAGCTTTCTTCCCAGATACACACCGCTAGTTGGACTTCTGGGTCAAACTCCTGCAGAATAGCTGGCGGCACTGTTAGGAGACCTTTTCTCTGTAGGGAGGGCTCTCCAGGCCTGTGACTTCTCATGAAATCTATATTTGGTAGCTCCCAGTAGTCATTTAGTGCTGCCCTAGTCTTGACAGCCTCATCTTGTTAATGAGGTTAGTGCATCTGCTGCAAAGAGGAATTTCTACTTTTCAAACATTGCCCTGTCTTCCTTGCAACCTAACCATTCATTTGCTCCACAGCTTGCAAAAAAACAGCTTTTCCAAACACCTTGGTGAAAAATCTGGTATTACATAAAGGCTCTGCCTTAAATTAAGACATAACTTTATTTCAATGCCTTGGAAATTTTGAAACCAAAAGAAATAAAGTTCATTTGGAGGACTACCCTTTAAGATAGCACCTGCACTTCAGCTTGCCCACTTCCAACAGCTCCTGAAAGTCAGTGAAACAATAGAGGTTTTTCAGGCTATTTTTTCTTTGAAAGTGTTGTGCATTCAGCTTACTGAAACAGCTGGGAAAGGTCTCCATCCCTGGCCTCACCCAAGTGCTGAGAAACTGTCAGTTTTAACAAGGAAAAAATCTGCTTTCTGAAACAAACTTTTGATTAAAAATATTTTCTATTTATGAAATACCTTGTTGCTTTATCTGACAATTTTTCAAATTATTATCATTCTAGTAATGTTATCAGATCATCTGTTTCTCTCTCTCAAAGTAAGATGAAATTCTTTTAGAAGAAATACTTCTGTTGGTATCAAATATCATAACATGTGGAGGGGGAAGAAATCAATGTCTCCTTTCCTGGCAATAACCACATTCTTAAAGCAAAATATATGGAGAAACAGCCAAACATTTTTTGAAAAATACACTTTGTGATCAAATTAAAAACCAAAATATACTGGGTATTTAATGTGGAAATCCATCAAAATCCAGGCACAAATTGTAAAATAAGAATATCTGCTGTCAAATTTCGGTAACATCAAACAAAACCCACTTGTTTTTGTTTCATGGTGCCGATTTTTCTACTCCCACTCTGAGAAATGCAGTCATCAACTTCTGGCTATTTTTTGCTAATATACAGACAAATGCTCAAATTGTTTCCTCATTTTCCCCATACATTGTAAGTATCTTCACTTTTTAAATCCAGAAATGACGAATCAAAAGGGTTTTAGCGTAATATAAATTTATAGAACAAATCGTGTATCATCATGCTACACAGGAAAAAGCAATTATAAGAAACAATCAACAAAAGAGAGGATGGCTTAGAGAATTCAAGAGAAAAAAAGTGAAAGTGGTGAGCAACCTCAGCCTGCTTCCAATTCTAAACTTAAGAATACTAAGTATTTGTTGTATCAATTATTTCCTTATGGATTGATCTCCAAAAATACACTAAGCACCCTTCAAGAACTAGCAAAATCCATCAATTAAAAGACTTTTTCTCACGCTTAAAAACAAGTGTTTGATTACCCATTTTACAAGTTCTGCAACAGTTCATCCAACAGAGAAAAGCCAGCTGTGAAATACTGCTGTATGAGAGGAGTGAAGGGAGACAGAGCAGTCGAACAGGCAGACAATAGCTCAAGCTTAGAGGAGAAAAGGAAAAGTGCTACAGTCAACATTTAATGGCTTCACTGGCTTCTGTAAAAGGAATCAGCGATCTCTGCTGCCTTAGTAAGCAGGTCCCACCCCATTAAAAAGAAAACCCATCAAAATTAACATATTTTAATTAGATGGAAGTCAAGAATAGAAGTCCCAACATGCTGCTGAGAGCTGGGTGCAGAACTAATTGTGCCCAGCAGACCTCAGGGACACATGGGGCCACCCTGCAGCTAGGTGTTTAAAGCCACAGCTCACAACCTGGCCTTGGAAGACAAGAGTTATGGGTTAGGAGCAGTGATAGAGCATCGAGAGGGAGGATGTCAGCAACAATTAAGAAAACATCCTGCCATCCTCTCTTCATTGCTGAACAGCAGGGAAACCAAAAGAAAAACCACAACACTAAATCAAGCCAAACATATGAAATAGCAGGGAAAGGGAAAGAAGTCTTTTGCACAACAAACGGGTTACACTGCTGCTCTATTAAACCAGCTTTTCCTTCCACAGAGCAGAACGTCTGATTTCACAGAGACACTCACTGTGAAATCCAAGGATCACAGCATCAGAGAAGGTAAGTGGATACTGCCCACTGGAGTTTACACTTCAAGGGTGCTGCCTATCTAGTGATATGACCTATTTTGAAGAATAACACCACTCTTCACTTATTTGCTTAATTCAAAGAGATAACAGACTCATCATTCATCATCTCTCAAAGCAAAGCACTCATGGAAGGTTCGTTATTCAGGAAGAATTTCCACTAAGTAGCCTGAATATAAAACCTACATACTGAGGATTTGCATCTCTACTGAATAGTCATCTTTGTTGCAACATAATGATTGTACAGAGTAGTGGTGTTTTCAGATCTACTTATAAAAATGGAAGTTCTTTGGTTTGGTCTTTTTACACAAATGTAAGCCCTCAACTTAAAATCAAGCCATATCACAGCTCTAGGAACCACAAACAAGGTATGAAAGTGTTTTATTTCAATGACAGAAAACAGCCCTGACCAATTCTGGATGGGAACAGGGGAAAAGACGGAAGATCTTAGTAGAACTGTTCCTTTTCTCAGAGAATGTGGAAACATTCACCACCATAATTGAAAAAGGTATTATTTGGACATTTAAGTAATTTTGATTGGACTTAACAACAATGAAAAAAAATGTGATGAAATCAGTATTAAAATGATAATTTTTTCACATTATAGAATAGTGTTAAGATTTAACAGAAAACTGAACCTGCTTATCATCTAATACATAACCTACGAGACCTGACATAGTGAAATGCATGCAGTAAAACCATAAACTTAACCATGGGAAGTGATTTAGGCAGAAAAAGAAAACAGTGTTTTCCCAGCCAAGACTGCTAAGCTACAAAATTCTTCTCAATTCTAAATTTGTATATATATATATAGACACCAATGAAAATAACACATACAAACAACTAGCAGTACTATGAAGAACTACTGTGAAAAGCGCTATTTTCCAACAGCCACAAAAGAAAAGGTTAACCTTCAATAAGTTAACCTTTGAAATAACAATGCAGTATACAATAATTTAATTCCAGGTCACAACCCCTAAGTTACAACACTATGCTCTTCTAGCTGTGTATTTGATACTAGTATCAAGACAAGTCTTTCAAAAGAAAGGACTTAAACTTTGCACGTATTTCTGTGCTATTTGCTGTACTTCACAAACTTTAAAACGGCTTCTTTGTTGAGATTTCCAGGCTCTTTTTATCATATAAACCACTTGTATTAAAAACATGAAATACAGTAACATCTCAATTCAATGCATTTGTCAGCATACTAAAACAAAACAAAAACAAAAGAACAAAAAAACCCCCACAACAACAAACATTTGGTATCTGTTTGGATAAATTATCTGTGGTTTCATAACAAGAAAGCTAAATAATCTAAATCTGTACAGATCAAAAACAAACGGTCAACATAAATTAACACTTAATATTCTTAATGCTTCCTAGCCAGTCTGAATCTAGAACTTCAACAAATATTTCAAAATAACCTCATCATTATATAGCCAGTGGTCCAGGACATATTTAAATTGATGCACAAAAATAAATGGAAGCAGCAAGTCAAATGAAGAGCAAATGGTCACTCTTAACATTTATTCTCCAGTACTTTTATTTCTAGTGTGGAAAGTATTATTTCTAGTGTGGAAAGAATAAAACAACACCTATCACAGGCTGCACTGGAAAACAAATACTACAGAAAAAAAAAAAAGTTTCTCACGTAATTTGAAATATTAACCCAGCAACACTGTAGAGTAAACAGCTGTCAATTTCATCCTTCAAGCAAAAAAATAGGGGAAACTGTACTTATATTTTGCTTTGGGAAAGGTCTACAAATACAATGATGCATATGTTCTCTCTTCTCTCAACCTCTTTCCCACACCATTTAAGCTTTTGGGTCCATTTTTGTTGTCTCACATGAAACCATACATTTTTAACACGAGAAAGTTTACCCTTTGAATTAGCTGCTTCACCAAGCTCTACCAGTGCTCCCCTAATGTCAGCTCTACAACTGGGAACACTCTGGACAAGTGACCACCTGCACCATCAGGGCACTGACAGACTGAACTTTTCCAACTGGCTGAGCCAGCCACGGACCTCCTGTGGTTCAGACCCCTAGTCTGAATTTCCAGCTGTTTCCCAGCTATGAAATTACATTTTTCTGAAGAACGGGACTGAAAAGCATTCTGAATTTCTGACAGATGCAGAGAACCAAAGAAATTATCTAAACTGGTTGGAGTGAATGGGATAAAGAGCTAACGCCTACTTAAGTCTAGGGCAAACAACTGCTACTGAAATGCAATTCTGTGCTAACAGGAGGTCCAGCCCCACTGACATTTCACGTGGCTACTTTCCTTAGGCGTAGCTGTGTTCTAGTCTATTGTGAAAATGCTTCCAAAAGAATGCATACAACGACATAATCAAACACTAATCAAAGTTCTCCATCAGAGAAGTAGTGCCAGGTGCTCATATTTTTGTCTTTGCAGTAATACGACATCATCTGCATTCTTCCCCTCATTGGTGGTCAAGGCTTTGCAGCAGTGGTCCTATTATCCTACTTACCACCTGTATTGCAAGGAAAAGAAACGTTGGCTTCCATAAATAACTGATGGAACTCACAAGCAGAATTTATGTAACATATGCCAACACAAAAAGCTGTTCATTGTCTCCCTCTTTCACTGTGTACCATTGAAATGTGTTTCATCTGCTGCATATCTATTGGGGATGTTCAGAGAGAATGTCAAGGGCTTAAAATTCCCTGTTCTCTCTCAAAAACCTAACATATCAAGCATTTGTAAAGCAGAGACCCCACCTCATTCTTATTTCTCAGGGACTACATATGTCCCTGGCTTTTAGTATGTGATTCTACTACGAATGCTCTCCACACACCTTCAGCACACACGGTATACATTGAAGTATATGGTATGTGCATAACATAATTAAAGACTACTGCCAGAAGACAATACATCGAGTTCTTGCTACAGTTACTTGATCAGAGCTGTAACGTAAAGAAAAGGCATTTTACCATGAGCCACAGAAGCAAAATACCTGCCCCCTCTAAGAAATGGAGATTAACCAGTTTGTGAAGGGGATTACAGGTGCTGGTGCACATAGGAGTTCGTGAACATGAGAAGCCTTTCCAATGCTGCAAATAACGCTTTTAACACTTTCCAGCAAGTATTCTGATTTTATGTTGCTGAAAGGTAACTTCTACATAAAGAATGTGTATTATGAATTTCATAAGTGAGAACAGATTTAACAAATTATTAAAAAATCCTGTTCCCCATCTGTTTTAATGTAGCTGTTTGGGTGGGGGTCACTTCTGTTTGGAGACTCCAGATAATGACTTGAGCCTAAGTGTCTACACACATGTTAGTCTATGCTAGAGTTAGAGTTACAGTTCCTGAAATGCCATGAGGAAACCATGTGTGGTATAAAAGAAAAACCAAAAAGTCATACTTTTTTCCTGTGTTTATAAATTTATAAAGTCAAATACACTAACCAATAGTTGTAAGATAGAGGTGACTACTCAAGAGTTAATTTAACATTTACATTTGATGTAAACAGAGGACAGATAGCAATTTTTAAAATGTTCATGTTACTCCAACAAGAAAAGCATACAGCACATAGAAGATTAGAGATTAGAAAAGGGTACTGAAGATCATTTACTATGCCTATTCTGAAGTGTTTCCATAGCAGCCGAAACAATTATTGAAACAGATACTCCAATTGACAGGCAAAGAAATAAAACAAAAGCTATGCATCTGAGAACAATTCACAGATTTGAAGAGTTATTTTTGGACTTTTCAATTAATTTAATCATCAAACATCACCTACTTTCTAATACATCACATAGGTCTTTGCAATGACGTTCATAGCAACACAGAAATTTTTCAGAGCAAGGAGATTTTTAGAATGGTTTATTTATGACAGACATTGCATCGATTGCTGTGGGTTCATGTCACAGAAAATATAAGGTGTCCTATATCTACTTTGAAGCACAAAGATTACCATAGCAGGAAGATTACCATTTCTTCCCTCTTTTTTATTTAAACAAAATTAAAATATAATGAATAAAATATTTTATTATATTTTATTTGTTAGATTTATTAATCAAACCCAAAAACAACCTACATGTGTTCATTTTCCTGCTGGGTCCCTCCCCTCCCCCAGTTTATGACAGAATGGCATTTTCAGTGGCATTACGAAAAGGGACATTAATTCCTCCTTCTCTGGACAGTCCCACTGAATAGCCATCTTTCATATCCTCTATCTAAGCTTTCCTAAGATGCACCAAGTTAAAAGTCTTAGACTCAGTTTTTAGAAATGCCAGCAACTACGTCTTTAAGTCAGGCTTTTTTGGCCTCATCTGAGAGCCATCTACAGACTGCTCTGTTAATGGATTAACTAGCAGGCATCGTCACCACTGCGGAAATGTCAGTGCTCTTTCCCTGCATTCTTTATATAAAAATACAGCATCATCTATAACCAGTTCTTTCATTAAAGCCATGAGTTCTCAAGAAGAACAGAGGCAAGACTGTTTTGATGGCAGTAACCAAATGGCTTTCCATCTACCTGCAGCCAAGTTACAAAAATCTAAACAAGTAAAAGCCTCCAATATAAACGAAGATGCAACACAAAAGATACTAAACAGCTTAGCAGTGGTAAAAAATACACCAATACCTATGTGAGAGAGCAGAAAGGAAGATTTCTACCATAAGACTTTTTTTCTCTATGCATCAGTTCTGTTAACTAGATTTCAGATGTGCAGACATGTGGTGTCAGGTCAAGAGGAAGTAATGACACCATTTATGCTCCCCCCTTCCTCTGGGAAATCACCCCACAGCAACAGAACCGGGCAACTGCCACTCAGCTCTATACACAGATCCAAACTTAATAGCATCTCACATTCAATACTGGGCCCTGAGGAGCTTGTGGGTTTAAAAAGCCATCCAGTGCATTATTCTGTTAGAAAGAATACATGATTCTTGCTTTAAGAGTGAATAAAAAAGAAGCATCATTAAGCAACTCTTGAAATTTCATGCCAGAAGCTGAGAATAGAAACTATTATCCAGGGGTATCTACAACACTCATAATAAAATTTTATATTTGTACAGCCATATAGGAGACAAGTTCAGGAAAGCTGGAGAAGACCTGCAAGTGAAAGAGTACACAGCACCGTAGGACAGGTTGGTGGTAGTCCGAGGGCTGAGGACATGCAGTAAAAGAATGCAAATGGACCAGAAGGAGGTGGGTGTTGAAATGCAGATAAAAAATAAAAAATGCATCTGGCCACAATACTGCTGTAGAGCCTAGAAACAGGAAAATTGAAAAGGGACTCAGAGATAGGATAGATCTTCATGATGTAGGATTTATCTTTCCAACACCACCACCAGCCCTCACACATAAGAAAATCTCTGACCAAACCTGATATCTTTATCTTAGACAGAAGTTTCAGAGTTCTAGCTTTACTTGAATACTAAAAAGTCCAAAATATGTCAACAAAAACTTTTTTCTACATGTATAGCTAAAGTTTTCCCCTCAGTCACATCTTTTCTGTTATTTCTCCACAAAAACAACTAGAAGCTAGTCTTTAAAATCTAATAAACTTTTCAGTTATTTCTACGTGAAGTCTTAGCAGCCTAACGAGCTGTAGTTACACAAATGTATTTAAAAAGTTCCTTTTTCCACTGGAAAAAGAACCAGGAGGTAATGTTAGCATGTAGCAAACAGAGTGCATTTTATGGATGCCAGTATGTCCTGAAACAAGTGCTTGTGAACATGATCAGGAGTGTAGTAAAGTCTTCGGTAATTATCTACACACTTGACTTCCTCAGTAAGCTTCTCACTGGTCATAAAGCCCACACTTGCTCAATAAAATTTGAGTTGAAATGGAGAGAAATCACCACTACACTTTTTTTTTTTTTCTTTTTTCTTTTTTTTTTTTTTTTTTTTTGTGATGGAAAAGATGCTACTTAATTCATTGATCTTAATCAGTCCTGTACCACAGCTTTGGAATATTAAAGCCCATTCTGTTTCAGGCCATAATCCCATAAAATCTAGAGCTGCAAATCCCAGAGGAACTTTACTGATCAACTTCTATAAATGGTGCAATGCCTCTTTCAGTTTTTCTAACTCTCAGTGTGGGCGTTACTTTTTGTGAAAGAAAGGGGAAAAGCTTGCAGAACAGATATGCAACTCAACAGTAAAGGTTTTAATCCTCAAAACACTGACAGCTATTACGTGCTCCAGAGTCCTCCATCAGTTTAGGGATTTCAGTGAAAAAAATACTGAATTCTTACCCTGTCTCTGGACAAACGAACTACAGCCACCACTTCCAGAACACTTACAGTGTTCTGAAAACACTGGCAGCCTGGACTCTGTTTGAAGGTCAAATTCATGCAATAGTGCTCCACAGCTTCTTTACCGAACCAAGCTCTACTTCCATATAGTTTCAAGGACTAAGACAACTGTCATTACCTCATTTTCTGATGCTTCAAAACCACAGACCATGTTAAATAGGCTGTACAGCCAGAGCTGAATTCTGATAAATCAGAGTATAACCTTAAGCAAAATATTTACTGAGCTTATCTACACAGACCTCTGCAAGTAAATCCTTAGCATGCTGATAACATTCATCAAGTCTTCTTTAAAAAAGATTTCTGCTGAGATATTGGGACTGCAACAAGTTCTGAAGGAGATTTGAGGAGAGGAAATACATTAGCATATCTGTCTCGTCTGTAATGCAAGGGAGGCCTGATAATTTTGCTGCAAGTATCTCTAAGGTGGCTCTACTCACATACTTCTCTATTCACTTGTAAGAGTCTTACTCTATCTCTTCAGTCTCTTTTAATCAGAAACCATTGGGTTGCCAAATTCCATGTTTTACTGAAATAATGCCAATATAGAGAGCTAATTATTAATATGACAGGCACATTTCAGAAGATATTCTGAAAAAAAAACCCACTCTCTCTTTTGCACTAGTAGAGATTAAAGTAGTACACAATTTATCAGGCTGTTACACTTGTTATTAGCAAACACCCCTACCTGTTTCACAGAACAAGCTTAAGGGCTGGTGATTATTTGGGCTGAAACTGAAAGGAGATTAAACGATTAAGTGTTTTTCACAGATGCTAAACTTGCATACTATTTAATGGGAAACTCGGTTTTCAAGAGGGAAGCAGAGGGTCAGCAAAAAAAGGACAGGTGTCGAGTATTTAGGAGCTGGGAGAATGAATGTCTGGCAAAACCCGAACTCTGTAAATGAGCAATGTAAACCGTGCAGTTTTCGATGGGCTCCGAGGATGCTGAAACACCCACAAACGTGGCCCAACTTCACCAAGCAGGCAAACGCAAACACGGCACCGTTCCTTCCTCATTCCTCCAGCACAGCGGCAGGAGGGGAAAAGTTCAGTCCCGGCACAGTCCACGCACCCGCCCGAGCCGCGGCCCCGGGCCCCCGCCGCCCCCTGAGGCGCTGTCGGCCCAACCGTCCCCAACGGCCGGGTCGCCGCTGGCAGACAGAGGGCGGGCGGAGCCGCGGGGGCCGGGCCGGGCTCCCGGGAATGCCTCGGGCGCTTACCCGGGACACGGCCCCACACCCGGGAGTAGCGCCGTGCGGAGGGCCCCGGCTGCCTCTCGGCCAGTTCCCCTCCTCTCCCGCGGAGAGCGTCCCCACAGACCACCACGACGGCGGGCGCAGCGGGGCCTCGCCTCAATACCGGCCTCTCCCCGCTCCTCTTGCCCGCGCCACAGGTGCTGCCTGCGGAGCCAGGGGCCGCCCCTGCCGCCCGCAAGCCGGAGGGCAGCGAGGCGAAAGGCATCGCTCCCCCGCAGAAGCTCTGGTGTGTGTCCCCCCCCCCTCGACACGCCGTGGTTCCCCACAAGACCGGCGGTGCCGTCGGGTGCGGTCTGCGGGCAGTGACACCCACCCCACCCCTCCGCAGCCGCGGAGACACACCGGTAGCGCCCCACACCACCAGAAGACCCTCCTAGGAGAGACGCCGCTGAAGGCATCGCTACAGGGAGCTGTTTTCTGGCAGCGGGGGGGGAGGAGAGCCGGTGCCCGCCTCCACGTTCGCTCCGGGGAAAGGGAAGAGGGATGCAGACGGCTTCAGCCGGCAGGAAGGGGGCGAGCGGAGCGGCGCTCATGGCGGGGAGGCACGCCGCGCACCTGGCAGCAGGTGTATGCAGGCGGGGACGGCGCCGAGGACGCCCGGGGAAGAAGAAACTATCAAGGCTTGCCCAGAGAACGGCGCATGTCGTGCAGCCGAAGCCGAAGGGAAGGGGGGGGCTGTACGGGACACGCAGGTGCCTGTCACCAGGAAAGGGAGAACGACGCGGAGGAGGAAACAGGGTAGATGCAAGCCTTGTTTTGAAGGTAAGGGAGGCAAGCGCACGTTACTCACCGGCAGCTCCACGTTGACTTCGGTCCCGTCCAGGAGAAGGACGCGGCACTGCAGCACTGGCTTACTGCTGCCGGCCGCCGGGATGTGGACAGGGGCTGCGGCGCTGTGCACGACCCCTCCTCCGGGGTGCGGCGAGGAGGGAAAGCCTCCCGAGCCGACGGCAGCGGCAGCTCCTCGCAGCCCCCCGTCCCGCTCGTCCCCCTCGCCGCTGAGCCCTCCTCGCCCGGCTCCGCGCCCGGCTCCTCGCCCGTAGCGCTGCATCGACCGCCGGCCAAAGGTCCTGCGCAGGAACCGCAGCATCCTGGGGGCGCCCTGCCCGGCCGCTCACACCCCCTAAGCCCGCACCTCCGCGCCCGGCCCCGCGGCGCCTCCCAGAGCAACGCAGCAGCGCCGCCCGCCGGGAAGCCAGCCCGGGCCGGGCGCCGGCCGGCCCGCCCCTGCCGCCCGCTCCGCCCTCTGCAGCACCGCCCGCCACCGGCACGGGAGGGCGGGCCGCACGGCGGCTCCTCCCGCCTTCCTTGAGGAGGGGGAAGGTGACCGGCGGGCAGGGGGAGCTGCTGAGGCGGGCGACGAGAGGGCACCTGTGGTGGCGGCCGTGGCAGTGGTGGTGCAGGCGGGAGTCTCGCTCTCGGTCCGCCGCCTCCCTGTGCCTCGGCTCCGCAGCGCGGCGTGGGGAAGCGCCGAGCTGAGCTGAGCTGAGCTGAGCCGAGCCGAGCCGAGCCGAGCCGTGCCCCGCCGCTCCTCCAGCAACTGCCCCGGCTCCGCGGCGGATGGGACGACCGTGCCGACCGTTGGGGCGGCGTCTGCGCGGTGGCTGCCCCTCGCCACCGCCCCCGGGACGGGGAGGGGAGAGGAGAGGGAGCGGAGCGGCGGGGCGGGGGCGCCTCACGCCTCGTCTCACCTGTGGGGCGCCGGGTCTCGCCCGGTCTGGTCTGTCGGGCCCGCGGCCTCCGGGGCGCCTTGTTCCGCTTCGAGTAGGGGGCGACCGTCCGGCGGGACCCGCCGCCCAACAGCTCACCCGAGGGTCGGAGGCGGCCCCGTCCTTGGCGAAGAGCTCGCTAGTCTGCTCCCTCCCTGTATCCCCTCTGGTCTGCCGCATCCGTTCCTTAGGACGGGCGGGCGGGAGAAGGGAAGGGGGAATTTAATAGAGAATTAAAAGACAACGAGGAGGATCGGAGACCTCATGAGCTCGGGTTGAGCCAGGAGGATGCGTCTCCCCTGTGCTGGGGGAGGTCAACGCTGCCACCTGCGTCCCTTACGCATAAACACACCTGCCCGGGTGGGAAAGTGCCCCCGCGTTTGCCTTTGCAATCACCTCGGTCTGGCGGTCTGAGGAAAGAGATCTGAGAACGCAGTCCTGGGGAAAAACCAGGCGCTCCGGAGCTTCCTGGGGTTTCATTTCTGCAGCCATAAGAGAGGCTGAAGTACAGGTTTATTTAAGTGTTATAGCAAATCCATAGGTAGAGACATTCTCACACGCAGCCACTCTATCAACAAGTTAAATATTTATGTACTCTGGTTCGGATGGGAGCATTTTTGCTGAATTGCCATAATAAAATCCTGGATGTTAATCATGTTATTGCAGAAACAATCAGTGGGACTAATTCTCACCCCATGCTCAGATGTGATCTAAGGGACTATGAACTGAAATAATGTGCTGCTTCTGAAGTTTTTTTCCTGCTGTGGATTTATTTCCCTTAACCTTGGTTACAGGCCGGTTTACACAAGCGTTGTCCTATTAGGTATTCAGAAAGCCTGCCAAAATGTCTCAGCTTGTCATTTTTTATTGAGACTTGGTAGTATTAGGTAACTGCCTGCTGCTTCTGCATCATTTTCTGTGTTTCTTCAGTGCACCACATCAGGTCTCAAAGTGTCTCATCAGCCAGGACTGTCACTAAACTGCATGATCTTTGACAGGGGTGTATCCACAGCCCTTCTGTGCTGTATAGCTGCATAAAAGAGCTTTTGTAGAAACTGAGTGGAATGGTGCTAATCTTAGACACGTATTATAGATACTCTTTCTTTCTTCCTTTCTTTCTGATTTTTTTACATTAGGAGCAGAATTTCAGTTGTCTTGCAGATCCTCAACTATGCAGCACACCGTGGGGTTTTTTCACTGCTTTGAGAGCTGTGAAGATGTCACAGTCTCATGGAGCTCGTTTGTGTACCATAAGCAACACAAATGATCTTTAGGTTGGAAAAGCAGCAGAAATACTGTTGTCCCTTGAGGGAGCTACAGCCGTTCTTGTGCAAAGAAACAGAGGGTGGAAGAGAGGTCTGTCATGGCTCAGGACTGGTCTGGCAGAAAACCGAGCAGGTCTTTTGCAGTGCTAAAAAGCTTCTTTACTCAGCTATGAGACTTCAGTCCTCTGTCTCTTTCACTATTTGGCATGGAAACAGAAGCCTGGTAGTTTAAAATATGTAATTCTAGGATTGCTTGTCTTGCATTACCAGTATGCATGATACAGGACAGTGGTCATACCAGAGAGGCAATCTTGTGTATACAAGAACAGTCATAGAGATGCTGAGATCCCATTACATCTTGTATTAAACGATGCTTTGGTAATAAAAAAAAAAAAATGCTTATGGTATAGGATCTTCTGGGAGGACCTGGTGGTGGCAGGCAGTAAAGCTGACTCCTTAGTACCCAGCCTCTCTTGGAGTAAAACAATTCCACCATTATTTTGTCTCACATTACCAGCAGAGCTATCTTTAGCCCTGAAACAAGAGCCTTGAGCAACTACAGGAGCTGAGGATTCCATGATATATTTATTGCAGGATGAGAGGTTTTTAAACTAGTATTTGCATTTCAGTTTGTACTTTTACATCCCACCTATCTACATTCTCTCTTCATTTTCAGGTGGGCAAGCCCTAAAGTTATGTGGTTTGTTGGTACCTCTGTCTTGCTTTTCCTCCTCAGAGTGCCTACTATCTTCTTGCTTTCCATTGAGAGGTACAAGCAGAAACTGCTGTGGTCCCAATTTGTGCTATAGTTAAGGGCATTACTTGTAAATCTTTATCAAAATAGCTCTATACTGCAACATCTGCCTCCCAGTCTCCTCTGGGAGTCATGAATTGATCTGTGCCACAAGAAAGGTGATGACCTGGGTGAACCATTTGCACTAACCAGTATCACAGTTCTTGCAGCAATCCCTGCAAGTAACCAGCCTTACCAATGTTTTTGCCATGATACTAAGCAGTGTGTTAAGTGTGACAGTATCAAAATCCTTAACTGACATTTGTGTAGTAGCAGCAAGGTGGAGGAATCTGTCACCATTGGAGATGCTATTGCTGGTCATGGCTAAAAAACTAAATAAACAATCATAAGCACTTTATTCACTCTTTCTTTCAGAGTATTGGTTTTGTTTGAGTCTTGTCTGATTGCTTTTTGGAAGCTTCATAATGGAGGCAGACACCTAATGGGTATGGGGAACAAACCACCAGTAGTTCCATAGAGGACACTTCTCCTGCACAGGGTAAGCACACACTACCTGGACATCAGAGACCTCTTTCTTGTCACTACAATCACATTAATGGATTATGCCTGGCCTGCCAGTCTTTTGCTATCTGTAAAGGAGAGATCTAAATTTATTTTTCAGCTAAAGTTTCTTGTTTCAGAGTTTTCAAAAAATGTTATCTTTAACAAGTAGCTTAAACAGGCTTGTATTTTACAAGCTTCTGTCAGGGTATGTTTTATTACAGTCATTACTAAAGGAAACAAATGAAAGGATTTAAAAAACAAGTATTGGTGTGAACCCAAATGTCTGTATTAATATAACTACAGGAGAAAAAAGAAACTTGAGAAGTTACAGCATACATTCACTCAGGCTTTCAGCTATTAATTTGTTGGTTTTGTTTGCTAAGCTTATAAATGAAAGTAAGGGTTTTTTTGCCAAAAATTCTTTACAGGAGATACTTTTCAGCATGGACATTCATTGAACTACAACATTCATGTAGCAGTTGCCTATCTCCTCATTTTCCCCCAAACTATGTCAGTTATATGAGCAGGCCTGATGTCACCATTTTTTAGCATTGCTTTATACACAAGTACAGATCAAGCATAAAATGTGAAGGTGATTCTGAGTCACATGGCTAAGGATAATTTGCATTTCTATGCCATCTTTCAGCTAGAGAGATCTCAAAGCAATTTTATTAAAAGGGAGGAAAATTGTATGTAGAACTATTTCACCAACACCAAAGTGCAGCAGGTATTTATCAGCAGAGAAAAATATGAAGAATCTCTCTTACACAATTGTAATGGAAAAATGGATTGGGATAGGCAGAAAGTTATTATGAAAATCATATGGCCATGATATTGGGGCTAGTGAGCGTTTTCCCACAGAGGGTACTACATGATTGTAGGTAGCCAGAGCTTTCCTTTATGTTACATAAACTATCTCGTCCAAGTGTTAGAACAGAATTTCACTAGGAAAAAATTTAGTACTTCTCCATTTCAAATAATACCAGTGTTACAGTAGTAGCTATGAATTTTGGCAGCTAGTGCTGTTCAAGTTAATCATTATATTCTGTGAAAAAAAAAAATTCCATTTGAATTAATGCGAAAGTAACTTGTTTCAGAATGTGTCCACTCAAAGAGCTGTTCTAGTATAGCCAGAGAGGTCTGTTGATCAAGATGCAAGAGTACAAACTATTCTGTTAGAAAATAATGCTCCTTAGTGAACATTTTGTAATGCCTCCTGTCTATCTAATAGGCAGGTTCAGTGTGACTTAATAAGATGTCCTTTCCTCTAGTGAGTTTCAGGTTTGTACTGACCTCAGTTCATAGAAATTATTTACATTCAAAACTTTGACTAGCTTTTGAGCATTAAAGCGAAAATTTTCATTGTTGTGTTAAATTGCAAATATGTCAGATGCTCAGATGAAAAATCAAGTCATCTGTTTAGATTATATTCTTAGGGAAGCCTAGAAGACACTGCTCAGAATATTCCCTGGAACCAAACAAACATCACGTGCCATACCACTAATGTTTCCTTGAAATATTTTCTAACAATTACAAGTCTTTTATTTATATGTCCACTGAAAACAGATTTCCATGGTCTCCTGTTCTGTACAGGAATTAGTAAGATCTGAATTTTGCAAAAAGGTATTGCTGACTGACACAAGCAATGCTGAATGATACCTTGTGTAGGTATGGTGGGGAAATGAAGTGACTGTGAAAACTGCTGGAAACCCTCAAGATGTATTGAAAATCATCCTAAAAATAAAACAAAGATGAGAAATATAACAAAGATAACCAATAAACATCCCATTAGATTTAGATAATTAAAAGAAGGTCAAGTCAGATGCTTGAGAGTTTTTTATTCCACTGCCAGGACATTAACCCAGCAGCAGAAAGGAGATTCTCTCCTCATGTGGAGACTGGGAATCTTCATCTCTTGGACTGTTTCAGAGTCAGAGAAAAAGGGGCAGAAGAAGGAATGAGTGTTGTACTTTACTTGCAAGAGAAGGAACTTGTTGGAGGCAAACTAGTAAAGAAATGAAGAGCTGAGTGAAGAAAAGTCATTATTTCTAAGGGAACACCAAAGGAAAAGCAACAGAAAAAAAGATGCTGCAGCTGACATGGCTGCCAAGTCAGTTTATATTTCCTGTGTCTAGAAAAGAGGAATGAAAAATCAGTGCCAATAGTTTTTAAAATAATTAAATAAATAAACACAATTTTTATTTCCAATTTGTAAACTTACACGATGTAGCACAGGTTTTGTTGAAACACGAGGGATGTAGAACCAGGCTGTTGAATTATTACAAAGTTTCTTCATAAAATAGAAATGTTTTGTGTCTGTTGATTTTTTAAAACTGTTTTTTCCTAGACAGCAAATAGCTGATTTCAGAATATAAGCTATAAATTAATTAAAATGTAGTGTTTTTCTGTCTGATAACCTGAGTATAAAATGAAATAACACCATCTACTTGCATTGATGTTCAGGAGTTTCAAAGGAGGACTGAATTACTTATTCATTCCATGGCATGGCTTTTCTTTTCTGTTGTATGGCATATCAATGGTGAAATGTAGTTTTTTCTTGTGTATATTTCAACCTTAGCTTCCAAGAGTGATTGTCAGACACAAACGCAAGTTTATTTTACAGTAAAAAAACAAACCATGTTAGGGGTGCAGAGCCATGCCTCTTTGTTATGTATGACCTTGAGGGGAAAAAATTAGGAGATGTAAAGTGACTTAACAACTATTTGATTTAGTTTTCTGACATGCTGTTTTCCTACAAAATTTGTGGAGCTTTGTTTCATAAGAAGTAGTGCTCCATCTGAAGAAAATATTTTGAGACCTTCTCTTCTTCACCTCCTTCATCAAAAATTGGTGTGCACATATACTGTCAACAGAGGTTCCTTCTTCCCCAACATTTTCCTGTTCTTATTCCCTGCTTGTTTATATGCACACTGTCCTATGCCATCTTACAATGATGGCATTAGAACACTCTAATGATCTACTGAGGCTGGATTTTGTCTTTTCACTTAAGCACAATTTTACTTAAAAATGCTTTTATTCTCTGTAGATCATCTGTCAGATGATGGCTTCTTAGGGTGGAGAGATGCTTAAACCACAAAAAGTGACCTGATGCTGCTGAAGGTTCTGTTTGCAGAAGGGGTCTCATCTTTCTCTTGAGATCTTCCCATGCTTATGGAAGTTTGCCACTTGATGTTTCTGGGCAAAATGTCTGGCAAGTTTGCAGAATTCCTTTCCTAACCCCCAAAATAAAGTGACGTAGACTATCTGGAGCATGCAGAAAGGTCAGAAGGATCCTTCTTACATCACTGGAAGGAAATTTTGTATCCTGTCATTTTCATCAGGAGAGAAGGTGGGGAGTCCCAAGCATGCAGATAAATTAATTTATTTTTCTTACCTTTCAAAAGTCAGACAGCGATACTAAAATACGTATTTTCTCCAAAAAGCAAACATTGAAAAGTATTTGATGAAGTACTGCTGCTGCTCAGAAGGCATGGCTGCATAATGATATACAGCAAAGTGCTGGGTACTGCATCATAGTAAGGCAAGTTAAAAAAAGAAAGGATGATAAATGTCATTCTTCCCTGGAAGTGTTCAGGGCCAGGCTGGATGGGACTCTGAGCGACTTGGTCTAGTGGGAGGTGTCCCTGCCCATTACAGGAATGTTGGGACTAGGTGATCTTTAAGCTGCCTTCCAACCCAAACTACTCTGTGATTCCATGATATGTATTCTGAATGTGTATCCTAATGCTTAATTGTACAAAAATGTTTTCATAAGAAAGCTTGATATCTTCAGTAATATTGTAACACATTTTGAAGAGACAGAAACAACTAATTTTTTGTTTACTTAGATTTCCTTTAGATATAGTTCAAGTTACAGCACACCAAAAATCTATCTAAAAATTAAATTGCTCTAAAATCACACACGACTGATAAAGAGAATTCAGCCTGAATTGAACAAATCCATTTACATACCTACATTTTTTATAAGAACAACAATCCCCATGGGTATTTTCTCCAAAATACTTGGCATGCTTTCAGCCACACCTGAACTCAGTTGCCTGGCTGCAAATATATTGCAAATGCATGGCCTGACTCCTTTACAAGTTTGAACATATGAACTCTTCTAACAGCTGCACCGTAGAAAACATCTGTCTTAAACCTTGGTGGATGGAGCCAATTGCAAACATGGCAAACTCATTGGGTGGCTTAGGTGAAGCTTGGAGACTCAAGGAGCATTCCTTTCTTGTTCATTGGTGTGAAGCCATGCAGAGAAAAGTTTGATGGGCTAGACAGGAGTATATAGAAATATAGAAAATGTTAGTAGTTGTACCTCACTGTAATCCCTTTTCATCTTGAAAGCACAACAGATGTTTGATTTCCATGTTTACAGTTTTGGAGGCAGGTGTAAAAGAATTGTGCTAACAGACAGGCAACTGTAAGTATTCTCTGTTTGGATATTTTATGTATTCTCACCATCACAGATGATCAAAACAAGGTGGGAAAACTGACTGGGCTGTAAACTCTTGTCCACCAAGGTTGCCTTGCCTGGAACAATATTGAGGATCAGTGATATGCAGCAAAGATTTCTGTCTGCTTCACTGAAACAGAGCCTGTGGCAGGCAGTGAGGCTTTTCAGCTGCTCCCCTCCTGTGCTCCAAGGGAGGTGAGAGGGCCTTTCAATTGCAGGTGGAAGAAAAGGGAGATCTCAAGTCTGCTAGACCTGGTTCTCCACAGCAGTATAGCACCATGTTACTCCCTCAGCCAGGGCACTATTTTTACAGAGATTATCCCAGGACTGTCAAGCCACTCATTAGGGGCTACCAACCTGAAACCCCATAACATCCAACCTCCAGTGTGTTCAAGTTGGTATACTGTTTAATGGAGAAGTGGAGCCAATAGATTTTATTTGACCTGAGTGAAAAAAAGTTTCAGCACACTACTGGTATATCTGTTGAATGGAGAGAAATAGACTACTTACTTTTTGTTGGCATCCCTAATCTCAGGCTTTGCTGGCAAGTTAAATTAAAACTGAAATTGAAAAAAACCAGTTTTCTGGTTTTTCTGTCTTTTCAAACTGCTGAGATGGTTTATACAGTTATCCAGAAGAGGTAAATAGAAAGTTACTGAATTAGGTTTATATGTCGTCATTGAAATAAAGCATCATGATTACATTCTTTCTTTCACCATCTCCCTCAAATAGTAGCAGCCAATGCTGTATATTCTCAGCAATTAATGTTTTATTGCGTTTGAAATCTGGAGCAGAGACCCTCTCCAGCACAGAGCTGCAGCAAGTACATCAAATGAAAGAAGCCACCAAAACCCAAGTCAGAACTGAAGTAGAGACAAATGCTGATCACAGTGATCCAGTCTAAAAAGGAGGCAGAGCATGGGCTGTAGGCAGCTGTTGGATGTGGTGGGAAGTCAGGATCAGGTCCCTCCCAAGAGTGTGGGAATAGCACAGTTGCAGCTGCATATGTTGCAAGCTAGAATTAGGAGCTGCTGGGCTCCCAAGCAGGAATTTATCAAGGCTTCCTTCACTGTGGGAGGAAAACTCACCTCTCAGGTTAACAAAAAATAAGTAGGACAGAGATAAATGTTTACTTGTTGATGCACAAGTTCTTTGAAAGACCATCTCATCAGAAAATTGTGTTTTGGATGAACGTGCCTGGCCCATTCAGACCATTAGACACTGTGTATGAAAGACCTGCTTTGGTATAGGGAGAAAATATTACCTCATTTTTCTTTTCAAGGGCAACAGAAGAAATGGGAATGTGCATATCCTTACTAGTGCCAAAATCATTTTGTTGCTGTGTGCTCTCTCTGAATGTTGTGCTGTGGCCTCTTTCACATTGCCCTTCCCTCAAATACAAAACTAAGCATTCATTTCATTATTTCTCTGGCCCAGTCCTGAAAATTTAAGTTCTTTGTATTGACCAAAACTCTGAACTTTTCAAGAGCATTGAACAGAAAGATCTTTGGAGGCTTCAGATAACTCAGATAGGAACACCACCAGGTATAATCTAGAGCTGAGATGTAACTGGAAAAGTGCCTCATATCTACCTACATCACAAGGGCCATCTCTGTCTTGCATGGTGACATTACTCCCTACTCGCCAAGATCAAATGTGCAGCTGAAGTATTTATTGAGTTCCTTAAACTGTACCTATAGCTGCCTGGAGGGACATCTACACAGACTGCAGAGTTGTCTACGTAAACAAAAGAAAAGGAACTCAGACCAATGTATAGCATTTTCCAGGAAAAAGTCAGAGGAGAAAATCCCACTCACCCATGAGGGCCGAAAACCCTTCAGGCCTGGCTTCAGGCAAAAGCATCTGCAGATAAGATAAGGCTGGCAGCAGTCCCAGACTGGATCCTAAACTGGAAGTCTGCTCAGCCAACTGGGAAAGCTGGGAGCCCTCCAGGGATAATACCTCCATCTCTGAGATACAGAGCAAGTGTCAAGAGGGGTGAGAAGAGCTCCCTGGCTACTTTTGTGGCCGGTGAAAGAAAAGAGTAAGCAGGGAGGTAGCCACAATCCAGATCATAAATAACCTTACTACAGAGTAAAAATCACTGTTTGAGTAGACACCACAACCTGTGAGACACAAACACTGAGTTTTCCACATCAAGACTGTATTTGTTACAGAGGGGTATCTGGGCTCTCATTGCCTCTGTGTTGCCTTACAGTCCAGTCCCAGGTAAAGTGCATCCTCAATGATGATGCAGAACAGAGCTCATGATCCTGCTAATGAGGATGACAGTCTGTATTTGGCTTTCTGGGTTGAATTTTTTTACTACCTTCTGAGGCATGCATAGTTATTAGTGAAAGTATAGATTTCAGCTACCTGCTAATATATAATTTTACAAATCTCAATCAGTAGCTGATGAGAACCCCACTACCAGCATGAAACCTGACTCCCTCATCTATCAAGAGGCAGTGCTGTCTAACAAGCCTATTCTAGTCATCCTTAAATATATTTGGAGGAGACATTTGGAGGTGTAAGATAATTCAAAAATAAATCCCAAATAATTTAAAATTTTTAAAAAATCAAGTAATATTTGTAATAATGAAAAATAAAATAATTGATCTGACAATATGAACATGGCAAAGGAAAGAGTAAAGCTCCAAAGAATGAGATGGGAGAAATATACGACTTTTTTCAGTCCTCTAGCACATTCACCTGGTCTTGTAACTTCACAAAAAAGGAGGTAAAGCTACACTGTTCTCCCTCCCCAGAAGCATCAGGAGAGATGGGTGCCCGTCCTACCCTCTCTGCCTGTAGGGAGTTGTACTGCCATTTCTTCCATCCATCCAGAGGTGGGCAAGGTCTGATATCCCACCTACAATCAAAGGAAGAGTCGTGGTCCTACTACTTTCCCAGCAGGGGGGCCAAGCACTTTTATTTGTTTCAGAAACAGCTTTATTTGAGCATAGGAAAAAGGAAAGCTTGCACTCTTAGAGCCTTTAAACAAGTTGATCAATAACTTGAAGTTTGTGCTAAGCCTGAAAACAGCATCCCAGGATTCAATCAGCATGTCAGACCTCTCTACTTGGGAAGGTTAATTCTCTGCCTCCCTCCAGCTCTACTTAGGAAGAAGAGGGCATTGTGAGGGTTTCTCTGTCTCCTGTATGAAGGAAAGGGTTCCCATGTATGGCTGTAGAGGATTATTGTTCTCCTCTTCCTTCTTTGGCACAGGCACAAGAATAGACATATCAAGACGTTGTGAAGTGAAGGGTATGAATGGGAGGGCTCCTTTGTCACGTACAAACAGCTTAGGTATATTTCATTTTGCCTTACTTAGGTGGAGCTAACAGAGTACATGTGCACCCCCATCCCTCAGTCTCTTCCTGGACTTTGCTAGTTTATGTAACCAAACTTTTACAGCTGGTTTGGGCTCAGATTCTGTAAGAGTATTCTAGCCACAATTGAAGGTTAGAAGAAGGTCACAAGGAAATAGAAGTAAATACACAAGTAGAAGTGCACTGGTGGCAGAGCAATGTATGCCTTTGCTCATGATAGGATCTGCAATTTTATCTGTCTTGGCTGTTCTGAGAAAAGTGGCCAGCAAGTTTGAGAGCTACACACTCTGTAGGCCAATATGTGGACATCTTTGTTTTTATGAGCTAGAGCTCTGCCTTCTGATGACACCCCAAAATTATAAAACAAAATTAACCAAACCCCACATATAAAAACTCACAGCAGTGTTGAACTTTGCACAGTTTAAAGTGCCTAATTGGATTAGCAAACAATAATTTGGATTATTGGATTTGCCACACAGTAGTTTTCAAATGCATGACAAATCCCAACATGTGCCAATACTCTCTGTTAAGTGGGGCAGCAGCTCTAATTTGCTTATTCTTCCTATATCTTTGAAACATCTTTCTGAGACCTTCATTAAGAATAAACAAAAGGAGTGGGGCTTTTCTCAGCAGCACTTTAAAATAAAGGAATTTGACAGGAACCTTGCTTTAAGTCCATGATTATCAACAGTATGCTTGTTGTTATGCTTGTCTAGTAGCTAGCTTCAGCAGCTTGTTTTTTTAGACTATGCTAAGTACTTCTTCTTTGAAAATGCTTGCCCTTGTATACCTCATCAAGTGTCTAAACTGACCATCAACATCAAACTTTTGAAATCATTAGTCTTGGTCTGAAGTCATTGCTCTGACTCTTCATCTACTGTTCTGAACAGTCCTGCCTGAAAATTAAAACAAGATACTGTGCTAATGTTTAATTAATCTTAAGAATACCTGGGAGCCAAGGTGTCTGTAGTAGAACCAGCAAACAGCATGGATTTAGTGGCTGATGATCTTTCTAGACAATAATCTTTCAAATCCGACAAAAGAAAAACTGATTTAGATGTCTGACATTTTGCAAACTTAGTTAAAATTTAAAGAATGAAAACACAGGGAGGAAGTCTGGCACTTGTTAGAATACAAAACCAGAAAGCCAGTTGAATGTCTGATTTCTAAAGAAATGCCTTGGAATTGGAAATGCTGCAAATTGATTTGCACCATAGAAGCTTGCTGAAAATGTCAACAAAATATGATTTCCAGTAATTATTTGTAGCCCTCGACAAGTATCATTGTTCCTGATCAGCAGTGTGAAAGTAACATAAAGTGAATATGTGGAATTCTCTCTAAAACAAACAGCTCAACATTATTTGCACAGCTAGAGAGGAGTATTGTTTCTGTGAATACAGCTGTAATAGAAGTCTGAGCGCAGTATTTCAGTAATAGCTTAAATAATCCTTGATCAAAGAGCAATGGAGTGGTATTAAAAGCCAGACTGATTAAATCTTCCTCAGAGAAGAATATTGAGTCCTAGGCCTCACCACTTCTCCTGATGAATTAACTGGAGGGACTGGTCCTTTCTGATGTTCCTGGGGGATGCCAGCAGGCAGTGAGTGAACAGGGCAGGGTCAGTGTCCCCAGAGAGGGCTGCAGTGGCACCTACACCTCTGCAGGTGTAGGACAGTGTGAAGGGTCCCCACTGAGAGGACTGTTGTCCCCATGGTGTCTCTGTGACTGTCTTCAGCAGTCATATCTGTAGCTTGAATTACCTTTGGCTGTTGGATTTGAAGAACCAGAACTGTTTTTTTCGTGGGGATCTCTTTCTCCATCCACTTACTCAATTGTTCAGCACAGCTCACAGCAGTGAATTCTTTCCTGGCCTCAAAAATACGAAAGAAAGAGGAAGAAAGATGTAAGGATGACAGAGTTATCATCCAGTGCCTGCTGTATAGTGCAAAATGAAAGGCAGTGTCTGAATAGACTTCTACCTGCAAGACACTGTATTTGAATAGAGTTATGCTATAGTCAACTCTCTGCTGATTACTGCCAGATGCCCAAAGCCTTGCTGGCTGGCTCCGCAGTGTAAGGAAACAGTGACATGAGGTCTGAGTGCATGTGAAGGATCAGAGACAGCAGGCAGGGTGATCCTTTCTGTCTTACTGCAGCTGACTGCAGAGACACTACTTGCATCCCTATGCCAGGCTCTGCCTCAGCACCCTGCCCCTATGGAGTTAGGGCCCGAGGAGGGTCTGTGGCTGCTGCGTGGTGACAGCAAAGCAGAGCCACACAGCCCCATCACAAAATGTGATTCGCTAAGGAAAAGGCATTTGGATGCAATGCTGTCATCTTGTAATACCTACCACTGTGGTACAGAAATTGTTTTAGTTTCCTGCTTTTTCCTTTGGCTTTTCCTATGCCCAGAAACAGTGGATGAGAAAGAACAGTCAGTCCTCGGTATGGTACACTTTCCCACCAGCTTGTTTTGCACCTCATTTTAAGGTGTCTCTTGGTAAACTGAAGTTGTTTGCCATCTGCAAAATAAAGGAAAACAAGGTAGGCAGTGAATGTAAGAGCTGTGCACCAGTGTGCTTAGGAAGAGGCACTCCCAAACTGAATTCTGTCTGCCCAACACTTCAGACCTGCAATGCTAATCTTTGAAGGCATACAGAATAGCCATCTGTAGTGTGTACATACAGATCCTGGGTTATCCAGGCAAGTCTGGCAGCACCACATCAACCAGCTTAACCAAATAATCTACTTGTTCTTAGTGCTTTCCCTCATTAAAGCATTTTACAAGCCCTGTCTTAATTAAAGTTCACAGCAGTCCTGCAAGTTAGTAAAATGTCATTATCCCAATTTTACAGATGAAAAAATTGCAACAGAGAGGTGAAATGTTGTGCCTGTCCTGTGTCTCCGCAGAAGGAGACAGTTTTTTGGGCACCATTAGCCATTGCAAACTCAGTCAGCCTCTGAAGGCACGGAATGTACTCTCAGAGAGATGCTGAAAACACTGCTCCCCCATCAGGGTTCCCTTGCAGCCTCTCTAGGCTGGTTTTAAGGTGGCAAACAGACTGAACCGGATGCTGACATCTCATGTATTCTCATATTTACTTTTCAGAACTGAGCCATGACAGATACGTGCAAAGGAGAAGGAGGAAATCAGAAATGTGATAGTGGAGTCTCAGTCAGCTGCCCTGTGAACCAAAGGGGCCCCAAACAAGTTACAGCAGTCTCTGAAGATGGGCCAAGCCACAGCAGGCACTGTACCACCTTTGACTGCTGCTGAATTCGGAGATGGCTCAGGATTTAATCCCCAGATCATGCTGCCTCGCTGAGCCAAAAAAATAATGGTGACCACAGATGTATCAGGGATGGTTATCAAGCTGATGCAAACACTGTTCTAAATGGTGAGCCATTTGCAACCCATTCAAGGGTGCAAACTTCTATTCTGAGTCATGAAGCAGAGACCTGTAGCTGGGTCTCCCACCTTCAGAGCCACCACCCTAGCCAGAAGGCTCAGATGGGTGCAGCTGATACTCCTACACCTTCCATTTTCATGTAAATTTTCAAAAGAATTCATTTTTCCCAATACGAAAGGAAAACCCTTTGCAACATGTTAAAAAAAAAAAAAAAAAAAAAAAAAAAAAAAAAAAAAAAAAAAAAAAGCAAGTGCAAAGCAGAGGCATCACTCACTGCTCAGATGAACATAAAACATTTGGGTAAAAAGATGCCTTAGAGCGTCTACAGTCCCACTTCTTGCTCAAATTAAAGTCAGCTCTGAGGTCAGACTGGGCTGCTCAGGGGTTTATGCAGTTGTGTCTTGAAAAACTCCAGGGATGGAGACTGCTCAGCAACCTGCTCCAATGCCTAATTTTCCTCATGATGATTTGTTTCTAACTCGTATCCAGCTGTAACCAGTTGGACTCTTTTCCTAGAAAGAGGTGTGTCGTTTCACCTGGTTGTTTGGACCTCTGCTTAAAAATAATGTTAAAAAAAAAAAAAAAAAAGACCTCAGAAACTTTTCAGTATGGATTTCAGCACAGTAGCACACTATCGAGTTTTCATACTGCAGGCTCATAATTACATTAGAAATCTGATAAGAACATATCTTTTTTTTTGGTGACAGAATGCAGCAGCTTTTTAAAGACTCAAGTGTTGTTTCATTTCCCCCCCTTTTTTTAATGAGACACTGCTTTCAGATCCTTGTAATGGAGCAGAGATCAGAGGTCTCTAAAGCTCTCATGTTTGTATCACATCTTAATACCCTAAGGCACAGGTATCATGATTGTGATTTACTGCTGAGATTCACCTATTATATTCATGTTGCACCAGTAATATTACTCACCTGTTACTTTCTGGAAATTCTTTTATAGAAACACACTACTCAGATTTTCTCATGGAATTCTTTCTCTACTTACTTCCCTGACTTGGGGAGAGGGGGAAGAGAAAAAGTATGGTGCAGGATCTAAACTTCACCTGAATCACCCCTTATTAATTATGCATACACCAAAGCCAGGAACTCAGTATGCTATGCGAGTGAAGAAGGAACATTGGTCTCATTTGGCTTCGACTGTTGTAACAAACAGCACCATAATTCTGTGTTGGAATAGCCCCAGTATCAATCTGGTTGTGTCTGTAAGTGTGTGTCTCATAGCTGTGAAATACTCTGCTGTGTTTACTTTGTCCTGTGTACAGGATTTACAGTGCAGGAGGCAATGCTGTGGCTGGGTCCCAGGCTTGTGCAAGAGCTGCAGCCACAGCCACCCGTGGGAGGACCATCAGGAGTGCCTCTTGCCTGAGACTTCAGATGCTGATGTTTGAAGAGGTGCCAAGGGGAAACAAAATCACTTGTTTAGTCCACTGATATTTTCCTTTGTCTGGTAAACACGAGAAATTAACTCCATGGACTCCACCAGAAATTGATGGACAAGAGCCTGAGGAGCTGGGTGTGACTGATATGGGGAGGAAGCAAAAGTGAGGACAGGCTATTCTGTTACTGGCATCTACTGTGCAGGGTTAATGAAAGGATCCTCCCCATGGAATTAAAACCAAAGGATACTGTGCTAAAGCTGGTATGATTCAGCCTTCAGACACTGCTGTTTGCCCATGACCTCCTACACCTCAGACACTGCCAATGAAAGAGTAGTAACCTGTGGCCGTGCTTACCAGTGATCACTGAAACCCCAATGTTAGTCCTCTGAGACCTTGCTCTTCATTCTCCTCCATCCAGTGTTTCTCACTGCCATTTCTGTCCTTCCCCCTCCCAGCTTTCATCTCATTTGCAATGAGTCAGCAGGAGAGAAGAACTCGGTAACTAGTCCTGCCATGCCTGGAAAGAGAAAATGAGGCAGGGAAGCCCAATCAGACTGACAGACTGATGTCTCTGAGGAGCAAAGAGAGACAGAGTCCTAAATTATGGCTCACCAATTAGCCCAGAGAAGCTTCCATGTCTGCCCTTGTTTTGGAGAATACCGACTCTTATAATTTTTACTGTTCCTTTTCCCCCTTTTACTGCGATTTCTTCACATTGGTTAGGGTCAGAGAAACAAAACTACCATCTGGCTTAGGTATTGCTTGGATCATAGGTGCAGCAACAATGCTGCCCAGGGAGCTGGGCTGATTGAAGAGATGTTATATATTGCACTGATATACTAATTAGATATATAAATTAGTTATATTAATATCTCATGTGCATTAAGCTCCCTGCTGCCAAGGCAGGCCTGAGAGCAGTGTCCAACCAGTGACCCGAAGCCTAACTCAGGTTTCCAAGGGTGAATTGTGGTGGCTGCAGTGCAGACATGGGCTGTTTTGCCAGAGGCCAAGAAGTGAAAATTATTTACATCTCAGCCTTAAGAGTGGGACTGGACTCTTTTATTCCTCACCAAAATGAGTAAAAATCTTGTATCTCATCCTCTCTTTCCTCCCTTCCCCAGAACAGGATTTGGGCTGTTTTCTGTTATGTTTGTTTTGAACAATTGTGTGTCTTCAATGTAAAACTGTCTGATGTGAAAAATACTTCTGACAGAAGTTGACTAATATCTCAGTAGGATGAAGTCCCTGCATTTGTAAGCACAGCATCTGTGTTTTCTGTTCAAAGTGTTACAGTGAGTCAGCTCTATAAACACTAGTATTTCACTGAAAATCTATACAGAAATTCTTACCTGCTTCTGAGTACGTACCCTCTTAGGACAAAATGGTTGAGGAAAGCCTGTGTTCTTCTAAGGGCAGGCAGTTGCTGTCTTGCAGTAACATCCTGGTAAATGAGGAACAGAGTTATATAATTTTGGTATCCTTCTAGAGTCAAGTGAAATTGGATTAAGCACTGAGAAGAAAAAAAAAAAAAGAAATCAATAAAGCATTGTGGAGTTTCCCCCAAATGTAGCTGGGATGATGCTATTTGTTCTAGAAATTTCAGACTGCTGTCCCTGGCATCTTACTCTCCAGCCCCAAATGCACTCAGAAAATGGGAATAACTTCACTGAAGGTCATAAATAAGGCAGGGCAGCTCGCTGATCAGGACCCAAAAGCCTACAACCTTAGGAGATGAGAGTGGCTGGGAAGAAGTGTGCTGCTGGTTCTCCCAGTGAGTTGTGTAGCCTGAAAGGAAGAGTTTGTGCTGATTTCCTGCCTCCTGCATCAAAAATACCTGGGAAGCACCAAACACACTGGTGGCTGTCACACACAGAGGTGCACAGGGCTTTCCTCAAACAGAGCTCAAAATTAATTTTTTCCATAATATACATTGTGCCTGAGGCCAGCCAGGGTTTGACTGCTGAATGGGTCTTTGCGCTGTGAGCAGACTCCTTGAAGTCAGTGGGAGTTTACGCAGACTAATGGGTTACTCACCACGAGTAAATGCATCACAACATGTTTCAAATAATATTCAAGGGCCCAAATCCAAAAAGCATATCTCCAGCTGCTAGAAACTGCACCAGGAGAGAAGCTTCCCTGATTTCAATAGCATCACCTGCAAGGATGGAATTGCCTGCATCCGTAAGTCAGATCAGAGCCTTGAAATATATTTCTCCTAGTACAAGGATTGCATATCTGCATTTTGTGAGCATCACTGGATATTCTGCCTGTGCTGAAATGACAATAATAGACAAAATCTCCTGAATCTCGGGGAAAGCGCTCAAACCTGCTTTCCTGACATGCCCTGTTTCCACAGGCCAAATGTCTGCTTTGGGAAAAATCACACAAAAGAAACAGTAAAATCCCACACCTTCTGCTTTGGGTACTGTTACTGTTGGGTTCCAGTTTCCAAAGTTTCGTTCCATAAGCATTAATTAAGTTCACTCTCAGTCCTTAACTTGTATATTGAAAGCAAGCAAATTATACAGTAGTATTTTTTCTTTGTCTCTCCCTCATTTTTTGCAGTAAGCAAACACAGCAGGGTTTGAATCCTACTACTATTTTATTAGAAGTTTTATTTGAATTTCACAGTGAAATATATTTAGTTGAAGGAAATATATTTATGTAAGGAAGTTCTTATACTTGTAAATTCATTGTGCTGGAGCACATAGGATACATTAGGCACTTTTTGTCAATGAAATCATAGATTGTCTTTGTCAATCTGAAGAAAGTGAGTGTGTGGAGCAAAATTATCTATCATGAAACATCTCTAATACTAATATATTGGTAGTTTCAAACATAAAGTTTGAGAAAGGTGATTTCCTTTTCTTCTCTTTGTCCCCAGATTGCCATCTATTTCAGACTTATTGAAAGGTGGAAAGTATCAGCTGCTTTTGATCTTTAACATAAAAATGTGGAAGGAAGATACAAATTATAAAGGACATGTTCAATAGATAGTTAAAGTTTCCACAAATAGGTGCAGCCTGGAGAAGCAGAAGTCAGGAACAAACATGTGCTCTAGAAACTATATCTTCTTACTGTGGTGCATAATTTGCATTCATTATGTCTATAGCCATTACATCTGACACTAGCCTGGGCTTCTCTAAGCAAACAGGAGGTGCCATATTTGGATCAAGAGGTTTGCTTTATCTGTCAGTGAACTGGGCTTTCTGTCTTGGAGGAGAGTTCCCTTTTTTCAGGTGTTCAATGGTCATGTGTTTCAAGGCCAATGTCACAGCAAAGGTTCTCTGTTTAAATTTTTCAACATTGCATTCCACAACCTGGGAGTGGTTATATGTTTGAAAGTATTTAAATGATGTTTGAAATGCTGAGTTGCATTTTGATATATAAGATTTGCAAGTTGTGGTTAGTTATACATACCAGAAATAGCTTTTCAAGGATGTTCAGCCAAATGGGTTTCCTTTATATGAAACTGCAGGGGAAAAGGAAATCAAGAAAAGTTTAGATTTTGTTGGGAAATTATTAATTAAAAGTGATAAAGAATTTTCACATACCTGCAATGTGAGATGAAGCCCAGATCTTGAAGTGGTTTTGCTTTGAAGCTTTGTCAGAAGTTCTCTGGATGTTTGCCCTCTCCTCAAGGATATCTGAGGTCCTGCAAGACAGCTGCCTTGTTACACTGAGGACTGTCCTGCAACACAGTGTCCTCACTAGCCTGCAATGCACAACTGCTTGGGACTTTCTGTCCTGAGGAAAAACAAGTGTTAACAATCATTTACCTATTTCATCACACATTTCATTAAAAAAAAATTATATACATCTAAAATTTATTATATAATTATACACACTCGTTATAATACATATAATATATTCTATATAAAGCATATTAAAAATTATGGACAAATTAGTTCACTGTCTGCAGACCTTTTAGAAGGGGAGACTGTTGTGACACACAGAAACTTCAGGAATCCTCTGTTCTTCAGAAATCTATTCTCTAAATATTTGAGTGACTTTCTAGAGTGGTTCTCAAGCTAAAAGGAGTAAAATGTAACCATTTTTATCCCTATGCAGAATAGCATAAATGTTTCCCATCAATTTCATATACTCACAAATATGCATGCACTACTACTTTCTTTGCAAAATGGGAGAAATGTGAGAAAAGAAAAACAAACTTTTTTCTTGAGAATATGCTAGATATTTCTCTTATAGGAATCCATGAGGACATATTTCCCTTCTGTCCCCACCCCCTGGATTCTATCAGCATCAGGAATTAATTTCTTTCACTCTCTTCAGAGAAAAGGTGCTTGGCATAGCTGCAAAGTGGGTCTGTCTAATAATGGTGTGTACACAGGTCATGCATATGTGTGTATAAACACACAATAAAGTACCATGGCTTGGAAAAGCAATCCTATCCATGGTTGTATCAGTCAGCATCAAAGTAGGTTCAAGTCAGTGGTTTGAAGAATATATTTGCTATGCTTTTTATTTCTTCTACTCTGCCAGCTTTCTCCTTGGCTCCCCTTCCCCAGGAGACATTTGCTATCCAGGAAGATACCTGCTCTGCCATTGAGGGAATCGAGGAATAGGCTATCACCAGCCTCAGCAGGAGCTGGTGTTTCCTACCTGACCAGCCTACCAACCAACTGGGATACAGTCAGTTCATGTTCAGTGCTGTTGCTGATGTTAGGACAGGCAGAAGGGATTTTACATCGCACCATCAGTGCTGACTGCCTTGCTTGTTTAAAAACGAGCTTGCAAAATTTATTAGATGGAGCCATCTGCTTTTCAGCTGTTCTCCTACGCTGTATCTGACAGTGACTGACAGGAGAGAAACAATGAATTTACAGAAGTGGGTGAGAATCAATTGCATTTTTGATCCCTATGCCAGAGCTGCTGGAGCCCTTGCAGTGCAACCTGGAATATGTGTTGACACCTCCCTTTGGAACTTGTAGAGTGTAGAGTAAATTCTCAGAGTTGCTTTTACTTTGCTTCTTGCAAGAGACAATGAAGAAGAGCCTGTTAAGTAGTTAAGTCTTTGCAATCATTACTGTTAACCTACCTAAAGAAGGGGAAGCTTCACCAGTAACAGCCATGTGGTTTTCTTTTGTTTTTAAAAGGAGTGCATTCAAAGGTCATTTAGATCTTACTGAGATATACTAGCTGATTTTAATAGGCTTTGAATATGACTATAAACTTTCATCAGCTGATTCCATTCTGGAACATGCATATTTTGTCACAAATATATAATATTCATGGCAAAATGACTTTTGGCTGTGAACACTTCTTTTGATTGTGTTTATTCCATTACTAATGAAAATGGAAAACATTTTGTGTTTTTCGATATTCACCTTATGTGAAAATCAGATGCAAAAAATGATAGAGTTTTGTCAAAGCAAGAGAAGAAATCACTTTGATTGACTTGAAGTGCAAAAGAAATGTATTAGTTATGCTCCTTCCAGTCCTGATCTAAAAAGGAAACCATATGTCCCAAGCCTTGGCCACTTTTCAAGCTATCAAAATTGATCTAACAGTAATACTTCTGCCTGCAAATGTCGGACAACAAAAATACAGACTCTATTAATGCTATTCAGTGATTTTAAACAGAAGCATAATTAATTTGTTTCACCTTCTCAAAGAGAGAAAATAAACAGGTGAAAGAAGTTGCTGCCATTTCTAAAAGCTGATTCATATGTCATCAGGAAATGGTGGGTTACCTGTTGTGTCTGCTGTATATATTCTTGGTGGGTGCTTTTGGAGGAAGCCATTCATGAGCAAAGAGAAGCACCAACAGTATGTCATCAGAGAGATGAGCCCATGGGCTGGCTGCCACATGATGCTTGTGTTTAACCCAGGCTTCTACCCTTGCAGTGCTTGCATCCTTGATGGTGCATGCAAGATCCACTAAATTGGATTTACTTCTCTCATTAACCTGCCTGCCCTTGCCAAGTGCCTGTCTTCAATCTGATCTGGCTGCTCTGCATGAGCTTCCTCTGCTCCTGGCAAGTAGCACTCCACCTTGCTGGCCAGCTGTCCGGGGGTAAAAAATCCTGAGACAGTGAATTCTAACTCCCTTTTGAGCAGGGTGTGTCCTGTTGAGGGGCTCAGGGGCTCCATCTGCCTAACAACTTGCTGATGCTCCTGGCATGGCCACCCACTCTCCATCGTACTCACCACAAGCTGGAAAACAGTGAGCTTGGGTATGCCAAAACTGGACAGCATCCCACCTGTGTTGGACATCCCAACCCTGACAGAGGGATGCCCAGTGCTGGCCTTTTTGGGGGCTTCTTTCACGTGTGGGCAGTTGCTCTTCTCTATTTTAAGGTCCTATGTGGGTGGCAGCTGTGCTCATTCATGCTTAAGAGGACCCAAGCCCCAGACAGGGCCAGCACACTGATTGACTTGGTGACCTGTGCTGGAGGTGTGGGGTGCCAGAGGAGATGGGGTGCCAACAGGGAGGCTTGCAAAGTAGCCCAAGGAAAACATGTAGGATAGGGTGTGCCTTAAGCTGTGCCCATCTCAGGCAGAGTGCCATTAACCACTGCTCTCATAAAAATATTCAAGTCTTTACTCTTTTCTGGATGGATGCAAAAATCCTTTTATTTTCCTCCCTTTGGTATTTTTGAAGGGTTTTGTTGTTATGGATATGTCAGTAGCCAGGTCATGAAGCTTGCTGGGAAAAGGCTGTTCCCTGCTCAAGACAAATTAAATCAGTGTCTCCCCACTCCCCAGGCTGTAACACATAGGACACTCACATTTCTCCTGTAGAATCTGTCCTGCTTTTCATGGTGTTGATAAACACCTAGTGGAAGAGAGAAAGAAATGACTGGTGACCCAAGAACATCATGGTCACAAGTGTTCCTCTGGGAGCAGGGAATGGACCCTTCAGGCCTGAATCATATCTCAGATCCCTCCTCCCTGTGCACAAGCTCACCAGCTGTAACTATGGCTTTAGAGTTCCAAGTTCGTTCTCGTGCTCTTTCTTGCCCTCAATAAACATTTATTTCTTCCATACAAAGGGGAGCAGCACAAATAGGGAACTGTTCCTTCCTGGAGAAAGACAGTCACGTGCACCTGTCTGTCGTGGTACTTTCCTGGGCAGGAGTTTGATGTTGCTCTTGAATCAGGCTCTGATGTTGGGGCAACCAGAGGAGCACCCATCCGACGACTCCTCAGGGAGGTGAAGTGTGAGATAAGAGACCAGCCACCGTGTTGCTCAGCATCATCAAAACAGGAATATGTCAGAGTGTGCTGAGAAGCAGAAGGTGAAGACCCTGAAAAATGCAAGTTTGGTTAATACTGGCATATTGAAAATGAGCTGCTATGTGAATTTTGGAAAAGGAAAGATACAGAAACAGTTCATCTATTGTTTGTGAGTAGTTTGTGGTATCAGGGAGTACAAAGTAGATACATTGAAACCAAGAAGTATTTGCACATTGTTAGATTAGGTCACCAGAGAAAGTGAGAAAGAAACATACAGTTGTACTTGCGCAATGAGTCTAGGCGATGATTATATTAAGTCAACAAGACACAAATAAGTGATTTATAAAGGAAAGGGGATAAAAGTATCACATTGTCTGTTGGAATTGCTTCAATGTCATTAAAGTGATTTGCAGAAATACCCACAACATACCAAGAAATATTGCCTGTGTCTCATCCCATCCAGAACAGAAGAAAGCTGGCAAGTGCTGAGCTTCTTGAAAGCACTGACTGCATCCTCCTCCTTCTTCTGCCTAACTTGGTGGTGTAGCAAAGCACTTTTAGCTTTCACTGAAATCAAGAGCTGAGATTATTTAACATTTGCCTTAATTGTTTTGCATCTTACTAAATTAGGTGCCACGGGCTGCTTTTTTTTTGTTTTTGTTTTCTGGGATACCTGCTACTCTTACATTAGAACAAAGGCTAGAAAGCAGAGGCTGAAATATTTTCTCATGTTCTCTGGAGCAGTTCAGCTCTAGCTCCAGCAATCCATGTTTTCTTTTTATAACAGCACCTCTCCTTCTGGCATCTTAGCACTTGCTAAGAGAAAATCTCAGAGAGCAAATACATGTCCACTCCTCTGAGTTGCCTAGACTGGATTTGTCCTTTAATTCCATGTTCTGGTGGAATTGCTTATGTAACGGATTATTATTTTTTTTTCCTTCATTAAATTAAGTTTATAATTCCATGGTATGGAGAATTAGGCAAATATTTCATATCATAAAACTACAGCCTGTGGGTGGGATGGGCTTTGGGCCAGCAATTTTGATCATTCAAATGTTTTTTGTCATTTGGAGGAGTTAGGAAATCAGACAGATCACAAAGAGCTGGGAAATAGTAAATGTGATTCATTAAAAATTATTTTCTCAAGATGTGTTCAACAAAAATGTTCAGTACTGGAAATGTGACATCTTCTTCAGCATTGCAAATGTAGGCCAGCAAGCCTGTTTTAAAGGAGTAAGGGGGAGGAATAGAAACAAAAGTGGATAGAAATATTCCAAAAAATCCCAAATGTCTACTTTTTTTTCTTAGGCAAACAGTCAGTTCAACACACATGTTGATGGAGAGGATGATTTCCTAGAGAAAAAAAAAAAAAAAACCTTCCATGAAGAAAAAGGGCTATGCATGCACAAGTTTGAATGGCTGCATGAGGGACTGATGCATACTGTGATTTTGATATTTTGTGTTGGGGTGGCTCACCAAGGAGCACTGAAAACCACCTGTGAGCAAGCTGATGAGCTGTCCTCTCTTGATTTTTCCCAGAAACACTCATTAAGCTGACTGAAAAGGTTACTGCATGCACAATAATGTCCTCTTTCTGCAAATCTGGGTAGCATCAGCAGAGTCTGAATGGGATCAGCTCCCCATTCAAAGAGAGACACCCCACAAATCCCTGGAAGGATGATGTCTTCTAGTGTCTTCATTCTATCCCTTTTTCTTTGTGTATGAAGGGTGAAATTAGCACAAACCAGACAATTCCACTTGCAGAAACACTATTCTGGTCAGCCCTGCAACTAGAAAAGCCAGACCTTTAGCTCAGGGTGCTTTCACCTTCTCAGTGGCTTTGAGACCAACCATCCTGCTCTGCTGGGATGGGGTAGAGCTAAGGATGATGGAGCACTTGGCATAAGAAGCCATCACCTCCCAGAGCAGGCCAAAGCAAAGGGGCTTGTGAGCAGATTCTGAATGCTGTGAAGCAGATATTCCACTGCCTTTCAAAGAGGAGAGAGGTGATTAATTAGCTGCCCAGGCAACATTGTTTTCCTCTGCAAAGTAGTCTCTCCAGTGCTTCATCACTGAGTCAGAATGCCACGGTACAGGCTCAGGGCAACCCTGGGAGAACAGTTAAGGTTTGGGAATGTAATCCCAGATCTCTGCACTGTTGTCCCATTTCTGGCAGGTTTGCTGTGGGGTCGCAAGCTGGTGTCTTCTGTTTTTCTGCCTTTCTGCCTTCATTTGCCCACTTGAATGAGTTAAAAGATGGGCTTTATCGATTAGTTATTTAATAAATTCAATTGTGCTTTGCATATGCAGCACATGATTTAAACATCTCTGTAGCTGGGCACATTCAGTAAAAGCCCAGGAGTGGTTGTATTACAACAGGTGAACATATTTTGTCAGCCTCAGTTTCACAGATGCATCAGGTTGCAAACAGCATTTAACATGATTTCAGATAAACCAACTAAAAATGTTACAAGCTCTCCATTTGTTTGGATTAGCATAAGCTCTTCCTCCCCTCATCTCATTTCCCACATGTTCAATACAAACACAGCTGAATTTAGATGTAATCCTCATGTCTTTACTAACTCATCTTCCCTGACAAAAGCACATCATCAAGAAATAGTAGTGTAAGGGGGGACTAGGCCCCTGTTTCCAAATGTGATATAAGAAAACCTACCTAAAAATTGAGCTAGTGATTTGAATTTATGCCCTAAGCACAATAAAATTGGTATCACAGAGTTTGCAGGTCCAAAAAATCTAAGTTCAGGTTTATAAAAGCATTTCTATAAAATTGGGATGCCTTCCTTGGTTCATAAACACTTGTTACATGGAAGAAGACTCAGTGTCTGAAGCAAAAGTGCAGTTTAATCTATTATTGATTGTTTTTACAGTCTTCAAAAGTAGCTGGAATATATCTTGGGGCTGAACTGGAGAAGCTGAACATGCAGTGCATACCCTTGGGAGCTGCCAGTGCCAGTTCCACCTGCCAAGTAACAAGGGGTTGATCCAAGCCCAGTGCACCTGGGAGTAGAAAATGGTCATAACCTGATGCCTTGATTCAGTAGAACTGTGCAGGCAGCCAGCTTATGTTTGTTTTGAGCGATGTTGGTTTTTTTGGGCATTGGTACAAGATGGGCTTCTGTAAAATCCATTTCTTTTAGCTGGAGGAGTGTCTAGGACCTGAAGAAACTCATCAATGGGAAGTTGTAGAGAGAGCCTGAAAAAACAGTCCAGATGTGGCTTGCTTTGCCCTGGCCAAGGCTAGGAGTGTGGGAACAATAGGCAGAGGTACCACCAACCAGACCTGAATGTGATTTTCAGAGTGAGTGACTTCATTGAGGGAAACTAAAAATTGCTTTTCTGGAAAACTTAGCAGAAGGAAGGTGTAAGTGACAAAATATTTAGAAAAATTATCTTTTTAACTCGAATTTGGACACTCAGATTCCCTTCAGTTTCTGCCTGCCCTGCTTTAGAGAAGGTAGCAGCTACTGCACTGAAGGCACAGAAATGCATGGCTTGGGTATGACCAGTGGTCTCAATAAAAGGAGAAAGAAGTGAGGCACCAGAGGTGACCTGGTGCAGTTCCTGTGCTGTGGCCAGAGAGACTATGCAGGAGGAAATGTACAGGGAAACCTATGTCACATATACATTGTCAGAGATGTAAGAATGACCAGATTGAGTCAGACTACTTGGCAGTTTGGCCCAGCATAGCAGACATGTAAGCAAGAGTACAAGAACAGGTTAGGTGTGTTCTCCCAGCAAATTCTTCCAACCTTTGAAAATGTCCAGGTCCTGATCCAGAAGGGTTCTGCTGGCATTTAAAAGCCTGAAGTGAATGTGAATCCACCCAGTTGTTTTTGATCCAGTGTGAGTGTTTTGCCCTGTCTCTGTGAAGAACTACCTCCTTTTGCCAGTTCTGATCTGTCCACCCTGATGTCACAGGCTTCTGGTGGGTTGCCAAGGGCACACGAGAAAACTGACAGTCATTCCCTACCCATGTTCCCATGCTACTTGGTGGACCTCTAGAAGATCTATCCTTTGACACATCAGTTCCTAGGCTGGAGAGACACAGTCTCTGCTCCTGGTGTAAAGGCTCTTCCACACTTTGAAGATCCTCATCAACCATCTTTTCTAGTCCTCTCATATCTGTGATGTGGACAGATGTGCCTTCTGCTGAGCAATACTGTAGTTATGAGGTCCCAGCACTATCTCTGTAGCTGCAAGACCAGCCTTGCACCCACCACCAGTCATTGCAGACCTGCCCCGCTTCCTCTGATCTGATCTGATCATCTCCTCTTTCTCCTCCTCCCCCTCCTCCCACCTCCTCCTCCTCCTCCTCCTCTCCTGGGGAACCCCATCTGGGTTGGAAGGTTGTGCTATCACAGCTCCTCCTGGGAGTGGGTTGCCCTCAGGAGCACGTCCCTTCCCTGAAAAATTGGATAAGCTGGGGATGGGGAGGACTCAGAGATGGAGGTGTCTGAGAGGTTAATCTTTGCCCTGTGATCACCATCCCTGTTTTCACAAGTTTAGTACTTGATGGCATAGCAGTGGTCTTTCTTTTACCAGCATGGCAGTCCTGTGAGATGGATATCACCTTTCTCATGTTGACTGGGCTCACAGCCATAACACTTGATCTTGCAAACTGTCCAGCCTTATTGCTGTGCCACCCTAAGAGTTTACAGCTGGTTTTCTGACTCTGTGCAACATCATTCCCCCCAGTACTTTCCCAACATTGCTGCTTTCCAAACACCTCCAGTCCCATCAAACAGCTACACATGTTTCTTAATTTCTTCCAGGTGTATTAGCTGGTGTTGTCTGGGTTGGATTTTATTATTATAGCCTCCAGATAAGGCCACTGCCTGCATGACAGAGTCTTTGCCTCCTACTATGAGATTATCTTCAAATTTAATTTGAGAGCTATTCATCCTCCCAATACATACCACTAGCAACAATAAAAGTAGAATTCAACAACTGTGATTCCCAGCACCCTTCAGGTACCTGTTCTTGTTTTGGTATATGGTTGCTGATTGTTTGGTTTTATCTATTTACAGTCCTTCAAGTAGTTTTCTGTGTACAGAGCAGCTCTCTGACATGCTATTAATCACCTTCTTTGAAACAAACGTAGAAGAGATATTGGGCTGTGAGCCAGTACTGTTGGGATCACTCGTGCTGTACAAAATAACCCAAGATGTCCCTCCCTCGGGGTATTAAGTAAGGATTGCAGCCTCTGTGATCAGGGAAGATTCTGACCAGCATTAATCTGCAGGGAGCAGTTCAGAGGGAAATGAAGGGCAAGAGCATTGCCAAACAGCCTCTTCTTTATACAGGGGGTGCTTTACATAGATAGGTGTGTGCATGTTTTGGAAAGAACCTTGTTTCCCCAGCATTCCCTCCTTGCTATGAATATTGGGATGTATTCAGGTGGTTTACAGCATCCAGAGCTTTCAGTTTATGCAGATATAGCAAGTCCTTAATTAAACAACAGAAGGCATATTATCCTGTCTCCTTTCATCAACTTGGTATCCATCAGCTACAGCTGGCATGAACTAATTATCCCTGTGGCAACCACAGCTTTTGACGGGTCTTGACACCGACTGCTTTCAACTTGTAGTCACCCCATGCTATTTTTGCAGATGATCGAAGGCTGCACTGAGCACCTTGGAGAAGAGTGGCTGGATTTGTGCACTGATGGCAGTCTGGGGAGAGCCTTCAATACTGCTCTTCACCAGCAGCAGCTGGTGGTGGCAGTGCAGTGGCCCATGGTGCAGTGTAGCAGAAGTTAGGCGTCCTCATATTTGGGAATGAGAATGTTTCCATCAGGTTGAAGCTGATGATCCAACTTTCTTGTAGTGGCTGTCATTCCCTGCAGTTCAGCACTACCAGGGATGGTGGTGGATGCCCCAAGATAAGCCATTAAGATGAGCCAGTCCTTCTGTTGTACGGTAGGAATATGATGCGTGTCCCACTGTGCGGTTCTGGGAGATGGGACATTGTCTCCATCTGCCTACAAACTGCTGTGATCACTTGTGGGCTACGAGGCAGTATGCAAGGCAACAGGTCATGTTGAAATATTTGAGAGGAGAGGGAAAAAAAAAACAAAACTACTGGGAGGTCTTTCAAGGCATCATGTTGGTTCACAGCTAATTAGAGGGCACAAGGCACTTCCCCTGTGAGTGACCAGACTGGCTTTGCTTCATGGCTGCTCTGCAGCTGACAATAAGCAGTAGGTGACAGGGAACTCAGGCACTGGGCTGGGTATCTCCACCCCACATGATGACAAATCTGGCCATCAGCCTGACAATTGCTTCCCACGCAAAGATGGGCTCCCAGCTCAAAGGGAGATTTAGCATTTTTATTAGTCTGATCCACTTATCCTTCTCCAAGAGCCTGAGCCAAAAGCTATCGACTTAAATGGGCTTTGCATTGGGTTTCCAGTTTATTGGACTGAGGACAAATAAAATGGCCCCAAATGTCCTCACTTATAAAATTATTACTTGATTTTCTTCTGGACTTAATTCCATGACCTAACAGAAACATAAAGCGTGTAGTAGGATATAGTCACTATCTTAAGGACAAAAAAAAATATATATATTTTTCTCTGCAATACTTCTCCATAGATTTTTAGTCCAAACCACCTCACATGGAAATAAATGAGCATTTTAAAAATGAGATCAAGGAAGATCCAGAGCAAAATCCAGTAATGCATTTTGTTTACCTCTATAAGCTACAACTCTGGGCTGTAATTTAGTACACAAAGCTAGGCTTAGGTTTGGATACATTTCTCCCTCTTTTAATGGAAATCCTTGTTGAAATAGTTTCTGGACAAATCTGCAATCTACAGACTTTTAAAAATCAATATACAGATTTTCAAAGAGTCAGAAGTTTGATTTCCCACACACAGAGTGGCTGGGATTTTTTGAGAATGAGAAAGACAATACCAACTACCAGCCTGAGAGGTAAGAGAACAATTGCATTACCAAATTCAGTACAATCTCCAGTTCCTGTAGTTTATATTTAAAAGGAGATGTCTAAGAACTTGAGCTTGATCTTTTATATGTTGCATTTGGGGGGTGCATTCTTAAAAGAACTTTTAGGGAATTTTTCTCCCAAGTACCTCCACATGTACTTAACCAGATTGACCTTTTAAAAATGGCCTCTTCACTAAAAAGGTACAATTTTGTAAAATTCTGTATTAAATTTGTATGGAATTTTGCTAAGTCTTAGAACACCATCAGATGTTCAGATATCTCTTAGCACACTGGTAATTTAGGTTCTATAATTTCAGCCACTGGAGGGCTCTCCAATTTTTTAATTAATTTAGTAGAATATACAGCATGAGAGAATGAAGGAATGAGCTAGAGCAGAGTGGCCCTAGTCACTATGATAGTTTCTACAAAGACTACTTTAAACACAAATTCTAGATATTCTTCTGTGTATTCCTCAATAAAAACACTGTAAGAAAATAATTTGAGTATTTCTGGTGGAATAAACAGTCTGCCATGAGCTGTCCAACCAGCAAGACTGGGAGTACCTGTCTTCTAGATATGATTCAAAAATAGAAAAAAATTTAAGTTGCAGGACTTGCTAGCATCACACAATCATGCCAAATCCCCACAAGTTTTACTTTAGTGTATCTGTCATTTACTTTAATGTATTGATTTTTCATGTGGGTAATTTACATTATTACTGCTGCTTCCCATACTCTCTACCTGCCAGCTCACCACTGTGCTGCTGTTTGACTGATGTGCTCCTCAGAGACAGATGACCAGAGAAAGTATCTTGTTTCGATTTTGTTTTGTTTTGTTTTTTTAATAATTATCTACATTTTCTGTACTGAAGGTGGTTGGTCATGGCTGGATCATGCTGCAGCACAGAACTGTGTCTACTCCTGCATCGTGCTCTGCCCACTGCACTCTGAGAACTGAGTTACGCATCGTCCAAGATCCTGCTCTTCACTGGAGGAATTTCTTTTTTTATATGGGAGAAAAAAGGTAGAACAAAGAAAACAGGAGACATTCCAAGATGAAGTTGTTTTATGAGTGCCTATTGAACCAAGAACATCTTGCTATTCCAGAAGTGAAGATGTTCCAGACTATGCAGGGAACAGACTCTTGCATACTGTCATGTATACACGGTGACCACAGAGGCAGCACTACCATCCTGTTTCACCCCTCTGGATGCATATTCCATCCAAGGAACTAACTAAAAGTTTGTTTCCAGCTACATAGTCTTAGGCCACACAAAAAGAGCAGAATCTCCTCAAAGGTTCATACCCATACATGCTATGGTCAAGGGATCAGCTGGCTGCTCCACCACATCTGTGCCCAGTTTTGTTGGAGACCTGGTGGTGTGCCTCTTGCCAGAGCTCACTGTGCTTATGTCCCCTATAGAAGGAGTGGCTGATAACCCTTCATAAGGAAACACTTGCTGATGAATACTCTAGGACAAACCACTGACATTTCTGTCCCACCAGAAACCATTTTGCCAGAGCTAGGCTTGAACTACATTTGTACATAGTGTCGGAAACATCTCCATCCTACTGACCAGCCAGCTACCTCACCAGCACCACCCAGACCTGGCACAGACCCAGCTGTCTGGCACGGTCAGGGTGATGCAGCTATGCAGAGGTTGGTATGTACTACAGAAAGTGTATGAATGGGAAAAAAGCCAAGTTGTGTTGCTCAGTCTTGCAAATCAAAGCATGGGGAATGCAAACACCCATCAATGTGGATGGATTCAATGCACCCTTAGGAAAGAATCATAGAATGGTTGGGGATGGAAAAGACCTTGAAGATCAACAAGATCTAACCCCCTGGCATAGGCAAGGACATGTCCCACTAGACCAGGCTGCACAAGGCCTCATCCAGCCTGGCCTTAAATACCTCCAGGGAAGGGGCATCAACAACCTCCCTAGACAACCTATTCCAGTATCTTACCATCCTCATGGTGAAGAATTTCTTCCTAATATCTAACCTAAATCTACCCTCTTTCATTTTAAAACCATTACCCCTTGATCTGTCACTACCCTCCCTGGTGAGAAGCCCACTGCAGAAGAAAGGGGTGTCATTCATATCTCACCGTGGTGGGCAGCAGTTTTAGACTCCTTAGCTGAGATGCATATTCGCTGCTGATAAAATGTTAGCCCAGATGAAGAGTTGGTAAAACATTTTAATATCAGACATTCCTCAGCTTCCCACTTGGCACAGCCCACTGCCATGATTTGGAATCTGATCAAACATGTTTCATAGGTACAAAGAGGCTAATTTATAAAGAAGGATTAATCCCTCTACAGGATCAGGCTGGTTGGAATTTCTTTTTTGCCTTCTCGTGCTGCAAGGATCTCACACCTTTTTCCACATAGCGCTTTTGTGTAGTTTTTTCAGTAACACAACTTACAGCCTTTTGAGGCCACGTGTTTTAATTCAGAAACTGAGTGGCTGAAAATTCCTACTTATCCACCAAACAAGTATGACTTTGCCTTTGGCATTATGAACATCTTTTCAGTAACCCTTCAGCATATCTTGAACGTCACCCATAGAAGGTGGGTGAGTAGGGTAGGGTAGGTAGAGTTACAGGCCTTAGGACCCAAAGAGATCTCAAGTGAAGATGGCAAGTCATGCCAAATGTAGTCTTGATACCTAGAGCTGATGCAAATGGAGTTCCCTTAGGATGTGGGAAGTGAACAGAAACAGGGGGAGCATATGATGACCTTGAGGAGGTATACATACCATGGCAATGAAGGCCATACTTCAATTACAAGTGGTGTGAAACAGAATTGTTTTTTGTTTCAAATGGGTTGCTTCATAATTTCCATGAGTGACCCTTAGCACTCAGTGAGAAACTCTAAATTGCCATTTCCTATGCATCTCTCTCCCACCTTTACTAACTCTGAAGATTTCTGTCACATGTCCCTCACTTCTCCATCAAGAATCCTCATAAATTTTGTAGGTACTCACCAATGGCATCAGAACACTGAGAAAACACAGCTTTTATGGAGGAGTTCTGCAGTTTGGGATTAGAGTTTGAGATTGGTTGCTTCCTCTTACACAGTTTATATCCTTCGTCAAATTACTATTTCTCCCTTCAAACAGGAGCTAGTTGAACTCAGAGCAAAGCTATGTTAAGCCTGTTGTGTTCACCTACAGAAGCACAGCCCATGTGCTGCAGACTTTTTAATCCAAATAACCCACAGAGAGAGGGAAAAGAGAAACAACAGTGTAACTGCTCTGGGAGGGGAAATCTCCTCAAACCTGTGAGAGGCATTTTGGTAGGGCAAGCTGTATAAGTTCCTGTGGATCTTGATCTATCTATTGGATAATGCTCCCTATGTGCACACTGACAGCCCTTACCCAAGCAGGGTTCAGTGCTGTGATGCCTCCCCCCAGGACAACCACCACCTGCACCCACCCTGCAGGGAGCTCCTCCTGCCCTATACCTTGGGCACAGAGATGGAAGTCCCAGCACTTGTCCCATCTCAGGGCTGCTGGTTGATCTCTCATCTTCTCATCTTTAAACTGTCAGGAGCCAACTTAGCTGGCACTGAAACACCAAAGGCACCCAGCAATGCTTTAAGCAAAAGCTGTTTCTTCTTTGCTGTAAGAAAGTCTGGGTCTTCTGTTGCTTTTTGAAGAAAGATGCCCTCCTAGTTTTCTCTGGAAGCAGATGAAGCTGGCACAAAATAAAGGATATCAAAGTAGCTCCGCAGCCTGAAAAGGGAACTTTTCACCTCATCCAGAGCCAAGCACCTACCCAGACTGCCCCAGGACAAGCCCCTCTCCCTACCATGTTTCTTGTTTCAGGCATCACCGTAACCACAAACACACACACATAGAAGCATCTTTCAGACACGTGTTGATCATTAGTTAAATGAAATAATTTTAACAGCAAATTGGCATTAGAGCTATCATGCAACTTTAAAATCATTAAGTGTTCAATTATTTCCTAGAAAAGCTTTGAAGTGGTGGTTTTAAATTCATCTCTCCAGCTGCTATCGGGGAGCTGCAGAATAGAACATTTGCATACCCCTGGCTAGCATGCTGGCAGCCTTCCTGTCTATTATTTTATTTGGTCTAGATGCAGACTGTGGCAATAATGTAAAGGTTTGTCAAAGTGTTTTTTACTGTTTGGTTTTAAATTTACATTACAAACACCTCTTTAAAAAGATCCAGTTAATCTCAGCTTGGCCTGTTGCCTGGGAAATTTTCTGTGTGGTGTTTAATATTGAATACATCTCTTGAAGATTTCTTTATCTGCCGAAGTGTTTATAATTATTTCTGTTTTCATCACAGTTTGAAATTCATTATTTGATGAGTGCACAGGTAAGAACGAGGCTCTTCCTATGCTTCATGTAAAAATCCCTATCATTTTGTTCATCACCAAAAAGCTATTGCTAATACATCAGCCTGCAGGAGATGAGAAAGGGAGAACTGAGAGGATTCTGTAGGAATGCCTAAAGAAATGGCAGAAACATGGTGCAGCTTTCAAACACAGACAAGGCTTCATTCTTTCTGTCTTGTCTGATAAAAAATGAACAACAGTGAATGCTGAAGCTTCATGCTACTTCTGTCAAATCTTTCGTAAGTGGGTGTCCAGGGAATTAGATCATAAGCAGAGGGAATGTTCATCTCATTTGAAAAGTTTCTCATTATGTTTATTAATTTAACCATTGACTTTAAACAAGGCAAAAGATTCTGTTTTCAGAGGGATTCAATGAAGTAAGATCTTCCTGACCCCTTTACAGGATATTTTGAGAGACACTTATGCTATGTATCAATGGAAATATACGGAGACAATACATGCAATATAATTATTCATAAAAGAGAGCTAAATCACGGAGCAGTTACACACCACTTAGGCTGAAAATATCTTCAATTAAGGTAGGAATGAAGTAATATCACATTTTATGCAAGTTCCCATCAATAAGCCTGACACATGCCAGCTCCCATTTAATAACATATTTTACTTCTAATAATTGTCCTTTTTTTTTTTTTCCTTGTTCAAAAAATGTGGAAGAGAGATCAAGCCTTCACAGGAGTGAGATGTCATTGTAGGAGGAATTTAAGATTTTATGGGCATTTTAGGGCACAGAACAATCCCAATCTGAGGAGGCTAAGATGCATTTTGCTGTTTGGAAAGGAGCACCAGAATAACTGAGATACTTCGTCACTGGACACAGGAGATGGGACAAAAGGAAGCATTGGTTATAACCAGTCTGACAAGTCCTGTGATTCATGGACTTCCATTTCTGTCCCCAAAATGTTTGGGAGGTCCTTCTGCATGAGCCAGTGTTAACTACCCCCTGTAAGTAAACCAAAATTGTCACGTCATGTGACATCCAAGTATTTTCAAAGCATTAGGCTTTCCCAAATTAAGTGAATAAATACCACTTTGTCCTGAGTACTGACTGGGTAAAGAGGGATAAGTCAAAAAGCAATGAGATATGTTAGGACTGGGGAGTCATCCTGTGAGGTAGGCCTTAAGCAACCACAGTACCTTTTCCAGCCCAGGCAACACACTGCATCCTGTAAGCTGGAGAGATGAGGTTTTTTGCCTCTTTTAAGCATCGAAAATCCTGCTCTGAGTGGATGGCAGGGATGTGGTACACATAATCCCTACACCCACCCTCTGTGCCTGGATGTCAGTGCCTGCAGCACAGACTAAAACCAGGCTGGGAAAGGAAAGAAGACCAAGAAGCCATTCCTGTAGAGAGCCTCACTAAATCCCACCCCACACAAGCATCCTCAGTAAGGGAACATAAGGTCTGCAGCTCCTGACAGGCAGCTTGAACAGCAGTGTAAGCAGAGGAAAAAAGCAAAGCCATCCTGTGGCAGCTCTTAGGAAGCAACTGCAAGGCTGCAAAAGCAGCAATGTGGGCAGCAGCAGCTAGAAACCTGAAATGCTAGAAAACCTAGAAATATCAACATCTCATGCTTCGCTCCCTCTCTCTGTTATTTTCCTCAATAAAGAGGCAGCAAAGAGGGATTCAGCTGTTTAGGTGTCCAGTGCCATTTTGAGTACTCTCAGGTTGCAGAGAGGTTTACATAGGACTGGCAGATCCCTGGGAACTCTGCTTTTCTGGATTAGCCACTGAAGACCACGTGAGAAAGTCTCAAATGGCATCACATTCCCATGTTAGGTAACTAACTGAAAGGGAGCTTGAGGAAATCCCAACAGATATATGAATCTAGAATTAAAGGAATGAAATGAAAAATCCAACAAACGCTTGTCAATACTACGCTAAATTTAGTTTGTAGAAACACAAACATGCATGTTTGTATACAGAAATACAAATAAAAATAAGTTGTATTTTTATAAAGAAAATAGTGTATTATTACATGTTGTGAGAATCAACACTTAAAATCTATTGAATGTGAAATACAGCAAGTTCTGCGTAGCAAACGCATTTTCTGAGATGTTTTCTGATGCACCTAACTGGTGCTGAGCTTCCAGGAGACACCCAGATTTGGCACCCTTAGTGGCAGGAATGCACTGGATGGTCTGTCTGGCCATTTCTTATGTATTACGATAGGACAGTCCCATTTACAGCCCGACCTTCTTCATCACACAGCTTCTTTTCAGTCCCAATAGCAGCACTGTGAAGTTTGTTAGGGCTTTAAGGTATTTTAAAAATTTGAGCCTTTCTTGCTCTCTTGCTAAAATCTAGATATTGCTACGCTTTCATATGATATTGCCCTTTTGTACTTGCTGATAATTCCTAACAGATCAGTTCTCCCAGTGCTCATTAAATAAAAAATGGAAGCAAGAGGGACTAAGAAAGCTACAAATTAATACTGATGAAAACTTAAGAGAACAGAGAATACTGCAATGAGTCTTTCCTATCCCTCCCAGGATGTGCTCTGACCCTCTAAACTTCAATCTAACATAAGGAGGATTCATATCTGACTAGAAACTACCCAGAAAGATTTAAGTGTAACTGTTACACACATAAAAGATATAATTCTTTATGAATGTGATGATTTTTAAGTAGATACTGTTTGCAACAGGCCAAAATGTTTTATGGGAATTTACATTACCTTTTGCATAGCATTGTTGTAAATGCAAATAACCACAAAGATAAAGAAAGACAAGGATTTTTATCCTTTAGAAATTAAATGCTCAAACATGACTTAGGTAAATTATTAAGTACCAAGTTGACATTTCCCAGAAATTTTAGGTACTGTGAAATGTGAAATTTTTGTCTCTTGGTTCCAACTAAGAAGAGTTTTCCCCCTGCCTCAAATGTCTGTCCTTGGAAAAGACATTTAGGTTCCCACCAAGATCATTGTTCAGCCACAATTCCAGTCTCCTGAGATGAATAAATACAAACATATTTATTAACTCTGCTCTCATTCACATGAGCTGGTTGACTTCAACCAAGAGCTACTTAGAAAGTATATATTTCCTTTGAGCAGAGGCAGTGGCTTTCCTCTATCATTCATTACAGCACAACTTCATGAAGTAGAGGAAGTAATTTCAGTTATGCCTCTTGAACATTAGAAAGCTTTATGGTCTACAAATATACACTCACCTCTCTATGTGCATCCTCCATATACAGCCATTGCAGAAATACCTGTATTTGTTGATCTGTAAACTGGCTTTAAAATACACCTAGATGACCCCTCCCAGCTGCTCTCCATTTCTGTTCTCAGTTAATATTTGTGTGATTAGGAACAAATGGTCCTCTGGAGCCAGTGGATCTGGTAAATAAAGTGTGAATGTGATTTTCTGCCAAATGTTTGAGTATATAAAAGTAGTCAACTAATGCATAGTATTTGTTTATACCTTATCAATATGATAAACCTTTGTACAGATAACACTTACACAAAGGCCATCTCGAGAGAGCAAGGGTGTAGAAATGGGGGTTGCCATAAGGCTCTCTAGGAAGTCCTGGAAAGAAGCAGGAGGGACACACATGGTGCTGCTCATGAGCTGTGGCCTGAATGCATCTCAAGTACCGTAGCTCAGCTGTAGATTCAGGCAGAAACAGGGCACATGCTGCATGTACATCTGATCTGCCTGCAAGCATCAGATCTGCTGCCAGCATCCCTGAAACCTGATCAGGGCAGGCAGAGCATGACTTCCCAGTTTTTCTGGACCTCTGGAGGCAGGTCACAGCAACTGATGATGCCCCCATCAGTTTGCCAGGTATCACTGGGCAGTGCATTTGGATTCTCCAGGTGCTGCTCAGAGTTTGTGACTGAAGACACATGGGACAGTTCAGGCAAGTGGCAACATTGCACAGCTTCAAATAAAATGAAAAGTAATTTATGAAGTATGAAACCTCCTGCTAGATGCCATTGTGGCTAAAGTGGGAACAGCTGTGGTTGCATCCCGGTTCCTGGATGGATGGCCCCAGTCTATTCCCTATCGGTGTGGGAGAGATACTTGACTGAAATGGGTTACACTTGGCTTCATATGGGATGGGAAAGCAGCTGTGCACCAGCAAATGCTGAGGAGGATGAGCAAACATACACCAAGCAAAAGGGCATTAAACCTCTGTGGGAATCCACAAAACACCTTTCACATGTGTGAGGAATCGGTGCTGTACTCTGCCACTCTGCAGCAATGAACTTTTAGGCCACCTGGCCAGAGAGAAGCAGCTTTAATCCTCTCAGCAGCATGTAAAATGGGGTGGGTGTTTTCCCAGTGCTGGCTGCTTGGCTCCTGCCTCAGTGCCAGCCTGCTTGTCACTCCTGAAGAAGTGACTTGGCTGGCTGTAGGTTTTCAACCCAGCCTGCAAAAGCAAGGAGACAGGAATGGTGGCTGGGAGGTAATAACAGCTACAGTTTTCATGTGCTGCTGTGTTGGGGTCAGAACCTATGCAAAGTCACAGAGCTAATGGTTTTGACCTGGTCAGTAAAAGGAGAGAGGATTCAGAGAACTCAAAAAATGCTGGCAGAGGATGGTGAAGGCAGCAGCACCTGCACTTCTGCATTACTGAGGCAGGTACTTCCCTGTGGCTATTAGAAGACACTGGCATTTCCCAACAGGTCCTCTCAGAGACAAGCTGGTACTTGCCCCTTCAAAGCAGGCTGAGCTCTCAGTATTTTCAGCCAATACAGAAATGAGAGGTTGTCAGGTGCGGCCCCTCACAGAGGGAGGGTCCATGGATGTGAAAATCAGGCTTTCAAGGGAAGCTCTTGGTTGGAGATTTTGTCACAGGCCCCTCCTTGTTGCCTAACTGCAGCTGACAGACCTGATGATTATTTCTGTGGCAAATACAGCCATTCTTGTCAGGTGTTCCCCATCCACAGTGGCTGCCTTGGCTCCAGTGAAAGTCTTTGCAGTTCAGTGTTAGGGGAGTCAGTGCTCTTGGGGATACAGAATGCTGGTGGTAGCGGCTCTTATCTGGGTCTCAAATGCCCCAGACCCCCCCCAAAAAACAGAACAACATGTGACTTTAGAAATGCTGTAGTTCTGTAGCATAAATGTTAATTTTAATGTAGTGTTTATTTTTTCATGGGCAGTGCACACTCTGAGAAGTTCCCACGAGTTCACTTACACAAAGTGTTACTTTAGTTCTGATGCAATGTGTTATGCAAACATGGCATATGTGAAATCTGTAGTGAGAGAGTGCAATCCTGTAACTGGCTTTACAATAAAGGGAAGAATTAATAGAGATACCAAAACAACCCTTTTAAAATCTCATAAAGCGAAACCAGATCGAAAGGAGTGATAATACAAATAGAGTTGCATTTTAACTCTGTTAGGACTGAGAAATCACCAGTAAATGATGAAGTGTTTGCTGCACATCAGAAAGTCCCGATAACATGAGATTTTGTTAGCTTTTCTCATGTGATCTGTATAGAATAGTGCTTAGCCTCTTAATGGAAGTGAGATTCAACCCTGAGTTTGCTTTGTTCCAGACAGTAATATCTGCTGTTGGTTTGGCATGATTTCACTGAATATACAGTCAGTTCCTTGTATCTTAACATTTAAAGCTTTTATGGACAAACACAAGTTTCTGTGAAAAGGTATTGTAGAATCTGTGACTGTATTTGAGTTCGCATATCCCCTGGTTAACAGTGAAATATATTTGTTTGAGGCTCAGTAGTCACCAGCATTATTAATTTATTACCTGTTGGAAGATTTGTTTGCTCTTTATCATGAAATGTGCAATAATGGCTCTTTTATATTTTATGAGAGGCTGCACTTTTATTTCAGCACACCTATACACACTGTCAAGCATTCAAATTCAGCTGGAAATTTCATATCAGTGGATTTTTGTTTTGTTTCTTATTTTTATTAGTAGTTCAGAAAAAACCCGAAGAGTAAAACAGTATAAAAAGGTCATACATAAGTACATGTATTTTGTAAAGAAAGGAAGCTCCCAGAAGTGTTCAGAAGGAAACAAAGAGGCAAGGCTATCCTTGAATCAGATTATGACTTATTTCAGCAGTGTTAGCAAATAATTTTCTGAAATAGGAACATTTTCCCCTTTCCAGTATCATTTTTTAAACATTTGGTGCTGTTCCAAAACCTGCCTTATATTATGCTTACGTCTAATTTATTCAAATTTAGTATCTCCATTATGGATTACATGTTTGCTTCAGGAAAAAAAAAAATTGAATTTTGAATAGCAGCCCTCTAATCTGACCCTGAAAATTCTGCTCTGCACATGTGTTTGTGTGCAGACATGCACTTGTGCACGTGTGTAGGCAAGGGTATGTAGCCAGGAAGGCAACCAGATAATTAAGTATCCAGGGAAATAGGTCTGACAGCCCTTAGTCAGATCTTAGCCACTTCCCCTCACCCTCTCCACTGCCACTGAAGCCCCCAGGCACTGGTCAGAGCAGTTCCCCCACATTGCTGGGAGCAAAGCTTACCCCAGGCTGCCTGTAACTCTGGCCTGCAGGCTGGAGGAGTGTCAAGAGCATCTCTGGGAAGCCAGCAGTGAACCTTGTAAACTCTGACCCAGGGTTCAAAGCAGGATGAAAACAGAAACTGGGTACAAAATCCAGTTTTGCACTTGGTAGCTGGTGCAAGTGCCATAATCTAATGCTGTCCAGAAATGTGTCCACTAGAAATTAAGTATTTTTCAGGGATATTTAGAGAAGCTGGCAACGAGAGGGTAAGGATCAGCTGTCGTCACTGAGGGAGCTCCCTGGTGAAGCACCATGGGTGGACACAAAGCTGGGAAGGATTTTTTTGAGTGCTCTGAAGGTCCCATTCATGGCAGGTACACAGTGACCCTATACCAGCAGCATGCAGCCAGCATCATCCTCATGAGTTACAAGGATGTGTCTCACTCTGTCAGAGGAGGACCAGGACAGGAGGACTCAGCAAATCTTCCCTGAGAGGGGTTAACCCACTTTAAGTTTTTGATCTCGGGCAAAAGCTTTATTGATGGTTTTATTGACATTTTAAATCCATGGTGAAGAACAGTGGGGAAAACATGCTGTGTCCACAAGCTGCCTCCTGTTTTATCCTATTTCAGTTGCCTCAGGTCTCAGTACTGCTGTTATTCCCCAAGTGCTGTGGAAAGGAGTGGAGACCCAGGGCTCATAAATGCTCAGAGTTTGCATGACCTGTTCTAATCTCCATTATAGGTGTCATCCAAAGGTGGGCTGCTGACAGATCATGTGTAGGGAAGGTACTTGGAGCAATCTTCATCTTAATTTAAGATTTTTTTTCCCCCCTGTAATTACCAATTATCATAACAAAGAAAGTGAAGGGGCTGATCTGATTTGTATTGAGAACAGTTTTGTTTCCACCTCTTTTCTCTTGTCTTGGGAATAAAACATGCAAAGTACCAGGGAAGAAACTTTCTCATAAATTGTTGAATTATAACCAAGCATTTGAAAGATTAACTATATATCTATGTATACATATATATATATATACATAGGAAAGCATAGAAAAGTGTCAAGTTGACATATGATATTTGTCTTACCTTACCACTAACAATCCCCCTGAAAAGTGACATGCTGTCTTTTTTTCTTCCTGTATTTTGCCATCATGATTTCTCATACCTTAACTGCCTGCCCTGCAAGACAAGATAATGAGCCAAAATGTGGCATTCCCCAAAGGATCCTAATCATTGTGCCCCACCAGTCAAGGCAGACATCAAGACACTTGGACCCTGTAATGCTCTTTGGGTTTTATCCCAATTATTATAATTGCAGAAATGCCAGAGTCCTATAAATAAGGATGAGGTAATACCTGCCTCCTCCTTTTCTTCTGCTTAACTTGTGATCAAAGTAGTCCCAGCTTTATAGAACCACAGAACAGTTTGGGTTGGAAAGGACCTTGAAGATCATCTTGTTCCAACCCCCCTGCCATGCACAGGGACACTTCACACTAAGCCAGTTTGCTCCAAGCTCCATCCAGCCTGGCCTTGAACACTTCCAGGGATGGGACATCCACAGCTTCCCTGGGCAACCTGTGCCAGTGTCTCACCACTCTCATACTAAAGATTTTCTTCCTAATATCTAATCTACATCTACCCTCTTCCAGTTCAAAAATCACTACCCTTCATCCTACCACTACAAGCCTTTATTAAAAGTCTCTCTCCAGTTTTTCTGTAGGCCACGTTCAAGTATCGGAAAACTGCTATAAGGTTTTCATGGAGACTTCTCCTGGCTGAGAACAACCCCATCTCTCTCTCAGCCTGTCCTCATAGGATGCCCTCCAATTATCTTCATGGCCCTACTCTGGATTTGCTCCAGCAGCTGCATGCCTTTCTTATGCTGGAGATCTCAGAGCTGGATACAGAACTCCAGGTGGGGTCTCACAAGAGCAGAGGGGGAGGGAGAATCGCCTCCCCTGACCTGCTGGTCTGGCTTCTTTTGATGCAGCCCAGGGCACATTTGGCTTACTGGGCTGCAAGCCACCTTGGCTACTCTTAGGATATATTTAATACTACAGTAGCACTGTGAAGCTGCTGCATGCTGCCACACTGCCTCCAGCTGTGTTTTTCTGGAATTGTCACATCCATCAGGCAGGGTGCACTGGTATGATTATGTGGCATGGTTTTGGTAGCAGGGAGCCCAGATTCAACTTCCCACATGGTTCCACCATGTGCAGGGTCTGGATCCTCAGGGATCCTGGCACCTGTGGCCCAGCCAAGGGGAGTCCAGGGACATTGAACTGTAAAGTTATAACAGCCCTCCAAATCTAGTCAGATTTTCTAGGAAGAAGAAATAAAAGGATATGCCCAGAGAAACATGGGTGAACCTCTGTTTTTGTAGCCTGCATTTTTTTCTGTGCTGGCTTCCCTTCTTTATGCCTCATATATTTAAGCTGCATTAAGGATTTCTTTCCTTTTCCATCACTGACTTTTTCATTTCACTTTGTAGGTCATTTTAGGTCTGCAAACTAATTTTTCTTTTTCTATATAACATTCAATGTAACTTCAAAGGATTCTATTAGGTTTCTGTCCTTAACATGTCCTCTACCATGTTTGTTCTAGCCTTTTGTAACTTCTCTCTGATGCCCCACTCTTCCCTGCCACCCCTTACAATAACAGCAACATCCCTAGAAAATAAATCCTGCCAAATGCCTTACTTTTTTTTTTTTACTTTTCTCCCCCTTGAATTCTTGTAAATCCATTTGGTTTAGGATGTATTCCTGTGACTGAAACTGTGCCTCTTCTGTGCCTCTCAGCATTATACCTCCTGGGCTTCCTTTAATAGAAGTGTCTCCAGAGAAAAAAACTTCTTTTCACTGATCTGTGTGTTTTAGTCAGAAAGCTCCAATCTACACCTGCTTAAAGAAGCTTAATTAATTCATATATGGGTAGAGAGAACACCATAAACATATTTTTTCACAAAAACGTGTGCCAGGGAATACAAGTTTGGTACCTCTGCATTTTCAATATCAGGAAAATGTTTAAAGGGATAAGCAATTAATACTTAGAGCTCTGTAATGAGCTCTTGATATAGTAGAATTTGCTTATTTTTCTGCACTAATATACCCATGCTGAGCAGCTGAGAATGAAAACTTGGCTGGATGTGGTTGTGTTTATATGAGACACAGTCTCCTCATTTGTCTGCAGATACTCATTCTAAGATAACTAAGTTTTCCAAAATAAGTTATGAAAGTAAGGAGAGCATAAGCTGGTTTGGCACAAAGGACTAAAAAGGAAAAAAAAAAAAAGAAATTAGACCTTTTTTTACAATTTCAATTTAGCTCTGTTTTCTTTTGAAGGTTCTCATTAACTAGTAACCACATTTGAAAAGTGGTCTAATTAAGCAACATTCATGAAAGAGAAGGGGAGAGGGAAGGCTTTGAAACAGTTGTTAATTGTTAATAGTTTTTCTGCAAGCACATTCTAATTCTGCATCATTTGCCACAGCTGTGGAGTTGCACCATCTGAGCCTTGACTTCTACATGACAAGCAATCCGACCTTCTGCTTTTGCATAGGTGGTTAACAGTCTATTTTCATTTTTTTTTAATGCCTAACCAGAAGTCTCTCCTGTTCCTTATTCACTTCTCTACATCCTTTTTATATGTAAGAGACATGCCTTCCTTCTGCTCCTGAGATCTGAGACCAAGGACTTGCAGAGGTACTGAGAAATACCCTCTTCAAGAACTGTATCTGCTCTAGACAAAGAAGATTTTAGAGATTATTCTAAAGTCTACTTCCTGTAATTCTGCAGTTCTTTACTACTTTTATTATTCTTCATAGGCTACTTGCGCTTTTATTTCCCAATAAATTCTACTCTTTGCCACTCTTTCCTCCCTCCTTTCTTCGGCCTCTTATTCTCTGTGTTCACCAATACTAACCCTGTCAACCTCACCCACCTTATTTTGGGCACAACAATTAGGAATAGATGGTATCTGGAATTCATCTGTTTTTGTAAATCCTGTATGTTGTTGGTAAAGGCCAACTGAATATCACCATCATATTTATGTAGGTCTCACTTTTGTTTGCTTGTTCAAAAGCATCCTGTGCAGCTTTTCGAAGATTCCACAAGCCCACTGTAAATCTGAGCTCCTAAATCAATAGGGCCACTCATGACAGAGTGATGAGACTCTGCTTTCTTGTCACCCTTTCCCAATTCCATGCTGTATCAGGCAGACTCATCAAGACTCTACTTTTTTTTTTTTTTAGATATTCATTTTTGACATTTAGAACTGTTCTATGACAATCTTTTGTAGGGGCAATATTTCATTTTTTTCCAGGTTTGGTTGCTCATCTTCTCTTAGGAGCAAAACAGAGTTGGAAAAACCAAATCTTTCTAAAGATCAAATATAGCACAAGGAATTTCTCGGCCACCCCTTGTGTATAGCATCTAAGCAGAACCAGAAAAAGAAATTGGAAAAAATACCGTTCCCACTTTTGTGATCTACCCAGATATATCTATAAAAATAGGACACCAAAATAGATGGCATTCTTATGCAGAAATGAAGTAATACTGCTCTGGAGTTATTTTTCACAGCTTTCACAAGAAAACCTCCCAATTAGGTGAAACAGCACCTTTTTGTAGAAATCTTCATTTAACTCCTTCTATTGATGCAGAAGGCTTATCATAGTCAGGAAAAATTCCAAGGGGTGAAAGATGGTGAGGTTCACGCCAGCCAGTACTCAGAGGTTAAAGTATTCTCCCTGAGATGTAGAAGATCCAAAATGAAGTTCCTACCTCTGGTTTTTACTGGTAAATATCTGGCTAAATGTATATAATAAGATAGTTCCTCTGTGGAGAGAAAGATATTTCTTCATTAATCTGTTTGTCCAAGAAGCTGTTTGAGTCATGGGGAGCACAGTCAGACTATTCAGGTTACCAACACACTCAGCTGATTTCTGCCCACAGAGTAATTTCCAGATTAATGTTTGTACTCAGGTGGAGATGCTTGTACTCTCTTACCTATGCTCTCTTCTATAAGCTAAACAGTTTTCACTCTGTTTCAGAATGTAAAATTTAATTTTCACTCTGTTTCAGAATGTAAAATTGCAAACTCCCAAATTTTTAAACAAAGCAAACATCCTCATTTTTCTAGCTTGAGCAAAGTTAGACATATGTAAATGGCTAAAGTCACAAGAATACTGCATGCTGATGGTACACCACTGCACAAGTTTGCACCTATCAAACCCGCATAGCATAACTATCTTTTCCACAGACTTGCTTGAAATTAGATTTCTGTCTTTTTCATAATGTTTAAGATATTTTACTCATTACTCACAACAATTTTATGTACTGCTTTCCATTTATCCTCTGGCCAAGATGGAAGTCACTGATAAAGAAAATGAGAACTGTGATCCTTGCTCACAGCTGATGCTCCCAGTTCCATATGTGGCCCTGGGGCTTATGTCCAGAGAGATATCTCATAGCAAGTGCACACTCCCAGAAATGCTCAGATGTTGGCTGCACATGTGAGAAGCTGCATTTGAAAGCAAGATGGGAAAGCCTGTCACTGGAAAAGACTGCAATACTGGGAGACAAACACCTTCCAACAGCTGATGAGACTTTGGCTATTGTGGCAAATGTTGTGTTTGATCTATATTCTCTTGTCTTAGATAAGCCAAATCTAGTAACTGAACATTTGCTTTCAGCTTGAGCATTAGCAGGCCTAAGTATGCAGAGGTAAATGAATTGCTGGCACATTTAGACACTGATTTATTATTGAAAAATGTGCCTCTCCCTGAGTCTGATTGGTACTCATCATGCATTTCAGGGGTAAATAGCACCTGTGCTGAGCAGCAGCAGAGACTGTCTCCTAAATAAGCAAATGTGTTGAGGAGGTTCTAGCAAAACAAGAGAAATTAATTCACTTGTCCCATGTGAGGCCTTGCTTGAGGCCCTCTCTTTGCTGTGTTTCTAAAGCCCTGAATTATTTTAATGACCCACATGACCTGAATTTGAAAATTAATATTTAATTGTATTGACTTGTTGGTAGTTACATCGCAGGCAAATCCTTGATCCCATTTTGACAATGGAAACCTAAAACTGAAAAAGAATGTCTTAGATCTGTTTGGTAAGACTGTCGTCTTGAACGGTACTTGTGTTTGCATTTTGAGAACATGGGAAAAAACCTTGCCACACTGGAGTGGAAGTCTCCATCTTCCATTTTAGAGGTCGGGGATGAAGGATACTAAAGCAAGAGCATGTCTGTCTCTACAGAAAATCTACACATGTTGTAGCAAAACCCACAGTTCTGCACCTGACCAATTATCAGATGGCAGTTTTCTATGTGTATAGAAATAAAGCCTAAGGAGATACATGTCATAAATGCTTGTACACACACACGTGCAACACAAAAAGAATTAATTTCTACTTTCTAAACATTGTATTTACAATTAGCAAGCAGAACTGTAGTGGCTTAGTGAACAGCATATCAGAAAAGCAGTAGGATACCACAGTTCTCTGATTCTCACTTGTCCTTGTAGACTTTGAGTGGCTTTTGTCAAATTGGTTCATCCTCCGGTGCCTCACATTCTCCACCTTTAAAGGATCAGAATAAGGAGATTTTTATAGAATGTTTATGGCAAATATTTGCAGTCAGTCTGTACAATACTTCATTGGGAAACACTTTTCTCCAAAATAAGCATTCAGACCATGTAAAAAGTCTTCCCTGTCAAGAAACATAAAAAGTTGGTGCAGAAATACTCAAGACTTTTATAGCACAGGAGTTCTTATAGGGATGGAGATGGGAGCACTTTTCAGGACCAAGGTTTTGCGCAGTGCGGGACAAGTTGCAGAAGTTCCATTATTTCTTCATGACTATGATTCCTGCTTTGTTTTGAAGCTAAAGGTGATGCCTGTAGTGGTAATTTTGTGTCAGAGTAGGATGTGCTCAGGGATGAAAGTGGTTATTCCAGGGTACTCGATATCAAATAGCATGGCTGGCAGGCAGCATCAGTGAGTACATTTTGATTTCTCCAGAGAGAGCCCACCTATGGTCTAAAAATCAGTAGTTTAGCAAGATGTCAGGATGAAGAAAAAACAGTGCTTTTAGCATAGTACTGCTCTGTAACCCTAGTTTTACTGTCCCTGGAGCACCATACAGCTTTCTAGTCACCCTTAAATTATGCAGAGCAGGTTCAGAGTGATGGTGAGCATGGATGCAAATGTGATGCATGGGGAAGGTTAGCATGGGCACAAACAGATGGGGATGGATCAAAGGGACATAAGTTAAGGAATGGCAGAGAGAATATAAAAAGGGGACAGGAAAGCTATGCAAGAAAAGAGTTCAGGTTGTTATTCCCTTAATTAGGATGGGAGCTCACTGCCACAAGAACTCAATGAGTCACTCACAAGATAAATGAACTGATGTAGGTGGCAGATTTTGGAGGAGATACAAAACCTGCTTCAGACCACAAGCCAGTTTGGGGTTAGTGAGGGCCTGCATTTAATACAGGTGCTGATCACTCCAGGTTTACACAGTTCTAACACATCAAAACCACACTGCCTCATCTACTACAAGACCTTAAAATAGGAGGAGGGCTGAACTGATCCAGACAGATCACTCAGAGTATGTAGCCATAGCATTTTAAGAGAGGATAAAATTTGCGTGAGTAACAGATTCAGATTTTGCCATTAATTGCAATGAAACCCAGGTGACTCATCTACTCTCAAAAATTTATTTTCATGGTAATCTCAGTGTCATTTTTGACTGTGAAAGGTTCAAGTGAATCATTAATGAACATATTCTAGCAGCTCAGCCGAGGGATATTCTTCCAAGCCTAGATTCTTGATGAGACAAAAATGGAAAAGGAAGAACTGCATTCTGATCAAACCAGAGCTTTATCCAAAATTTCACCTGAGCCCAGGAAAATTTAGTTCAAAGTTCTCCTCAGGCCTGGAGTCAGTGATTCAAACTTAATGTCTCTGTCTGTCAGAAAGGATAACATATAATTACCTGCCTCACCTGGGCATCACAAAGATTAGTTACTATTTGCATGGAGTGGCTGAATAATTTAAAAGTCTCCATCTCTGCTTTTGTGAAAGGCTGTCTTTCTAAAGCAAAATAAAGTATTAGTAGTCATTTTAAAGTGGTAGTAGTAGTCTCCAGAACATAGCTTGAGTAATTCAGTGATGCAAAAAAGAACGAGACAGGCCTCCTCTAGCAGGATCGGAGACCACCTATTTGTAGTTCAGATGCAAAGTGTCTTCCATCCAGTGAAGGCATGATAGATAGTATTTTTTAATTAAAGAGAACATCAGGAAATTTTTTGTTTTTTTAATTTTCAGTTCAACTACCATGCACTTTTATCGGAGCTTTCCCTACTTTCTTGGATAATCATTCCTAATGGCATTCCTTTGCCTTCCAAGGTTTCAAAGGATGCCTGTGCCCCAGCTGCAGTGAGAAGATGCACATCTTCTGCTCGTGTCCCAGATTTTGTGCTGCTTCCTCCTCACACACTGCAGAACTGCAGTGACAGAGAAGATGTAATTTGGCTTTGGTATTTAGATTACACTTATCAAAACAGTTCATTTGCATTCACAGACTCACCCTTGATTACATCTGACATTTGAAATCTATTATGTTTGAAAACGTCTTGTCTGTCATTTGCAAGATAGGAGAACCAGGGTATGCTGGGTTCCCAAAATTGCAAGGCAAAGATCTCTTCTCTCCCCATGTTTCTTCAATTCACCATTAGTTTGCACTTCCATCACCTATAATGGCTAAAGCACACCAGGAACAAGGAGATTTATGAAACAGAGACCTGCTCCAACTATTTTTTAGATGCTATACTGTGGCATCAGTAACTGTGACCAGGACTCCATGCATCACATGCACACATGTGAAGCACACTGTTTTTGCATTCAGTTCTTTGGGGTAGGGATTTTCTCTTGGGGTGTGTTGTGGCTTCACAGTATCATGAAACACTAGATTGTTTTGTTTTTTTTTTTTTCTTGGATTGTCTGATTTGAATGGCAGTACTTGGAATTAAAATCATAAGGCACTTCTGCTATGAACTGAGTTACTTAAAACTCTGGCATCCAGGTTTCCTCCATCTTGAAAATCGGCTGCCTTTCATCCACACAGGATGTCACTGCTTGTTTTGTCTAGGAGAGATATATTACATGAGGCTGCGGATGCAGTGCCTTGGATAGTTTGCTAGGAGAAACAAGATGATGACCAAACCCAAAGCAATATCACTGTACAATGCTTTTATTTGTATTTTACTTCCTGCGTGCTTATTAGCTACCTAAACACCCTTAAACCTCTGCATGAAGGGTGGAAGAAGGAAGAAGGAGGTCAGAATGAGATTACCCTGAAGGCAGGGTGCTGAGGAATCTCCCTGAGGTCTGGAAACACCAGCTTGTTTTCCTAAGCTTGGGCTATCCTCTGAACTGTGTCCCTTTGTGATTTCACCTGCCAAGCTGCTTGGGTCTGTAAAAGAGATAAAACATAGTAAATACAGACACTTCATTTTTAATTCTCAGGGAAGGCTCACAGATATGTTTGGGATTGATCATAACACACATTTATTTATATCAAAACATCCTTCTGGTTAGTAGTTTCTTGATGGAGATGAGCCCTACTGAAACATCCCCATATGAACTTGAGGTTTACCTTATGCCTGCACTCAGTGTGCTTGAGCAGTTAGATTTGTACATTGCTCTTCAGTTCAGAATTTCTGCAAGAAACGAGAAGATGAATAAAGCAGAGAAGCAAAAGGGGACATAGGAAGGAGTAAAAATGAATTATTTGCTAATGCTGCCAACCACTGGGGAATGTTCTTTCCTATTTTCATAAATATTAATTTTATTATCTTAACTCATTGCTTCTCTTTCCTTAGCTTGTTTGGGGTTGGAATTAATTAGCATAAGTATTACAGAATATGAATTGCAGCAGACTTCTGCTTTATTTCAAAGCCAGGATGACCACGACACAAAAAAGGAACTTCTCATCAATAGTTCTACGAAGACATTCAGAAAGGATTTTAACCTACATTGTTTTAATGTATAATAAGAACTAAAGGATAATGGAGTATATTAAGAGAAAAGGTTGGCCTTCTCTACCCACCCAGTCTTTCAACAGTTCATTTAAGTTATTTAGATAATGAAAGACAACAAATCCAACAGAGAGGGCAATGTAGTATGAATTTTCCACTTTTGTGTATCTACCCCCTGTGGTAAAATTCATAGCAATGACAAAGAAACTACTAAAAAGGAGCAACTTTTGGCCTAGATCTTTTCTACATTCAAAATATCATTTATAACTACAATCTCTTTGAATTTTATCAAAATTCCATCAAACATTTTTGCTTCTGTTTTCCACTTACATTTTAGCCCAAAGGAATAAATCAGAAGCAGCTACTTGATGTATGTAAATATTCCTGGGTATATGTATTCATGAGAACCCTATGTCTGCAGGAATGTAACCAATGAACAACACAGTTGCAAAAAGATTTGAAAGACCACCTTTATGCTTGTCCCTTTTTTGTAGAGGATGCTCCTTTCTATTTTTTTTTTTTCAAAGCCATTTCCTCCTTCTTCTTTCTATCTACAAGTGAAAAGTGCACACATTTAAAGCCATGAGATCTATATCTATAAGTTCTGGTAGCTTGTTCCATCATTTTCTTTTAACAGGTTTCAACAGCAAAGAGAAAATTAAACCAGGGAACTCTGGTAACAGAAAATGAAGAATACCTGATTAGTTACATACAGCAAGTACTGAGAGAGAATAGCTCATTTTAAGCTATACTTATAGGGCACTTGCACCATTTTAGTTCCCAAGAACATAGCTTACCACTTACTCATATGACAACTTTCACACTTAAGTCTGGCTGCTCACCAACTGGTTCTGTGGTGCACAGTTATACAAATGGGAACAGGGTTTGCATTTTATTCAACAAATGAAAATGGACATCATCTTCAACACTTAAAGTCCAGCTACAGACAAAACTGTTCCTCTGACACCCTGGCTGTCACTGCCTTGAAGATGTCTGGGTCTAACATGAAAAATTGCTCATGCACCAGGCATCACCCCATGCCACAAGGTGTTGCTCTCTCAGCTAGGCAAAGTGACCGTGCACTTTGTTTCTGCTGAAACCTGGTGATACCTGGGATCAGAGGGTGTTTCTTCCCATGGGAAGGGATGAGCTCCCTCCAGCTGTCAAAGCCTGAGCCTGCTGGATGTGATCTGGTGGAACAGGGCACAGCACCTGCAGCTTCCATTGAGAAAAGTAGTGGCAGCAGTTGCACTGCCCCTTTCCATGCCCCTTGACTTTCTGTAGGGTTTGCTTAGGAGGGCAATGATTGCCCTGGGGAAGTCAGTTCCCAACAACAGCATTTTAACCAGGAGGCTGCGGCTCCCTGTGGAAGCTCTGCCACCTCGCTGGAAAAAAAGATGAAACAAATCATGGAAAAAGCAAAAGTCTGTGGTGCCACTGGGGTCATTCAGCTGAGATGGTTTCATTTTGATTCACAAGGACTCTCAGGACTGCTACTGTATTTTAGGCAATAACTGCAAAAATAAACAAATGTACAAACCCAAACTAAACACTACCGGTGAGTAATTCCTGCTCAGCTCTGGGGCTTTATTTAATAGGGCAAGGATATAAAGGGCCTTCCCTCATGACAATGTTCTAGACCGCAGATGGAGCTTCTGCCCTGCAGCCTCTGGCCAGTGCCTAAGACATTGGCTGACTTGACTGATGCAAAATTGGCTGATATTAGGCAACTTGCTTCTCCCCAGCTAGCCTAGAATAGATGATATTAATTTATTGGTGCAGGTATATGGGTCTCTCCTTCAAGGATACGTACACAGATCTCTCCTTCGTGGCAGACAGGTTCTTGTAAATCAGGATCTGTGAAGGTCACATTTACCTTGAGTCCTGTTGATACTAACTTTTGGGGCCTCTTGGCAGATAAAGATTGCCTTAAAAGTGGTTGCAAGTTGAATTTCATTTCCCAGTGAGTAGCTTCAGCAACATGGCCTGACTCTAAATGAGAGCTAGACACAAGGAGAGGACATTTATAGAAAAGCTCTTCATGTAATGAAATGATTCTTTGTTTCTACCACAGCAGCTGGAGATCAGCCATCACTATTTAGTTTGCTTCCAGGGCAAAGATAGCCTTGATAACCTCAGATGCTGAGCCCTCAGTCCATGTTTTGGTTGGGAGGTATTGTGCTGTAAGAAGCTGAGAGGAGAATAATTCAGCTACAGATTGACCTATGTCCATAACAGGACCTACATTCTGATTTTTCTCTCTAAAATTGTCAGTATCTTCCCAGAATCATTAAATGAGCATTATTTGTGCTTGTAGCTGGGGGGAAAAGGATCCTACCTGCATCATGCAGGGAGAACTCTGTTGCTCGCAAACATCTTGCAGAAGAGAAAGACATCATATCAAAATGACAGAGCTGAAGGTAGTCTGTGGTCCAGAAAAAAACCACAATAAACTCTGATCAACTCTCCTCTTCAGAAGCCAGCAAAGAGGAATTTGTGCTAAAGCAGCTTGCTAGAGTACATCTCAGATTCTCAGTCTGACTTTGAAACCTGTGTGAGCAAAGAAGCTCCATTTCAGTGCTGCTGACTGAAAGACAGAAAGAACAGCTCATGGATAAGCAGCCTCACACTGAGAGCGTTTTTGGCTACCCCACTGGTCTGAGGCATATTGGTCTGAAACCCCAGAGAGACCTTGCTCATCAGCAAGAGTGTGACCAGAGTGACCTAGATGTCCAAATGCCACACGACAACCTGGCTTTGGGGAAGTGCAATGTCTGGAGATTAAGCAGGCATGGTACATATTTTGTGATATTTCCTACCCTGTCCTCAGATGCTGCAAGGACTCCCTCCCTCTGTCAGCATGTGTCTCAGGAGGTGTTCAAGGACCACCTCTGCTGACTGCTTCCTTACAGAACTGACATGCTTTGCAATCCCAAAGAGATTCCTCCTCTTTTTATTTTCTTCAGTAGGGAATTATTCAAGCATATTACTGTGGCCATATATGAAATAGAAACATTCAGTTCAGATCATATAGACACCCTCTGCCACCAGCATGTATGACCCACTGTTTTTTAAATCACACATGACCATAAGCTACTCCCCCAATAATGTATTTAAGTCATCTTGTGGATGTGGAGAATTGTAGGGTAAAGCAGAACAGGCAGATTTGCCAGGAGGGCTGTGGCTGCCTAGAGGAGTCCACACTTAGTGCTCCCTGGCAGAGATTGCTCTCCCTCTTAGAGGCCAGATCTCCCTCACCTAATGGAGAAGAAACCCATCTTCACAGCACAGTTCCCTCTCTTCTGCTTCCCTGTTGCAGCTGTAGCAGGATCCTGCCTCCCACTTTGCTGCCATGCAAGCTTCAGTCAGAGGTTATCTGCATAGTAATACACTGCTACTTATGGATAGCAGTACTACTTTCACAGCATAACACAGAACAAATGAGCTAAATAAACTGAGGATGAACATTTATTGCTGGAGGACTGCAGGGTCCTTCCTGGAGCTGCATAGCACTTTTTGCTTGGCCAGATGACATATCTGTGACATATCTGCTTGATTTCCCCGGGCATGGGTTTGCTGGCCAGACTTCAGCACACCCACTGGGCCTGCAAGGAACGTGTGTGTCCCCCCTCAGCTGTCTCCACCTTGAAGCTTATGGTTTCCAACCTACTTACAGTACCTCTTCTCATACCCTGTCCCCCATCTTTGTGCAACAGTCACTCCTACTGATGTCTGTGAGTCTCAGGCCAGCAACTGTGTTGTACAACACAAAAGAATTAGGGCTCTGCCTTGAAGCCTCAGGAGATGGCAGTGGCTGTGATTTCAGGAGTTATTGGAACCCATGCGGATGACCCTACCGGGGATTACTATCCTACTGGAACAGGCAGTGAGTCCAGAGGTTTCCCAGAGCCCCAGTGGTTCAAAATGCCAGACTGACATAAACCACTGCTGATTTTGACTCGCTCACAGAGTTTGAGCCACAAACTGCAGTGGGTGAGAAGCAGAGGCACTGCCTGTTCTGCTGCCATAGCTGGTGTGCAGTGACTCTTGGCAGATGGCTGGGCATCGTACCGCTTTAAGATCCCCTCCAGCCTGAATCCTTGGCCCCATGATAGCAATAGCAGCAGATGCACAGTGAAATAACAGAAGCTGTTTTGTTAAAACTGACAAAAAGTAACACATGCAATATAAAGACCAGATGCATCTAGAGCATGATTTTAGAACTTGAGCTTTCAGTGGGACTCACAAAGGTGCACTGGCTGAGGCCACGCAGGTGGCAGGACATTCTCTTTTCTGAATTCTGGAACACCTGCACATTCACAGAAATTATTTCTGCACATGTTTCCTCTTCTTTCTAGGTGCCCTGTCTTTTGCTTTTTGCATTCCTTTATCCATAATATTTTTCCAGATTCTTACACATGTTGTTGTCAAATACAACATAATAGAGTTGTACAATCAAATCTTCATAATAAAAATCATGTAGTATTGTCTGGTATGTTATAAATCATAGATAGTGGAGAATAATTCATTGTTTTTTCTTTCTATCATACAAAAAAATTTGAGGATATTTTGGTACTCCTGACATAACATTCTGTGTCACTTTAGAGAACTTCAGAGGCCACTGAGCTACAAATAGATGTCAATTTGTGAGACTTGAGCAAGCTTTATGTAGCATTTTGGCATGAAGCATTACTGCAATCAGCACTAATTTCACCTATAAACAGGTGCTCCTTCCTGGTCTCGAGGGATTTATTTGGTGTGAACTAATATATTAAAAATAGACACTCAGTTTTTGCCATTATCTAAGAAATGAAGTTAAAAATACAGTCTTAAGGTTAACTCTTTACTGATAATGGATTTTGAGGCAAACTATATAGCCTGTTCTTTGTATTCTGTTTCTAATCAGTGGGGTATGGCATTGCTTTCTGAGGTAACTGAGATTTAGGAGTTAAATTCCTTCACTTTCCAAACCTTTCCAACCCATACTTCCCATTTCCTTGCCTTTTCCAGCAGGTTGCTATCTTCAACAATCTGATCATATAACTTCTGTCTTGCTTTAACCCTGAGTAGGCAATTAAATGAATGACAGATGCTCTCCATTAACCCCTTACTTCGGTGGCACAAAGCCTCAGCACCACAAAATTCAGATACAATCTTCGTGGTGTGAGGATGTGATCTCCTTTAAAAAACAGAAAAACAATCAAGTTAAGTTTTACACCAGAGAAAGCATACTTAGCTTAGGAATTCATACTAAAATAAGAGAAACAAACTTCTGCCACCAGAATAGTGCTGTATTACCTGAAATTTGTCATCACCTGGGGAGACAAAGGGGTTATGTTTTTCTCCCTCATTACACAAAGACCACAAAGACATATCAGTGTGAGATGCTCTCTCTCCAGCAATTTTGGGGAGGGGGGCATCAGTAGACCTTTTCCAACCACTTCCCTCTTGAGTGGCCCTCCTGTAGTTTCTAGAAAAGCTGTTGAGTCAACCTGGACTTGAAAAAATAACCTTGCTAAGTGCCATGCAGTAAGGTGAGGTGGGAAGTAAGCTTGTCTTCTGGACTTACAGTCAGCAAGTGCAATGCTGTGAGAGGAAAAACCCAGGCACCAGTCATTACAACTTTGCATTATTCCAAGAGTGAAGTCAATCTGGACAGATAGCCAAGAAGTGAAGTCATGCTGAACAGCAAAAGGTCACCTTCTGAGCCAAAGCCTCATATGACACCATTGCTACTATGTCCTGTCCAGGGGTGGTTTTCCACCTCACCATCCCATCAGAGGTGGCTTTTCTCAAGTTGTATGCAGGTTGGGCATTAAAAAGCCTTTTGCACACCACAAACAGGACTGAGTTTGTCCATGATTACTAACACAACAGAGCTCTTCAGAAAAAAGTTTCCAGAATTTCTGTCTCCCTTCTGGAAATGGCTAGGCTGTTTCAGTTAAGGTTGTGTCCTTCTTCCAAACAAGTAAATGCAAACAAGTTAGTCTGAGGCATCCTTGCAGCGTGGAAAAATTTCATCCCTGTATTTACTGTCTGACATAGCTAAAACAAGTTTTTGCATCAACACTATCAAGAACTTAACCAGTAGAATATGCCTTTCATGAAAAATACTAATACAAATTCTATCAAGCAAGGATGTTTTTTTAATTTGTCTCCCCTGCAACTAGGGTGAACATTCAGCAGAGAAATGTCTCATACTCCCTTTTTTTTCCTGTTTCCTCTGGGCTTAGGCTAACTTGTGGTTTTGGCAGAGAGCAGTGTAGGTCCAGTGCTAGAGCTATGCTAAATCTGTCCCTATAACTCAGGCAATACCATCTGGCCATGCTGTTCCTCTCCATTAATGATTCTGGGATTTTGCTGGTGGCTGAGTGGAAAGGGCCTCACTTGAATTAACTCATCACTTCTGCTACTGCCTGCAGCACCAGGCAGGATCCTGGTAGATCTGACACTAACAGAGTCAGTTCAGTGCTGTCTTCCACTGCCCACCCATCCAAGATAACAAATCCTCTCTGAAGACTAAAGTAAGTAGGAATCCAGGATTTTGCAAGTAGTTGCAGTTAGTTAAAATACTAAACTAATTCTGATTTTGCAGGTCTTTCCAGTATTGCTTCAACATAATAAGCAGGAAGGCTTTTGAAAAAAAAGATCTTTTCTGTAGTTGTCTTGCTTGTGGTGCTCAGGGCTCGCCAGCTGTAGGAGGCAAAAGAAATCTGTTTGCTTGTTTGTTTGTTTGTATTTTTACAGAAGAGTGTAAAAAAATTATGTTCTTGCAAGCAGAGTTGGGCTGAGAGATTTCAAAACCATTTCACTATGAGCTGGAGCTCAACTATTTACCAGTAACAATCCAAATACTAAAAGTCACTCTACTCAACCAAATCACTTTTGAGACGGAATTAGTTTACAGAAAATTTCTTTGCCTTGGAGCTATTCCCTGCATTGTATAGACATTTGTAGGTATGAGAAGTGGGCAAGATTTCTGGAAGCTCTGGGTTCCTAAAGAAACTGATTAGGTGCATACCTATCTATATAGGTATATACAAGCATGTGCTGAAGTACTTAAATAAGGTTGTTACCTGTTTCTTTGGGTTTCAACTCACTGTGGTAACTCTTCAGATCTCACAAGGTATGTATTTCAGTCCCCAGACTTTTTGAAAATATACTGGAACCATCTACCTGAGTTTGTGACACTAAGTATTTTACAATTTATCTTCATTGTTTAAATACTTAGCATACTTTTAAAGTAAATTTATTTCACCAAACAGGCTCCAGGGATGAGATAAGTGCACTTCTGAGAAACCATAAGAGATTCTGGGCAGATCTGTCTCAAGCAGACTGAGCTGTCTGCCTTTTCACAAGGGCAAATGGTACCAGTTTGTGGTGTCAGGCTCAAGGGGTCTTCTGAGATACAGGGAGTTTGTGTTCAACTCATATGCAGTCCTTACCACTGGTTCCATAAAGTCAGCATATATTTTACAATTTTTAATCTAATAAAGTAGCCTAGATTAAACAGTAATGCTATTTCAGCAAGTCAAAATGCAAGTCAGTCTGTCAATCACACACCTATGCAGATTTATTATACCTTTTGATTGCCAGATCTAAGCAAATTGAAAACTTAAGTTTCATTGCTCTTCTTGTAAGTAATCAATTACTCCTAAATTCCTTAATAAATATATGATTTCATGATGTCTCTTTTACAGTCTCCATCTCTGCTCTGTCCAAATGCTCAAAATATACATCACTTCAAATCCCCCTCTTCCTTGTAAGCAGCACAAAATGATCTTCAGCCAGCAGTTGAGATTGTTTCCAGCACAGAGCAATCTTGACCTAGCAGTGGGTTTTCAAAGTCAGCTCTCATCCAGGGAGTCCTAACAATCCCTCTTCACATGGGAATTGCTGAATTTCAGCAATGCTGAATGAAGGGGCTGTGATGAAGTCCATTAGTGTCAACATGCTGAGCAGCCCCTGAAAGTAGCATGGCTGCAGTGCTGTGACAGCAATGAAGTGTGGCACTGTGGTTAGGCATAAACAAGAGCATACTTGGTGGAAAATAATTGGTAAAACAGTCATAAACCAGCATAGACACATCAAAAATTCATATTGTCAGAATGTGACCTCCCCCTGCAAGCAAGGTCATAGCTCCAATGAACCAATTGTGCTAGTTATCTGCCAGTAATGTTGTATCAATATAGTGTAATTTCTATGTTATTCTTAGCTGAGACAAGTCCCTGTTGCGGCAGCAAATGATGTCTTATTCCCTCTCCCATCTTGTGGCTTCAGGTTTCTGTGCCTGCCTTGCAGCAATGCAAGTAAAAGGGCAGGAACAGGGGGGCAGGGGCACCCCTTCTGTCAAGGGTTTGCTTGCTGCAGAGCTATAATCAGACTGCCTGCTGAGGGGCTGGCCTGGAAGGGCAGAAGACTTGTGATGTTTGTTTGCTGAAGAGAATCAAATACATAGAGAAGAATCTTACTGAAAGCTTTCAAGTTGTTAGCAGCACAAACTGGGAGACACACTGCAGAGCAGCACACATATCCTCTGAGAAGTGAGCACACCTGCCTTCTCTAGAGGATAATGGATAGGGAGAAGTTGTCTTGGCAGTGTTGCAACAGCATCAGGTAGGCACTGAACTTGACTGCTGTCAATCAGTGTGAGCCAGTTAAGTTTGATTCCTGAAACTCAGATGTTCTTGTGGGTTTGCCTGCAAAAGTTTCACCATGGAGAAAAGATGAGTAAAATCTAAGCTTGCAAAGTGTGATGCTAAATTAATATGGAAAAAAGAAGTAAAACTATCTCCTTCCAAGGCTGACCCAGAAACACGTTCAATTTCTGAGTTCCTTCTACTGCACAGCTTCAGACTGGAGCCATATCTTTACATTTCCTTGGTGCTCTGCTTTCTGACTTCCTTGTATTGTGTCTCTGCTTTGCAATCACACCCCTAGGGTTGAAGCACTTGTATCAGCTCAGTCCTGGCAAAGGGTCTTGCTGAACAGGCATGGGAACCATAGACTGCTGCCTTGCAAGGGACATGGTTAACACGTCCAGGTGGCCCCAGGAGAATGGCCTGCAGCACTGTTCTCTTCACCTGAAACATTTCTAGGCAAGGTAATTTAGGAGCTGAACTACCTTTCTGTCAGCTTAGAACAAAAGCTGGTGCAGGGATGTTTCATGGGATGATGAAACTCATTGGGGTAAAGGCTGCCCAGGCTACGTGGGGTTTCATACCTCCAGGCAGACAGCCTGTGTCTGCCTAAGCCTGGCTCTGGGACAGGTAAGTCCTATACCAACAGCTTAAAAGACTCAGTGCCATTGGCACAAAGTTTGGACTTTTCACTGGCAGCACATTGAAGCCTTAGCAGAACAGAGCTTTTTTAGCCCTCTCCTCACCATTAAAAGATTGGGTATTTAGGACACCATACCAAGCATTTTTACTTTCTCATGGACAAAAAAAAACCCAACCTGACAGCAAATACCCACATTCTAGATACACTAGTGGTTGAAAAATCAGCTCATGTTCTCATCTTACATCAACACCTGGAGCTGCTGTATTAGTTGTTAAGCTTTCTGTTACCTGTCTTGTCACTTGCACTTCAAGAGCTCTCTAAGCTTGCCTGTAATACATCTCCAACAGGAACCAAGAAGAAACAGAAGAGCAGATGCATAGCAAGGTTGACAGCCACAAGAGCAATGCATAGACTCTGGTGTCACACAGTCCAGGGCATTCATTATTTTGTTCTGCACAACAATTTTCCTGTTCCTACTGCCTGCAACCACTGCCCCATTTATCATTCAGTTACTGTATAGTCTTTAGGAAAGAATGTTTAATAGCTAATCCATATTTCTTCATATGCATAATAAAAATAAATTATTAGCTACAACACTAATAAAGCAGCTACAAAATAAATTATTAGCTACACTAATAAAGCAGCTGCAGTATTTAATTTCTTTTCTTTATTGTCAGTGTAAATCATGAACCCCACTGCCCAAGTTATACCACTGAGCACAATTCTTTCTCAGAACTTTAAATTATTTTTTTTCCAATTTATAGCAACTTACCTTCTCTACCTACGGCTATTCTACTTATGGAAGACATTAGTTAGAAATGTGTTATGTGTTTTGGAAATCATACTACTACTTCAAATTTTAAGCAAAGGGTTTATCAGTTACACATAGCAAGACAGTGGGTTAGCACCACATACTTCTGCTCAAAAGATGGTGCAATCATTCCTCATCAACCTCCAGACTTCCATAACAACAGCTGGAATTGCTTTCACCATTCCTTCCTGGCAAGTACTGTGAATGATGACTGCAGAGATCCTGTGGCATTCATAACTTTGGCATGATGAAAATTAATCTTCATTTAGGAACATGGAAGCAAGCAAATGTGAATGTTAATGGAATTAAAAACCTGCCAGTTGGGGAATGTTGAACATGAGGCTTGAACTTATGAATAACATCACTTTTTCACAGCTGTGGTGCATGCATATATAGAGATGAAAGATGCACTGAATTGTAAAATAGTTAGCATTCGCAAATATGCATCACCCTTTCTCTGTGTTGTTTGTTGTAATTCCAGATGAAGCTACAAAATCCACCTTTACTCAGAATATTTTACCTGCTTTTACTGCCAGAACCAAGACTAGAGCTGAGGGCAAACCATATAAATCTGGAAATACATTCATTTTTTTTCCTGTTGCTCTCTCTGTTTTGATTCTGGAATTCAGAAGAGGATTTCCTTTTTCTGATTTTCATTGACTGTGACTATCAGGGAAACCTATTGCAGCAAAAGAAGGTATTTCACACCTAAAAAACCATAATTTCAAGCAAAAGAATTATATTTCTGGTTTAAAATTCTATTACTATAAGACTGCAATGACTTATGCAACTGAACTAGAGAAATACAAAGATCAACAAAATAATTTCCATATATCCACAGGTATTTCTGATTTTGCACAAGAAGACAGCATGGGACTTTGTCACAGGATGTGAGGTATTCAAACAGCAAAATACTTGGAAACACACAATGTCTGGGACCAGATTTTTTTTCCCATGTTGATGTTTTCAGAACCTATTGCTGCATACCCAACATACCAAACCAAACCTTTGGACTGGCATCTGCCTGGGAGAACCTGCAATGTTAAATCCATTTTAATTTAGGCATAAATGAATGGCAGCCGAAGACACCCAGTGTTCAGTTCCCAATGAGCAAAGGTCCATTAAAATGGAAAGCAAACCATCTGCTGCTGACTGTTCAAGCTCAAAGGCATGTTGCCCTGGGCTAAAATGTGTGGCTATGCCAAATAATCCTTCCCTTTCCCCCAACCCAACCTTGTAAGACTATGGAGACCTCCTTGGGTTAAAGCCTGAAGTGCCAATGCCACATCTATGTTCTCAGGAGGGCTTCAGGTTTCCAGAAAGCTGTGAAATGAGGTCATATTTCTCTGATATACTTGTCTCATGGGCAGTGCCTCTCTAGTATTCTCTCTCAATCACAGCTTCTCCCCTTGAGCCTCAGCAAAGAAGGAAAAGGGTACAAATCCTGCCCTTTGAGACTGTGAAACTGGGATGCAGCTTCCCTCAGCCGTGAAGGAGCAGGGAGGTCTGTGAACCTCAGCCTCATACTTACACTTCCCTTTTTTTTTATATCATGGAGGATAACTGTCAGGAATGAAAGGTTTGCTGTCAGGGGGCCCAGGGCAATTCCAGGATGCTCATGCCTTGCAGGGCCTTCTCTTCTCAGGAGGCTTCAGCCCTCACTCTGCCCCTCAAAACCCTTGGTCCACTTCTGTGAGGGAAGGAGGTGATCACTTCCCTAGAGAGAAGGCAGAGGGGAGAAGCAGTAAGAGCCTTCTCTCACAGCTCCTTGAGGCAAGACTTGGGGACAGGAAAGAGGGGACCAAGGACCCAGGACATCTTAACCAGCCTTGCCCTCTGTTCAGCTCTCTCAACAGGTGCCAACATATTGCAGTGTCATCTGTTAGAAAGCGAATACCCTTCATCTGCTCTTGTAATGAGGCAAGTTGTGGGATCCCTCATTCTGCCTCTTCTATTCCTTTCCCGGGAACATACACGAGTAGGATGCACTGACATGAAGGCCTTGTAAGCCAGTTTATTCCTTCCTTAATGGATTTACCTCACCTTTAATGAGCTTCAGCATATCTTCACAGAAGGTTTACATGCATTTAGCTTGATCTCCTTTTCTTCATTTCATTAAACTGATAATGAAGATAAAGCTCACATACCAGGACTATTAGGGAGTAAGTCATGGCTCAAGTGGAACACCCATTAAAACCTGAACTAACCACTTTAGGTAGGGTTTCTAGTTACCCAACTATTAATTTAAGTATTTTGTCATGCTATGAAGGTCCATTTTTTTCATGTACTTAATAAAAATGAATCTATTAATCTTCAATGTGCATATCTCCAGAAATAAATGAACAGGAACATTTTAATTTCCAATCAGCATTTCTGTTGGATGAGCACAATTAACTACTACCATATAAAATACCTGTGATAGCTTAAGTATAGAGTGAAACTGCACCAATAAATAAAAGACCTGGTAAATGAATCATAAAAACTTATATTGCAACCACTTCAAAAGAATAAATCAGGATTAACCTAAACATGCATATATTTGTATGTATGTAGCTATATGCTCAACTACATTTCTAATCCTTTCAAAAACATCCCCTTCTGTCTGAAACAGTGGGCATACATAAAGCTGTGTGATGCTATTCCAAGCAACAAAAAAAATTGCAGGTAATAAAAAAAAATCATAGTAAATTATTTATAGGAATTAATTTATAAACATATAAATGCTGGCCCTTATCTTGATACAAAGACTGTTCCAAAAGCCCCATTCTAAAACTTTACTTTCCATTATTTCCCATGTGCCTGCTCCAGGCAGGCCCCAGCTTCTCCATGCATCCTAGCCAAAGAAATGCCCTTGGCCTAAGAAATTTCTGATTTAAGTGAGGATGGGACACGGTCTGGACTTGCAGAAGAACTCGGCCAAGACACAGTGGCTGCAGGTCTGCCTGGACTGCCTAAACCACAAGGATGTGGGGAGAAGATAGAGCTGGTAGGAAAAGAAAATAAGGAGCCACTGGGTGAAGGGGAGAGGAAAGATTTTGACAAGAAAGAGGCAAAAAGGAAGAAATGATCCGGAGGGGTGAAACCCAGGACAGAAACAATTACATGGAAATGAGAGATCCACAGGAGCACCAGGAGTTAGGAGCTGGAGACAAAAATAGCTCTGGGTAGCAGGCAAGTGCAGGGCAAAGTATGGAGATGAAGGCTGACTAGGATTCACCAAGCAAACGTGGATCAAAGGCAAATGACAAGACCTGAAATGATTTCTGTACATAGGTCCCACAAAAAGATGTGTTATAAGGGGATGGTGGTGGAAGAGAGAAATTGTATCTCTAAGTGCAAATTTGTTTAAGTATCACAGAACAGATTTAGAAAGTGTGGGTTTAATTTGCCATTTCTATTGAGCACTTGGATTAATTAATTTCTTTTTTCATTTTTTTTTCCTTTTTTTTTTTTTTTTTTTTTTTAATATATTTTGGTGCATTGCATTTATTCTTGCATACTCCCACACATGCATGTACCTACAGCATAAAGAATTGAACTTGTAAGAGACAAAAAGTTCCAGCTGAAAAAGTGTTAATGAATTCTTCAGGGCTTTGAGAGGCAGTGAGTAACAACCACCAAAACAAATACCACCCGCTGAAGAATATTTTAAATCAACTTGTTCACCAAAGACTTTTCCCAGTCATATTATTCATGAAGTGGTTTGATTTTGGAGGGTAAATCATGACCAAAAACTGTCATTAAAAAGATGAAAAATGCACCAGTAGACTTTATTAGAACTCGCTTACTACATTTAAGTATCCTCAGGAAGTTGTTTACTGCATATTTCTTCTTTCCTGATGCTAGATCAAGATTTAATTTTTCCTTTCTGTCAAATGTATTTCACTCCCAGTCTTTGTAGCTTAAACACTTTCTCAGTGGCAGTAATTGTATTTCTCTATTGTCTCATCATCTGTTCCCTTTTGAGTACAGGTTATACTTTTTTGAAAAGAACTATGGGACCTGTAGACTTTTATTAAAGGTTTATTTATTCTACTGAATAGATGTATTATTTCAACAGTGTGAAAATAAAATTCACACATGCAAAAATTAGTTCATTAAAAATATTTTGTTCATTAAGAATGCATTTGTAATGGGCTACTCAAAAAACTATTTACCTCCTTTTAAATAGTGTGAAGATACTTAGATTTATAACACTAAGTCTTTTATTGAATTAAATAAGGAGCAATATTTCTATAAAAAAAACAAGATACCAACTCTAAAGTCAAAAAACAGGTGAAAAGTTCTAGCTCAAGCTGAAGCAGTGCAGGAAATTTAAGAAAAAAATATTTTACACTGTATGGCATACATAGTAAAAGAAGGCAAAACATTCCTTATTTAAAACCCGAATCTGCACAGTTCTGGTTGGATTATATACACACATACTCAACATGTGAAGCAGTGGCAAATTTCACAGTTTGATATTTAATGATCCCTTTATTAAAATGTTTTATATATTCTGTAAATTACATTAATTCATTAATTGTAATTAATTGGTTTGGGTTTTTTGTTGTTTTTTTTTATTTTACTCTATGTATTATGTGGGTAAACCTTTGATGGCCAGTAGGCAAGATCAGTGGGGGACAGGAGAGATATTGATGGTGAATATAGAAGCAAAGCTCCACCAAACTCTTCTCAAGCAGACAGCAAACTTTAACACTCTCATCCACTCATCCACTGTCAGAACAAATCATCTACATGTGATAGGATAAAAAGGGAAAGGAAGAAAAACAAACCAAAGAGGAGAAAAATCTTATTTTCCTAGGTTTTGCTGCTGGTTATTCCCTTGCAAATTTATCTCCTGTCAGTTCCCTCTATGTTAAAGGGTCTTCACTGGAACAAATCTGATGGAAGTGTTTCTCACTCCACTGGAAAACATGGCCAGGAAAAGGAGACTCCTGATAGTCCACAGTTTAAGACTTCACTAGATGAAGTATTCTTCTTACTTTACTCCCAAGAATTATTCCTTTGTCTAAAAGTTTTGCATTGTTTGAAAACAAAATACAAAATCTATTTCCCTTCTGCCAAAGCCAGTCACTTGTGGAGCTCTGCAGCCCTGGCCTGCCAAACACTGACTGTTTCAACCTTGCAGTAATTTCTCCTGAGACAAAATTTCCACAGAAAATGTAATGGCTTTGGAATACAGTCCCACGCTCCTCCACAAATATCATTAAAGCCAGTGGTCTGTGCATCTCATCTCAGCAAATCCTCAGCAGCAAACCTGGGGGATGAAGTGTGAAAATGGTCTAATGCTAGTATCTTGGTCTCCACAGTTATCTTTCTCAGTGACCTTTGGTTTTGTTTCTCTAGCTGGCAACTGGATACAATCCCCAGTGTGAGCCACATGTGATGCTTGGACAGATGGGCTACATGCATGAACTGTAGGAGAAGAAGGAAAATTGTCCCACACTTCCCCTTCCTGCACAAGATGTGGCAAAATAACAACTGAAGCCACAGTGACAGAACAGAAAACACAAAGCTCATGATGAAAAGTACTTTATATTTCCAGAAAGCTGAGAAAACCCTGGCTCTCAGTATTACACACACTATTGCTGAGTAGACATGCAGAAATGAGGCATCAGAGAAGGGGATTTATGTGATTACGTGACACTCAGGACCCTGTGATTCAAGACAGCTTGCACCAAATGCAGGTGTCTAAATCAAATTGCTCTGGAGAACTCACATCCACCTCCCTCCAGATAAAACTTGATGGAGAAATTCAATTCCCCCCCAAGGATGGCAGATGGGGGGTGGGATGTGGATGTACTTCTATAGTTTTCACAAGGTTCTGACAATTTATTGATTGTCTTTAGATTTCACCTTACATTTACAAATTTCACTATGAACCACATTTAGTTAAAGATAAGTCCTTAAATACACTGGAGTTGGACTAATGCAACTTAGCATGTCTGATACATGGAGACAGAAGCATCATTAACCTTAATGAATAATGCTTGGGACAATGGAGGGAATAAGCATTAGAAATATACTTGGATGGTGTGTGACAGGCTGGTAAGATAAAAATTTAGTCCTCTGACAAAGTTATTTTGTAGTCTTCCAGTTTTTTACTGTTTTGCTGGACCAATAGTAATGAAGGAGCTGAGACTGTGGTGAGCAGCAATAAGATGTGCAGTGCTACAGGCACAAACCAGTGTATGGTACTAGTACTGCCAGGGGAGTTTCCTCTTGATTAGTGGTGGTTTTAGCAGATGCAGAATCAAGCTGATGAGTAACCATCACTTTCAGGCTCCTGAAAAGGGGTGTAGTGTTGCATTAGTAAATAATGAGTATAATTTCAATATCAGTAATGTCAGCGTGGAAAAGCCTTAACAAAGCACCTGAATGGAAACCATAACCTTTTCAAGCACATTATTTTGATGGTTCTGTGATATTACTCGTGATGAAAGAGTTACTGGTCCAGTCAAGCTGAGAGTGATTCTCTTCTGTGTAGAATAGTCTTCATCAGCATCCATTAGTTACAGGCACTGCATCCTCAGAGAAGCCCTGCATCCCACTGGCTCTGTGCCCTGCATTGCTTTTCAGAAATACCAGATGCTATCTCAATATAATATATTTACAACTGCATTTTTAATATCTCTAGAGTGACTGGAAGACAGATCCATTTTTATTATAGACGTGACTTTTCAATATTAAAAAAAAATAAAACTGTCTAAGTAGTCTGCATTTAAATTTTCCTTTAATATATTGTGGTTAAACTTTCTGTGCCTGCTTCAGCATTTGTAAGTATTCCATGTCCAGATAAACACCATTCATTTTCCATGAAATTTTTTCATCCTTACCCTCTGCATTGAGGAAAAACACAGGCACAGCTCCTTCAGGGATTGCTAGCAGATGCTATGGCAGAGGACCAAGTTGCATGAGCACTGATTACCCAACCCCTTGCACTCCTGGGGGTGTCTGTATGCCTCCTCCCAGACTTGCTGCTTAAGCTTGGTTATTTTCATTGAGGCAAAAGCTGGGTTTGACCAACACGTGTTGTTCACTCCAGAATTCTTGTATGAGTGTGCAAGTGCCCATAAGGCTGTAAAAAACCTTTGCCAGTGGCACAGTTGTTTTCTGACTGTACAAAGGGCAATTGCCTACACCAGGACACAGAAGTGCAGGTATGAACATATTGAATACTTATGTTAGGCATTCCTGCACATCAAACCTCCATGCTATAACTAAATATCATAAAGTACCTTGATATTATTCTTATTTCTTAAAATAGTCTACCATGTTAAAAAAATGGTTTTTTTCTTTCAGTCATGTAAGATACTGAGACTTTGCTTCTTTATGGCCATGCCAATTACCTTCTTCCTACAGAAGTAAATGAGAAGAGGACAGTTCTTGCTGTAAGTACATGTATGCTGGTAGCTATGGTAGTAAGCCTTTGCAGGAGCAAGCCCTGCTTTGGAAATATCAGTGCACAGGTTACACAGAGCAAAATAAACACAGATTTGTTTACTAGTAACCTGCTGTGATAAACAGAAATGAAAAGGATTAGGTGTTCCTTTGGGGAATGTGCCTCTTCTTAATATTAATTACACAGACTGTAGTTTATTAATGCTGTGTCAGCTTTTGTTTACAGTTCTCATAGAAAAAAAAAATAAAGAATTGATACAAGAGAACATGAATGCAAATACACTGAGTCATCTGCTTGCTACACATTTCAGTGGACGTTTAAATAAGCAAATGAAGATAGCCTCACCATTATGAGGCCCAGTAGAAGAACAGAGCTAAAATCACTACAGAAAGCTGTCAAACCCTCACACTTTGCTTCTTGGGCAATGCATAATAAACGTAGCATTTTCTTTGTGGAATCAGAAAGTTAAGTTACCCAACTCATCTGCACACACATTTGCCCCACTGAGACCTGGGCTTAAGTTTTTTGGAGGACATGAAGAATTCTAGACCTGTGAGATGCCAACCTTTTTGTTCTTTTGCTCAGCTATAGAAAAACATTAAGAATTAATGCAAATTGGTCCCTTTGAGACACTTGTGTTTCAGATCCCTGGGGGAAATGCACCTAACCCCATTCCTCAACACAGCAGGGGAGACCTGTACCAAGGTTTTGCTGTAAAACATGAGCTCCTACTAACACTGAGAAACACAGAAGAACACAAAAAACTGCTTGGGTTCGCACACAACAGCGAACTCTTTTGCTGAAGAGAATGAAATGATGAAGAAAGGACTAAATAGATGGTTTGTGTTTGAATTTGAAGAACAATGTTCTGCTTTATCAGACTTCTGTTCTAGTATAGGTACAGAAGCCTGGTCTTGCTCAATTTTGTACATAGCTGTGACAGTGGCTTATCCTTAAGACATTACTGGAAGAAGTCATTGTACAAGAGTCTTGCACCATAAAAAAAATCCTTTTCATCTTTTTTTTTTTTTTTTTTTTTTTTTTTTTTTTTTTTTTTTTTCCAGTTTAGTCACCTAATTCTTCCCAGAGTTCCTCATCTTCCATTTAATCCCTCATGAGTTAATTACTTTCACTTCCTCAGTCCAGATGGAAGTACCAGTGGTGCCAGTGGCAGGTACTTCACTCTTGAAATGAGGATCTTCAAACAGAAAATGTAATCTATAATTTTATAGCAGTCTGCCCTGCTTGAGACATTAATCATGCATCGTTTGTGGGGGTTAGAACTTGGTGCTTGCTCATAGATCAAGCTCTAAAAATAAAAGTGTCAGTAATAAAAACACACTGGCTGTCCGGGATATTATGCTGAAGTTAGCTGTCAGAGGTACAGGGAGAAGCTTCTGGGACCAAAATCTATCATCCTGAGGTGTCCCTGGCATGTTTCCCCCAATGCTCCAGACATCACAGTGATTCAGCGGCCACTCCTTGACTGCCAAAACTACTTCAGCCTCCAGAGGTTAGTCAGAGAGTGACCAAGGGAGATGGCTGTCCCTCCCCAGATGCTATCAGTAAATGGCCTGTTGTCCTGAATAGAGAGCAGCACTGTAATGGAAGCGTGGCCAGGCTCTCAGGAGGCTCAAGGAGCCTTGGGTGACCTACTTAGATGATAATTCACAGCTCCACAAAACCTGTTTGCTCCCAATTGCCTCCCACCTGCCACCTCTCTTCTTTCAGCATCACAGGATGCCCCAGAATTGGCCCCATACCAGCCATAGGAGACAGAACCCTGAAGTGGCATCCCATGTCCAGGAATGGACCAAGGTCCCAGGAGCTTCATGGTTTTGTGTTGTGCTGGCTGGCATCCCAAGGCACATCTCCATCCCAGCAGAGCAGAGCATCCTTTCTGCTACCCTGACAACTCACAGCCTTGAACCTTTGGTACCAAGGAAGTGCCAGCTGAGGTGCTTTGGAGACAGGTCTGGAGAGGTGAACCCCCAAATCTATGGAAGTTTGATGGGCCTTAGCTTTATACTGAAATGACATTTCCCTAGGTATAACTATATTATTGTGGTGAATAATACATCTCCCTTTTAGAAAGACTGTGAAATGCATTAGAGCAGGGTGTGTGTTTGCACACATATACTAATAAAGTAAAACTGATGCTCAAAACCCAGGATTTGATCTGGTAGAAATGTTTGTAATGTTCAATAGTTAGAAATAGGCAAGCTTTCCTGCTATGGCAATTAAATGCATGTTTGGCTGCATTGCTATAAATTGGTGGCATCTATTGTTCATTACAATGAACAGTGGGGTTGAACGAATAAAGAAAATAAAACAGGAAATTATTTCTCACTTTTCTCCTATTATTTGTCACATGCAACAAGGAGGCTTTCAGAAGTCCCATATATGTTGCTGGTGTTGTGCTAAGGTTACAGTTTTGAAATTCTTGTTTAGTGCTTTGATATTTTCATAGAATCATAAAATGATTTGGGTTATAAGGCACCTGAAATCTCATCTGGTTCCAACCTCCTTGCCATGGGAAGGGACACCTCCTGCAAGACCAGGTTGCTACTTTTAGCCCCATCCAGCCTGGCCTTGTCCTATACCAGGGAGGGGGAAGCAATGACTTCTCTGGGCAAAGCATTCCATTTCCATTTTAAGTATATACAGCCACAAAATAGCAAGTGATAATGAATATTTACCCTTTCTGTAACTGGTTTCATTCTCAGAACTCCAACTGCTTATTTTCTATTTTACTCATATTTGAGTGCATGTTCTGGTACAGATTTTAAAAATTGATCTGACCATACCTTAAGCAGCTGGGTCCAGTTCTCCTAGGTCTGGACTAACATTTCTTACATATAGGAAATATAACATGGATTGTCAGAAAAAGTTTTCTTGCCTTAAGTTGCCATATTTATCCACAGAATATGAAATAAAAATGAATGGTTAATATGCAAACACTAAAGGGTGAAAAAGATGTTAATCTAGCTAAAATCAGAAAAATCCAAATATTTCAAAATAGGAAACTTGACAAGTCATAATCCTTCAATGATAACTCATCATCAATGACAACTGTATCGATGACTAATTAAGAAGAATGCTCACAGAAGAATACTTTTACCCTCTTTTTAGAAGCAGAACAATCTGGTCATCGGGCAATAATCAGCCTGACAGTAATCACTCCAGCTAGCTGAAGAGACTTTTCACAGTGTGGTATAAAAAAACAGTCTTTTGATGCTCAGTATTTAGCCTTGTGGTTGTCAGGGTGACTGGAAAAGAACTGCACACAGAGTGGGATAAAACAGAAAAAAAAACTGATAAAAATTTTCTAATGGAAAAATAAAAATCAATTTTACAGAAACAAAATGCTGTTTCTAAGTCATACCAATCAGGACAAAAAATTGCTGCAATTACTTGAAATAAAATAAAGTTTTATCTGGCCATGAAAGAATAAAAACTTTTGGGCAAAACTGTCTGACATGACAAAATGTTTACAGAATGTTTTCCTTTAATCCAGATTTAAGTGGGAGAGAAAAGGAAATGCCTTGAATGAAGGAAAAGGGGAAAATAACAGATAATTGTATTTTTGAGTGATTTATGAGCTGGGCCACTATACAGATCTCATAGCTCCAAGTTTGCAGGGATTTTATACTGCAACCAGCATGAGCAGGTCCTGTGGGGCAAGTTCTACAGGTATCTAGCTGCAGATCAGGTGCCACCATGACATTGCTGCACCAGCTGATGTCCTAGCCTATTGCTGACCTGGTGCAAGATGACTCACATGAGAAGCTGTAATGACCCTATATTTTCCTAGAAAGGCATTTCCTGGACTTCAGGTCCTAAATTAGAACAGATATTACATTTAAGGCCCAGCCCTGTAGTATGTGGATTTGAAAGAGTCATATACGTAAGACACAAGTAACAGTTCAGCATCCATCTCTCTCTGCCATGATACACCTGGTGTGGGAATCGTGGAATCACAGAATGGTTTGGGTTGCAGGAGATCTTAAAGATCATCTAGTTCCAAGCCCCCTGACACCTTCCACTAAACCAGGCTGCTCAAAGCCCCATCCAACCCAGCCTTGAATAATTCCAGGGGTGGAGCATCCACAACTTACCTGGACAACCTGTTTCAGTGTCTCACCACCCTTACACTAAAGAATTTCTTCCTAATAGCTAACCTAAGTTTACAGAATATGATATATTATGATACAATAATATTATGATATGATAATATTTACACCTTAAAACCACCCCCTTTTGTCCTTTTGCTACATGGCCTTGTAAAAAGTCCTTCCCCAGCTTTCTTTTAGAACCTTTCAGTTTTACTAGAAGGCCACTCTAAGGTCCTGCCTAGAGACATGGACAACACCAACTCTCTCAGTCTGTATTCATAGGGGAGGTGCTCCAGCCCCTTGATCATCATCTCTGCTGCTGTCTTCTGGGTGTGCTTCAAGAGCTCCATGTCCTTCTTGTGTCGGGGGCCTCAGAGGTGGACACAGTACTCCAGGTGGGATCTCATAAGAGCAGAGTAGAGGGGAAGAATTACCTCCCTCAACTTGCTGGAATGAAGATGGTCCCTCTCTGACATGGAGGAGCATGAAAAAGTGTTTCTCAAGTGCCTAGAAATGTCACCATGAATGACACATAAAGGCCCAGAGAGCAAAGAATAACTCATTTTTCAAAGCTGAGCCTGTACAGTATTTGGTCAATAGCCCATTAAACAATAAAAGAACAACAAAAATTGACTGCCTGCTCATAAACCGAGTACCATAAACTCTGTGTGCCAGCCAGCGCTTTGTGGGAATAAACTGTGGAGTGATGGAACAGAAGGTTCACAGTGGGATGATATCCCCCCACTTTCTGCCACTGTAGTTCTTCACTTGGTGAGCATCATGACCCTTTAGTTCTGCCTGCTGCATGCAATTACCTTATATATTGCCATTCTCTGACTCGGCACAGAACATGCAAACAACACAGCCCACTGAAGTAATAAATACTGCAAGAAGGATATTTTTTCACCAAAGTGAAAAAACCCACAGAAACAAACACAGAAAAATGTTGCAAATTTGTAAGTTAACTACATGTGATGTGGGTCTTGCCAGGTGGTTGTGGATATTATTCCCAAATATCTTGCTTTTGATGGGGCTGGAACCGTGTCCATTTTCTGGGGAAGTGAAGTGACATTACAGTGGATGAGGAGGACAGAGAAAGAGACTCAAGTTTGGTCAAAACAAGCTCAGGTTACCTAAAGTACATGGTCTGTTTTCATTTTTTGGCTAAAACACCCCACTGAAAATGTATTATGTGATGACAGAAAGAGGGAAATTGCCATCTGCCAGTATCCATTAACAGCCAACAATATTTCCCATCCAAGCACCAAAACTGCCTTTTCGCCACGTATACTCGAGCAGCTGGCAATCGTAGCGGAGCAACAGGATGCTTCAGTACTTTGACACATGGTTAAAGGAAAACAAATGGAAAAGAGACAGAAGAAATCAGCAAGTGTTTAGAAACTGGCGAGTCACTGAGCACTGATCTGGGTCTAGGCCAGATCCTCTGGAGCTTTGGGATGAGAAGATCTGCTGGTTGGATTGCTCCTTGCAGGAACGCAAAATTCAGCTCCTTCTCATGCTGAAGGCACTCAGCTTACAAACCCTGCAGTCACCTGCAACCCAAGTGACTTAGTATGTGTTTGGGGGTGCTCCTGAGCAACAGGTGTCAGGCAAGGCAACAATTTGCTGCTTATCCCTGAAGATCGTCTCCTCAGCTGCAGGGTGGTAGAGCTGCAGTTTGCTCTTCACAGGCAACTGTGGCGTGCACTGGTTTTGCTGGTTTTAATTACTGTGTGTGATCGTGGGGGCCACAGATGCCTCTGCAGTGTCACCTCTGTCTCTCTGTCACTCGTGGTCATGCACGAAACACAGGATGAAGGCAAAGCAGCCTTTGCAAAGACTATGGATCAAGAAAAGCCACACAGCTCCTGCTGGCATAGAAGATGGACCAGTACATGACACCCAGTATGTCATCCACATTTAGAGAACTTTTCTTATCTTGGGGCAACTGTTGTACAAGTCTGCCTGATGCTGCTCTTTCAGAAAAATGTTTTAAGCAGTGGGTCAGATTTTGTTTAGATTTGTGTGTCTGTGTATGTCCTAATGGCATTTCTTAAAAGCTGATGTCTTTGATAGCAAATCTCTCTGAAGTTTCCTGTTTGCTTCCACTGCTGACATCTCATCTCAGTAGATCAGGAATGTGTGTCTGTGTCCGTGTACTAATATTCCCAAAGTGCCTCCAAGCACAGAGTGAAATGCCAAAGCTGATGCTTTCTGCACTTTTTAGCACTCTAAAATTTTTTATTTTCCTTTTATCCTTCTGCCAGTCCCCTTAGTGACTCAATGTGGAGTTGTTTGAAATAAGCTAGTTTGGCCCATGAAAGAAGTTACAAAAGCCATAACCAGGAAAAAAAAGAATCACTTGGTTTTTTTCTTACATGTGGGAGAGGAAAGTAGGGTCAGTTTTCACATTCTTTTATGTTTTTGTAGGTGTCAAAAATGTCTGAAGATTACCCATCACTGATCAAGGAGAAGGACAGACTGTTAAGGAGGATGCTGGAGGTATTTTGGTTTCCCATAGCCTCTAATTCAGTGTATTGTATTTTTTAGCATCCTGCTGAAGCATGACTTTTTCCAACAGAGCACGAGAGACACTCTTATACACAGTTTCATTTTTCAGCCTAAATCCCTTACTAGACATGAATACAAACAGCAGCTATATCTGGGATTTCAAACACTATTGTGGACAAAACTCCTATTGACACAGAAACTAAAGAGAAAGTCTGTGTCTAGGGAAAAAAATTGTTTCTAGCTTACTTGAAGAACTAGAATAGCAGAAACTTTCAAAATACTCAATTCTCTGTCATTTGTAAGCCTCATCTGGGCCTGTATTTCAAATAGGGTTGGTATCTCTCCTTCCATTCCATGTTTGTAAAGCCTTCCAGAGCTGAGGCTATTGAAGAATTATTGAAGAATTAACGCTATACCAGAAGCCCTTCATTTTGGGTTAATCCCACTTTGATTTACAACTGCCTGAAAAATAAGGACCTGGCTCTAAGTTACTTGCCCTGATCTCCACAATCCACATAGCCCATCTGTGCTCCTCAAACAAGGACAGGAGCTCTCAATTGCCTAAGATGACAAGGGAGATTCATTTTCTGAAAATACTCACCATTCTTCACTAACTGCAGGAGAAACCCAGAGAATTTGCATAGACCAGACCCTGATTTCAAAAAGTTTAAAAATAAATTTGGAGTATCCCCCACTTTGAGTCAGGCAGAGATGACAAACTTCTGTGCTTCACTTTTATCTTTAGTCTTAGTGTTTCTACAAGCTGCAGCAGAAGTCCCACTCTTCAAAGACAACGTGAGCCCTCTACTTGCACTTTGGGGAAGTCCACAGTTCTTTAATCCATTGTCTTGCTGATTTCATTACAAACACTAATAGATAATTAAGACATATTAGTATAAAACCTTCCAGCCCATTAGTTAAGGGAGTTGCATTCACACCTCTATGAACACAAATAACACAATTCTGTCTCTGCAACTGTTGATTCGAGCTTGAATGAGGAAAGGAAAATTGTGTCTTAGATAAGTGGAATGATATAAAAACTCCATTTGAAAAACTCATCTACGAAGTGAACACTTCCTTTCTACTTACTGAGATGGAAATTACTTCTACTGAGCAACACTAATGCCTGTTTATATGAAGTGGTCAGTGGTCAGTCTGGCATGCTCCTTGCACGGCCCATCCAAGCTGGCCTTGAACACTTGTAGGGAGGAGGCTTCCACAACATTCCTGGGCAACCTGTGCCAGTGTCTCACTACCCTCAAAGTAAATAATTTCCTCCTGATGTCTAATCTAAAGCTCCCCTCTTCAAGTTTTAAACCATTACCCCTTGTCCTCTCACCACACACCCATGCAAAAAGCCCTACCCCATCTTTCTTGTAGGCCCCCTTGAATTATTGGAAAGCTGCTATAAATTCACATCAGATACTTCTCTTCTCCAGGCTGAACATCCCCAACTTCCTCAGTCTGTCTTCATAGGGAAAGTGCTCCAGCCCTCTGATCATTTTAGTGTTTCTCCTCTGGACATGTTCCAGAAGCTCCATGTCCTTCTTATGCTGGAGACTACAGAATTGGACACAGAACTCCAGGTGGGCTCTCACAAGAGTAGAGCAGAGGTGGAGAATCACCTCCCTCAACCAGCTGTCCGTGTTGCTGTGTTCCTGCAGCCCAGGCCATGGTTGGTTTTCTGGGCTGCAAGCACACTCTGATGGCTCATGTTAAACTCCCAGACCACCACCATCCCCAAGTCCTTCTCCTGCAATTCTTTCTCCTTCCAACCTGTATTTTGTACATGGATTGCCTCTACTCAGGTAGTGAATCTTGCACTTGGCCTTGTTGAACTTCATGCAGTTTGCATGAACCCACTTCTTGAGCCTGTCAAGGTCATTCTGGATCCCTCCAGTTAAGTTAAGAGGAGTTAATAAATTTTCCTGCTCTTTGTTACAGGACAGGGAGGCAACTTGTTCAGCCAGGAATGGCAACTTGCCTGACACACAGGTGCCTTCTGAAGGGGTACCTGAAGTCTCAGGCTCCCTGGATGGTGAAAAGCTGTGCAAATCTGCTGGGCTCCTTGTTAGCTCTAAAAGTGGGGCCTGGAATTCCAATGTGGTGGGATATCAAATTGAACTGGGAATTGAAAGAGAATTTGTGTTATACACTTGTGAATAGATCTGGCATACAAGGAATTATTCTGTCATAAAATTATGATCCTGCCACAGAATTGCAGTGCTTGTAGGGAACTCAAATTTTTTTAGGCTATCTTTAAATACTGACTTAAAATCAGAGAGCACTGCTGATAGATGGCTGACTGCTAGATGATTCTCAGAGAAAGTAAATAAAAATGTCACCGGTAATAATCTCAAATAATCATTACTATAATAGGAATAGGAATGAAGATGTCATGATTACTAATAATACATAAGTTTTGAAAAGAAATAATAAAAATGTTTGGCAAAAGATGTTCCATCTCATGCAATGATTAGAGTTCACATCTATATAGTATATTATAAGAATGACCCACATCAAGTTACTTTGGCCCAACACCTTCACCAAGGCTTTGGGTCACCTCAATAAGTATATTTGTTTTCAGTCTCCAGTCCATCTTCTTTTTTGCTTTTTTTGTTCTGTGTTTTTTTTTTTTTTTTTTTTTTTTCTCCTCAAGTGAGCCTACTGAGTGATCTAGATGCTTCCATTTGTGATAGGATGGAAGGCAGCATGTGTAGCAGACATTCACCTCTTTGTGGGTTTGCCTGTGCAAAAAGCCAACATACATCTTGTGCTACAGTCCTGTAGACTCCAGCTCCATGGCAGGGATCCTTATCCACAGGTCAGAGGTCTAATGCTAAAGAAAGAATCCCCAAATGGGACTGGGAAATAGTCTGTGCTATGTGGGGGATCATCCACCACCATGAAGGTTCAGTGGGTAGAGAAGAAAACGTTTACAACTCAGTCAGAGCTGGAAGCACTTCACAGTGCCAGAGTATTCATAAAAGAAGATAGACTTAAACTAATTTGGTAGGATACAACACTGAACGCAGCTCAATTTACTTAGTTACCTGTCTAGCCTGACTATATGGTCAGCTATGTAATTTATTTGTCACAAACTTTAAATCATAGATTGCTTATGCTTGCAAGCAAAGGAAGAAAGGACATCATCTTGGTGCTCACAGATGTGAGATGTGCCTCACCCCTTTCTGGATTTAGTAGACAGAAACTCAATAAATAAACTCCCTTCTCTATCTAATAACAAACGTAATCAGCCCTTGAGGTAAATATTGATCCAAGCTTTGTCTTACTCCCTCTTTGCTTCCTGGATTAGTACATCCTGATATTGCCATCAATATGTCAAAAATGTGTCTGATAGAGCCATCAATTTCTGACAAAAGGTTCTTCAAAATACACCACAAAAATAAATGCTGATGGTCAGTATTTGATTCTGGCAAGCAATTTTCAATCAAAGAACAACTAACCACTCAACTATAAACTTTCACAGCAAACTCCCAGGCCACAGAAACTGGTTTCCAGTTTTCCCTGCAGCAGGAAGTCTGCAAAGTCAAAGCAAATAAATGGGAGGAGATGCAAAAGAGCTAAGAGCTTGTACATTAAAACCTATTTACACATTTCCAGCAGTAAACTCTTTCCGGAAAGGTAATTCCAGGAAAATTGGTCTGTCATACGCTTAATATAATTATCTCTGAGCATGTCTTGATTTTCTGTGTTGATAAATGCTGTATTGGCAAGTGCACTTGAAATATTAGCACACAGAAACATGGTACCTTACAGGAAGATATTACTAATAATGAAAATCTTCTACAAAATAATAAAACTGCTTTAACATGTGCAAACCTATTGTCCTGCAGAATAAATGAACTCAGGTATACCATACATAAAAGCTAGATATGTCTGTACAAGAAGAATATGTTGGATTTTAAAAATATTTTTTTGTAATACCAATTATTTTTATAGTAATACCAAGCAGACAAATAGCTGAATCAAAATTATTCCCCTTCTTATAAATTTTCTTTAAACACATACAGGATTTCCTAATATAATAGGTATTTATTAAAAAAATATGGTACTCTGTCAGTAAGTCTTGACCATATACGAACTACACTACCAGTCAACAGGAACATGGACACAAAGCCACCTGATACCAGGCACTTACTTTTGTGCCAGCCACAGAAAACCTTTTCCCTAGCTAATATGTGCACAGTATGACTTTCTCTCCACTCCGTTACATTCCACGTGTCAGCTTGTGGCAGGTCCTACCCTTGTCACAGGCAGAGCAGATGATGAGGATTCCTCCTCCTCATACAGTTCTAAGAAATCCAACTCCTCCCAGTTCAGAGGCAATGATGCTAAAAAAACTGGCAGTGGGACAAGAGTCAAGCGTGAAGTGCAGTACAGGGAGGCAACTGGTGTCAAATGTAGGACTGGAATGAGATAAGGCTCTGTAGATGAACTTCTTAGTTTTTCACTCGTGTTAAACTTGATCAGCAGCCAACTGCCTACTCAGCTGCTCTCTCACTCCCCCTCCTTAACAGGAGATGAGGAGACAAAATAGGACAGAAAAGCTTGTAGGTCAAGATAAAGATTAGGAGATTGCTTTCCTGACACCATCAGAGGCAAAGCAGACTTGACTTGGAGGTAATTTTTTGTCAATTACATGTAATTTATTGTCAATTAAGTTAGGCTTAGGTAGTGAGAAACAAAGAAAGAAAAACAACTCCATCCCTACCCCACCCCCATTTTTTCCCAGGAGCTGTGCTATCCCTGATGTTGCCACCCATGGCCGATGAGCTTGGATGTGTCCTGTGGTGGGTCCATTGCAGAAGTGGCTGGAACTGACTGTCCAGTGCAGGGCAGCTCCTGGCCTCTTCTTATTGTGTTTCTAAAAAGACTTTAATCAGGTAAGAGACATCCCTGCTGGCAACACCTTGCCACCTACACTCAATGCATGCTGCAATTGGTTTTTCCTAATGTTTTCAACCACTAAAGCTCACTTTAATGAAGCAATAAGGGCAAAATAAATAGGATATTGTATAGTGTTGCTGTAACAAAGCAGCAAACTCTAGAACACACTATATGTGGAATATTGGCTTATTCTTCCTTGCTCACCTTCATTGTCATTAAAAGTCATAATGCAAAACAGTAATTCAGCAGCCTTATGACACTCTTTACACAGCTTAGCTTAACAAGAGTTTAGGATCTTGTCATCTGCTTTTTTATTCACCTTACTGTGTCTTTTCAATGAGACCTGTCATTACCATTACTGTTCCCAGGCTCAAACCCAAAGTGCCATTTGCAAAGGTAGCTATGTCTCAATCAAGGCAGGATGCAGCCTGGAAACAACAGAAAACAGCACTACAAAGTGCTGAATTTGAGTTTATTATGTGCAACATATGCAGAATCCCCTTGAGTCCTGCAAGATGGAGTCCTCCTAACTCCTCTCTGATTTAGTGCCTCTGCCTCCTAGAGCAAAAACAAATATCTATTACCTCTTAAATGAAGCAGATGACAATTTCTTGGCTTTAGGGATCTTGAAAAATACACTCTGGTTTTCCCAGTGGAATGTCTGCTATGGTTTATTTTTTCTTTAAAGAGCACTCATGTCCTGATTTATATTTACAGCATCTGGCTATGTAAATTTTTAATATAAACCTGTAACAAGTAGGAAACCAACGTCTGTTCTTATAAAGAGTTTTGCATGGATGGAAATCTTTCCTGATACAGATTTCAAGCACATTTCATTTCCAGTTACTACAGCTTATCCCTAGGGACCTCTCCTCTCTATATCCCTGAAGGAGGTCAGGGTCTTGGCTGGATTAGTATTGAGATACATGGGCAAATGTAGTTAGGACTATGCCTGAATGATTTTGATTTGGAAAACTCATCTGCCTCCACAGGAGTGAACAGCAACTGCTCAACAGCAGCTTGTCACAGCTTTTAACATTCCCCTTTCTGCATAGGGGGTAAATACATTTCACTGAATTTTGCAAGGTGAGTGCTGACAGTGGGAAATACATCTTGTTTCTTATAACATATATATCTCTCTACTCTTAGGTGAGCTCTTGGGACAACGCTACTTAATCCTGATAAGATTTGTTGGATTTTTTTTTTCCTTGTTCAGCTACATCCTTCTCTCCAGCTCATGTTCACAGGAGCACTTATTTTTCCCTTTGTGTGTAGACTTCAGAAGTCAAACTCTATGTCCTTTAAGTTTCCTCTGTCCTACTGGAATCACTGTGCACTCTGGTTTCTCTGGATACTTGCAAATTCCATCATTTGAGGGTAAGTTTTGCCCACCCTTACCTCGGCTTCCAACAGCAGGAAATGTATTCTAGAAAGTCTCATTCTGGCTGAAACATGCAATCCAACATTGTTTTAAACAAAGAGAGGCTCCAGAGGTTTAGTACAGGGTGCTGTAGCTTTGAGTTGCAATCAAACGGTGCGATATGGGAAAGAGGATTTTGCTTCCAGAAAGAACTCCTCCTGATTCAGTCTAAATTCATCCTGTGCAGGCAATAAACAGGAAGCATCACCTCCAGGCCTGATGGCAGATAACCACCTTCTGACCTTCAAGCAATGGCTTTTGCAGAATTAAAAGACTGTCTCTTGCCTGCAGGATTTGTACAGCCCACCATTTGGGCTGTGCTCTCTCTCCTCTTCTTGCACATGCTCTCCAATGAGGATGGCTGTAAAACACAACACAGCTGCCCTTTGATGGAAAATTTACTAAGCTGATGTCCTGCCCTGTTTTACGGGTGGTGCTGATAACAAGCCATTTGTTGTGGCACTGATATTAGAGATATCATTTCCTGAAGAGAAGGAACTGCTTATTTGAGTTTTTATAATCATTCTGGCCTGGCTAAACCACCAAACTTCTTGTAAAGCTTTTATGTAGGTTATTACCAACAGTATTAGCATATTAATTATTCCACTGTGAATTGCTAAAATGTTAATCCACCACGTATTGCTAATTAAAGAGGGAACAGCTGTGAAACTAGGCAGAAACTACAGTCCCATATCCATCAGAGCTTTCTGTTACCTGATAAATAGAACAATTTTCATAATTTTTTTGATACTGTGCTGAAAGAACTACCTGCCTTGACTCACCAACACATAGTGGCTCGCCACGCATGGCTTGGCATCCTCAGAATTATTTCCTGCTTTCCCCAATTAACACAGGCTCCTGGATATCACTAAATACACTATTTCCACTATCTTCAATAATGGATTGAACTGGCATTGGGGAGGCAGGGAAAGCCTTCCACTTATCTGTTTAGGCCATTAACAATCTCAGACAGACTCGTCATGGATTTGACTTTTGTGTCACGTTGCATCCCAGCACAGTGCTCTCTACTCAAAAGTCAGTTTCAGGTGTAGGGTGTGTCAGTGCTTCAGACTATGGTTTGATTTAGAAATGCTTTATCAATGAACTTGTGAAAAGAAACACAATTGCCACAACCCGGCTGCAGTGAACTGGCATTTCTAAGACTGCTTCTTGCTTTTCTGTTGAGGATATGCCTCAGTGTTTGGTAGGATGGTTCTGGCAGAACTGCTGACAGCCTAGAGGACTGCATACTTCAGGGGAGAGAAATTTGCCCAGCCTGTAACTTGTTTGTCCCTAAGGGATGTTTCCAGATCTGCCTGGGTCAGGCCCAAGCTCAGGTCTGAGACTGGAGCTCAAGATGCACGTATACCACAGTGTTCAGAGAATTCACACCTGTTTCTGGTCTGATTCCCTCATTTGGCTAATTATTATGAACCCATCTCCTTAAGATTTGCTGGTTTGCCACTCTCTGTATCCAGCTAATTTACCAAACTAGTAACCTTTGTGAAGAAAAACCCAAACTAATGTGACTCTTGTCTTCAGTATGTATTTCAGGAGATGGAAAGTCTGATGAGCACCTCCATGCAGTGGCACCTTGGACTGCATAACTTCTCACTCCAAATCCTGAAGTCATCAGACTGCAAAGGTAGGTGTATGTTACATGCTTTCTAGAACATGCTATGTCTCAACATGCAAAAGTTGGACTGACTAGATCCAAAAAAACCTAATAGGAACCATGAATGTAAAGAAAGAAAAAATGTATAGAGTAGAACAGCTGAAGTCATCAAAACAGAGCTAAAGAATGGGCCTTTTGGCATCCTCAACTTGGGCAGGCACAGGTTTTTTTTACTTTCTTTACTCAAGGTAATTTGAAGTTGTATTTAGATTTGGTAAAGAGCTCTGAGATCTTCTAATGAGAAGTGCTGTAAAAAGTCCAACAAATTATCAGTTTGGGAATTGTCTGAGACACAGGGAATTAATTAAAGCTGATAAAGCAAATAAACACTTCATAATTCAGTTGTTTTTGAAGAAATGTTGAGAGGTGGGTATTAGAGGGGTATTTTTTTTTAGAAGATAGGTGGGTGAAGAAATGAAGGACCACTGATATGTCTTTTGTCCCTTAAATAAGAAAAATAACATGTACAGAAGAAGCAGAATAATTTTTTCCTAGAAATAAGATGACAGCAATTACTAGAAAAAAATTCTGCATACATGTTATATGTTCATAATTCCTGATAGGACTTGAACATATGGTTTGAGAATGCTGTGCTTTTGGTAAAGGTGCAATAATCTTTGCAAATTGCATGCCAATTATACATATTCAGTGGAGAGATCCTGAGATTTACTATCATGAGCATGTTGGTTTTTTTAGGATATAGCTTTGATTTGCCATAATGTGAGGAATATCACAGACATTGCTCAAACAATACTGGCTTGAGGAGAGCAGTGGAGAAAACAGACATACACACACTCTACCCAAAGAACAGAGCATGGACATGTGAGCAGAATCGTATCTGAGCTAATCTATCAAATAGCAAAAATTTAAAAAATCTCCACAACAATACTGTAGGCCCCAATTCCCTTATAATCTACTCAGCAGATAAACAGCTTAGAGCAAATCAAGCAAGTAGAATTCCCCTGGTTTCATTACTGCAGCACCTGCTAAAGCAAATGCAGTCCTATTTTTAAAAAAGCTTTTCAGCTATAGTATTTACTCACTTTAAATCACTGTTTGTTTCCAGATCTTCTTTTCACTGTACTCAGTATTGTACTGACACCATAGAATTATAGCGTTTCGACATAAGCCTTACAGCCTGGAAGGATGTAGAGAGTTCTTATTAACACCTTAGGGGTAAGAAAATCACAGTTCTTTAAGCTGTTTAACTGAGTACCACGTTTTACTTCTAAGGATGGGATTTATCTCCAAAGCTGCCTTAGTGCCTCTGTTTACCAATTCTACCATAAATTTAAAAAAAGTAGCATCTCTCTTCATGTAATCAACTAGTTTGAAGATCATAGCCAAAGGACATATTTTCAGTCAAAGCTATGTGGCATCCTGCTGAAAGTCATAAGCCCTCCTATTTGTAATGGTTCTGCCAGAGTACCCTCATTTAGTTGCTATGAATGCATAAGGTAAAGGCACTTATTGGGAAACAAAGTTTATCTCTGGCTCTGTTCAGCTGGAGAAATCCCTTGGCTCAGCACAGCTCAATTGCTCTCTCTGCATGCCCACCCCTCTCTGCCTGCTGGCACTGACATTGCTGTGCTGCTCCTCCCCTGCCCTGCAGCATGAGGAAGAGAGGAGGAAAAAAGGCTCTGACAGAGGAAACAGACTGGTGTAAATGCCTCTAATCCAGGCTGTAAGAGACACAGAGCAACCAAAATCCCATTTAAGCAGGACATGGAATATGGGTCCTGGAGCTCTTTGGAGCCTCCTTTCTTTTCTGCATATGAAATCTCAACAGGCAAGCAGTTCCCACTGGCATCACGGGGAGCTTAGCTTGTGAACTGCTCACTTAAGACAAAAGAGAAGCTGGATGAATTGTGGTTACATGGGTGACATACTGATACTTGGCAGTCGGTATAGCCTGACAGTACCTAAAGCCCCTGTGATTTCCCTCTGAAGAAACCATAAAAGGCTGCTTCCTGGCAGCACCCTGGCTTGGCCACAACCCCTGAGTGAGCAGACTGTATATTATGAAATGGCTGTATCTTGGGGATGCATGGGATGGTCCTGCTTCTTTTTTGTTCATGCCTGACGTAATCTGCTTTTCTACCTGCTACCCATGCTCCAGCTCTGGGGAAAAGCAGCTGATAAGAGTTTGCCTTCTTGCCCTTTGAGGTCTGAATACAAGGTCCAAAGGCAAGCTATTTCTTCAAGATAGGGTTAGAATGTTTCTTCCCACCACCCTCAGTTCCAGAATGGGCATGTTTTGCTTGAAAAACAGTGCAGCCCTTGGAGCATGTCTGCTCAGGAACAACAGATGGAGGGAGAATAGTCTCAGCATTCTGGAACAATTTTTTTTGATCACTAAATTAGAATATATTTAGAGTTCAGTTCTGGAAAATGTTGGGGAACCTGATGAAAAAGAGATAAAACTGATACAAAGAGGGAGAAGGATACAACTAATGTATTCATAATGCAAGCCTTAACTCTCTCCCCTGGGACAAACTGAACATGAAGGTACCCAATGCAAAAGAAAGAAGCCAACTTGCATGGTAAGAACAGGAAGACCTGAGCATACAATTGTGTTTCGACCACTTTCAGGGGTTAAGGTAAAGTGTTGTGTGCTGTTTCCACTGGTGGTTGACAGTTTCAAGTTCCTTGTGGAAGGAAAGAAAAAAAGAGGGATAAAATACATATCCAGGGAGGAAAGAGTAATGTTTTTCATTGTTTTGTTTTGGTGTGGTTTTTTTTTCACCTTATACAGTCCTCAGCTTGCAAATGAGCTGCCTTCAGCAACATATGTCCTTTCCAGGCCTTGCTTTTGCTCCAGGCTGGGAGTAAGTTGGCAGGAGATCAAGCAATCAAGCACACTTTCATTAAGTCAGGGCTGAGCTGCCTTGCCATCACTTTTAACCTTGTCTCCTGACACAGAAGAATTTGCCCCATTCCCATGTACCCCAGTGGCACACAGACCTGCTGCTTGGCACCAGCAAGGCTTCATACAATTAGAGTTTGTGTTCCTTAAACAGAATAGAGTAGAAACAGCCTAGGTATGTTACTGCCAATATAGAACTCACAGAAAACAGCACTTTTATCACCTTTGAAGCAAGCAGCAAAAGCTGTCATTAATGGAAAGGTCATTGTGCTGTCTCCATACTGAGTGATGTGACAAATCAAACACTTTAACATTTCAAGAACGGTACCCAGGAGAAGACAACGTGTCTGGCATCCAGTGGTGTCCTTTTCGTTGCCTGTGGGCTTCCCACTGGGAAGCTGGCATCACTGCTTCCCACTTTCCCAAGGTGAGACAGCAAGAAATGTTTGGAGGAGATGGTCGAAGACCAGGGTAACACACTGATGGTGAGATAAATCCAAGATAAGCATCACAGCCAAACACAACACATTGCACAGCTGAGGGTATTGCTGTGGTATTTCATAAGCACATAAGCAAGAGCTCATCTTGATGCAGTACCACCAAATTAAAGTATCACCAAACACCAGCTAAAAGTCTTGTCACGTCATGAGAGCCTTATGCCTATGTGATGTTATTTAGACCTACACTAGATCAGTTCATTGCATATCCCAGCTTGGGCTGCAAGCATGGAAATTGCAGTCTGTGGGTAATGCAGAAATTCTACACAAGTCCGTATCTTGTGGCATCTTTTGCACTTGTATAAAGTGAATCCTTTCTGATCTGGCAGAATTTTACTCATCATCTGGATGAGCACAGAGGATTACAGCAGAGATCAAGTCAAAGAAGAATCCCTCTCTCTCTTATGAGATTCAATTTCCCTCAAGTCTTTCTTGTTCTTATCAGATAGCCTTTAGAATTCTAAATTCTGTTCCATTTTAAGGAATCAAAATAAATGCCTCATGGCTTATGATAATCTGTGGTTCATTTTCCAGCTATTTGCTCTAATGAGTTTTGGGTTGGTTTTTTTTTGTAATTGTGGAAGCTAGTTCTTCTAAATAATAGATAGATCAAACATAAATCTTAAAGTAATTACTGCCATAATAGTATTTGCAGTGTGCAGCAAACACCTCTCAGATTTAGCCCATCCCTTCTGCTTGCCTACATGGTTACTCTGATCAGTGCCAAGACCTTTTCAATGTGGAGGGAACTGAAAAACCCTGACTTGTCACCATCACCATTCAGGTGTATTGATGAATTTGAGTATCAGAAAAGAGGTTATGGGAATCATTGAATGTCTTTATTTCATGTATGCCATTTCTTCTCTCTCATCTAGTCCCACATAGACTGTGTTATCTCTGGAAAGAATATTGCCAGTGAGGGCTAATGTGCAATGCATCTGACATACTGATAGTGCTTACTCTCATTAGACAAATCCCAAGGATAACTCAGAAGCTAATGAGAATGGTTACAGATGCATTAACAAGGTCACTGATAGGAATATAGTCACAAATCATCTAATTAGGAGTGGAAAAAATCCAGACAAGCTCTTTTATATTTCTCTCTTGCAAGTGACCCTCTGCAGCCAGCTGCCAGCAATTGCTTCTGTCTCCCCTGCCTGTATGGATGGCTGCCAAAACACCTCTCAAAGACTTAGGGCCTGAGAAAAGAGGAAGGAGCAGGAACTCCTGAATTCTGGTATTTTGTTCTGATACAAATATTTAATTTGTGATTCTGGGAATATCTCTTCAGGCCTGTTTCACTTCTGCTCTAAAGAGTTGCTCATACCCATCTCCTCTCCTTCTGAGACAGTCTCACTCTGCAATCATTATGTGTCAAAGGACATTGACTGGGCTGCAGCACTCACTATGCTGGATGCAAACCCCAAAGATAGAAAAACAAATGTTAATTGGGTTTTCATCCAATCAAACCTCAATGGATGAGGGTCAGAGTTGATGGCACTCCCTTCTCACACCATTAGAAAATTCTGATTTCTCCAGGTTCTGTTTGCTTGGTTAGAACCAGGATATAAAAATAGACCAACTGGCTTTCCTTATGGGACCAAATAAAAATTATGCTTCATCATGATGAAGTAAATGGAACCGAACCCAAATGTTACATCATTCTGTCATTCTATAGGAAATTTAAAGCTGAAATAACCCATTCCAGCATCATCAAACTCCCTACATTTCTACCATGTAAAAAAAAAAACAACTCTTCAACTTTATGAAAACTAATTGTTTCACTTCAGCAAGGAGTTATCAGTTTAGCTGAATCAGCACATTTGAGAGAAAAAATTGCATATTCAGAAAAGTCCTGACAAGCTATAAAGAGATGCAAAACCATAAAATGTCCTGAGTCTGCATCTGTACACCTAGTGCTGCCTTACTGCTAAACTGCCAGGCGATTCATGCTACTCATAATGTGACAATTTACCCATTATTATGCAAACTGCTACAACCTTATTCAGTTACGGGTTTACAATACAAATAATTTGCAAGCTAGTAATGATGTAGTGTACACATAGACAAATTAATAGGTATACACACAGGTAGAATACTATACTGAACATATGTATTTCTAACAGTCATACAAATATATGGCAAGATAGAAGACTCATACAACAATCCTACTGAGTGTGCTTATATAAAAGGGGTATATATATGCTATTAGTAGCAGACGATGATGCCTTGAAAACAAAATTATTACATATCCAGAATATGTTCTTAAAGCAGATTTAGCTTCCTCTCCATTAATACTCACTAAACACCACTCATTCTTGCTCCATACAGCAAATCTTCCTACCATCCCCCCTCCAGTGAGGCAACTTCATTCTCTCTTGGCACATTCAAGGTTACTCTCTGCCTGAACAAATGATACCTGTGCTATCTTTTCCCATCTTCAACAGAAATCATCTCGTCCTTCATGATCCATGTGAAAACTTGTGTGCACTAATAAATAACAACACTACTCATTCAGACAGCGTCCTTCACAGAAACATTTTCCAATCCAGCAGAATTAATAGCAACATCTAACAGAACCCCTTCGAGCTGGGATATGAAAGCTAAGCTGACTGCCTGAACATGAAAAGCAATCAAGGTAGGGAATAAACATGGAAAATTTACTTATGTATTCCTGAAAAATTTAAGCGGACAACCAATGTCATAGAGAGGTTAAGCCTTGTCCCCAGGCAACTTTGGGAGGCAGGAAGCCTGGGGAGGGAAGCATCAGAGACTATGGCCACGGAAGATGTATAAGAAACCCTTTGCTGAGTCTGCTGAAGTCCACAAGAGTGGATCCTTAAGGCTTTCAACTCCTGCTTTAAAATGACAGGGTGCTCAGCATGGTATTGGTATCCCAGAGGCTTTGGCAGATGGTAGCCCTGAAGGTCTGTAAATGTAGTCAGCATCTGCCCAGGAGTTCAGGTCTGCTGCTGCTGCTGCTGGTTGCAACAGAGCTTTAGAGAAAGAGGAAAAGGAAGTTAAAACATAGCAAGAAACAGTTCAATGTTAGCAGCACCTGAGGGCCAAGGACCCAATTGATGAATAATAATTGATGAGTAATATGAATAATTCAGTAGTCTGAGAAGAACACTGGTTATTTTTTTCCGTTTGCAAGGGTCTCCATGACTCTGAGATGTGCCATGCATTTTAATTACCGAGTACATTACTTAGCTGGAAAAACTGTAGAAAAAAGATTAACTTTAGGAAAATCACATTTGTCTTGGATGCCAAGTACCACAGTCAGTGCTGTTCAGAACTGCCATGGCTTGGTGGAGGCACAGCAACCAAAAGTCTCTGCTGCAGCAAACAGCTTGGTGATAAATGAGGAAACATGGTGGCCAGCCCAAGACACTGAGTGAAGTCCATCATGAAATACTGGAGGAAGGGACATGTGATGGAAAGCAGCTTTAGAAAGCATACAACATAAATAGCAAACCACGGGACAAGCATGAGTGTGCTTTATTCTAGCCTTGAATGCCCCTCTCTCTACCCCTGCTGACATCAAAAGATAACAAAATATTTTAGAGATGTAAAAAACCACTCCTGAGCTGTGGCCCAGCATTTCCAGACAATTCCTCAGCCCCAGCAGCAGCTGCTGGATGAAGCTACACTAGCTTAGTGGGCAGGGAAGGGAGGACAGGGTGAGGGAGGATGCTAGCAGGGAATGTGCCAGCAGCAACTTGCTTGGCAGACTCTAAGGCACCGGGCGTATGCATAAATAACTCTGCATATGATTATTTCTTGTTCAAATTAAAAAATAGGGTACGAAGTTCCTCGGTGCAGAATAAGACAAAGAGTGAACAATCAAGCCTGACAGCCACAGGTTTGTGGAAACTTTATGAACCGTTGCTCTGAGTTACTTGCAGAGGTTTGCACCCACATCCCCTTCATCACTACCACGCAGCTACCAGCTGAGATAATTTCTGGATGCCCCATTTATTCTCTGTAGTTTCTAAGAAAACTAAGGCATATTTAGAGAATGAGGCCCTACTGATATTTTTGATCACAGAAAAGGCCAAAGACTATAATTTGTGGTTTGGAAAATAAAACCACATGGTGTATTGAAAAATTCAAACTGTGTCTAAGTGTTTTATCAAAGGCAGTCTATGTGCCTTGGTGGTTTCCATAAGGGCTGCATAATCAAAGCTTTTTGCTTGGTTTTGGAATACAGATGTGTCAGCTAAACAAAAAGTCTTCAGGGTAGTCTTCTGCTCTTTTGAAAAAAATTTTACATAGTATTTTAAACAATGTTACCTGTAATACTGGAATAAATACTATCTCCCTCTTGCAGATGTCTTGCAAGTTGAAATTCTATATTTTGATTTAATTTGTTTGTTCAACTTCATAATTCTAGCTAATCAACTAGAAAATAATAACAATAAATAATTGCAACTGTAACACCAGTCCTTCCAACTCACTGCTTTATCTCTTCCTAAGGAAAACAGTGTGGGAGAGGTGAGACTACTTATTTGTTTCAATGCCTATCTTGCAGTTTGAAGTAAAAGCTATGATTTGCTCCTGGCTCTAAAGGAAAAATATTGTGCATTGATATACACCTTGCCAGCAAGAACACATTCAGACTGCACATTAACCTTAGGCCTGCAAGACTCTGGTTGAAAAAAAAAAGGATGTTCAAGTGTGAAGAACAGCCTGTTCTTCAAACTGAATCACATTTATTTTCATAGACGGGTCAATATTTTATCTTGATTTGCCATGTTGAGCATTACCAGAATGAAAATAGGTAAAACAGAAAATCTTCTAATTGTCACAGATTCTGTGCTAAGCTACAATGGCTGTATGTCAGCTTGATAAGCAGCTTATCCATTACAAGAGAGCTGTGTTCACAAATTAATGTAAATTACATGAAAGCACCAAGGAGTGGAACATGGGGATATTATGCTCTGAAAGAAGTGACTCACAGCATTGTCTCCGGAGTAGAACATAGAACTATGCTCTTCAAAATCCCCGCTTCAGTTCCATTTCACAAAATATATTAATTCCATTCTCTTATGAAAGTGGCTTTGGCTTTCAATTCACAGGTCTTGCTGTATTAAAAATTTATCAAATACAATTTAAATTAATACTTTATTCCCTTTTGTTCCCTTTGGCCTTTCCTTTCTGGGGGTTGCTGTGTTTGGGCATCACATGCAACAGCTCCTGCAGGCACTACTTCATCTGGGCAGGCAGAAGCACCATGCCACATGAAGGCACAGCTCCTGTCTGCCACACATCCTGTGGAAGGGGCCCCACAGCCACGATTCTGTGTCAGGACACACACAGGTTTGTCTCAATGTCATCTTGCCCAGAAACAGTCAATCATGGGCCCTCCGCTCTGAAGAAAACTTGGTGGTGGTGAGTCCCCAGCCCACAAGGCATGTTACAGGCTTTTGGGCTAGCCCCTTTCACCCTAATGTGTGACAAAAATAAGTCTGGGGGGATTTTTGTATCCAGGGGGCCTCTGCTTGGGGCTTCCCATTGGAAGCACCAAGCTCAAATTTTTTCCAGCATCAACTGTATGTTGGAAGATCTATTCCGAGCACTCTACAGGTGGCCAGGTGCACCATCCAGGGAGCTAAATGAACCAAGGTTACTTGTATCTAACACCACATGGTACTGCTGTATATTTTTTTCAGTTTCATTTTGCTTTTTAACTCTGAATTACAAAAGCAGTTTGAAAATTCTTTGATCACAGTAAATTCACACTTAGAGATGTTTAGTTTTTCATGTTCCACTTGTCACTTATTAAAATATAAATGCCTTGGAGTTTCACAAATGCACACATCTCCCAGAAGCTGAAAGCAGTTCTCCTCCCTCTTCTGTTTAGGAACTAGTTAACAACTGGCAAGTTGCTGCCTTTTCTTTCAAAGTGAAGGCAGAATTTAACTGTGAATAAGACAGTCTTTACTAAGAATGATTTATCATGATCTTGTAAGAAAAAAAAGTTGTAAATCAGCAAGCTCCATCAAAAATTTAAAGCCTCCCCATACATATGTTTTGCTTCAATATGAAGCATCTTCAAGTTGCTCTCAGTCTTAAACACTTCTATCTTTATTTTAGCATTAAGCTCCAAGCTGTCCACACCCTCTTTATGGAGTGGCTATAGATCAGCCTCAGACTTTATCTCATTTTTTGCTCTCCAGACCAGGCCTTGCCTCTGCTCCTGCACATGTAGATTCTGGGTAAAAAATTCTTTTTTGCTGTTAACTCCTGTCCCCTCTCATCTGGCCCACCTTTTTAATTTCTGTGTTACCATATTCAATGTTAACTTCATGTTATTCAGCTGTGAAAAAGCATTTTACAGCATAAGACAGAGATTTCACAAAATAAAAAGCTGAAGTACATTTGTCAGGAAATAAACAAAAAAAACTGTGTATTCAAAGATGATATGGTCTCTATTTAAGTTATCTGCCATTTTTAAATTGCTTTTTCCTCTGCTGCAAAAACTTCACCCACTCTTGTATTTCAGCCCACGGCCACTGTGAATAGTTTGGAGCACCCACACACATGTTCAACTTCCACAGGTCTAATCACAGAGTGATTTTCAGATCAACTTAGATGGAAGAAAAAGGAAAATCACAGTCAATTCAAAGCCCTGAAAATTTCCAGGTGGTTCTGCAGAAGTTGAGTCAGGCTTGACTGCGAGATGAGCACTGGCACAGGGATGTGATGCTGCACCTACCTCCCTGGCATCAGCTGCTGGGGCTTTCCAGTCTTTGATCTTTGTGCACAACTCCCTGTAATATCCTTGCGATTAGCCAACACCAACAAATCAGACTTGTTATTTCATTTTTATACCCTAAACTGTCTTATCTTTTTACCACTGAATGAAGTTACGAACAAACTGGCACAGGAAGTAATGGCAATCTCTCTCTTGCTCAGGGGCAGGAGAAACAAAAGATAAGATAGTTTTTCTATTTGTCTTTTTAATGACCATTAAAAAAAGCCTCTGAAATTAGTTGAATTAATCTCAGCACTTCTTTCTCAGCTGAGATAATAATTTCAGGGTTAATTATTCTGTACCTTCATTCTCTCTGGTTGCAGCTTCTGTGAACTTTCATTAGTTTAGCAATATTCCTGCTTATCAAAAGCCTTGGTTTCTGTTTACCAGGGCAGTAATACCCCCCCACAGGACAATGTCTCAGCTTGACTTTGGACTATGTAACTTCAGAGTTTCTTTTATGTAGAGAGATAGCAGGTCAAGTTACATATTTGTTCTAGCTTCATTGTAGCTGTTGAGCAGCATTAGCACAGGAACAACTGAACTTTTGTCTCTCTCAGTGGTACAGTTAACTTAAAATTAAAATCTGAGGAATGAATCTGGGAATTGTCTGTCTTTTCTCTTTGTCCATTATGGTGCCAGCTGGGCTTTGCCATTCTTTAAAACACGTTTTTCTTCTACATTGCAGGGAGATGGAGACTGGAAATTTTGTGCAAAATTTGATGAAGTACTTAATCTGAAAAACTGAATGTGTGCTTTTGTTCCCTTAATGTATTTCAGTTGCATATTATTAGCAGTAAGAATACTTCTAAAAAATTCTAGGAGACCTGGGATTGCCTCTAAAACATTGCATGTGGAAACTTATACTTTCATACAAGTCCTAATGAATCCATGTGAAAACAGCAACAGCTAGCAATAAAACACTGCCCCAGAATTGTTTAGCATTTAAATTCAAGTTCAATGAGAAAAAAAAAAAAAAAACAACAAGCTGAAAAAATCAGTAACTCTCACCTTGCCTTATCCAGAACTGATTTCTTCCTTGGTATTAGTATTTACTGTGGCATTTCAATGGGAAAAAAATAAAATTGTTCATGTGAAGACAGTAATATTGAGTATCTTGGACATGATCTTGTTCTCAAGTGTTGGTTAGGAGGGGTCTTATTATTTCTGGTGGATTCATGGCTAACGAGTGAATGTGGATCTGGCCAAAGGCCTGTGTGACTATAGGCCCTCTTGGCCTTCAGACAGTTTTCCTGTAGCTGCTGTCCTACACCTCTTTTTGCATGGAGAAAGAGCACAAATAAGTTGTCACGGGCTGGCATCCCAGGACAGGGAAACATAAGGGGGCTTTCGATTATCTTGGACTTCAGAGGAAGCACTCTGTGTGCCGTAGGTTCAGGCATTTAATCAGATTTCCTCATGACTTAAAAGAAAAACTGCTTTTCAACACCTGACACTTCATGTCCCTACCCAGAACATGCTCCTGCATGCTGCTGTCTAAGAGCTCCTTGGTTGCCTGTCAGATGCCAGAAGAGATTGTTTTGACAAAGCAGTTATTCAGGATGATTCTTCCAAATGGAAACATTTTACAGAAAAGTTATTCATGCTCAAGGGGAGATTTCTGAGTACAACCAATGAGACTGATGGATGCTACTTGAACCACTGAATAGCTGTTCACTGAATGACAATAAATGGGTTTAAGGTTGATACTGTAGCAGGGTGGAGTAGAGACCTAAACCTGGAATTTCCACCTTTAGATGAGTTTGCAAACCACTAGGTAGTTGGCTGTGCTGGGCTAAGAGCTGTTCTCCATTTCTGGAGCTAAATTTGCAGGTTTCTAGACAGGCAGAACAGGAAATTATTATAACATAACTTCTTTCTTGTAATGAAATAGCTTTTGTCCACCTCTGCAGCAGAAAACTGCTTCTCAGGTGATTGCCATGGGGAGACCCATTGCATTGCTAATACAACCTTGGGTACAAGAGCTGTACACTGGCTTAGGAGCTCTGGTCCTCTGAGCACAAACATTATAGTGCCCAGCAGACCAGACAGACTCATGTTAAGATGCTCCAACGTGCTGCTTGAGCGTGTGCCTTCTCACCATGTAACTCCTAGTTGTTCTCTGAACAAGTTTTTTTTCCCCCATATTTCCCTCTATGCGAAAATATTAGCTTTTCTTTTCATGTAATGTGACAGACACTACTTTATGATCCTACTCATCTTCAGGGTGCAAGAGGACATCAGCAGCTCAGTGCTCCATACTGAAAAGCAAACAGACTCCAAGAGGAAAGAACCAGGAAAAAAAATCTGCTAAAATAGAATAAAGTAGCCATATAAGAGCATGATGGAAATGAAAGGTTTCTAAGTATCAAAAAAGGCAAAGCTCTGAAGCAGCTCTGCAGAAGAGTCCAAAATGCAGAAAAATGAAGCAAACAAACAAAGAACCCTACACAAACAAAATAATATTAGTCTATTGAGTTTCATAAAGTTAACAAATTCTAGCCCTTAATATACTAAGTAGGTCTTTTTGTTGGGTATATTGATGTGTTTTGGTCTGTCAGCTTTACTGTCCTTAGAAATATGCAAACTCCTATATTATAGGAATAGCCATATTTATATACACACTATACCATACTATACTATAAGCTTTTTGCTATAGACATTTAAAATGGGCAAATAAGTGCTACAGGCATAGGGATAATGCTAAAAGTCAAGATACAGAGAGTGTAGGCTTTTTAAAAAGCTGTCAAAAAAAGTCATTCTTAGGAAAGGAAGTAGGAGTATTTAAAAATCAACCTGAAACCTCTCTCTGTGCCAAAGTTATGTTGAAAAAAGCTTTTTTTCCCCTGCATTCTTTTCCCCCCAGATACACACATTGAGGGCCTAGCTGAAAACGAAATACTAGTGTCATGAGACTTGCCTGGTCTGTTTTGGCATGGAAGGAAATGTTCCCACAGCTAGAAGGCATTTCCCCCAGGTATGAACCTACAGGATAGCTCACCAACGCGGATGCAAGTGAGCAGTTTCAGGGTTTGCAATGTTTTCCTAACTGGAGAGCAACTTGGGAAAGCCCTACATGCCCTGACTGCACAGTGAGGCAGGCAAATGCAAAAAACCCCTTGTCCATGACCATTGGGAGACAGAAAGGGACACGTAGCAGGGAGCAGTGGGCAACTTATAAAGTGTCTGGTGTATACGGTTCTTGTGTTCAGTGTTGAAGCACTGCTAAGCTACATAGTGGGAGCTTAGCTGGATAGGAGTTTGTTTTCCCCTCTGCAGAGTATCTGAGAGTGTGCTGGCTTGTTGAATTGCTCTGCTAGTTCTTAAAAATAGAAATTATTTTCTCACTTGGTCAAATTTCAGTTTTTTTTTTTCCCCTCATGGACACACAGATGTACATGCCATCAGTGAAAGGCAACTGAGGAATGTGAGGTGGGAAAAACACAGCTCATGACTTTTGGGCCTCTTCCCTTATTCTGTAAAAGGAAAAAGTCACTCAGCCAAGAAAAGGAACTGATAAAACCTTTGAATCTGACTATTTCATTCAGCTCATCAAAAGGCGGGGATATGCACACACAGCCCCATTCATTCTGGTGTCCTTGCTTTACATTAATAAGAGATGTATTCAGCCTTTCAGTGGCTCTCAGTACATCCTTTCATTTTGGACAGTGCATCATTCACCTGCTCCTGAAGTGCATCGTTCCAGTAATATCAATCCAGGAGGCCTGCATAGTTGATCATTTCCAATTAAAACAGCAACATCTGCATTGTATGGGAACTAAAAATTCTGGAAGACTAAGGAGGCCAATATCTAAGTTTAGCTGGCAGGGGTGAGAGTAACCTAATTTAACTGTGATGAAATTAGACTGTTTGCCCTAATTTTCATGCATTTAGCATTATCTCAAGAATACTGATAAGAATGGAGTGAGCACATGAGCGTAGCTGGCAGGCAGCATGGTCACCATGTACAAAGTTTGCTTTCAAATGGGAAGCTAGATTTCTATAAATGAGAGAGAAGGATTAGCTAGCTGGCTTTCCAGCTTGTTCAAGTGGGAAAGGGAGAATATCAGCATCCCATCTTCTAAACCACAATGACTGCTTCTTCTGCCTTGACCAGCCTGCTGTGCTTGTCATTTTAGGGGAGAGAGCTGATCTTGGAGAGGTGTTGGTTTATTTGCATTTTGCTTTTTTATTAATTGAGGCTAGGAAGATGAAAGCATTGCTCTTTTTGGCAGGCCAGAAGTAACAAAAACATTGCTGGTTCCACCTATTGGTAGAAAAGTAAAAAAGATCTTACCTGCTTTCTAAAGAAAGGAATTCCGAGAATTTCTAGTGCCATCTATGAGTGAATAGAAAGAACTGCCAGAATTCCTATCTTTGTTTTATACATACAACAATATAACAGAGAAGTGAACGTTGCTCATCTTGTCTTCTCTATGTCCACATAAGATATTTGTGAATACAAACCTACTGCTGCTATTTAATGGAAGGCACTAAAAACAATTGGAGTTAGTGAAACTTTAAAACTTGTCTCTACAGCACAAGGCACTAGCCAAAACTGCTGACATTTAGCCTGCCGTGATGATGCCAAATTCTGAAGGGAAAGCCCAAGAGAAGCACCTGGGCTCAGGTTTTCCTTCCTTGCTATACCTTCTCTGCTATAGCTCAGATTTTCAGAAACATATGTTAAAGCAGAAAGAGCTGAAAATGACAAGAACTGCTGCAAATTCCAGCTCCTGTCCTTTACTCACCCCTAAAAAGACAAGCATGATCTGCCTGGAATTCCCCCCTGGATCTTTCTGGGAAGCAATTTAAAACCTCAGAATTATAATTATCTTTTTGTGGTACTCTATAGGTTGAATTTAAAATGCTATTGAAAACACATCACTAGAGACTGTCAGAAGAAGGGATGTGGGAAATCACGTACTTTAATATTTCTTTTTTGAAGGTTCCCAAATGTACCAATTTCAAAGTGCACCACTTATCCCTGAGAGAGACTTTTCTTTTTTATTCCTCCTCACCCTTACCTCAGCTCATGTCCCATTTTTCCCTCCAAAGAGGACAGCAACAAAGGAGAAGTGGCAATCCAGAAAATAAATAGTGGTTGTATTGGATTTCATTAGAGTAAAATATTAAGAAAAGGATTACAAAATATCTTGAAAAACACATTATTTCACCCCAGGGAAAAATGTAGGAGTTCACATTAAGACAGTATTCACTTGCAGAACCTTTTCAACAAAAATTTGCAACAGAAAGTGTTGTAAATATGAAAGTGAAATACCAAGAAAATATTTCCTGTTTTTCCTTCTGTTATTGTGAAAAAAACCAAGCAAGAAAACAAACAAACAAACAAAAAACCCCACCAAAAGTGCAAACAGCTGTTTGTGTGAAAATGTTAAAAGCAAGCCCCCAGCACCAAGAGGTGTCAATGTCTGAGCTCTTGGAGCCAGGGGGCTGCAGAGCTTCCACCTCCTCAGGAGTTGCTGAGGGATGGGTGAGAGGATGATGTTCACCCATCCAACCCAGTTCAGGGCTGCCTGCCCCCTCCTCCCCAGCACAGTTTGGTGCCTTCTAATGCATACTGGCCTAAAGTGGGAATGTGTCTCTGGGTGTCTAGCAGGGTAGGATACAGAACCAGGTCTGATCCAGAAGTATTTCCACCTGTGTTGTTCTGGCTATTGAAGATCTGGCTGGGAATTAAAGTGACCCTGCAGCATGCAGATCTCATTACTCCTGAGCAGCAGAGCCCCTTATTAAGCAGAGCATGTTAGATTAGCTCAGCTTTACAGTTTCCTCCCAGTTCTCTGAAGGGATGTTTTGCAGCAGTACAAGTGATGTGCATGTTTTCATTACAATGTTTGATGTCAAATAAATATGACCACCTGGGCCAGATGATGACCTGGGTTTTGATATGTAAGTAGACAGCATCTCATGGCACTGTAGAGAGTTATACACAGGAGTAAAAAATATAACATCTGCTTACTACAAACTTATTTTTATTTTTCAAATAAACCCTTGAACAGGGTTCAAAGGAAAGCCTCATGGATTATGACACAGCTTCTATGCTAAACAGCAAAGAAAGTGCATTATTACTTTCACAAGTAGAGGTTAAAATAGGAGGCTTTCATTAGCTGGGGACTTGCAGTCTCTGGACATCAAATTCTTTATAAAAATAAAGCTATTTATGGATTACGAACAGAGCACTTAATGGAAAAATAATACTCAGAAGCTGAGAATCCCAGCAAGCAACATACATAACAGTATAATTCTTATAACTGGGAAGCATTGGTTCCAAATGTGAGGGGAATGGTGGGTGATGTTACATCAGCAAATGACCAAGAAGGGCACAGTGCAACAGAGTCCTAGACTGAGACCCTTATTTCAAACCAGGTGTAAAGTGGTGTGCAAGGGGCTGTATCTTGTAGAGGTTAGTCCTAAGGCAAGACTTTGTGAAACACTCCCTAAGCTCTGTTGTCCTGTTCTGATCTTTTGCTTGTCCCCATGATCCTACATATTGCTGTGATGTATGTCCAAAGTAAATTTTCCTAGACTTTGACTAAGGACAAGGAACATAATGATCATTCCATGCAGTGGAAATTAAGCTGGTGAAGTATGCAGGTACTTCCATATTTGTGCCTTCTGCACATCCTCACCCGATCCCCTCCAGAGATATTCTAACAAATACATGTGTGTCGGTAATTAAAATATAACTGCAGATAAATATTTTTAATGCACATAGATATTACTGCATGCATCATCTTTGTCTAAGCTATGTATTTCCAGACAGCAAACTTTCAATTTCTTTACCCATGATTTATCTATTTTTGCACATGTCAGGAGTCTTTGTAGATACACAGTGAGAAGCAATGGCACAACTGCTTCAAAATTTATCACAGGATGTGTTACTGCAATTTCAGCACATTTACAAGCAATCATGATAAGCAGGTTTTAACTGAAGTCCTCTATCTGACCTGGTTGCCTGAGCAATTACCTTCCTTTCTGTACGATACCACCATGGAAAGCACAAGATGTGGTCTCTCAACTGGAAAAGAATAGGAAGAGCTCAAATTTTCTAATGTTCATTACTAGACTAAGTTTTTCTTTTCCTAAAAGTTAACGAGTTTTTGTTGTTTTTTTTTTTACTCTAGGACAAGTAGAATAGTTGTGCTTTGTTATTAGGGAAAATTTAACTATGTGGTAATTCCATTGTTAAAGTCATAGTCACTTCTGTCTGTGTTTAAATTGCATGAGTCAAACCAATGAGAAAATAGGTGATTAAATGAAGCAAAAAATCACAACCATGCTTTGAAAAAAGCTAGAGAAGAGCTTCAAGAAAGGCACTCCAAGTTGGTGACTACCATGCCCATTCTTGTGTGTGAACCAAGGCCAGAAGATGCCCTTTGGTTTTACCCTTGAAAATAATGAGTCAAGACAAGGAAATTCCAATGATCTAGGAAGCAGAAGGAAAAGTTTCTAGAAAATTCTTCTGAGAGTAATGAAAACAGAGCCGTATTTTTATCTTTTCTACTAATAGACACTGGCTTCATTGATGTGAAGAAGTAATAAAATTGGCCAGAAATACAAATCTCCATTACATTCAGAAATTCAGAGCAAATCAAAGGAATTCCTCTTGCCAAAGACAAGGGGGTTGGAAGAAAGATTTGAAAGAGTTTAGCCAGTCTTGGCTTTCTCAAGAAAATATTTTGGTTTAGTCCTTTCATATTTTCACCTACATACAGTGTTTTTCAACATAAACTGTGAAAATGGACCCACAAAATAGTGTAATAACCCTAAAACTTCAGAGAACAGGTTTCCTACAAAAGGCCTTCTTTGGACTCAAATTGTTTTTTCCTCTTCACTTAAATAAACAAACAAAAAAGAAAAATGATTTAAAAAAAAAAAAAGAAAAAGAAAAAGAAGAAAAGCAACTGCAATTGAATTGTTTTCTTCGCTATGTTTTTGGTTCAGCTATCAATCCCACCTCCTCCCCCCATATTCCTTGCTCGGCTCCATTTATGACATTTCATTTTTTAAAGAAAGGGGAAATAAGATGAGAAATAGAAAATTCATGGCAAATAAGGCTGCCTATTTGATTAATTCAAACTTTTGCATTCAAGATCCTGGAATTGAACAGCACATCAATTTGCTCCTGACACCAAGGTTAGCATCTGAAACAATGGTACCTCCCCCACTTGCTCACAATTCAAACCCAGCATGTGTCATACCTCTGTGCATGTTGTTCTCCTGCTCAGGCTGAAAAGGATGAGCAACAGTAGTCTTATGAGTCAGTGCCTTCCCTGCAGAGTCTTCAGCTCTAGTGTTATAAAGGTGGTAGTTGTGTTAATTCAATCTCGTGAGTATTTGCCTTCAGCCACTAGTGAGGGTAGAGAGAGTCATTCCCTTCATATTTGAGGAAAAACATCTTTCTCATCATTAAGGGGATCAGTTTTGGGGGAGAGTTTGAACCATCTGCTAATCACCAGGATCAAATCCCTTCTGGTTTGGTAACCTAACCCACATGGCTGGTTTGGCTTGCTCTGCTCATGCAGCTGAGAGTAATTCAGCAGCCTCAGCTGCCTGCTTTTATGAACATGAGATCTTGCAAGGTTTGTGTTTATAACCTGGCAAATTACTAGTACCTGGGCAGAGAACATACTTTTTTCTGCTGCTGAGAGTATTTCTGTGGTGCAATGCAGTTTGGGTGGCTGAGATACAACACTGGGGCACCCAGAAGCTTGATGCCCAGGCTGAGATACTCCTCTGGCAGCACCAACTTGGGTGAACTTTGTGGCTCATGCCATGCAAGTCTTTAAGGTCCCTACAGACACCTATGAACTATCTCATCTGTCAGAAATAGACAAAAGAAAAAACTGCAGGTATAAAGCCCAGTGCTTTGGTTATATTCACCAATTTTAAAGGAGTTCATATTAGTTTGTACTAGTTGCAAAACTGGCCTTCTAGGCATAATTGACAATACATTGCAGCTGCTTTTGAGGAACAACAAATATATCCACTACTTCTTTATGAAGTAGCTCTGTTCTTTAAAATGCTCAACAGAGATATTTCCAAAGAAGTCAACACACCTCATGTTTTAAGATCTCAGATATTCAGGAGGTAGGTGATTATTTTATTTTAGCTTCAGTGATCAGCATTAGCTAATTCTAATGTTAACTCATGCTGCTTCATTTGCACTCCTTGTGTATATCATCAGTCTGTGTTACTTGTGCTCTCAAGTAATTCTCAAGGTATATGTTGTACTTAAAAGGCTTTCTATACATATGAGGGTTAAGAATGCTTTCCTCTTAAAAAAAAAACAAAACCAAAATGGTTTGACTTATTGCCATGTCTCATGCATCTGAGAGAGAAAAAACAGCAGCAAATAGCTACACCCAGCTCAACTTATTGTATAATATCAAAAGTTCATTAGTTATTTGCTCCTTGCAAACTTATTCCAAAAAGCAAGGCAGCAAATACCTACAAGAAATAAATATTTGCACTCCTAGCAAAGCACATAGAACCTGGAATTGGCCTCGTCTGCCATAAATGTAATTTTCAAGAGCTACAAGAGCTGATTTTAAGAGAAGACTGGCACTCCAGTATGAGAAACTAAGACTGGAAACACTTTTTTGAGTCACCATCCTCAAATGTATTGTCTCCACAGCCCATTTAAGGTGACAAAACAGACAGCAAATCCTTTCATTTCAAAACTTCTGGCTTCAGCACTGCTATCTCAGCAGGATGTAAAGACAAGATAAAAAGGCCAGCAGTGACTTTGCCTGTAGATGGGTCAAAGAAATTTTTCATCAAAACAACTTTCATTTTATCCATAAGATGAAGTTCAATGACTGCAGCACAGTCGGGTCTCAAGCTATTACACATGTAAGTAAGCAGCTCACAGGTTAAAATACAGCTGAGAAAATCTGTGGGGTCTTTTATCTTCTTCCCTCTTCCCCCCCCTCCTTTTTTATTTTTTTTTTTAATTCTTTCCTTATTTTCAGCAGAAAAAGGGTTCAAGAGTGGGACTCTATAGGCACACGGCACATGCTGGACTTCTGCTCCAAATGTCTTTATTGTGTGTTTTCCCTTTGCTTTAATCCTCAGGAGGGGAAGCCAAAGAAGAAGCAAAGATTTAGATTTGGTAAGACCTGCCAGTACCTTTTCTTAACCCATCCAGAAAAAATAGGCCATGGCAACCAGTACTGCCCTAAAGTAAGGCAGAGCAACACAGGACTCACCCAGCCTTTCCCAAACCAGTCCAAAATAGTTCAAACAAGAGCCTAACATAAAAGCCATGTATCAACAGAAATAAGTTTCAGAAAACAAGCTTGAGGTTAGATAAGCAAATTACCACCTCTCAGTAGAGAAAGGTGAGAAACTCAAGAGAGTCAGGGGTTGAGGACTTCCTGAAACCACAGTGATGCTGTGCTCATTTGAGACTGAGACCAGCAGAAGAGACAGCTGGTATTGGATGGATTGGCTGCCTGAGAGTGGGCCCTGTTGAACAGCCCTAGGAAACCATATATTTCATGGGTGGAATAATGGTGATGCAGAAAGGTGAGCAAGATCTGCCTCCTGCCACCCACCAACAGGCAACCTGTGTGGAGATCCCGTGGTCCCCAGGATCCATGCACCATCTGCAAGGCAGTCACTGGGGATCTTCAAGGGCATCTGCAGCGCAAGAGCCCTGAGTGCAGGATTTCAAATGCAAGGCATAGAAAGGACAGACTGCCCACCATTTTCTGTCCTTTTTCACCTCTGAGGACAGCTGACTGCATCAGAAGAGAACAGAGATCATAGCAACAACATGTATTTGGAAAGGCATTTCAGATAGATGGTGGAGACAACTTTGCCAGCTGCGCTGTCACACATGTGGGAGCTGTCTCTGAAGAGCCCGTCCTGTAAAGCTGGAAGCCTGCACCAGCCTCCTCAGTCCTCATTTCATAGTAAAACAACAGGATGGTAATTAATTCAAGATAACATGTGCATGCATTGAGTGTGCACATGCATTTTTGCTTCAGACAAGTGAGGATATTTGATTTATACCAAACTACTTTCTAGCAATAATTTGTTCAGGAACAACCTATCTTCATCACAATCCATCTGGGGAGATAGAGGTAAAGCTGAAGCTCTCTTTTTAAAGGCACAATGTCCATAGAACTACAAAGGTATCTTTCTGGATCACCAGAGTGGAGGTCTTAGGTTGGAGGATTTTTCATCTGTGGAGACTTTTCTGCATCATGGAAGAGGAGCATTTAAACACATGTAATCCAAACACCAACAATAGGGTTGAAGGATCCTGGCCCGAATGCACAGACACATTGCCAGTATTTTCCTCATGTTACTAAATGACCAAGAACACTAATCTCTACTGATATCCACATGTAGATAGGAAATATGTTTCTGTCAGTGAACTCATGACCAAAAAAATTATTCCTTGTTTCAAACAGTATAGGTTATTACAATACTCTACTGCAGGTACTTCTGCTAAAATCCTTTGTCATGTTTGTCTGAGCTTTGTTTGAGCCAGTCAAGGGAGGTGATTGTCCGACTTTACTCTGCACTGGTGTGGACCCATCTTGAGTTGTCTGTGCAGTTTTGGGAGCCACAGTACAAAAAGGACATAGAGCTACAAGAGAGTGTCCAGAGGAGGGCTGTGAGGTTGGTGAAGGTTTTAGGGGAAAAGCTGGATGAGGAGCAGCTAAAAGCCCTTGGTCTGTTCAGCCTGGAGAAGAGGAGACTGAGGGGAGACCTGATGGCAGCTCACTGCTTCCTCACTGGGGAAGGAGGAGGAGCAGGCACTGACCTCTGCTCTCTGTGACCCCAGGGAATGGTAGGAAGATGTGCTGGGGGAGGTTTAGGATAAAGGAAAAATGTATTTTTTTCTATATATATTAGGCATATTCCTAATTAGGATATTTCCTAATATTGGGATATTAGGAAAAAGTTTTTCACCCAGAGGGTGGTTCAGCAGTGGAACAGGATCCCCATGGAAGTAGCTATGGCACCAAGCCTGCCTGAGTTCAAGAGGTGTTTGGATGACACTCTTAGGCACATGGTGTGATTCTGAGGGGGGGCCCTACAAAGGGACAAGAGTCGGACTTGATGACCATGGTGGGCCCCTTTCAACTCAGCACAGTCTATGATTTATGGCTAGTCCTCCATTTCAGACTCGTAGTAATTCGTACAGTTACTAATTAATCAATGTACACAAATTACTGTGTCTTGACTCCCTTCAGAGGAACAGAAAAAAGGAGGTAGCAGCTATTTTTGCATCACTCAGGAGTGTTTCTCTACATACCGAGCAGTTTCCATTTACCAGAGAGTGTTCATACCTTTTCCTTTCAAAGGCAGATCCCAGAAAAGTGCTCTTCCAGTTAAGCACACACTTCAGAAATTTTCAGTGTAAGCTTTGGAGAGGCTATTTAAGTTACACACCTAAGATGCACGGCTGTGAATACTTGGAGGGATTCCTATGTGTCAAAACAAAAACTGTTCAGCCAGGAATTGTTGGCATCAAAAGAAGAGCTTAGGTTTTACTAATCTAGCACTTCAACATGGAAAAAGAAACACTAAGAGAAATTTGAATACAACCAACAATGTGGAAAACAAAACAAGAAAGCCTGTGTAGACGCCCTTCAATAGCACAAGGGAAGGAGAGACAGACTTCTTCAAAGAAAAGGCTCAATACGGCAGGAAGAGAAAGAACTGTGCAATCTCAGAAAGATGTTAGGTGTGTGTACAGCAGTTTGTGTGTGTCACAGCCAGTGACACATACCACCCACATAAAGCTGAGATTGACAAAACCCATACCTAACACATGCAATGACTCCCCAAAAGAAACTCCTGCAAAAATATATGTATCTTATTGTCCACAAAGAAAACCTTATTCTCTTGTATCCATAAATCTTCATAACTCAAGAGACACAAACACCTGCATAAGAATGGGACTACAAAACATTCCTTATGGGGTTGTGACAGTCCATAGCTTTCTAATCAGCTCTTTGATATTTGCAATACAGACAAAGTCCTAGGCCACTGGCCTGAGAGTTAGAAAAATACAAGAAATATTTCTCAAGCCTGTTTTGAAATCTTTAAGCATTTTGTGCAACAGGAAAACCAGGCCCCAAGAAAAAAGTAGTTCCAGCAGCCTGTCCCTCAGCAGAAGAGATGGCTCCCACTCAAGAAACGTTTGAGTTTTTTAACCCTGTGGCCAGGGTTTGCAGGTTTAGAGGACAGCAGACCTATGTGGGGCATGCCTTCACAGTTCGTCATTAGCACTTAAACATGGGCTTAAAACTGAAGGAAAAACATTCCAAGGAAGTTGGAACATTCCAAGGTCCATAAACAATTCTTCATTAGTTCAAATTGTGTTTCATTTCCAAGTTGTGCTGTTGATACCAAGACATTCTGGGTGTACTCCAGAAGGAATTGAAGAAAGGTGGAAACCCAGCAAACATGTTGTCAGATTAAATACATGCAAACTGAACTTTTCCATATGCTGCTAGGTACTGAATAGAGCACACCAATTCAGAAGAGACATCGATGCATCTTAATAGACAATTTAGTGACTGAACAATCCGTCAGCAGCCAAAACCAAATAAAAAATTCCAAAAGAAACAAAATAAGATAGAAAAGCATTCTACTAATATCTACCTCATCATACAGATAACATTCACTTTCTTGTGAGACATATAGCTGAGGCAGAATTTGAGGGTATTGCTGGAGGACAGGGGTCCTACAAGATTTTGTGATGATTTAAACCATCTTTTTAAAAGGTCCACCCTAGTAGCTATTACATGGGGTTTTAAGTGTTTACTACCTTAAACAATGGCATTGTTTGGAAAGGGTAGCTGTCACAACACAAGATTTTTATATATATCAAATTACATCCATAGCTGCTGCATACTTTACACCCCCACCCAGCAAAGTACATCACTGCAGTCGCCTGTGTCTTCAGAGGAATGTAAAGGACCATTGCTGCCTCAAAAATTCCTGCTGCTAAGCCCTGCCAGCCTCAGGGGGGTTCAGAGAGCCCATGATGCTGAGAGATACTTGCAGACAGGAATTTACTCTGACCCAAAAAGGTAATGGCCAGAGAGAAGTTTCAGCCATCTGGCTCATAAGTTCATAGTTTTTAGGTCAAGGGAGATACAATAAAGGCTTACAGGGGGGAATCCTCTTTTTACAGTGAGTCTCGTTTAACATCTTCATGACTGACCTGGAAAAGATGATTAATAAGTTTATGATATTCACAGATACTGGGTGATTAAAAAATGAGGCAAGAAGCTTATACACAGGTGAAAGACAGAAAATTAAGTAATGGTTGGGTGAGGCATAAACATACAGCTGAAAATGTGTGCACACATCTGCTTCCAAGCATAGTGGAGGAAATTATCACCTAAGTGACTTTTATTGACGTTGGATTGACTTGGTTGAAAGGCTGAATCAAAACACTTTTCTATCAAAAGCAAATATCTAACATCTTCTACTGCTGTGGGCAATGTGGTTGATATAGTTGTTTATTTCCATAAAGGCAATTTCAGACCAGATTCCTGGTAAACTTGTTTCCTCCTATCTCCTATTTTAGCCTTTCTGTATCTGTTATGAAAGCAGCATGTGAAAGCATTTCAGATAAATTTCAAATAGGAAAGGGTAAAGCTACAAATGAGCATATTAAAAACTATAAATGTGTACCTGAGAAAACAAACCTTCAGTTTGAGGCTCATCCTGGAGATGACCTTGTGGCCAGAGGAGAGAGGGAAAGGGTGTGATTACTTCATGTGAACAGCACTTGCTACAACATCCAGGGAGCTGCCACTCTTTGGCAGACAAACACACTCAGGGATTTGAAGTCCTTTCCCTCTGACACGCTTCCAGATGAGGCTGCCCAGCTGGATGTGATAGCAGGGGAATAACAGCCAAGGCATGAACACCTTCCTACCTGCTTGAGGCCAGCAGGAAAGCTCTTTTCTTTCCAATTACTCTGACCCATGAAAAAAATTTTTTACGTCTTTCACTACTGAACAACAGGAGTTGGAACAACTAACTCTTAGCACAGGGTCATACCACTGAATTATTGCTCACTTTCCATCATTTCCTTCCTTTGGAGAAACAGCTCTGTTCCTTTTCACATACTGCTTGAAAAACCTTTCTCTGACTCCTGAGCCAGCATCCAGGACTCAGCCTATCCCTGCAGCAATACCAGGCTCAGTCAGGGCAGAGGTGGCTGCCATGGTGTGCTGGGCTCTGCTGAGCTGATGAATGGATGGGACATCCCTGCCTGGGACCAGGTGTCCCCTAGTAGGCAAGGGAGAGGACTGGCAGCACCAGACTGTGACAATGACATATATGAAGGTGTCACATGGTCTTATAATGCAACTAAGATGCCACTGCAATGGTGGAGTTTCGGTACCTCAGTAGGAGACCAAGAGATGAAAACCATCAGATGGACCATGTGCTGAGCACAGGAGATGTGAGAGACCTGATTAGCTCCTCAGACCACTGCCTGCAAGTCTTCCCTTCCCCCAGCCTCCACACAGCCTCTCTGCCCTTGGATTGGGTGAGGAAGTGTCAGGCATGTCAGTCTGCACATGCACAAAGACAAGGTGGAGCAATGGGGTCACCTTCAGGTAGCAGGGAGAGCATCAGGAACATCAATCCATGCCATGCACTCACCAGCCCTGAATTTTATACTCTGATGCAATGTGCCAGGAAAGTCTTGGTAAGAAGGAAGCATCTCCCATATTTGACTTGAGGCAGATTTTTAGCTCCTGAATATTAAAGCTAACTATGTTGAGAGTTGGAGTATTTTTCCTTTTCTGAATACATCAATCTGCAGGGAAAAGGCTCTCAAGGGGAAGCCAGCAGCCCTCATGCACACTCACATAAAGTCAGAATAGGCTGGACAAGTCGCTTCAAAGGACTTACTTTCTTTAAATCTGTTTGCTTATGAACACACCAGTGTATTCTAGGTGTCAGAATTCCCCTGTGACAAACCATCCCCCAGTTTACATGGGGCGAGTGAATCACTCAGCCTTGCTAGGACTGAGCCAGAAACTCCTGGTAGCAGTATGTGGGCTGCTGACCTGCTGTTTCTCCCTGTTCCTCATCTGTGGGCTGGTCCCATGGCATCCTCTCTGCAATACATCTCCTGTGTGTAACAGGATATGTAGGAGGAGAATACATAACTCTGCAATTAGCTGGGTGATGAAGCCAGCTAATGTGGTACCCAGGGCAGACAGACTGTGAAGAAAATGATTTTGGGTTTGCTGCACTCTGCTGTGCCCTGCCTGCAAGCCCAGCATCCTGTAACACTCTTTGTGGCCTATAACACATCCTGTCCTGCATCACAACTCTAATGTGTTATAAATGCAAAGGAGAGTCAGCAATTCCCCTAGGATCATTGCTGCAGAAAAACATCTTGGCCTAATGAAGGTCATTCAGACATTTACTAGATGGCATGTGCAGCTTTGCGAGAAAGGCTGCCAATTTGAGTATATGAGGCAGAATTAGTGTGACTTCATTAGCTAATTTTCAAGAAAACACAGCTCCAGGGAACAAAAAGACAGGACACTGTGGGAGTCTCATAGCTCCTTGGCTGTCAAATAACTTCAAGCTGCTTTCAGAAGACAGAAGAAAAACAAACCACTGTCCCCTCCAAAAGAGACCTCTGATAGCATCTGTGTTGCTCTTGTAGTCCCAGGCTGTGGCAGAGAAAAGCTCAAACCTTTGGCTATTCATGTAAATGCAGGAAATCCTTTTAGCACACTTATATCCAAGGTTTGGTCTTCCAGGTGCCAGTAAGAGAACAGGTATGAAGATGATCAGAGGGTTGGAGCACCTCTTCTATGAAGACAGACTGAGAGAGTTTAGGTTGTGTTTTCTGAAGAAGAGAAGTGCTGGGGAGACTTTATAGTGGCCTTGCAGAACCTGAAGGAGACCCGCAAGAAAGCTGGGGAGGGACTTTTTGTAAGGGCATGTAGTGATTGGAAAAGGGGTAAGATTTTTAATCCTAAACAGGGCAGATTTAGATAAGATATTAGGAAGAAATTCTTTACTGTGAGGGTGATCAGACACTGTCACAGGTTGCCCAGGGAAGATGTGGAAGTGCTCAAGGCCAGGTTTGTCTAGTAGGAGGTATCCGTCTTGAGGACTGGAATTTCCTACTAATACCAAAAAAAGCAGCAGTGATGTTTGAGAGCCAAATCCCTTCTGGGGAAAGGTTTCACAGTTAAGTTGTAACACTGTCAGTGGTCTTATCTGCTTTGGCAATTATAGATCTTAACCACTGTTCTAGCCACTCTTTATGATCCTTTGAGATGGACAGTATTCCAGAAGTGTGGCAATTCCCTACCTCTCATAGCTGTGGCATGACACATTTCTATCCTTTCTTCAGCAGGGATGCTTACCATGCATGGGCCATGACCATAATTGCATTATGGCCCATAAGGCTGTAAGGAAGCAAGTCAACCAAATGTCAAATTCAGTGCTTGAAAGTATGCCTAATTAAAATAACTAGAGCTGAATTAATTGAGAAAAAAGTAATAAACTTAACTGATCTGATATAAAACATCTAAAGCTGATCTGGGATCACATGTCTGGGTTATTATACTGGTACTTAGAATATTTGGAATATTATATTTTGGGGGCCTCAGTGAAAACCCTTAATTGGGAGAAGTTGTGATAGACAATTTTTAACTGTGCAGTACCTGAGGTCAGAAGGTCCCTTGGCACCTCACTTCAAACATGTTTGGCTCACTCTGAGATCCCAGAGCCCAGATTCAGCAGTTCACACAAAGAAGACAGGAAACAAAAGCATCTGTCATATTTAGTACAGTGCATTCCAGACAACAGATGGCCAGAGGCATAATTTTTCAGGAGGGTATGAGAAAAGATTATTCTTTGGGATGATTTTACAAGGCTTGTGCATACTGCTCATGACCCAGAGTCTTGCCTGAACTTCTAGAGCAGGCCACAGAGTTAGAGCCCAGGTCATTTGCCATGACACTACCACTGGACTGGGCTGGGGCAAATTGGCCATCAGCCATCCCTGCCACTTCATTGACCTACAAAACGAGTAGTGACCAAGCATGTTCCACAGCATTAGGAAATTTGAAGGGATGTTACCAGGTCTTTGTAGGACCAAGATACAAATTTTAAAGACTTACTAACAGAAATTTTGTTCTAAGTAACGAAAAATGACTGATCAAACATCATATTCCTCCACAAATATTAGCATAACCAGGTAAAGTCAGAGCACAGAGGGTAACTGATGATTTTTTGAGATTCTGCCTTCTTGTGGAGCAAGAGATGCTGATGGCTGTTACATTTCAATTTTGCTGCACTTAAAAGATTGTTCAATTAATGCCTAGGATATACGTACTTTTCTATTTGCAAATCTATGGAAGTCATATGCAAATGTGAAAACCACAGACTGATGCTGTTGTCTGAGCTGAGATTCACAGCAAAAGTGAATGTAGCAGCCAGCACAAGGAGAGTTGAATGAATTTGCATCAAGCCCTTCCTATATTAAAGGTGTGATATACTGACAGCAGCAAAATTACAAGCTTTAGCATTTCAGGGCTTTTACCTGTTGCCTGTGAAAACCTCCAAGAACCTTCAAAGGTGCAATGTCCTCTGGCACATCTCCACCAAGTTTCAATGTGAATGCTGCAAGTCCCTTTGTTGTTCATGCCAAATGAACGCAGCTTGCACAGGAGGGGCTTGCTTAATCAGATGATCCCTGAAAACAAATTTGTACCTTGGAAAATGTATGTGCAGTACCATGGTCCCAGGAAACAATGGGCTGCCAAAATGGATTGCCTTGGATGACCTGGCCCAGCTCTTTCCTAGTAGAAAATATATAATAAAACTCTGTTAGACCAATTTGCCAGCTTCTGCAAAGGTTAAAACCTCATAGCCTATCTCCACCTAACACATTGTATGGGCCTGTAACTGTACCCCCACAAGAGTTTGTAGGGTAAGAAGGAAATATTATTTTTACCCACGTGTGTTCCTGCAAAGGGTGACCACAGTGTCAGGCTAAACAGCCCATAGGCTGATTCTGCAAGAAACTGGTGAACCTGCACAGTATTTTAACTCTGTTGTTCCAAGGCTTTTTCCTGCTTCCTCGAGCACAAATGCTGTCATGCTTGCAGTTTTATGACTGAGGAAATGAAGTGCATCTGGCTGTAGGGAAATGGATAGGAGGAATAAAAGACTCTCCTTCAAGCTTAGCTAAATGCCAGGCTTTTTATGCAAAGGTGCAAACTGCAGTATATTAAGTACACATCTCTTAAAGGCATGTAGAAATTAGGCAGTAAAAAGCAATGGAGAAGTTATATGGCTTACCAGATACACTTTGGAAAAAAAAGAAAAGAAAAAAGAAAAAAGAAAAAGAAAAAAAAAAGCTGGGTTTGGTCATGATTTTACCTTGGAATAACAAGGTAACTCTTCTTTGCAGAAAAGGCCATTATCTTGGGCTTTGGAAGCAGTGGGATCTGATTTAGACTCTTTTGTCACATCCATGATTGGCTTCCTCCTCCTAGAAGCAACACTAATCCATCTAGACCAGGTGCCCAGTTATATCAGATGCTTTAGAAAAACCTATGGGTTCAGTTTCAGATGAAGACCCCAGAGTGCCTGGGAATGTAAGCATCAGCCTTTCTCCAATTCTTCTGCTGAATGCAGCAGACTGGCCACTAGGATGGGATCTTGCTCATCCCTGGTGCTATCCCTAGGTGGTCCTGTTAGATGGCTTATTTCTTCTGACCAAGCTTTTAATCTTTCTTTTTTTTTTTTTTTTTTTTTTTTTTTTTTTTTTAATAAAGAAGTCATTTGCTGTGAGAAATTGTAGGATGAAGCTGGAATCTTGTTCTGAGGTTTATCCCTTGTATTTAGAGAGAAAACCTGCAAAACCACTACTCTGGACCAGTAAGGATGAATTTTCTTTGAGAAGGGGTTTCTTTGTACACTGCTTGAGGTGTCCTTTTCTATAAAGCTAGTGAATGCATATAGGTGAAATAAGATGAGCTTTGAGCTGTTGATACTACAGCTTACTTTACTAGAAAGATGAACCATAAATTTGCTATGATTTAGCACAGTGACAGGAGGAAAAGGAAAAGTTCTTTTCAAGTGGAAAGACTGGAATATTTACATGGACCCCTTACATTTACCTGGGCCTGCAGGAGGACTACATACCAGCTTTTCAATTCTGTCATGTGTTACTCATCCTCTTCCTCCAAGGGGCTTTCTGCTTCTGCAAAAGAAAGGCCATCACAACATTCAGCTTTTCACTGCTATCTTTTCCAGTTCAAAAACTCAAGAGTATTTATATAGTGAGGCTTGTAGTCCCTTCCCTTGTACAGCTGCACCATGAAGGCAGCCTGGAAGTGAAAGAGTTTGTAACCAGAAAAACCCACACATACTCCTTGGTGCTGAGGGCCAGTGCTCTGTGTTTCAATCTGTGTGCAGCTGCTTGACCCTTCAATACTGTGAATTTAGAGGCAAGCACAGAGCAGCAGCACATTGTGCTGAACTGCTTTTGGGTCTGCTGGGAGAAGGCAGGCCCAAAATAATCAGAAAAAGGGGAAATCATTTGTACTTGGGGGAAACAGTGGGACAAGAGGAGATGCTGACTGGAAGGAACTCAAAAGGTTATTCATGAGTTATTTTCTGCAAATAACCACTTCTGCTACCAAAGAGTGGTTGGTACTGCATCAGCTCAGGAAACTCAAAGACTGATTAAGTTCCTCTGCAGTGAGTTGGCCTTCTCAAAGTCTAAAAACTTGTTAACTGCTGTAATTAAAGAATGTGTGTGCTCCAGAAGACCAACTGCCCCAACAACAGCCAAGAACATGAGAAAAACAAGAGTGAAGAAGCAACTCTAGCCCACACATTTCCACGTTGTTCAGAGAAATCATGAAGAAAGCAAGTCTTGGTCCCCAGCAATGTGCCAAAAAGAAGGGAGTGCATTGTAAAAGAGAGTATATTTGTCCAGCTGGCACAAGACTGACAGAAAAACTATGCAGCCAAAAAAATTTATGCACCTCACTGTCTCTGAATGGAGAACAAGCCCCAAACAGCAAATGTTTGCCAGGCACCAGATCTTTCACTTGAGATGACCAAGTGAGGGATTGGTTTCCTCCTTTTTTTTCTGATCTAGTCAATCTCCCAGTGACATCACCTAATGCTATGAAGGGGAATTCATCCTGGTGACTGAAGATATGCTGACGTTTTCTTTTCACATAAATTAATAGCACCAGTCCCTTTGAGAGAAAGCAGCTCAGCTTCTCAGATAATTTAAATCCTAAACATCTTAACTAAGAAAAATATAACGGGGATGCCCAACACCCACAATAAAACCCTCTACTTTTTTCAAGCAATTTGACCTCCCCAGCGCTGGGATTTCCCTGGGCATTTGCCATGAGGCTGTCACAAAGGCTCAGGCAAGTACAGGAAATCCTGGAGGGCAGTCTCCACAGATCCACAAACAAGGACTACAAACAAGCATGTGAATTGCCACATCTTAGATGAGGCAGCCTCTAGGATCCCTTTGTTACCTGAAGGTGCAATTTCCAGCCAAGCAAGAGCTCTAAGGTAAGCACTTCACCAGCTTTCTGATGTTGGGAGTTTGCAGGGCTTTCCAGGGGTTATTTTCCTGTCCTAGCATTCCACTTGTTACACTATTACAGTGACAGAGTCTGCATCAGAACTGTAAAATCTGCTGTCTGAGAATACCCTTTGCTTACTCATTGCTCTGAGTAAGGTCCTGCAATTTCAAGTGACAAGACAGTTAGGCACACTTAGCACTTCTTATGATTATAAGGATCAAATCATCTGTCCAGCTCCTATCCTGGTGACAGAGTTCCTTCCCAAGCACTACAGAAGAAACAGCAGTCACTAAAATCAACAGATAATCCTACAATCATAGAATAGTTTGGGTTGGAAGGGACATGGAAAGGTGATCTAGTCCAACCCCCTCGCTGTCAGCAGGGACATCTTCCACTAGATCAGGTTGCTCAGAGTCCTGTCCAACCTGACTTTGAATGTTTTCAGGGATGGGGCTTCAACCACCTCCCTGGGCAATCTTTGCCAGTGTTTCACCAACTCACTGTAAAAAATGTCTTTATATCTATCCTATATCTACCATAAATCTACTGATGACCATTTTTTCTAATACAACAGGCCCTGCTAAAAACTTTGTCCCTATCTTTTGTACAAGGCCCCCTTTAGTACTGAAAGGCTGCAATAAGGTCTCCCTGGAGCCTTCTCTTCTATAACTGACTGACTGTAAGCTGAGCTAAAGAGGCTGTCACCTTTCAGCCACTCTTCTTAAAGCTGAGTGTATATGTCCCCTGTTAAGTACCAAAATTATACTCACAGCAGAAATAGAGATCAAAGAATACTTAATACAACAAAACCTCACAGAGAAGATGTTTTCTCTGCCTGCATCCTTTTCTCCAGCAGCAGTGCCTCTCGTCCCAGGAATAAATTATCCACATATTTTTAAGTTCTGAAACAAAACACAAGAGCTTTTTACATCTCTCCCGGCTCGCTCTGCCTTCTCCATACAACAGTTGTTTCCAATTACAGCCAGCTTCCATCAGCATCTCTCACCCTCTTTGCTTGCAAGGAACAGATTTGGATTCTGATTTTGTGATTTCACCTTCGTTGTTCCCTGGGCTGTGGGGGAGGAAAGGGAAAGGAAGAAAAGTGAATGTCAAGAACCTGCCTTAGATAAAATATTCAAATCTTAGAGTGACTAATACATGGGAATGGAAAACATTTACCCACCTACATCCAAGCCCAGTGCACTGGAGCTGAGGACTGTACCAGCCTGGTTGGCAGCACCTTACAGAGGACAGAAACAGGCAAAAAATTTTGCATCATTTGTTATTAACTAAAGTCCCTTTCAACACATCTACAGAAGACATAAACACAGGCTATGCACGCAAAACAAGCCAAAAAAAAAAAAAAAAAATTAATTCTTTACTCTTTTGCTGTACCAGCACAGGTGCCACGCTCACACGCAGAAAAATGACAGGTGAACTTCTTTAGAGATTTCAGGACAGCCTCAGCTGGAGGTTAGACTGCTGAACAACAGGGAACTACTCCCAAAATGACTGCTCCAGGTTTTTCTTGCAGCAGCCCTGTCACCCACACTCTGTGCTCTGGTATCTCCCCCCTCCTCCTCCTCCAGCCCTTCCTGGTGGCCATAGCAACATCCCCAATATCTCCCGGAGCACCAGCTCTTCCCTCCTTGCAAGCTCCAGGAAACAATCCTCTTGAACAGCAAACTGGAGCACCTCCCACTTAAAGCCATTTTCATCTCTGACCAACTCACAGCAGGCTGGTTTCTGATCTTTAGCACAGGTGCACTTGGCCCAGAGCATCCCCTCCTGCCTTCCCCTGCTTGTTGTCAGATCTGATTGCTGCTGATTAGCTTCACAGGAGGGCAAAAGTGCCACACACCAGCCTCAAAGCCCTACAGGCAGCATCACTGAGGCACCCTCTCAGTAGCCTCTTCTGCTGTTCATTGAAGTGAAGTCCCTGCCCTTGCTGTAGGGCTCAGCTCTGCTTGTGGCACCCCAGAGGGTCAGTTCTCTTCCCCTCTTCATTCTTCTCTACCCAGAGGGCTGGCTGAACTAAACAACAGCTCTTAATAAGAGCTGCTTAATCAACCTGGGTACCATCTGTAGACTTGGAAAATGTGCATCCCACTCCACCAGATGGGAAATCACTCGTCTAAGCACATATTGTAACCTGGGCAGTTAAAGCATCCTTTGGAGTGGGTGTCACGCTGCGGTGGGAGCTGCTCCTCTCCCTGCTCCTACAAGTTACAGATGTTTCCTTTAGCATTATTCTAGTTTTAGGCACAAATTGCACAGGGACTGAAAAATCAAGAGCCTTGAGGGATTTTGTGATTCCCTCCATTTGCTGTCCTCAGGCTACACATACAGCTCTGCTGGGTCAAGACACTGTGAACAGCCAGAGACCACTCGTCAGAAAGCATGGAGAGGGGCAGCCAGGAGGGGAAAGGAAAGAGTGAACAGGAGGTAACACAGAGGCCATCCCTTCCCCCTCACAGGCTCTAGAGAACCTCTCAGCATTTGTAAAAACCTGGAAACATGGACCCCTGCCTGTGCACTGCTTGGCTATTAATTCAAATAATGGCTGTACCAGGCTGAAGCTGCTGCACTGGGCTGGCTCTGTTCACTGCACTGCTCTTTCAAATTGCTGTTTGCAGAAGTGTTCCAACATGCTTTTTCTTCCAATGCACTTATTACTGTTTTTTTTTTTTTTTTTAAAAAAAAAGCAGACTATCTCTAAGGTACCCAGAAGCATATATACAGCTGGAAGGAAAGACTTTCCTTAGTTTTTAAGCCCTTTGGTGCTTTCAGCACCTTTAATTCATTCATGCAAGGAGATAAAAAGGTTACTTATTGCAGGCCAGTGTATTTCCAGACAGATTTAATCATCATTAGCCTTTCTGACTACTAAGTAAACACCTTGCTTAAGTATTGATCATAAATCTATGATATCGTTTGGATTTATTTTAGCTTTGCACATTAACATCAGCTGCTGCGAAATGCAAGTACAATAGATTTGCTTTTATACTTCTTGTCAAAATATTATACATGTGCTACTTCAGTATCCCAGGCTCAGATATTGCATTCCTCCCCTGGGGTCTAACAAACAAGAATTTCAAGAGGGCAGAAAATGAATTTCTAGCCCAAGGGAAAACATTTGATGAAAAAAGCCACATTGTTAATAGTTTTAATGGAAACTGAGATGAAAGAAAGGATGAGAAAACTAATGCTGAGTGATTTTAACTGTAAGTGCCACTGAGGGCCTGATAAGAGCTGCAGTTTGTAATTTTTGAGCCTAGGCTCTTCTGCACACTGGGGCTCCTGGTACTTGTTACCCAGTGAAGGGCAGGATGAAGACTGCAGCTCCCTGTGGGCAATACCGGGCAAGAGAGGCTACCTGGTAAAACCTGGTAAAAAACATAATTGAAGAAGTATTATGACATCTGGGTTGACTAAAAATAATTGTATTTATTGGATACATTCTTTTTCATAAGGAGAAGCTCTTTACTCCTGTGGATAGCAGGCAATACCCTCAAGAACTGCGAAAGCCGGATTTGTCCAACAGAAATGTCAACAGAAATCTTTTAGGTCAGTTGTCATAATACCACCTTGTACAATGAAATCAGTGAACGAAGTTATCTTCCTGGTTTACCCAGAAAGAATCAATGGAAACAGGCCAGGTGGATCCCAGGGTTGGATAGTGAGCCAGCTTTAGTGCACAGCAGCTGCTCTGCTCATTGCTTCAGCAGGGAAAGACTTAGCAGTATGTTAAGGAATCACTGCATGCACTAGGGAATTCTCTTCTGTAGAAGTACATCTTTATTGTTCCTAGATTCATTAGGAGTAGCAAACTGATGTGCAAAAAAAAAACAAAAACAAAACCAAAACCCAACAGCCCCCCCCCCCCCAAAAAAAAGAAAAAATCACATCTAAAAGCCAAACAGGGCCAAAGTGCCAAGAGATCTTCCTGGTGTTCCTGGGGAGGCATCATGCAGCTGAGGTAACTGGCTTCTCCAGCCTGCTAATTACCTTAATCCATTTTCAAGGAAGGAGGTAAATTGTCAGCATGACATATTTTCCTTTAGCTAATCAATGCTGTGTGATGCAAAGAAAAGGAAAATAACTCCCTTAATTCACAATAACCTTCCTTCAGAAATCTTCTGGTTTTTCATAGTCAGTTACTGCAAAAGAGAACAGGTTAAATAATGAAAACGCAGGAGAAACGTCTGCTGTGCCTTTCATCTCTCCTGGGCAGCCCTGAGAACAGGCACAGCGAGGAGACAAATACTCTGTTATGATCAAGAACAGAGGCAGGAGCTCCCTCCAGCTTCTCCACAGCTGCATTGCTAGTGCTCTCATCAGCAAACTGCTGGGATTTTCCTCTGTCCTCACCGAGCAGCAGCAGAGATGCTCCAAGAGCCTCCTTGGAGGCATCCACTGAGCTGGTGCTACAGCAGGGTTAGGACTCATGATGTCTGGGAGGCTCACATCAAGCCATCTGCTGTGTGCTTCTTCAGGGGGCTGGATGAATGAACCCAAGTCCAAGCCCTCTTTTGTAATCTTTTTTTTTTTTCTTGTTAAATATGGGCAGAGCCTGCGGGTACTCAGGGAGGATGTCATGGGCCTCCTCTTCTCTAGAAGTGTTGACTGACACAAACATGCATTCCCTGCCTCACTGGCACACACAGATGCTTCTCCCAGCCCACTGTATCAGACTCCCTTTCTGCTCCAGATGGTGTATGCACTGAGAGTGGAAGCAAAAGTGAAAAGTTTCCCGGAATAAATTTGATCATATAAATGCATCTCCATGAAATGAGAAAGTTTTTAGCAATTTTAAAAAAATTCAAATTTATTTTAAAAATAAAAACATTATGTGGAGAACTTTCCTTTAAAAAAAAATAGTCCAGTTTAAAAGGAACTGAATTCACTGACTAGGAATTAATTAGAATATAAAAAGACACATTTGACTGAACTCGTAAGAAATGAGTTTATAGCTGTTTAACAATGGCCAACATGGAAAAAAAAATTAGCTTAGTGTATCAACCAATTGTTTTATTTATTTTTATATTCTGTCCTAATTCTGGAAGACGACATGGTTAAAAATCCTAAAAGCAGCATGGGACCCATGCAAGATCTTCTACAAGTTACCTAATGAAAAACATTAGGTAGACAATTTCAATTTTTTTAAAGTTTTTTTTAATGTATTAGCGTGCCACTTTGGTAGCCATTTCCTTTCCCAGCAAAAAGCTATGAAACAGGCAAGAGGCTCAAGAACTTGTTTAGGCAAAGATTTTCTGCAAATTTAAAGGGAAGAGGGAGTTTCAGAGGATGGGTAGCTCTCTAAAGAAACAGTATTTAAAGCATACATGCGTGGTTGAGAGAGCTGATTTTCCTCCTCTACCTCTGCTGCTCTTCTGTTTTCCCACCTGGAGTACTGTGTCCAGTTGTGGAGTCTCCAGAATAAGTAGTACATACAGCTTCTGAAATGTGTCCAGAGGAGAGCCACTAAAATGATCAGAGGGATGGAGCACCTCCCCTTTGAAGACAGGCTAAAGAATCTGGGGTTGTTCAGCCTGGAGAAAAGAAGGCTCCAAGGTGACCTTACAGCAACCTTCCAATGTCTGAAGGGGCCTACAAGAAAGCTGGGGATTTTTGCATGGGTCTGTAGTGAGAGGACAAGGGGCAATGGTTTAAAACTTGAAGAGGGGAGATTTAGGTTAGACAGTAGGAAATAATTTTTTTCCTGTGAGGGTGGCAAGATGCTGAAACAGGTTATTCAAGGAAGGTGTGGCTGCCCCCTCCCCAGAAGTGTCCAAGGCCAGGCTGGATGGGGCTTTGAGAAACCTGGTCCAGTGGGAGGTGTCCCTGCCCATGCAGGGGGGTTGGAACTAGATGATCTTTAAAGTCCCTTCCAACCCAAACCATTTGTATTGTATGCTGGGGTTGAAGCACAGCACGAAAGCAACCTGGCTCTAGGAACCAGCCTGAAACTTGAGAAAAAACAGAAAAATTGGATATAGGGTAAGTTATTAAAGAGAAGAATGAAATTATAAATGTAAAATCAAAGGTGAAAGACACAGAACAGAATCAGAGCACAAAAGCATTAAAAGGGAAGTATGTAAATTAATGTATTAGCAAGACAATGATGATTGCTTCTCAGTGGGAAGGGAGCAGCTGGCACAGAAGATCAGAGAAATTAATGTTTTGCTCTAATATTCATTGAGAAGGATCCAACTAGGACATGGATGGAGGCAACAATGATGTGCAGGGAAGGGGTGGAAGGACTAAGATAATACCAGAAAAGGAGCAAGCCAATGAGCAATTTGAAAAGGTAGAAACCATCTCAGCTTATTCAACTGGCTAGACCTGATGAAATGCACCCAAGGTGCTCGTCAGTCTGCGAGGGAATGTGTCAGAACCGCTAGAAGTTTTTGCTGAGAGCTTGGAGAAAGAGTAGAATGCTGGATAATGGAGAAGGAGACAGGCAAGATGTTCATCTTTAAAAAATGAGTGAAATGTCCAAGGATAATAGAGCAAGTGGCTTCAATTTCAGTTCCTAGAAAAGCACTGGAACAAATTATCTAATTATATGTGAACATACAGTGAGCAACCAAACTACAAGCAATAAGCACCACCAACTCATTAAAAATGATCATGCCAAATCAATCTAGTTTTTAACCTGTTGCCTTACCAGGATGTAAAATCTCAGAGGGCCTTGGGTTTTGGTTTGTTTGTGGGGGGGTTTTGTCTTTTTTGTTGTTGTTATTTTTTTCCCTTGTTGTTTTGAGGTGTTTAGTTTTTTTTTTCCCTCCTACGTTCATCTAGGTTTGGAAAGGAGAAATAATCAGTCACCCTGTGAAATGGACCAACATCAAGGGTCTTTGGGAATACAGAAGTTTAATAACATGCCATGAAATAAGGATCTCTTCAATGTTTATATATTTTATTCTTAATGTTTTGTATCTTTGGATATCCAGACAGCACAAGCTGGTTCCCCACTGCCCCTAGAAAGTATTTCTTTAAACCTCATAGTAAGAGTAAGATTTACATGGCACCCTGGGGTTCACAAATGCCTAATGAATGTAAATACACATTTCTGTGTGCACATGAAAGTGCACTGCAGCGGCACCCAGAGATGTTTTAAAAATAATTATCTGCATTAGTCATGGGGTTGAGCAAGAAACACTTTTCTAAAGGCAGCGTTGTCAGCCTCCTTCCACACGCAGTGGAGCGTGGGGAGGTGCAGGCTGAGATCTCATCTACTAAGCCAGTTGATAAATACCTTACACCACTTGGCATGAAAAATTAAGTTGTGAACTATACAACATATGTGAATTATCTTCTAATTTTATTACACAGGACCTTGCAGTGCAATGCTACTGAGAAGGCAGTAAAGCTTGGTTTGCAGCTCTTAAGAAGTCAGACTCTCTCCTGGATGATGGAACAAGGGAATGCTACCAGTACCACAGGTCTTCCAGGAACATATGCAATTTGTTTAATAAAAAAAAAAAAAAGAAAAAAAAATAAATTCATATGTTGTTGGACTTGAATGCTCTACCTTCTCCTAGTTCTTCCGGATTTTTCCTCATGTAGATTAAAATCTCTTTCACTAAAAAAATATCTCCATCACAAATGAAACACTGGAAAACGTTGCAAAAAGTACTTTTATCAAGATACTCATTATGGCCACAGAAGAAACCTACACCCAACCAACAAACCTTTAATGCCCTGGAAATAGAAAACCATTAGCACGGATAAGTTGACTAGGACCTCATGGGACGCACCCAAACCACTCCAAAAACCAATGTAGGTTCACAAATCCATGGGGCAGGAGTGGCTTGCTACAGGTCACCAATGCTGTCATGGTGACTTGCCAGCTATTGCTCTCAATGGCTCCTTTTCACCTTCTTTAAATCCTCCCCTCATGAAGAGGGAGAGGGTCTCCCAGTTGCATTTGGGCCTGGAACAGTTCAGGTGAAGAGAGGCAGGATGCTGAGAGAGTTTGAGGATGTGCAGGTGGAAAGACCTCTTGGGCACCTGCAAGGTGTTCACTGTGAGGTAAAGGGAGCAGCGTGCAGGCTGTGGCAGAGGCTGGGCAGCCAAAATGTGGGCAGCAGGTGACCTGTGTGGCACCTGCTTGTAATAAGTGGTGGGGACTGTCATAGTTGGCGGATGAGGAACTAAAGGAGGAGGGTTTTTAGTGTCTGAGAGAGGCAGCACCCTGCCCTTCCCGCCCATCCATCCTCTCTCAGGCTCAGGCAGGCCGCAGCCCCCTCTCTATCGCCCGCTCCTCGCTTCCTTCCCCTGCGCTCCTTTACCCCCAGCTCTCCCCCTGCTCTTCAGAATCCGCATCCATCGGGTGCTGGGAAGAGCCGTGGAGCCCTCTCCTGAGGCGGCCCTGCTCCCAGGGGCCCTCAGCCACCTCTCCCTGACACCATCCACATAGGCTTGTGGATATTTGTATTTTTTGTTACTTTACCCCTTATATGTTATTGTCTTTCCCCTTTTAGAGAGTGATTAGGTATTAGAATGGGCTGCCCAGGGAAGTAGTGGATTCTCCATCCCTGGAGATATTTAAAAAGAGACTGGATGTGGCACTCAGTGCCATGGTCTGGTAACCGCAGCGGTAGTGGATCAAGGGTTGGACTTGATGATCTCTGAGGTCCCTTCCAACCCAGCTGATTCTATGATTCTTTGCTAGTAAATCTGTTTACATTTTTTGGTTTTTTTTAACTTGCAACTTCAAGTCTCTAGTCTTTGTTTCCCTTTTTACCCTCCGTTTGGGAGGGTGGTGGTGGTGGGATAATAGAGAATAATTCTGTCCTTTGGTTTTTGGTCCACCCAAAGTGCTAAGCGGTGATAGGGACCTAACAGAAGAAGACAGGAGCACCTGGTAGAAATCGGGATACTTGCAAGTTATCAAGAGGCAGAAAATCATTGGTTAGATTTCTCTTTGTTTAACCATCCCTGTCATGTTACCTTGGCTCAATGCACCAAGATCCCCTCCCACAAGTAAACCAAAAGACTGACAAATACTGGCCACTGAAAAAAACCAAACTGACCTCAGCTTTCTAACTGTTCCACCCCCAATAAATAAGAGAAAACTAAGAAGCCTTTTCAACAAAAAAACTTCATATTGTCCCATTTCCTTTTAGCAACCACCTCCAACACATGCACATAAGCAGTGGCTGCATTGCAGACACCATCTGCTCCAGCACAACAGCGACTCACGCACTGCTACCCACTCGGCATGACCAGAATTCAAAGCTGAATGCTGTGTGTGTGCAGGGGAGGCACATGTGTTGTGAGAAATGGAGGAGAGCAAACTGGGATAAGGAAGGGACTGTCACTGCTGCAGGGGGAGCAGGGTGCAGCTAAGATGAACTCTTCGCTTCAGAAGGATGCCAAGTTGGCTACTCCCAAGAAGGGAGGAAAAATAAACATCCCAGATGCACCAATGCTTCTGTGTCTTGTAAATTGCTTAGTCCTGAGGCAGCCACCCAACACTGTTGCACCATCAGCTATAGCTAATAATACAGTTCTTAAAGTGCAAAACTTACCCAGTGCAGAACTCCGTAGAATATTTTCCCACAAGTAAGGCATCCCATGGAATACATGTAAATCAGTCTGGGAGCTGGCATCAGTCCTGGTATGGGCAGAGGACCACAACTTGGGCCAAGGCAATCCCATGCTGGAAGGAGAAAGGATTGAGGATAGCCCTGAAGAGAAGCACTTGGGGGTGACTAATGGTAGACCAGAAACTTAAGATGAGTTGCAATGTGTGCTTACAGCCCGGAAAGGCAACCTTGTCTTGGGCTGCATCAAAACCAGCACAGACATCTAGTCAAGAGAGGTGATTCTCCCCCTCCACTCTGCTCTTTTCAGACCCCACCTGGAGTACTGTGTCCAGTTGTGGAGTCTCCAGAATAAGTAGTACATACAGCTTCTGAAATGTGTCCAGAGCAGAGCCACTGAAATGATCAGAGGGATGGAGCACCTCCCCTTTGAAGACAGGCTAAAGAATCTGGGGTTGCTCAGCCTGGAGAAAAGAAGGCTTCAAGGTGACCTTACAGCAACCTTCCAATATCTGAAGGGGCCTACAGGAAAGCTGAGGTAGGGCTTTTTACATGCTTGTGTAGTGAGAAGACAAGGGGCAATTGTTTAAAACTTGAAGAGGGGAGATTTAGGTTAGACAGTAGGAAATAATTTTTTCTGGTGAGGGTGGTGAGATGCTGAAACAGGTTACTCAAGGAAGTTGTGGCTGCCCCCTCCCTGGAAGTGTTCAAGGCCAGGCTGGATGGGGCCTTGAGCAACCTGGTCTAATGGGAAGCATCCCTGCCCATGCAGTGGGGCTGAAACTAGATGATCTGTAACCCTAGCTGTTCTATGATTCTATGGTAACTCAGCCTGCAAGTTCAGTTCCCTGATCTGACAGTTTTGCTCTGTTGGCTGTGAGCACCACACAGTCTCTGCACCTAACCTTACCCATTTGGAGAACAGATATAAATAACTGCATCTCATACTATTGTAAATTAAACTTTGCTTGGCAACAAGAGGCAAGATGTTCACAGTACCTTGCCCATGGGATGCTATATAAAAATGTATTCTCTTTTGCAAAATTTCAGCTGTTGCTACTTCTCCACCCTCCCTCAAACCAGAGAATGCAAGAAGGCTAGCAAGATCCTTGCATTACAAAAGTAAATATCTTTTTGTGTGAACTTTTTAAACAATTGGCACAATTCCTTCAAGGTCTTGTTTCCATGAAGCAATAGGATCACAGTGAGGTGGAATATTTTGCTCAGGGCTTCACTTCCTCTCAAGGAATGCTGCCAGTGCTTTACTTCAGGTTTCTAGGACTTTCTTCGTTCTTGCTTGCTGTATGTGGGCAATCTGCTCCTAAAACATTTGCTGAAATTCTTTGTGGCATCATTTGTGTGTTGAACTGTTATTACAGAAAGGTACATTTACCTGTTTATGTAGCCTGACTAGAAGAAGGATGTCATACACCTGGTTCCTTTTATACCATCGTTTGGTGGTGTGCATATATAAACTGTTTTGCCTCTACTCTGAGCTATCTTGAAAGCCCTTTGGAAGTGGGTTTGCGTTTGATACTTATTTGCACAGCATCTAGCCCCATAATTGCATCAGACGATAAACTTGAATAATAATTGGTTTGATTAAGGAAACCAGACATGACAGATAACTCAGTCTGTTTAAATATATGCTGAATGCAATCATGGCCACATAAAGTATTTTATTTTTCCCATTTTCTGCCATTTAAACTCTCTCAAATACCAGGAAATGACTTTTCTAAGTCATTAGCCTTAAAGAAGTCCTGAATCTACATAACCTTGTAATGACAGAAAAGCAAACAGTTTACACAGATGGCAATAAACCAAGCAATATTCAGTGTTAATTGAAGAAGTATATCTATGCATATATTACAAAAAAACACAAAAGCAAACACTAGGCATATAAATAAATAAAAAAACCCCACAATAAACCAAAAAAAAGCAAGCTATATACAGCTATTTTTCAATAGTTTGCATCAGGTTTTAACTTTAGTACAAAGACTACTGTGGCATGATAGAAAAAAGCACTCCTTATTTATACATTATTGATGTTACCTGTAATGCCACCTACATTTTAGACTTCCCCCTTTTCATTTGTAGTTGAGATGTCAAACTGAATTTATGCTTTCTCTGCCCTTTTTGCAGCTACTTTTTTAATTCACTTATATGTTCCACTTTATATATATATGTGTGCACATATGCACACATATATATATCCATATACACCCCCTTCCTATCTACTTGATAAAGACAGTATTTGAAACCAATGCCATTTAAGCATATCTTTAAGACTTATTTTGCAACAGCAGTTGCTAAGATGAGGTTTCTTAGTTACACAGCTCAGGAGCTTTTAACTATTTTCTTCTTTTTGAACCAGGACAGTTCTGAGTACTCACTGCTGTATCTGTCAAGTCTGCACAACAAAGAGGAAAATAATATTAATTGCATCAGGCTATGAAAAAACAGATGGCTTTATAGAGGAGGAAACCTTTCCACTCCAAAGGGAGCTCAGGCTTGCTGTAGCACCCCCCTGCTACAGGGACTGCAGCTGGACTGCTTGTTTCTCTTAATAAAAATCTAAGGGGAATGGGAAGAAGAGGAAAATGTCCTTGATAATTGTCAACCTCCTACAGAAGGTCTGATCACACTTTGATCCTGTAGGTCTTCTGCAAAGTATCTAGGCACTGTTCAGCCCTAATTTTATGTGAGCTGAAAATTCTGCTCCTTCCTCAGTTCCTGCTTTAATATTCAAAAATAGGCACATTACTTAACTGTGTAAGGAAGTGTTCTTACAGAAAGGTGGCATATTCCCAGCTGTGTGCCTGAGCCAATGGGACTTTTGCCCATGCTGACCTCTTGTTTGATGCAGCAGGCAGAGCTACCGAAGTAGGGGAGATGCAATATCACAGTAAATTTACTGTGAGCAGTTCTCACAGGGAACAAAAAATTACATTCTCTATTCAAAACACAACTATTCTCAGCAGTAACATTTCTGAGAGACACTTAAGAAAAGAGAGCATATTTTCTTGTAATAGTATTTCTTAAACCGAAAGGCAAGGTCATCAACATAGGGCAAAATCATTCAGCCATGATTCTTCTAAATGCAAAATGACACTTTCAGAAGATCTGAATACAGACACAAGCATATTAAAAGGCCAAAAGCATTTCAGGTTTTGGCATGCAACCAGATGATTGGAGTCGCTACATCCTTTTAGGCTAGGTATTATACATAAGCAAGTTTTCCCCTTTGAAACCAGCAAGCTTTTGCTAACTTGGCCTCTGTATAAATGCATGGGAAACTGAAAAGCTACACTACTTTTACATGGCATTTGGATGAACATGCAGGAGCAGTTATCAGGTCTAAAAGCTCAGGGCATTTGGGCTAACACACCAAACTCTGAAGGCCACAGTTAAGTAGGACCAAATCCATTAGCAATCAGTACTCCTTTGGTACTCTGTGGGCTACATTGATGCATACAGTGTAGTTTTTAGCACAACCCTTTATTTGCTATTAACATCAGCATTAGTGACTCCCTAGCCCATGCTATCACATGTGCCTGTGCAACCTGAGTGTGCTCAAGACAATTATCAATTATGCTTGAGAGAGAGAGCTAGTGCTGAGGAAAAGTTCTCCTGCCAGTGCTAAATAATGTATTTTAAAAATTTTAATTGATCCATAAAAGTGAAGTCTCTGGTAATGGATAGTGTTGCATCGTCTCTGGGTGGATGCTAAACCCAATGAAATACAGCAAAAGGAAATCACACTACCTCTGCTTTAAAACAACAGAACTCCCAGCAACAGAACAACAGCAACATCAGACTAACACAAAAGATGCAGAGTCTGGCCTTTAATGTTCCAGTGAAATACTGTTGTCCTTCATCCTTGGAGGTGGACATGTGAAACTGAACTTGTTCTGAACCCAGAGATCATCAGTCTCCCCAAGGGCCTTGCAGTTATTCTCACACAATGATGCTTTCTAACAAATTGAAGACTTCAAATTTTGCCATTGGAATAGAGAAACAAGCTTTCTTTATCAGATTAGCTTTTGCACATGCTACCATTGCATATTTCTTTTGCAGTACGTGAAAATCAATTTGCTTACATTACCCTAGGACTGCTCATAAAATAGAACTGGATTACAAATAGAGATAAAATTGGATACTTTAGAAATTTTTATATCAGAATATTTTACTTTGACTACTGTAAGAAAGGTAAGCTATGCTATCACTGCTTGAAAAATTTTATGTCACTGAGATTGGATACTAAAAAGCTATACATGGAAATAATACATATATTGAAAAATGCAGGTTTGACATATATATGTATATTATATATACCCGATGGTGATGAATTCAAGCAAGACAATCAGAATTCAGGTTCTCTCACCAGTGACTGATGACATCTTAGGAGCCTTTGACATGAGTTACGTAGACACCTCTTCCTCACTCTTGGCTTCCTGGCAGGGCACCCTGCAGGCTTGCTGGCACCTTAAGGATTTTAAAGGATTGTCTTGCACATAGGAACAGAGTACCTTGTGAAGATATGGCTACATGTTTCTGTAAGTTGTTTCATATGGCTTTCCAGCAAAAGCTTCATCTTAGTGGCTTTCCATGCAGCTATAGAGAACTCCAACCTGCATACATCACCATGTCCAAGCTGCCTTGATGGTTGCTTTTGGTCTTGGGCTTTCACCACAATTTCATTGGGTTCAAAGCTTCATCATAAAGGATTATTAGCCTCAACTTAAGACGACTAATCAGTAGGAAGAGCCATGGCTTGTGAACAGCAAAAAGGGCATCCTGACAACCATCCCAGTCTTTAGCAAAGTCCCTAACATATTTTAAGATCAGTGCTCCCTCCGCCTGAAAGCCTTGGATTCAGTCTTCAGTGTGCTTTCTGTTTTGAAACATATAAATTTGTATTTAACATCCACATGTAAATGGAAATCATTCAGGAGCAGCACACCACAGGGCTCTAGATTGTTGTGAAAATATGACAACCACCGAAGCAACAGAAGGTGTAGAAGATGGGACTACTCAGACAGCTTGGGAAAACATCCTGAGGACATGGGAAATCCCCAAAGGAAGTCTCGTCTGCACATCTGATACATAGTAGCAAAAAAGCAAACCTACACATAAACAGTTGTTTAAGTGGCCTTGTATGACATCAGTGCAAAGGTTTATTGGTTTAAGGAATCAAGGTAACCAACCGCCTTTTACTAAAATTGTTACAAATTAATTATTCCTAAAATTTTTTGGCTTATTTGATTGCTTTACTTACTTCTCCAGCAAGTTATTTATGGAAGAATTACACGCTATCTATAAGAAGCAGACACTTTCTATACACGTCTGCTTGCTTAGATAAAATTCAAGCTGCAATACATGACTTTCTACAGGATTAAAAAGATCAGTAACTTCTCCTATGCAACTCTTGCTTTCTTCTTGAATAAAGTCACAATAAAGCCATGTAGCTAAAAATACTTTATTTCACCATTAGCCATAAAATCAATAAGCATAAAATCATGGCTGTGATATTTTTGTTCAAAACAGTTCCAAAGCCCAAGAAAACTATACTAAAAACATTAACCAATACTTTATTCCTATAAAAATAAAAAAGAAGAAAATTATACATTCATGTCAAGAAGTCTCTACATTTTTAAACAATAAATTAAGCTTTTTAATATCAACATAAATTTACATTTCAAATGATTAAAAAGAAAAGTACAGCTTAGGATACAAAATAAATTCCTTCCCTACCTTTCAAATACATTCTCCATCAAATACATTCTTCTGTTCCTTTAACGCACTGACACCTAAGATGTCAGAAGAAATTATAGAGTGATATAGAAATAATCATATAAAAGAAAAAATCCAGAGTCACTTCATGGATATTATCTCCTGACCTTTTTCTATATATCTGACAAAAAATGCTAAATGAACATATTTGAAAATACAAACTTAGTAACTAGAATACCAGAATCTTTTGCAAAGCTTGCAAGCCAAACCAAACCAAAAAACACTCCACAAAACTTTCCCATCTGTTATGTACTTTAATACAGTACTATTAAGCACAATTCTGTATCAGTTGTAAAAAAGGTAATTTTTAACCCATACATCATTTGTAATTGTGAATACCTGGCAGATTTTAAAGTCTTGAGAGGTCTGTCCTTATTATTTATCATGTATCTCTCTGTTAATATAAGCATTGATGCTTGTAATTTATTTTGCAAAATCTGGGTTTGAAATATACTTACATTCGACCACACATTAATTCTCTACCTAATTTCTACAAGCAGTAATTTCCATTAAAAACTAGGAAAGCAACAGAAATACCAGGTTTTCCTTCATGTACATGAAGTTCTGAATGAGAAGGGCATCTGAACAAGAATAACTCAGCTGCTGTCAAGCTGACTTGCTCCTTTTTTGAAGCAAATGAAGCCCATGAAAATGACAACTGCTGGTTTTAGCTTTTTTAAATTTTTTTTTCCCCCCCTTTCTTTTTCCATGTAAGATTTCATGGTTCTTGCAAACATAGAAATACTCCTGATCTTCCTTTAAACTAGACTGCTAAGGTCAGGTAAGACAGGCACACCACTACAGTCAACACTGATTTACTGAGCAGGCTTTCAGCCTCTGCCCTAAGGAAGGAAGCCCTTTCTCATTCCATCCCTCAGCAAGGATTTCTGAACTAGAATTGCAACCAACCCTTCAAAAGAAGAAAAGTTCATCAGCACAATTAGTTTGATGCCTAGTTTTCTGTGCCTTATTGGCCATACTGCTTACTAGTTGAGCACTGGTTTTGTTTATGACTACATGAGATGCAGCCACAGTCATACTTCTAGCAGCTTCTTTTTTGTACAATTGAAGTATTTTTTCCTTGTAAAAGCTATAAGCATGATTTGTATAATTTTTGGTAAACAATTCTTCCTTGTTTGTCCCTACCTGAAGATTCAGATTTTCAGCATTATTTTTTTAAGCATCAATTCTAGCTCAGCACAAGAAGACTTCCTGATGCTTGTGTGAGCAAGCTCCAAAGACTTCCTTAATTCCAAAACTGCTATTCTGCAAAAGGCAGAGAAAAATACGATGCTAGATTGGTTTCAGATGGAAACTGATGTTAGGTAGCAGATTTAATACATCTAGCAAAGCATCTGCTTTCTCTTATCATGCATGGCAACCTCACTAGTTACCTATCCACATTCAAATTCCATTTTTGTCTCAGAAATAGACACCAGAAGACAGCCAAAATAATTTTTGGAAGGAGAAGATTTCACTTTTGTTTAATGTTACTTAAAATTACAGACCAGTAAATTCAGAAAAAATTAAACTTATTTTCTAGGTTAGTTTATAAAAATTAAATCCCATCAACAGCAGGACTCTACTGAAGAAATTGCTCCAAGAAAATGATGCACTTTAACATAGAAAAGTATTCTGCAAAGGGAATTTTTTTTTTTCATTTCCAGCCCCTACACATCATCTGCTAAAAACATTTTCATCTTCACAAAACAACTTAAAATTTAAATATAATAAAAAACAGGTCTTACCAGCTTTGAACAAAAGATTTCGTGTATGTGTTTTCAAGATACAACTATGATTTTTAGAACTGCTAGCAGCACTGTAAATTCCTCAGAGACGTTCTCAGTGGGCTGAACACCCCACTACATTTTCAGATCAGGTGGTAAATAACATCATATCTTAAGCAAGAGCAACATCACTTGCTTGCCTATGAGAAAGTCAGGTTTACAGCTTTGGGAAACCTCCAAGTGTTTTTATAAGGTAAAACAATGACAGTGCTAGAAATGACATCACGAAAGCCAAGAGGACAGAAGTTGAGCAACTAACAGTAAACCAAAGTGTTTCATTAATGTCTATTTAGAAATGGCTTGAATATTTCAAATATGTATTTCATTAAAAATTAAAAACCTGCAGCTAAGCTCAGAACAACAACCTAAGACTCTTATCCAAGTACTCTGCAACAAAATATGGCGAGTCAAAGGCACATTCTAGTCCACATTTCCAAAGTCACCTCTTGCGATGAATTTGTCTTTACAATAACAAACAAAAATCCCTGAGGCAATAGTTGCTTGTCTCCTACCTACAGCCAAAACTAAACAAATAGTGTCAACAGTCTACACAATTTGCTTTTACCATGATATTCTTGGTCCTTAACAATTGCTCCTTATGTCAGTGATCAAATCAGACCACTACTGTCACTGTGTTAGAGTGAGCTGAAAAATAGTTAAAACTATAAATATCACATGCTACTACTATGTTTTCTATTCAGAGAAACTTATTTTTTTGAGGTGGTTTTTTTTTCTTTTTTTTTTTTTTTTTTTTTTTTTTTTAAAGAGAGCAAGTTTTGGTGATTGTGGATATTACTGTTTGAAGCTTGTACAGCTACCGAACAACTAAAACATTACATAAATTAAAACTAAAGCATATTGCATTAGATTGCTATATTTAAACTGTTACTATAATACTATTGTTAAAACAGTCATCCGAGATGGCTTAACACTATCAGTGTCAGAACTTAAATGCAAGAGAATCCTTTTAATCAAAATATTATGTTTTATAAAATGAATTAATAATTCACTTGGCTTTCAACTGCCTTTGAACAAAGTATTTAATGACACAACTTTAACTTCTATATAGTTTCAATTAATAAATGCTTTTAACCAGATACACTATTTGCAGGTTACCAATTGAAATCTAAACATTTCCCACAGCACTTTTTTTTTTTTTTTTTTTCTGGAAAGGAGTTTGTTATGTGAAGGAGAAAAATAAACTTGCACTTATATGCTGCACTTCAGGATACAACAATAAAGCCATTATCAGTGAAATAACTACATTTAAATTTTAACTGACTGAATATGAACCACAGGTTTATTTTAATAATTTTCAATTGGTGGACAATTTATACATTAAGTTTGACACATAAGAAAACTACTGACAGGGAAGTACTTTTGTTGTAAAACAGTATCATGTTATGCTTGTAATAAAGCAAATATATGGTTCATTAGATATTTCAGAACTACAGTTCTTTTGAAACATATATATATATACACACATATATATATGTATTCTTAACCCTGTATCACATAGTAGAAAAAAGGAGGGGAATAAAGAATACCAGCTGTTAAAAAATAAGCATAGATGAAGAGCTATTGCTGAATTTATAGGTATGCTTTAATTGCACACTATTAGTACCAACACCTGAAAGACAGGGCTATTGACAGCAAAACCCTGGATTACAAAAGTTTTTTTTTTTTTTTTCTTTAAACACCACCACTATTCAGGGTGTGGTTATATTTTAATGATTTGTGTTTCATACATCCCGTTATACAAAAGGCATTCATGGTTTACGGCACCATTTTTCTTATTACCAATACATGATAAGATTTGTCCCTCCCACCTCCTCCACAAAAGTGTTCCCCTGCAGTATTTCTGAAGACACCCTGAACAGCCATTCAGTCACTTCTGTATCAAATATAAAGCCATTTTGTTAAAATTTAATCTGAAGACTAAATGCTAGTGTATTTCACAGTGATGAAAACCTCACAGGCTCATTACTCCCTCTTCATTCACTGCCATGCTTGAAATTCTGAATACTTACTGTCATGCTCACACCAGGGCAGGGAAAACAAGGTTAAACTGCTGTTTATGAAGGTTGTACAGAATCTTGACTTCACAGCATTTTCTGCTATTTGTCAAGTGCTTGACAGTTAAAAAAAAAAAGTGTTTTGAGTTTTAACTCTTACAAAAAAACCCCCAAAACCAACATACTCTGCCCTTTTAGGTTCCCAATTCTTGTGGAAACAAAAGCCAGCAGATGTTTTCATAATTATGCTTCCATTGCAAGATCAGATCTAAAGCATGTATCATGCAGTGCAAAGTCGTCACACACTACAGAGAGAAGACAAAGCTCCCTTCCTTCTTCCCTGTGAACCCTACAGGCACATGTGCAAAACCCAGCAAGAATGAAATAAAGATGGACACAATGTACAAGATACTTGAGTAGTTAATATTTGCCTTATCATTTTACAAAAAAAAAAACAACCTAAAAATCAAATATTAGAGATTGTTATTATTATTATTATTATATCTTTGAGTAGTCTCTTAGTGGTCAGCAATTTCAAAGAAGTTATTAAAACCCAAATAAGAATTCAGGAATTGTATTACAAAATCCATCTAAGTTTACCAGAACAAGAGCAGCATTTGTTGTCACAATACAACCATCATCATTTAAACACACACATACTAACATAAGTCAAGCTTAAACCATATATTTTGAGACTAGAGTTATATACAGAATAAATTTACAGTGTTTTGGTAAACACATATTCAACATGAAGAAACATAAACAGCAATAGCCTTGTACACAAATAAATTGTAATTTTAATCAAATACTTGATGAAAGAAATGGATGCCACAAAGAGATGCTCTAAATATTTTCTATTTATTTTTCTTGCTTTTTTCCTTCTTGACAAACTATTACTTGCAAGTCATGCCAACTGTAAGGAATGGCTTTGAGACCTGGGCACAATAAAACTTAAAAAACAAAGCAAAATTTAAAAAGAGATGTTTTAACAGAAAGGCACACACACAACAAAAGGAGGCTTTTCCTAACCACACAGCCAGTAGGCAGATTCTTCAGTTCCCACTGCTCCTCACGCAGGAAAAAGCCACATGGTTTTCTCATTGCTCATTATTCTAAGAACAGCAGGCAGCCTGCATTTGCACAACACTTTTTTCCACCTGTATTTTTCAAAAAGGCTTCCCAAGCAACATATGCATGTCCAGCATCATTTCACATCAGGGGTCACAGACTAAGCAACCTGTTGCAGTTTAGCAAGTCACAAGTGAAGCAGAGTTAGTGTTGCTTGCCTTCCAACATGTGCCAAATCAAGCAAGAGGATAATGGTCCAAAATATTACAACAAATTCAGTCAAAGTGAAATCTGGAATGCAGTGTATAAGAATGTAAAAAACCACCCCACCTATTCACCCTTTAACTATACAAAGCCAAAAGCCTTCCATGTTGCCAATTACCCTGCATATTCCAATTAAGATTCTTCTGATGAATAAATAGTAACCAGATATCTTCTTTACCTATAACTAATACTGTAATCCTGAAGAAAAGACCAAGCCCACAGAAGGCAAGAGCCAGCAATTTAGCACATCCTACATTCACTTTCCAGCTATCTTCTGGGGAAAAAACACAACCTTTTGGTAACATGAGAGATGCATATTGTACAGCTGTGGTAGTTTCTATAATGAAACTCCATATATAAATGAAAATGTCCATAATACAAACCATATTCTAAAATATATCTGAATGTGTGTGTGTGTATATATATATTTAAAAAGAAAATGATCTAATTTTCTCTGTTATGCACATATAAACATCTGGCTAATATGCCCCACAAAAGTTTTTCCTTATTTATGACTAATCTTTTAAATAAAGAATTTTTAAAGGTCCCTTAAGAGTATTTTTTTAAAACACTATTCAAACATGAAGAACTATCCCAGGGTAACCAAAAAGCACGCACAATATAAATTATCATCATACAAATGTGGTTAAATTGTTCAGAAAGTCCAATTCTCCCATTTGAAATGAAATGGTGACCAGTGTACCTTAGGGTGAATTATTCAGTTGCCAAATTCACTCTCTCTTTCAACGTAAACCTTCATGTGAATTTGGCTGCACTTCCATAAAGCAAGAAACACAGCAAATCTGCAGAATTCTTGCAAAAGGGAGTTGTGTTTCACTGGATAAGAGCAGTTTTTGCTGAAGGGCAGCAAGTCAACATTTTATCAACATCTGAATACTAGCAACACCTGTGCCCTTGTAAGCTTCACACCTTGAATTAGCAGCAACATATTTGATGGGTTCAGTAGTAATTTTTCTTCCAGTATTGGATTAGACTACTTTGCATACACAGTAAGTCAAAAGCCTAGTACTTGTGTGCAACGTTAATCCACATTTTTCATCTGAGAACTCATAAATACACATGGAAACAACAGTGAAATAGCTTAATATCTCATTATAAGCTAAAATATTTTCAGTCCACATATAGAAAAAGCAGTGAAAAACAAGGAGATGGACAGCAGAAACATACAAGAAGGAGAGAAGGAGTAAAATAATTAAAATTGTAAGTAGGTCACTGTAAAAAGGGCAAGTTTCATCATTTAAATTTCATCAATAGAAGATATAGACTGTAGTATCTGCATAAATGCTTAAATGCAGCATTATTTTGCAAATCACATATGGTAGATGTGATTTCTAAGAAGCATAACAGCTGGCATACTTACTAATAGTTTTACAGTAATTGAATACTAAATTTCTCCAGCTCTTATTGTACAGCAGTTATGCATTAGGCCTTTGAAGCTCTTCATCAGCCCTTCAGAAGTCATGGTTACATATTTAGTGCCCCAATAAGGAAGTTACAAATATTCACCTTCACTGAACTTTTATACAATACAAAGATATTAAATTTCTTCTAAGATGAACCATTTCAATACTATCAGTTTCTTTTTGTATTTTCAAAATACACACACAAGGACCTTTGTAACTTCCAAAGTCAAGGGTGTTTTAAGGCAGTAAAAGAGATGTATTAAGGTTTCCATGATTATGGTTTCTATGTGAATAAAGCACATTACACACATTTGCTCTCATATATTTATCTACATGACTTTGTTATACTGTACACGACTTAGCAATCTTCTTGAGAAATTTAAAGTGCCACAGTTCAAATGTGCTCATTTGTCTTTTCATGGGCTTCTAGTCCATTCTAGTTGCTTTCAGAAACAAGCCCTTGCTTTACTTAAAGAAGAGTCTTTTTAGGGGAAAAAAGTATTCATCCTTCACTGCTGTGCTAACTGGAATCCAGTGGCCGAACCAATCCTTCTTTGTAAACACGAAGAATAGCTTCACAAACAAATTTGTATTGACTCTGTGTAAGAAAGAAAAAAACAAAAACATTTATGGATGTCCAATTAAACTCCTGATTATACAGTGGTATCAATAGGATTGATATTACAGATGCTTCCTTTTCTAATGAAACAGCAACAGGAGAGAAAGTACAAAGATAGAAGGAGATCTGACTCTCCTGACTGTGCTGGCAGTAAATAAAGGTAACATTTACTCTTCTTTGATGGACAAGCATTAGAAAATACAACCCTGAAGTTTTAAAGAACACATGTGTAAATCTAAGGGAAGAGGATTTATTCATAAAAGCTATGCAAATTTATATGATTCTTCTGACTTTAGGTTCAGTGAGTTAAGTTCTTTATACATCTCATCTATCTTTTTGGTACTGTTATCTGATAATTACAAATATTCTAACTTTGTCAGTCTTACATATTACTGGACACTTTTAGGTTATGTGACAATGAATGCATTTAAAATTACCATCTAGGATATATAGATCCAACTGCCTTGATATAAGCTTTATTTTTTTCTAAGACATCTACACTATTGCAGAAGACGGAGTCGCTTTATATTCTATTTGTGATGAGACCACACACTGCCTTTTGTATCAGCATGGGATCAATACCAATGGGATGAATATTTTTGAAGAGTAGCAGCCACATTAGTTCTTCTGTCACACGATGTCTTAAGCTCATTTAGTCCTTTACAAATTATGTTAGCATTTATTTTCTGAATTATACAATTACAAAGACTATTTTCTTCCATGATCTTGTGATATGCCTATATGTTAAAAGTAATTAGTCTGTAAGCCATTTAAGAAAACTGATAAAAGGAGACATTAGCAATAGGACTGAATAAATTTTTATGACTAATACAATCCCAAGAACGCATGATGATGAAAATTTAGAAGAATTAAAAAGATAAAAGTGTACATCTCTTCTCTGAAAGTACAAAACCCCAACAAGAACATCTTTCTCCAAAGCTCCATGTCATACTCAGAGAATCACAGCTTCACATTTTCTAAATACCTTTTTACATCTTTGAAATGTTCTCCTAGTTGCCCTTGTATGTCAGCTCTTATCAACTCTACAGGAGAATCTGGAAACGTTCCCCCAACATCTCCCAAAGGACAGGACAAAAATATAATGTATGGACTGTGAAGGACCTTAGGTTACACTTAAGTACCAGTACTGAGGAACTTTATTCTTGTCCATAACCAACAATACATTTTCTATTACATAGAGAAAACTTGAGGAAAACTGGGGGATGGAAATTAATTTTCTGCATCTTGATTTTCCTGCCTTTTCTTTCAACCCTTCAGTCAATTACTCCCACCTTCAAGATCACTGTGTTCTTTTGTCTTTATTTCTTAATTACCTTGACTTTTCTCTTCATTGTTATTGTCATTTGCATATTTCTACCGCCTGAGCAAGCCAAGTGTGATATTTAGCTCTCTGTTCAATACTTCTGTTAACTCCTTTATGTGTTCAAGTTACTGAACAAATAAGAATGAACACTTCAGCATTGCTTCCTCTGACTCAGGCTCTGACTATTTGTTTTCTTTGCTCTTACCTGTTACAAGTATTCTTACTGCTCACTCAGCTGATAACTACTTCTATTATCTATGTCCTAAAGCACTTTAATATCTCTAAATTATCTTTAACTGAATACAACAGTTAGTTTTTCCTCCTTTAATTATCTTGTTAAAATGCAAGGTCATACAGCTACATAAATTTTGCTGTAGTTCTATTATTTTGGTCAAAGCTTGTGTTTTTCTGTTCCTGATGACCCAATTACAGACCTTTGAGAAACTACAGCTTTCACATGACGAAAAGCAGAAACTAAACTGCTCCTGTTGAGTCCATTCTTACTTACCGAGTATCCCCTGTCCGATGGTAACTCATAACGTGCATCTGGCTACGTGCACCATCTTAGAATTGGAGCACACACACCATCTCCACAGGGCAGCTGAACATGCTTCAGGCAAAACTATTAGAAATGAACAAACCCTCTCTTACAACTGAACAATCCCTAATGGCTTCTCCCAAAATCTCAAAGCTGAGTATCAAATACGTGCAGTGGGAATAGCTGGAATGCAAGCATGGGAATGCAACAGAGCACTCAGTATAGATGAAAATGTTAATATGCATCTCTTTGATAGTCTGCCTTCTCACACTTGAGTGCTTGCTTCTGTGTCTCATTTAGAGCACAGTATGGCAATTCTGCTCCTTGGCTTTTCACAACAGTAGCTGCATCCTTCTGAAATACCAAGTGAAATTAGTTTCACAGTGCTGCTGCTACAGATCATCCCTCTCTTGACTGTGCTAAAGGGGAACTGCAGAACATGGCCAGCAAGGTACAGAATCTCATTTTAGATACTCGGTTTTCCACACTCAGGGTCTGATTGTCAGTGCATTCATCATCATTCCCCTTATTGTTCAGTTATCTCAAACTGTAGAGTGTAAGGACAACTCCTGCTGATTTCTTTTGTAACAGGGGGGTAGTCAGACATTTGGCAAGCTGAAACTAACTTAAGGGTCTTATGTCTGATTCTCAAAAAGATGACCAGCTCTAGAAAGTTTAAGCCTGAACTTGCTCAGTACATTTTAGAAACTGAGGAGCACAGACAGGTACAACTCCAAAAGACAGCATTTGGCTTCCTACCCTGAGGCTGCTGTTTCTCCTCATGACATCCTGTGTCATACCCTGAGCTTTCATTTCTGCAAGGAACAAGCAGGGGACTCTTCAGACAACTCCCTTCTCACCCATACAGTCCCGATGCACTTCCAGGGAGTTCACTCAGACAGGAATGAACAAGAAGAGTCTCAGCAGCCTGCAGGAACAATCTCTGCTCACTGAACACTTTACTAATTCCTGATACTTTCACAATCTTTGATAATGCAAAAGACTTTTTCCCCATCTAATGAATCATAATGCTAGCTCTTTAAGCAATTATCTTGTTAATGAATAGAATTTGTCTTCTGAAGTTCTTCCTCAAAGTTCTTCTGAAGTCTCCTTCCTTCTCTTGATGCAGTAGAAATCAAGATCTTTTCTTTTGAAGATGAGAAATACCCAATTTAACTGGTGGCTTTGCAGGTGGAAACCCCTTTGCTTCCATTTATCATAGATCATTTAGGTCTCTGAAATAACCCACACTTCATAATGCTGTCACTTAACCTCTACTGCAGAAAGTAGAGCCTCCCAGACTTTGTCCTTGGTCTCCAACATCAATATATTGATTTCCAAAGCTGAAACAAAATTGCTCTCATGATCTCAAACTGTCTTTGAACCACTGCTATTGTAAAATCACCTACCACTTTCATATTTCAGATATTGCTACTACCCAACTTTTCCTGAATTTCACTCTTGCCCTTTGTTTTTGCAAATTGAAGTAGTTTTACAATTAAAAAGGATACATATATTATTCCTATCTAACTTCTACTAGTAAGGTGGCCTCTTGAAAAGCCACTTCTCCCTCTTCAAATCATACCACAAATCCTTTAATTTACCTTCAGTATGATAACTTCCTATAAGGTTCTGTACTAAAAAGAAAAGAATTATTCTAGTTTCTTGAAAAAATTAGAAAAAGGACTGTAAAGAGATGATTTGGGCAAGTCTGAATGTGCATTCTAACTACTTGCAAGCTCTAGGAATCAATTGTCTTTTAAAGACAAGGTAAAAAATTTTTACAGAAAGGCTAGATACACACCTCAAAAGCAAAGCAGCCTTAGTCACCACATTATGTTATGCTAAACATAGTTAGCATGAAGTATAATGGTAACTGAAGACTCATACAACTAGATTATTAAAAACCTTTCTTTGATCTGTTTTAAACCTGAACAAGTGCAGTGTACATATAGAAAATGAGGCTTCCACTCCATCACTTACTGATGTTTGCACCATCATAGCTCGCTGGTCTCGCATTTTTCGTACAATATCCAGTGGATAAACAGGTTGATTTCTTTCAATCAAGCACATGGCTGTTTCCATAGTGACCAATACCCCAGTGCGACCAATTCCAGCACTGTGAAATGCAACAAAAAAAAAAAAAAAAAAATCTATAAAATCGAGTTTTTGCAATGCATCAAATTCATATCCCAATCTTAGTACTAGGATGCTAAATAGCCTTAGAAATTACAAGATGACCTTAAATAAAATTCTGAGTTGAAAGCTTAACTAGAGTAATGCTTCCTAACAGTTACTACAAGGAAAAGAATTTTTATATGAACAATACTAAAAACTCAGTTAAAGGAAATGGATTTTTAACAATTGTAACTTCTTACAAATCTGATTTTACTGGTTTGGTATTTTTAAAAGCACTCAAAGGCAGACAAAACTTTGCAGTATCATTTAAAATGATGTTACAGAGGTAGTACAGGATAAAAATGGAGAATAACTTACAGATTATCATCCCTGTGGTAATTTTACGATTAAGCCATTTCATCAAAAGGTTACAGGAGAAGGAGAGAGAAAAGAAACTTGCCCTTTGTCTCCACCAAAGAACGCTGATATTGAAAAGCTTAATGTTTTCCTCCGATTCAAGGACTCCCATGTATTGCAGACAAACATTTCAGAGTAAATGCTTACTCTAAGGTTGAACCAAATCAATATTCAGAATTTTAAAACACAGGTACCTGCAGTGAACAAGGACGGGCTCATTCTCTACTCTCTTTGGCCTCATACAGGTCACAAACTCCAAGAAGTCCATAGAGTCATCAGGAACACCATGGTCAGGCCAAGCAACATACTGGAGATGGGTGATGGTGTGTTGCTGTTCTGTCTAAAATACAGTGAGATTTTGAAAAATGTTCAGTGTTATGACTACTGTATTGACATTTACTAGATACAAGTTATACTTTCCACAGTAAGTGTATTCTGTAGGTACTGTAAGATGCATGACATAGAAAATTTTTGTAATTTTAAAATTCAGAATAAAGTATGAGCATGTTATTCTTAGAAAACACTTAAAAGTCATAACTAAGTTAAAAGATACTAAGTTTCATTTCTGTGTTCTGTTGACCTATTATACCTTGATATCAATGACAGACCTGAGGTAAAATACAAAACACTTATGAAATCTAATTTCACTGATGTCCATTGCTAAACGTTACATTTGAGACACTACTGAAAAAAGCCAACTTCATCAGTGCATTAGTCTGTGAAAACTGGCCTTTCCCTATTAGTCCATGCAAGAATGTTTTCCCAAAATCACAAAATGGTTTGGGTTGGAATTAACCTTAAAGATTACCCAATTCCAACTCCCCTAGACCAAGTTGTTGCAGCCTGGACTTGAACATTTCTAGGCAGGAGGCAAATGCTAGTGATGCTAGTAACTGTAGGAGGATTTCTCCTTTTCTCTTAAGTGCACAACTACTGAAATGTATGACCTCTTTCAAATACTTTCCACTGCTAGCCTTCCTCTTCCATTTGAGAAAGTGGCTCTACTGCCAGGGTACAGTCTAGTAAGACACAGAAGGCAGAATAACTACTTCCCAGGTACCAAGTAGAGTCCTAGGAAATACGTTTGAGTTGGAGTAATTGCAGATATTTACAATTACCTCCAGAGACATGAGTACACAATTCACTCTTTGCTTCTTAAAAGTAATCACAGTAATCAAAGTATGAGTAATCAGTACTAAAAGGTCTACCATAAAGCCCAAGTGGACAATGCAATCTCAAGTTAATGACCAAGCTCAATGTAATACAAACTGCATTGGGATCTATCATCCAGGACATCAAAAGACCACACGACAACAAGAATCTTGGCAAGAAAAAGTGTGGTCTTTTTCTGTTCAGTTTTGCTGCCATTATGTAGTTGAAATTGACCAAATGATTACCTTTAAAATTTTCTGAAATGCCACAGATTGAGTAACACAAAAACATGACAAGAAAATGTCATTAAAAAGTCCTCTTTTGCGAATCTGCGTTTGCTCACTCAGAATCTTTTAAAAAGGGAAATGATATAATGCAGCACCTACATGTAACAGCTTGAGCTGGTTCTCTGAAATGAGAGACATTTGAATTACAGCATTCAGGTGAGACAAAGATTTAACTAATTCTAAAATTATCCATGACTGAGCATGCGGTCAGCTTCCACCTTCATCAAGAAATTCAAGCCACACATCATGGTTAAGTGCCAGAGGCACACTGAGACACTCAAGGACCACAGACAATCAACTATAGCATCAAAAGCCATTTTACAAGCTAGGAAAAGATGAGAGAGTTGATTATTAATTTTACTTAGCAGTAATCCAGGCTTGAATATATTGAACTGCCTTTTTTTCTTAAATAAGAAAAAACTGCTCTGATGTTAAGTAAAAGCATGTTACATAAGACTTCTTCAGAGTAAGAATAGATTGTAAGAACACACTGTTACATGCCCTATTCATCCCTAGAGACCAACGTACCTGTTTGTTAAATATTCCAGGTATGCCTCAGTATAGTTTATTATATATATATAAAATATAGTTTATTATGTATGTTTCAATACACTCTATTTTGATTCTTTTGACCAAGCTCTTCTGATTAAAGTCATTAAAACTTGATCACTACATCACTTGCTTTTCAAAATCCAGACATATTTTAGTCATTTCATTACTAATGTAAACCTATCTTGAACAGTAGCTGTATTTGTGTATGTTATAGAACAAGTTCTTCTAATTTTATGTCTAATGCAGGAGATATAAAATCAGTTCTATGATGAAGTCCAGATTTTGTTTTTTACACTATTTTTAGAGTTTGTGTGGTGTTTTTTATTTTTTAAATAATATAAAATCTTCAAGGCTTTACACTCCTAAAGAAAGTCAGCTTTTAAATTCAGAAAATGTCAGCCAATTACCACCACATCTGTGGTATCACGGTTATTAAAATCTAACACTCACACATTAAAAAAACCCTCTAGAATTATAATTACTGGCCATAGTTAGCCACACTACATATTCCATAAGAAAAAAACCTATTTTTAAACACAGTATTGCTGCCAGACCCAGCTTCTTGGTACACGCCTGGTGATGGAAAATAAAGTTAGCTTCTCATTATACTCAAGTTGTTCTCCAAACCTTTATTCTCTGCAAGTCATCTAAAATCCTTCTCACATTTCATTTTCACTGAGATTTTCAATGACAGTCATTATTGTAGCATCTAATGACTGATAGGCATAGAACTTATCTTTATACAATCTGAATTTACTACTATTGTTATATAAGTCTAAACTTCCAGAAAGTGAAAAAGCAAGAGTTACTTGTGGCCCAGTTAACAAGTTTCCCTAACTTGACATTATATACTTTATTGTTTACAAAAATATTTAATGTCTTTTGTACTCACATAGACTGATTTCAATTGAATTTATGTATTCTATTTTCACAAATCAGTGCAAAAATGGTGGGTAAAAAAAAAAAAAAAATCAGTCCAAACAACTTGCAGACTCCATTAATATTATGCAATATTATGCAATTTATCCCAACTTATCATCAGCCATTTTTCCAACACCTAGATGCACCATGGCACTGGCCAACATTTACTTGGCAAGTACCTACAGAGGTCCCAAAATATGTGTTGCTGTCCTTCAGGTACTGGTTACTGTCAGCCAAAAAAAGGACAAAGATGTACTTGTACCCACCCCTCCTATGCAAATGCAAGATATCTTATGCAAATGCAACTTCATCTGTCCTGGTTTCTGCTCAGAAACACAGGGTAAAGACACATGATCTTTCCTAGGCGGTCTGCTGCTGGGATTCCAACTTGACAAAGTACAGGACTGTCAGATGTAATGCCTCAAATGCCTTCTGTGACACTTGCAAAACAATATCATCTAGACCTTCGGCCACAAAACCACCCGTTCTTCATCTTTCTGCAGGTTGCAGCCTTACTTTTTAGAATTATACAAAAAAGCAGTCTTCCTCTAAAGTGACTTGCCCAGATCTGAATACTGATATGAGGTGTTCTTCAGAAAAACAGCACACACAGCTCAGAAAAATGCTCATCTAGAAAGCAGGAAATATAGGTCTGAAAGTTCCACCTTAACTTTGACTTTTCTTAAAAAATCCAGGCTATTGATTTTGCATTTCACTGTTTCATTGTATGTCCTTTTTGGTCTAGTCTATAATATAATATTCAATATGGAAAAAAAAAAAAAAAGAAAAAAAAAAAAAGAAAAAAAAAAGAAAAAAAAAAGACAAAAAAAAAAAAAAAAAAAAGGACGTCACCATATTAGAACTACATTAACCTTTAAAACGGTCCTATTATCTCCGAAGCAGGAAAAGGTATGCTCTTTGCTTGTAAGCTTCACAAGTATACCTTGAAAGCTGAGACTCAGTGATCAGAGTTAAAGCCTAGTTTCTGCAGAGCAGATACTTTGTTGGTGGCATTTGGCATTTCTTTGGTCCACTGTTCCCACTTTGCTATGCTTCTGTACACCCTTGCCATAATACTTCTAATTGAGTTTTGTTCTTCTGTTCTTTATGATTCAAAACCAACTTTTCTTCTACCATGAAAGAACATGTTCAGTGCAGTGCACTTTTATATAGATTTAAATATTTTAAAAAATTAAACTACAAGGTATTGTTTCATGCGTGGAAGCAAAAGTTTCATCAAACCAATCTAAGAATCCTTAACATGAACAAACTGTTGTATGACATGTATCTGTCAAGGAAGACAAATGGCATGGTAAGTCTCAGCTCAAACAGTTAAGATGTGTAAAAATTCCAGAGATTCTGTTTTCAGCTGTTTACAGCAGAAAGTGCTGGCAGTATAAGTCATTTTACACTGCTGCCTTTGTTTCATCTACTATCAATTTAACAGAGTCACTAAAGGCCTACCTGCCAGTTGTTCATAAACAGAAAGATACCAGTCATTTTTCATCTTGCAATTTAACCTCCCTTCAGCAAACAGCAATATCCTGCCTTAGCAAAATAGATTTATACTTAATTTTCAATTTGTTTGAGTTGCTGCATCTATATATTTTCTTTTTTCTTCAAACCATCCCCTCTATCATTGTGATATCCATGAAAAGTGACACCTTTTAAATCAAAAAGAAGCTTCTCTCCCCAAATCTCTTTATTTGCATTGTCATTGTTGCACAATCATTCTAAACAGTCAATATTATGACATGAGGAACTGTCTTAAATCTTAGCCTGGGTTGCTTATGAGGAGTAAAGGCATGGTCACTCCTTACTCATTATAGCAATGATATAACCGGTCTTTAAAAGATTAAATTCAATCAATTTTTAACCATCTTTATATTTTTTCTGTTTGTTTGAATGATTTAGGTTAGTTAATGGAAGAAACAAGCTGGGAGAATGGTAGGGCATTTTGAGAACAACTAAGGAGATGTGGCAACAACTGACATAAGATGTGATAGAATAAAAAAAACAAACAAACCAAAATTTGCAAAATTACTTGTCTTAAAACTTATGTGAATAACATGTTTCAGTAAGTATAATCTCCACAACCTTAACAAATTCCATGGCTGGGTCATGAAAAAAGCTTGTTTAAAAGCTGTGAAAACTGGGAAAGCAGCATAAAAATAGTTGTTGCAAGGAAGATATCTTAATAGAAATTTGAATTAAAGTTTGCTTTGGGTTTCACATGCTATTTTTTCAGTGATTAAAAATAAGTATTTATCTTGTTCTATGAAATAGTGCTCTGTGTGATCAACTGTACCCTCACACGAAACCATTTCTATCCTTTAGTCTGTTTGTTCTGGACCCCAAAGTGTTCTGAACCTTTTTTTAAAAAATAAAAAGCAAAACAAAAACAACCTAAACCACAAAAAAACCCCAAACTTAGTGCTTTATTTCCTTTTCTTTCATTTTGCTACAGGGGTAGCTCTCAATCTTGATCTGGAAAAGGCAGGAAATTAATCCAGTTTTTCATTTTGCAAGGCTTAGAAAGATTACAAATATTTCAGATTTGCAGTCATTTGCTGGTCTTCAATTACAGCTAAGAAGCACTGAGTTAAACTGCATCAGAAAAAATCTTGAAAAGTTTTTTGTTTCTCAAGTCTTCCGCGCATTTATGAGCAAAAGGCCAAGGGTGTCGTTTCATAAACCTCTCTTTTGAGCTATTTTCCCCTAGCAGCAAATTTGAAATCTGTGCAACCTAGTTCACAGGAATTTTTTTCACAAATATGCCTTTCTAACAGGAATCAAGCCTCTTGTGAGTTTGGAAGCTTATTTGTCTTACTGTTATGAGCTACTTGTCTTCATAAGGACCAGTCCAATGATGCTCACATTAGATTCAGGGAATAATAAAACTTTGGTTTGAATTCAGATGAATTTTTTATGTATTCTTCCAAGAATATAACAATGTGTGAGGGGAAGCATTTATAAAGCTTTGCAGAGTCTACTCAAACAGAAGATGCCTCTAGAAGAATACATTTAGTCAGCTTTAACAGTTCAAATGATGTAAGACAAGGAGAAACCTCAGCCTTTCACAGAGTTCTTTCACTACGTTTTAACAAGCTACAAAGGTTTTTCTTTCCATCTGAAATGTCAAATGTATACTGAGCTATCACTTACTACAATCAAATTATCATATGGGATAGCTCCACAGTGAGTGCTCTTTTAAGTGTAGTCACTTCAAGCATACAAATTAACTTGCCTTTAGTGAAAACCAAAAAAACCCATCCTCATAACCAAAACCCGCCAAATCCTAAATAAAAACCCCCTCAAAACAACCTTCTCCTCACTACAAAAACCCCACATATCCACCCAAGACTAGCTTTTGCATGCTTTTGTCCCAGATGAAATCTAGGTAATTATATGCCTTTCCATTAGAAAAAAAATATTCTTAACGGAGAGCTATTGTGAAACAACTTACACGGTTGAACATCCCTGTAAAGTTCACAACTGTTAACATATCTACAACAGCACATTATTTTTGTAAAAGCTTTATCCCAAATAGCATTGATTTGTATTTTAAAAACAATAAAAAAACCCACAATAAAACAAAACAAAACAAAAAAACCCCAAAGAAACTGAAATCCTGACTTCTCCATTCTTATTAAGATTTTGACTTACCACGTGCTAGTAAATAGACAACTGAAGTGCAAACACATACTGGTGAATATACTCAAAATTATGTACCAGTTTGATAAACACTAATCAAGGAGAAGAACAAGTATTTGAAAAGAGTAAACAAAAATTTACAAGAAGCATTAGCTAACCAAAGTTAATTGACAATCAACTAATTTGAGTAATATGGACTCAAATTCTAGTAGCAATTCTAGTGACAGTAAAATCTACTAAACTATAAAGAAGTTTAAAAGATTGATTAATATTGAAACTGTATAGTAGCATCTGGTCAATACATAGTGATTTCTTTTACATGTATTTTACAATAGTACAAACACTCATCTTTTTAGAAAATCCTTGTGACTGTAGAATTTTAGAAAAGAGAAGAGGGAAATATAAAAGAAATGTAAGACAATGCTCAAACAAATGCCAATCATCATCCCCTCTATTCAGGTTGTGGGAAGCCTTGATGTGATCCGAACATAGATTTCACGACACGATCTGATATGCACATTTAATGTTTAAATTTCTCTTTGTTTTTTAACTCTGACATCAGCAGAAATTATTTACATCTAACAAATACAAATACCTTACAAATAGCACATATCAACTGAGGTATGTAAGGCTTTCTTTTCTTTTTTAAAATCTGGCTAAAGATCATGAAAAGAACCTGGTGAGATTCTTTATCTTCTCTCAAAACACCAGCTCTATGATTCACTCTGCAAGAGCCATTAACCAAGTGACCCACATTTCATCCTTCACTGAGCACAGTTCCTTACAAAAAATTTCACTTAAAATCAAAATACTTGTGAAGAGTAAATGACTTCAAAACTGTTTACAGAAAAGCACTAAACATTTGTATGAAGTTTATTACAGTACATATTTAGCATAAAGTATTAAGGTATTACAGAACTTCAAAAAGTATGTTTTTCTAGAAGCTCTAAAGAAATAATCGTACCGTGTTGATTCATATATTATATGCATATTCTTTTTACATAAATGTGTACATATATATATACACACATATACAGAGATGTACATGCTCTGACATGGAGTCTGTATCTACCTTTCCGTACAAGTATTCATTCAGCTTGCTTGGAGATTATTAAAGATAATAGGCATTTACCTCAACATTTGTAATCACCATTTCTCTGACAACATAAGCAATTGTACAGTCTTCAGAGTGGCATCTGACACGAAAGCTGCCATATTCCATTACATCTGGTGGATCAGGCCAATACTGATGACATTTGGTCTGAAAGGAAATGAAATACATTTCAAGACTACATACAAGCACTTTTGCTTCCAGCCTCCCTTCCTATGCTATAGTTCAGGGAATTCAGGTAGCAGAATATAATCTAATCTGCTTTGTTGGTGAGGTGTTTACACCCAAACTGGAAAACAACATGACAAAATAGGCTAAATTCTGTATAATTTAATTAAAATTTTAACCAGTATGCCCAAAACTTTTATAGGAGTAATTTATCTGAAATACTTTCCCGTTTAAAGCCAAAATATTGCCCCAATTTCTTAAAAAAACCCCTCACAACATTATTAGGGGAAAAAAATCTTTTTGTCCTATAATGCAAATGTTGACACAATCAAAAAGAGATATTATATAATGAAACACCTCCAGGGAAAAATATTTCCTTTTGTCAATGGGAGTATCTGGCAAAAATTGACATCTTTTTCTGTCCCTGAAAAGTCACCCATGAACTGGGAAAATGTAAAATATCTCTGAAAATAAACCAGTATTATCCCGTGTTTCCTGTCAATAGAAGCTATTTTGTAATCAAAAGATGAAGGGACAATTTTTGTACAAGATGATGTTCAATAATGTCTGTCTCCATGAACAGCTATGTAACCTGACCATGGTTAAAACCTGTTGCTTTTCAGCTTTCACACTTCTTAATCACATTTCAACGAGGAATATCACTACTTAGTTTCAATCATTATGCTGTTTGGACAGCATAATGCATCGACCTGAAATACTTCATCTCTTACTTTCCAAAATAGTGGGTTTTTGACTAGGATGCCAGAGAAATTTGACTGTTTAAGGACAGAACACACAGGAAATACAGATAGAGGCTATGGTGAAGACACAAGGGAGTCATCATGTCTATCTCTTCAAAAACTGCTGTTTTAATTTTCTAGAACTTCTCAAAAATCCCTTTATTATATTAATAAACTAAAAACTTAATCTTTAAAACTACAAAGGGTACATTAAGTCAAAGTACAACAGAATTTACCAGGTATTGGTTTAATTTTCAGCATATTATTATGAAATTATGGAGTCCTAGAATATATTTAGACAGAATGAAAATTATAATCAGAGCAATTCTAGGAAAGAACCTACAGCATAAATAAATGCAAGCAGGTTAAATTCTAACCAGCACCAAGTGCTGCAATGGGAGGCTTGTTTGAAGATGGACTGCAACTTTTGCTCAACCTGCTCAATATTTTCAGGTGTCTGATGCATCATTAGAACAACAGGAATATGGAGCCCAGTTCTCAGGAGGAGAAAAGGACAGCACATAATACTTGGCTGATCAGCACAATGGAGTCATTGCAGTGATTTCTGTTTGTCAGACATCTGGTTTGTTTTTAAAGAAGTATTAAAAAAAAAAGAAAGCTGCAGAGTACCTGTTCCTCTAAGTAATGCAGAAAGCTCAGCCTTCAGAGAAAGCAGAAGATGAGAACAGAAATTAGAGTATTTCTTCAGCACATGAGGAACCTGAACACTTACCCTCCCTCGTTCAGTGAGAGTTGTTAACATTATGATCAGTGACAACTTGTGATCCCAGACTACTTGCCAGAAGTGCGCACATGTGTGTGGAAGAGGCCCCTGAGTAGCAATGTACCTGTTCACAATGCCCACAGAAGGAATTTCCATCTATAAAGAGAAAGAAAGTTTCTAGGTACATTTTGATCCCAGTCCTCTGGGACTAAAGAAAACCTACTGGTTTTCTTTAATTCAGCACTGCATTCAAAAGGAGTTGAGGGACAATTAAGGTAGCAACTGAGTAAAAACACAAGCAGGATCAAAATTTCTTATGTGAAAAACCTTTAAAAGTTTAATTTAAACACAGATACTATAGTATTTCATGGTGAACTAAGAAGAGAAGATTAATAGTGAAAATGTATTTGAAACCTTGAAACTGCAAATTTTTTCAAATTTCTCTTAATGTTTAGTAAGGAATAATGGCAAGGCATACTAAAGGTACACTAGCAAAAACTGTTCATTGCCATTGATTCTGGAATTTAGGTGTTTAACCTTAGTATCTAAAACCCACATATTTATATGCCCTTTTCCCAGTCCCTCAGCCTACACATGATTAGGAGCAATCAAGACCACTTCATAGCATATTTGGCAGGCCAAAAGTGGTTTAAGAGGGAAAAACAATTAGTTTTAAATTGTAGGAGACAACCTCAGTATTTTTAGGGTATTTTTACAGTATACGGAAAGATAAAACAATTTTTACTGGTTAAAGATCCTGCACATATATGCACAGTGCTTCCATCAGGATGGCCATTTGTTTCACAAGAGAAACTTCATCTTTAAAATGATGAATCTTTATAACTTTTACATTTACAAATCCCCATAATGTGAAATGAAACCACATTAAGAAGGCTAAATGTAGTCTGTATTCTAGTAAAGACAGTGGTAAACACAGGTCTCTATAAAACTTACATTCACATAATTTGCATTAATGTAATCTTCATCTCCTTGCAATACTATCCTTGTGGCATCATCTGAACACCAACAAAGAAAAAAAAAAAAGAAAAAGATAATCAGATTAGCAATGAAAGGGCATGCTTCCCTTTTATTAAATTAAAACAATGACAAATTGCAGACACATACAATAGGATACAGAAGAACTTTTTAAAAAATAAAACGAACAATTATAAAATTTGATAATATAACTAAAACTGTAATCAAGAAGTTCAAACAGCAGTTTTATAAGATTATTTAGACGATAAAGCAAAATAGGAAGAAAGTCTGTACTTTATACTCACAAGGTAGAACATCTTTATATCTATTCTTGTCCATATTCTGAGGTACCTTTGCACATGTAACAGCCAATCCTGGTTTCTTCCTATAAAGTTGCTGCAAGACAAAATGAATGATGATCTGATTTTTGAGGATTGTGATTATGCTATACACACAGTAAACAGATGCACATGAAAATACATACTAAAAAAAGAACATGTTATTTTCACTAATCTTTTTCCTAACCATCTGCAAAATTCAACTGAGATTTTCATATTTTTAACATGACAAGAACTTCTGTTATTGCTAGCCCATTATAATTTCTAGAAGAATTTCAAGAAAAAAAAAAGGAGGAAGTATAAATGTCCTTGATTTAAAACAGTTTCCAGTGAAGCTGCCTGTCTTACAAATCTGTGTGCCAGAAGAAAAACAGGTTGAGGGTAGAAGAAGTGGGCAATAAAAGACATCAGAAGAGAAAAAAAAAATAGGTGTGGACTGATATTTTCTGTAATCAATTGTAACTAAAAAACCAAACAAAAAAAAACAAACAAAAAAACCAAACCAAACACAAACAAAAAAATCCCCAAACAAATAAAAACCAAACAGCCAACCAAAAAAACAAAAAAACCCACCCAAAACGAAACCAAACCCAAAACAATTTCTATTCTCTGATCTCAAGCCATCACATTCAATACTGCAAATACCTGAGGAAAAAAAAAAAAAGAAAAGAAAAAAAAATTGTTCTTGAAGATCACCAAACAATTAACTCAAAGAAAGGCAGTCATTAAGCTATCCTCCGGGTTTATTAGATTTCAAAAAGGTTTTGTGGTCTTTTTTTAGTTTGTTTTTGTTTTTTTGTAACATCAGTAATATCCCTTTATAAATGCTGTCAAGAAAAAAACCTCATAAAGGATCAAATACCCAACCGAGATTATTACCAGCAGTTTGTGTACAAATTCAGTAACCAACTTTGAGAATTAAAAAAGTATTGAAAAGGTAGTCCATATCTTTTGAATTACAATTTCAATAGCAAACAGACTCATAGATGTTGCTGCATTACAACCATTGCTACATGGATTCAGGAAATCACTTATGAACCCTAGTTTATATAATGCCTTAAAAAAGGGGGAATCTTAACTCCAAGAAATCTTGGAAACAAAACCAAACCTCATAAAAGGAGTAGTTATGCAATAAGCAATGCCAAAAGTCTTCAGCTACCACAATGAAATCTTACACCATTTGAAACAACAGGGAAGGGAAAAACTGTATTGTTCCAGTAAGTTGCCAGCGTCAGAAAAGGTTACCCCAGAGCTGATCAATATCAGATTTCTAAATTGTAATACCCAAGGTTTCTCCAGAGTTACAAGAAGTGTTTGGATCCACAACAGCAAAACAAATATGAAAATAAATATATGCTGTTCTCCCTTGCCATTAAATAAACAGCTAAACTATCTTTTGTATTTTCTTATGCTAACACTGAATTTAATAATCTATAGAACATTTTATTAGTCAGTTTTCTATGACATCACTTGCTAGCATGTTGAACATGACAAACATTAATTCATTTATCTATATAGCAATTTTTCCAAGGCTCATCCTATATACAGGGGAATATCATCTATAAAACAATCTGCCCAAGAAGTAACCCACCAGGAAGGTGGTGTTTTAGATCAGCAGGAAGAAAAAAATCACAGAACTGGACTTTACAAGTCTCCTGCAAATAGAAACTAACATTCCGATATTTCCATATAGCCCCCTAAGACAAGAAGATGAGGAATGGTCACGTTGATCCTGTTAATCCATGAAAGAAGGCAGCATGTGAGAATTTGAAACCCTAACTAAGGTATAAAAGATGAGTTAGGAATGTCACTGAACAGCACGGGAAAAAAACCACCAAGTACAAGTCTGACCTCTGTCAAAACCCTACTGTGCTACTTAAGAACAAAAAATTAGTTTAGTGAGGCTTGGGTACTTGACCCAGAAATGTGTTACTTCAAACACAGTTTTCTCAGCAGATGTTTTATGTAAGACTGAAACTTAAGACTGATAACTCAGTCTTCCCTTTCCTAAGCAGTGACGAGTGAAAGAGATGGGCAAGTCACATGCTTGTTCTCTTGAGAGAAGAGTGAATGGAAGCAATGAGATTTCCAATCAATTAAGCTTTTACATTATTTTCTGGTCACAGTTACTGGTTTGGTAATGGCATTTGAGAGTTAAGTATTACCTACCTCAAACTGGATAAGGACAGTCCCACTTTCCAGCCCCTTCCTGAGCTGCTCCATAGACTCCTCCAGTGTATCACCACCATATTCAGAACAGATAGGAATGAGAGATTCTGGGAGATTGTGGGAATCAGCTTCATCTTCTGATTTAGGTTCCACAAACTGCTTAACTACTGAAAGATGTATTGAAAATTAAAATCCATTACATATTGCATTAAAGTGTTTGCAACACATTAAAAATCACCAGCTTGCAAGAACAACAATTTGCAAAGTCAAGACCTCAGGAAAGCAAACAGCAACACTGTGTTTCTTTATGTATTATATTACTGTAGAAATGACCAAGACTAAAATGTCCTTACAACCCTTCAGAAAATGAAACTCCTCAAGGTGCTTATCTATGAAGGCAAGTATCTTGACTTCCAAGCACAAGGAGATTATAGCCACAATCTTGTCTTACACAATGAACTGCTGAATAGACTAATGAATCACAACATGCACCATGGTAAAAAACAAATGAGTTGCCTAAAAAAGTTTAGAGCACAATTAATGTAATATATCTGTAAGATGCTTACATCTCTTTGGACGAATACAAATGAACACAAAAATTGTACTTCCTTGCCATTAGAGAAACAACTTAATTGTTTTTTGCAATTTCTTATACTAACTTTGAAGGAACCAACTTAATAAGTTACAAAAAAAAAAAAAAAATGTCAGTTCTTTATGGCATTCCATGTCAACATGTTGAAGAACATGACAAACATTAACGAATTAATCTAACAGCAATTCTGTCTCTTTGAAAACTATTGCAGCACCAAATGTGGCCAGCTGCAGTTACTCTCTGCAATGATCAGAATTGGTTCATACCTGATAAATTTCAGGAAATGGGGAGCTGTTCATACCCATGCCTATACAAAGGACTGCCATGGGTCCACAAATTCTCTAGTTAAGAGCAGACTTAGCTTACCTGCAAGTAGGAAGTGGACTGGAAAAGTTAAGACTAAATACTATATAGTGCCAGTGGAAAGGCCTGCAACAGAAGCAGGACTGTTCAGGGAAAGCTAGACAAAGAGTCCTACTGTCTTCCAAGAAATATCAGAAATTTTAATGTAACTAGGAACTCTGCTCAAAGCCTTTCCATTATTGGGCATGTTAAGGTCTTACCATACCTCTTAAGGAAAGTAAATAATAAAGTAGAAGTTCTGGGTCATCTGAAAGCTCTCAGGATCAGCAAATACTGAGCAAACAAACCCAAGCTGGGTGTGTTCCCCTATATTTTAAATAAACAGGTTTGCGACTCTGCGTATTTCAGAGATTGTCTCCTGTTTGCTGGCAGCAGTTTAGCAAGTGGCAAGCACAGGTCAAGCTCAGTATTGTTACAAAATGTTTATTGTAAAAATGGAAAGAGAGAAGAAAAAAAAATAAATCAAAGAAGCTTATTTGACTTATTAAATTTTATAATTGTGATGGGCAATGGTCCATGGATGTAAACCTGCAACTAAGGATTAATGAAATTATGCTATGTTTACCAAAAACCCCCAACATTTTGCAAGGAACTTCTTGTTCTTATAGATTTTTAGACTTAAAAAAATAAGAAGAAATTCTAACTTGACTGATTCTTTGTTACACTGGTAAGAAACTGTAGAATTAAAAGTATTTGTACTACTAATTCAAATACAGGCAGATCTACTTTTTAGCATAGACCTATTCCCAGAGGACTGAGAACACATATATGTAAACAGAAGAGGACCTACTGCCAAGCATAAGAGCAACAGTCTCAAAAAAAAACATTAAAAGTGAATAAATTAACCCAGTTACCTTTCCTCCTGACCAAAAGTGCAATCTCTCTTGTGTGAGATTCTCTGCTGGCTTTTATGAACATGACCACCTGGTCATGCGTGTGCTCTGAGATATCTCGGCCATTAATTAATACTATCTGATCACCTTCATTCAGTTTTGGAATGCATTTATCAGCCTGTTTCAAGACCAAAGAAACACATTAATGTCATTGCATTCAGTCATGTAAGCATGAACACATCAGGATATTAAATTCATCATGTCAGCAAAGTCTTCAGAGTTCTGATGAGGTTTCATTTTCTATATTAGAAGTTCTAGCAAAGGATTCAGATCTAAAGCTTTCTTGCTTCAAAGCCTCTCAATGAACATTAGAAACTGTTCAAACAGAATATTGATAACTATAAAAGAATTTGTATTCAAATAGCCATCATCAGATTGCTCTTAAAGAGACAAATTTCATACTCCAAGCCTCAACAATCACCGGTTACAGACATTTGAAATAGAATTTCTGGGAAAAGTGTTTTGGGCACATATAACTTGCTGCAGTTTTTATGCAGTGGGTACTGAGAAGTCCAAACATGAGGCAATCACATTTCAGATTTTTGTTATTTATGAGATTCCTGTTTGGTGGATATCAAACAATGACTACAGAGAACATTCTTGCTCACTTCAATTACTGCAACTTTGAACAAGATGCAGGTAAGCACTCAACTTATGCTCAAGTACCCTGCACCTATGACAAATTATTTTGTTACTTGTGCTGCAGAGAATACTAAACCATGTTTTCCCCATGCCAGCTGAAAACCTACTTTACAACATGCAGTTGATACAAAATGTAGATTAAATGACCTTTTTAGAAAATGGCTTTGGCTTTTTTTTTTGCCCTACTCTTTAGTATGCTTAGCTCTAAGTCCAGTGAAAAGCAATTCAAGGTATGGCTAGATTATGATGCTGTTATGAAGATGATCAATGGACTAGAGCAGCTCTTGTATGAGGGAAGGTTAAGAGAGCTGTGAGTAGCCTAGAGAAGAGAAATTTCAAGGGGGATCTTGTCAATGTATATAAATACCTATAGGGAAGGTGCAGAGAAGATGGAGCCAGGCTCTCTTCAATGGCACCCAGTGAGAGGACAAGCAGCACTGGGCACAAACTGAAACTCAGGAGGCTCCATCCGAATATCTGGAAATACTTTTTTATGGTGAAGGGTGACCATACACCCTTCACTAGAATACTAGAACACTAGAATAGGCTGCCCAGAAATTTTATGGCGTCTCTCACCTTGGAATATTTAAAAGTTATCTGGACATGGACCTGGAAAACTGGTTCTAGGTGACCCTTGGCAGGGGGTTTGGACAAGGTGATCTCCAGGTCCCCTTCAAACTTCTGTGATTCTATAACATGAATATGCAAGATTCCACAACTTCCAAGTGTGAAATAGTGTACACTATTTTAATTGCTATCATAATTTTTGTCTAGGAAGCATACAGAGATGCAAGAGTGACACACTTAGATATAAACTCTATTTCATTTGTTATATGAATGAGACATAGACCTTTAGTGTTATTCTCTACTCATAGTTGTTCCTGGTATTTCCTGAACGCCAGCACATGTTCCTTGAACTTTATTAGACCTATGTTATTAGTGTTATTAGACCTATGAAAAAAACATCAACACCCCAGTTTTGAACAAGATGTTATGCCTTAAACTTGATGTTTAATGATGTTTCCTAAAGTAAGTTTATCAGTGATGTACAACATTAACAAGTAAAAATATAGGAAGAGGTGGAAAGGAGAAGAAACTGTCCCATGCCCCCAAGAAATAAAAAAAAAAAGAGCCAAGGATATGAAGAAAATAAACTGTTAATAAACAGGGAGCCACTTGCGTCAGAGAATATAGGAAAAGGAAACTTCAGACATGCATGAGTGCCACACAACTGATAAGGACTAAAAACAAAGAGGGAGAAAAGTAAGATGTATGCAAGATAAAAATATCCAACAAAAATTTGCTTAAAATTAAAAAAAAAAGGAATGATTTTCTGTAACTTTTTCTAAAGAAATAAGGCAAGAGAAGAATCAAGGATAGGGAAGCTTGACAATGATTAATAAAAAAAAGGCACATGTAAGCAGAAAAATAATTAGAGCTAGAAACAGCCATGGTATTCAACACTAACTTTGCTAGGTATTCACAACTGTTCAAAAACTTCCTTGCAGTATTTTGTACAATTTCCAAAGCAAAACTGAAGAATGTGACTATGATTGATTGATTGATATAATAACTCTAAAATATTGTTGTGTGAGATGTAAATTATTCTCTGAAATATAATTATCTGAAAAGATAAGTGATATAAAGACCATATCAGGTCAGTCTAGGAGAGTCAAGAAGTCAACAAGAATATGGAGGGAATGGTTTTTGATCTCCTATATTTGTCTGCAATTTATCTTTCTTGGCTGGTTGCTGGGTATTATTCTTTATTATGGAAGGAGATTAATACCTTTGCTCAAAGCAACTTTGTTCATCATGCAACATATTAATAACTCAGCTCTCTTACTTAAATCATCTGACTATATAAAAATGTACCTTGAAGGAAAATTAATTCCTTCCTTGTAAGCATAATTTGTAGATTTTTCAGATACTGAGCTTTTCCAGACAATTAATTGTGGCAAAGACTTCCTGTTCTATTGACACACCTCATGTTTCATTTTATGATAATCACCTTGCTATTGCTCCAAGAAGCACACATGCTATTTTTCAATGAGAAGCTCTATTAAATAAAACCATAATGACTGCTTTAGCACTCCTAGGACATTAATATCTTTCGTGAAAAAAAGATCAGTATAGGACTTTAGTTAAAAAAATACCACATGTAATAAGTTGTTCTTTATATTTAATGTTCTTTTAAAAGAACTGTAGGATGTGAAAGGGAAAATACTTCCTAATTTTGCAGAGTAGATTGCTTCCCCTCTTCCACAAAAATACAGATCTTTTGTAAGAAAGCTAGAAAAAGTGACATACAAACCTGAGAAATAATCTTTGCAAATAATATTATTAAACAGCATCCCTGAGTACAATTTAAAGGGTAATGTGTAAATCTAGAGGAACTTAAAATAGCAGCAAATGCAATGAAGAAAAGGCATCATTGAGCTAAAATCATACAAAAATGCATTCCATAGACTGCCTAATTGGGACTTTCATATATAAACTTTATTTCATTAAACAGTCAAGAACAGGGAAATTTATTTTTATATAATAACCAATATAAACAATGTTAATACTGCTGTGCTGTAAAAATGAGTGGGTTTTTTTATTCCTGTTATAACATGAAGTGACTTCCATAACATTGCTGTTGTGTTTATTAAGTAACTGTCCCCAGTTATCCCTTGATAACTTGCTCAGCTGGGGCCTTACTAGGCTAAAGAGGGAACTGATCATTTGCACCTATGCTTTTGTAATTGAAGATAGGTAAATGAAGCACGTAACTTAGAAGTCCAGTCTTTTTAATCCTAGAGAAAAAGAAAACAGAACAATACTTCCCAGACAACAATCTGAATCTAAAAGGAAACGACTACTTCTGGAATAGCATCTTTTATTCTTTGATTGAGACTGTTTGCTCTACATTAACTTCAGTACCTCAGATCACTCTTAAGATGTTTGCTAGGCTGACCATGAAATATTTTAAGGATGTTTTATTTTTATTATGTGTTATAATGATAACTTCCTACTACTCTATTATTCAAATATTTATTTAAGTTTAAAAAGGAAAGTTATGCACTGTATAAGTCAGGCCACAAATGTTACAAAACCAGCTTTTCAAGCAATATGCTTTAGTTCAATTTCCATCATGAGATTTATATATCAGCTCCGTGACAGCTTATTAAATTTCAAAAGACTCTAAAAGATGCAGAGTACATGGCATTTTTAGGATTAAGTCAGCAATTTCCTATCAAATTTGCACTGAATTATTTTTTGAGAGTTGGGAAATACACTTTAGAAGGTGAAGGAAAAAAAAAAACACTGACATAAGATAACATATATTCTCACAAATTTATGTACTAATTATTTAGAAAAAAATTACCAAGATGTAATATTACTATTGTTATGTCACAATTGAACAGAATTCATCAGCTGTAAGATACTGATGAACATTCCACTTAACCCCTAAATGTTTCCATAAGCAAAAATTGTGGCAAAAAACGAATGGAGCAAACATATTTTGTGCCCTCTGTGCCTCTGTCTGTAGTTTCCTATCCTATAAATATTTTTAGCCCTAAGGCTTTCCTCAGCCTATTGTGGCTTGTCTATTCAGAAACTGTCAGCATATTTTAATCTCAATTATTTGTCCTCTCCTGATCACTCACAAAATTATTTTAACCATGGCATCCTTTGTCACAGAGTTTTACAGCCCTATTATCTTATGCATAAAGAACTACTTCATTAAGCATGAAGAACCTGATTTTTACTAAATTAATCTGGTAGCCCACAGTTGTTTTACTGTAAATGGCTGCTCACAGTGCTCCTAATCTTGCAAATGTCTACTAAGTTTCCCTTAAACTAGTTCTTTTTTCTAGGCTGCAGGGCTCCAGACTACTGACTTCTTTAATGAACACTGTTTCATACCTTCAGTCATTGACCTTGCCCCTCATCAAACATTTTCAAGTTCAAAATGCACTTTTGGAGCTGACTGAGAAAACACAGATACTTTCTTCTGGATCTATAGTTAAGAAACCACTGGCTGAATTGATTTCTACAGAGAACAGCTCAGATGCTATCTCATACTGGTTATAGGCTTCAAAATTCTTATGCGTCTGAAACTCTTAAGTGGTGGAGGGAGTAACAAAGGAAAGGATTAAAAGTCTTAAGAATTTACTTACAGGTGATCCTGGAGTTATTCTTGATACCACTAATGGCATTTTCTGATCTATACCACCCTAGAGGAATGTCAAGTAAATAAAAACAATAAATACATCATCATGAGAAGTGTAAGTAGCATTTAAAATAAGTAATAACTAAGTTTTGTTTTTATATAAACTTTATGCTCTGCCGTTCTGGACAAGTCAGGCAAGATTGGATTTTCATCAGCAAATGGAGAGAAGGGTGATAAGTCTGCAAATCTACCAATATCCAGTGAACTAGTCTCATTGTCTTTGCTTACTCATATATTTTAAAAGTCAATAAACAGATCAAATGCAGCATTTATTAACCCTACCCTTCAAGCAAGTCTTATTCAACACTTAAGCTTGCAAGGTGGACAGGGTTCTTATATGTTGTGATCAATCTATAAGGGATCAAGTAGGATCAAAGTTCCTAACAACTGTAGTATAGAACAGTAAATCTAAGAAGCACTCAAAAAGATCTAAAAATCTACTGGTTTACCTTAAGATTAAACCCAAACTTTCCATCTTCATCTGGTATGATGTGCACCAGAAGCAAATCTCCCTCAATTAGGTCATTCTGCAAAGTAGAGGGGGAAGGAACCATAAAACAAAACTTCTCATATTTTAAAAAGAAAATGTCAGCAAATTAGAAAATAGTGCAACCAAATAGAGATGTGCTGGACAAGAATACGTAAACCCACACTTAAAATAGGAGACAGCTAAGATTACAATATATATTCATGATTAGAGCCTTTTAAATTGTGAAACCTGCAACATACCTAACAGTAAATACAGTCTTTGTTTGCTCTGTCCTAAATCCATTACTGTCATCTTAACTCTCTCAGTTGATAGCTCCTATTAGAATTTTCAATATGTTGTCTTTACTAAAGGTTACTTAAAAGGAAAAAAACCCACCAAAAACATAAGGTACAACACATTTGAATCAATTCTACTCTGAGGGCTATGAAGCGACTACATTTTCCCCAATTTTTCTCCTGTAAATAAGTGCATTGGTATCTTCTGCAGGAGATCCACAAGCCAGAAGGCTTAGAAGTTGGCAGTAGCTACAGGTCCCATAGGTTAGAAAGCTGTTCAGAAACATTCTGGAGCAGGCTGGAGAAAGGGGAGGAATGGTCCAGTACCATAATGCTGTCAGGAAGCAGCTGCTCTCTAACCAGTGCAGAAATCCTTTGATGGTTCAAGAGAGGAGATGCCTGAGATAAAACAGACTTGTGCCTCCTACCAAGACACATAGCAGCTTGATTTATCTGATCTTTCCATGGAGGAACTGGGTCTATTCACTTAAATATTCCCATTCCACAACAAACTTTCCCTGGAGATCCTTCTGATAACCTGGAAACTATGGAAATCAGTGTAGTTGGCAGGGCTATCATACTGTATACACAAACTTGGATAAATCTGAGTGGTGACACAAGATTTATTCTTATTACTGCATAAAATATTCTCATTCTGGAATATAAGACCACTTTTTCTGGGTTCTTAATCTACAGTTCAAAGCTACATTTAGTACCAGTTTTGACTATATAAGGAGGCAATTGAACATACCTTATCACAGTAGTACTGACTGGAATCTTCTGTCGAGCTACTTTTTGTAACATTATCATATGTTTCTAAAAAATGTTTATCAACACCTTCCAATGGGTAAGGGCCAGAAATGTTGCCAACTCCATTGGGAGACTTTGCCAAGGCTTTAGGTGAGGTATGGGTGAGAGAACTCCGCGTTGGACTGTTTCCCAACAAATTCCTTTGTTTAAAAAAGTATAAATAAACATTACAAAGGTATCACTATTCAGTTTTTTAAATAGACTTATAACACCTTCAAATGTACTGCCCAGTTAAAAGAAAAAGCCAACTTTAGATTTAACACCATTTCTTGATGTGCAGGGTAATAGGATTCAAGTACAATCTAAGCCCATCATTTGATTGGTGGACATCCAGAAAAACAGACAAAAGAAAACTAGAGTAGCAAAAAAAATTTCAGGAAAATATTTGTATGTTAACAGTGAAAGATACTGTTGCAGTGGTACAGGAAATTACAGTAACACAGAGGGCTGAACCCCAGGGAAAGTGCACTTCAGTTGCCAATCCTACCCATAAAAACATTTTTCCATGGTTCCACTATCATTCTCAAAAACATTTCTTTTTCATTCCTCCCTCTTACAAGTGCAGTCTCAACCTTATTCCTCTGGGAGAAAGTGCTTTGCAGAAAAGCCATGATAAATTTTCAGGAGATGAAGTGACAATGAAAGGTTTAATAACAGTTAATGTATTCTGCTGTGGAGGTAGCTATAACCACCAAAGAACACTTCAGATGTAAATCGGGGTGAAGACCTGGCCTAGTGAGTCAAGAGCCTTAAAATTCAACAGTAACAAAAATGGATAAGTAAGAGAACACCTCAAATCTCTGAATTCACCAAATTTCCTGGTCATGCTCCAATATACTTTAAACATTCATTTAAATGCATGTTCTCTTCTGAGGAGGATGAAATGCTCAGCAAATATAATACAACTATGCCCCTTCTTTAATTGGATCAAACTCTCAGAACAAGTGCTCATCTTTATAATTACCACATAGTACTTTGTGAAAACCTGTCTGGGGGAAAACTTGGATGCAACTTAAATATTGTTTCATGTCACTAACAAAACAGTGTTACGCATGGCAAAACTGAGTCCTAGCTACTTTTACTATACCACAACAAACAGATCCTTCACTTACAAGACAGATCACCAAGCTCAGTGGCAGTGCATCTTGTAAGAACACTCTGCACTGCTAATGACAACCCAGCACTGCAATGAAGTATATTTGATCCTTGGAACTGTGTTGACTACACAGGCTGATAGCTGTTACTGCAGTCTGTCCCTAACAGCAACATCAAATTCTGACAGGTTTAAGGTAGCAGAAATATACTCGAGTAAATTGCAATTCATAAATTCAAACCTTAATCTCTGCTCTGATACTAGTATTTGTGAGCTTTTCTGAACCATGTGAAGAAGTAACACTACACTATAGAGGAATGTAGCTTAGGCTTTTAACAAGTGCGTTGCAACAGATTTTAATAATGCAAACATTTATTTCTCAGCTGGTAGAAATATGACTAAAACAAATGTAAACCTTCTGAAAGGTGCCACCAGACACACTTAATGATTGTTACATTTCTGATGTTCAGTTATACTATGTGTACTTGAGAATGTGAATGCAATGCTTTGTGTGACATTTGCAGAATTTTCAAGGATTACAAGAAATATTTTTCAGTGCTTGGGAGATATCATTCACTTGGCTCTCTCAATAATTTGAAAATACTTTGAAGTAGCTAACTATAGTAACACTTAAAGGAACTATACTGCCAAAACTGTCTTTGATAACTTTCAGGATTTTTCATGATTACCATGAGAGCAGTGTTAAACAATCAAGAACACTGTATATGTACATGTTTAAAGTTTTTCAGAACACAGTAATTTACAAAAACAAAAATTGCACTTGCAAGTTGAGATTACAGTTCATAATTATTTCTCAGTATATATATAAAAAATTACACTATCAGAAAAGTGTGACAAACTATTTCAGGAAAGGATTTCTGGCACTATAGAAAGTTTTAAAAAAAGTTCTTAACTTTTTTGTTATTAGTGATTAAGGGTGTATCAGGGCTTAAAAGTTCCTCACATTCTGATCAAAAAAAAAAAAATTTAAAAAATAGTCTTTAAATTCTTTATTGGTTTATACATTTGTTTCTATCTTCTAATGATAAAAGACCACTACTTTGGCAAATCTGTTCAGGAAGCTTTAGACTAGGTATTAGAAATAATTTATTTACTGACAGAGCAGTCAGACACTGGAACGGGCTGCTCAGGGAGGTGGTGGAATCACCGTCTCTGGAGGTATTTAAAAACTATGTGGGATGGGGCACTTCAGGGCATGCACTAGTGGGCATGGTGGTTTATTTTTTTAAAAAATTGTTTTGTTTTTGTTTTTTGAGTTGACACTTAGATGTGGTGATCTGAGAAGTCTTTTCTAACTGTGACAATTTGTGATTTTTATTGTATATCTTAAAGCTAAAGATTTTATAGTAGAAAGTTTAACGAAAACTCACTTTGGTGATTCTTGTTCAGAAGACCTATTAAAAGAAACAACAAACAAAAACACAAAACAAAGAAATTAACATAAGTTAAATCTTCAGGAAAACAAGAACTAAACTCTAATTAAAAAAAAAAAAAGCCTGCATAAAACCAAAAAGATGTGCTCACAAAATATACTGATGAACACTTAATACTATACTGGAAGTGTGAATCAGATATTGATGGAATTTATGAACCACTCAATAAAAATACCAGGGCAGCTTTAACTGCTCACTTCCACTTTTAGCACTAGCTCAGCTACAGACACCATAAATCTGCTATGACAACTTAAACTATATAAGAGTTTACCAAATCAATTATTTAGCAAGACTAAACTACCTTATTTTGAAAAGTTTTAAATGTGCATCACAATGACTATAGTTATCACATTCTGTATTTTGTAAAAGTCAAACATAGCAAAATCTTTATGTATATAGGTAATAAGAAATGAGCACAGACTGATTCAGAAACATGAATTTCTCACACATTCTCATAAGGCAAGAACAGAACAGCTGTTGACAGAGAACTTTCAGACATAGAACAACTAAAGCAGAAGTGATTAGACAGATAAGAGCAATCTAGCACAGAAAGGAAAACAAAGTTTTCAAGGTATTTGAGTAGCTTCAATGATGGCCTGAAGCAGTGAGTTGAATTATATTACATCATTTAAAACAACAGCTATGATACTAAGATAAAACTGAAAGTAAAAGTTAGCAAAAAGTAAGTTAGACAAAGTAAGTTTAAAGTAGATGAGATAGCTTTACAAATTTAATTTAGTGACCAAAAAGTCTTGGCGTGTGATGCAAGTCAATCCTGGAAAAATACAAGAATTACATAGTTTGGTTTAGATGTAGAGTTCTTGAAGTGCCAAGTTATAGTAGATAATTCACAGGATACAGTTAAATGTTCAATTATCATTCTCTAGAACAACCTCAATAGTAAGAGTTACATTCTATTTTCACCAAAACTACCATAAATATAGCAGCAGTATCAGTCTAGATAAGATAAGTTTCCTCATATGTATACTGCAGTACAAATGAATTCTTCCTCCAAAGGCAGAGTTGGTGAAGCCTGATTCCCTAGGAATTTGTGAAGGGTTGTACTGTGTGTACTTTTTTTTTAAGCACTAAAGTTTTCTTTACACAGCAGTCACATCTCCCCCTTGTGATATTTATAATGTAAATATATATATATATATAAATGTGCCACTGACATTTACCCCCATACTCCTTCAAGTACCCCCTGTTCTCTTTGTTTGCAATCCTCACAGTATTTCTACCCCAAGAGCCAGTGGTGCACAGCAGTTCCTTTGGGAATGTGCACTCACATGCTGCCTAACTAGTCCACATCTAAATAGAACACAGAACCATTGAACTCATCCTGTAATCGCTCAGTGAGAGATCAGTTTAAGTTGTGAGCTTTTTCTACCTAGTCCCTGACTTCCATTAATTTTGTAAAAAACTCTGTATCCTTGAAAACTCTGCTCCATTAGATTTGACTGCAACCATCCACATGTTCTCAGCTGGGAACAAAGGCAGACTGGTAGTGCAGCAATGACGTAAGCCTTATTTCCTTAGGAAGTCATGCTAAAAATAAAAAAAACATTGAATTTATTTTCGTTCAAGCTAATTGATTTCCTTTTGAAAGAAAAGCAAAGAACAAAGAAACTGTACATCTTTTCTGTTTTGTCACAGTAGAGCTACAGGAGTATTACCAAATTCTATGTAGAATTCATATTGCCGTTAAGTTAACCCTTTCAAAAGAATTCCTGCACATTTACACATTGTAAAATTGTGATGCAAACCAAGGCAATGTCCCTATTTTAATATTTTATCTCCCTAATTATTCTTCCCAATCGAGTGAGGTCATTTAAGACAGTGAAAAATTACTTGGGCTTCCACTGTGTATAAACATAGAACAAATTTTTCATCATCTCAGTAATATATTTGGAGACCTGAATGCAGGATATAAATTCTTCACAGTATTTGCTGAAGGTTTATCTTTTAAATTACTGCACATTAATTGAAACATATTAGATCTGAAAGAGTTACTGAATCACTCTGCAACCTTTTAAAGTAAAAAAAGGTAACCAAAAAGTTGACCTGGAAAGAGACCAAATTCAGTGCTTAAAAGAATTCATCAGGGACAGTGCAGCAGTGTCTTCCTAAAGTCCTTAGTAGCTCAGCATGCAAGGGTTGCAAAATTTTAGCCTGGAACTCATTTAAACAGTGTTTCCAGCATTTAATTATTCAATATATGATAAAGTACCTTTAACATGACTAACTAGATAACCTTTTTTTTGCAATATGGTATTCCACATTTCACTAGCCTTTCTCACTTCACAATTTATGACAAGGACCACATTTTAAGTCAATAAAGGAGAACACTCACCAAACCAGCCATTCAACTTTTTCATTGAGAAAGAGCGCTCTTCCTTGCAAGGAGATTAAGCTTTCCATTGGTGCAGTTAATGAGTAAACACTTTGAACTTGCAGGTAATTTCTCTTATTTACCCCACAATATATCTAAAATGATGCCATTTCAATTTTTCATTCACTATGGATTGATTTGTTGGTGATCTTTAGAATAAAACTGCGTGCCCTGAAAAGTCTAACTCTCCACTTCTTTCAGGAGGACAGAAATGAAAGGTCTTAAAGATCTCTCCTCCCCATTTTGGTGTGCCCTACCAGAGAATTCTGCTATTCTGAGAACTGAGGATGACAAACTACAGCAGAGTAAAACCCCAAGAGAAAGGGACAACTGAAACAATAGCAGAATAGCAATAACTCCCCCTTTACAAACAACTAAAGGAAACATCTGTAGGTTTTACCCTTGTGTTGTTCTTGAAGTTCTTAAAGCTTCTTTTATTGTAACACCTGCAGGGCTGGGAAGACTGGGTGTGCCAGCACTTCCATTATCACCTCTTTCTGAGAGCTCACCATTAAAATTAGAATTACTATTCATAAGCCAAATAAGTGGAATTACAGCAACACCTTTTTGCTGCCTTTTAGAAAAATGTATATACTAATTGATTTGCACAGTTAATTTTCACCCTTGCTGTGAACAGAATGACTGCCTAGGATGGCCATGTAGATTCTTTGTGTTGCGTGAGTATCATTACAGAAAAAACTTGCAGACCTTATGGTATGCAAAAGTTTTTCAGTTTTTCATTATTTACAAATTCCAAACATTCACATTTTTAAGTTGCTCCATCACTCTTAAAAGGTTAATTTCAGTTAATCTGCATTGCCACTATTGACCGTATTCCAGTTCAGAGACTTGCCAGGAAGGTTTCGTGTATTCTGCTACTCTGCAACCAGTTGGCTTCCTGACAGATTCGCCTTATCACAGATTTGCAAGTCAATTTTGAGACTTTCTTTTTGGATGTGAAATGATAGGTTTTTTTTGAACTGGCAAGAAAAGTGTGGTACATTTTAATAAGTATGCATATTAAAAACAAAAGGTTGACATGTAAGCAAAATACATACATGCGCTATTTTAATGTAATTTGAGTCAAAGAGCCCAGTAAAATTCATAAAAATCTATTGGTAGTAGTCTTAAAACTCTGATCTGAAACTAATTGAAATGTTCTCAGATGTACTGCCTAATATTAGAAGGAAATCTTCACTGAGAAAGACTGAAGTACACAAACAAGGACAAATGATTCTTGTGAAATGCTGCAGGAGCATGGAACTGAAAGTGTCTTTGTATGATTCAAAATTTTAAAATAACTTAGTTTAATTTTTTCTTTCTTTTTTTTTTTAATTATTTGTGATTTTCTACCAGGAAAGTGGTTACTTGAATTTGGCTAGATACATCTGAAGGGTGCTTACATCAACAGTATTGCTTTAAAAATTTTGTTGGCAAAAGGAATTATATTTTAGTTAAAATAAGTATGTCTTCGCATAGTACATTCACCAAATCTCACTATAGAGCTACAGTTTATTGTATATCAAAATGGTAAGCTGAAAGAATTGAACAAATGCAGCATACATTCAGGAAATCTATTTTCAGTGCAATACCTTCACCAGATGATGTATCACACACCCAGAGTGTATATGCATTTCCAGAAATTCATAACATAATGCAAGTGAATTTCCTTTTTGTATACTAGTTCATCATTTCATTTCCTTCCCCTCCAACTCTAGGACTATTATGCCATCACCAGCAAAATTTTTAGAACAGAAGTTAAAGAAGTTTAGAGCTTCACAAACATGCTCAACCTCAAAGAGAAAAGCTTATGCAGAAATACCACTTAGAAATGTTTTGCAATAATCTTTCTGGTTAAACAGAAAATTTTACAGATTATCTTTTCTGTTAGGTCACTGAATCGGCTCTCAAAAAATACCTAAACACTTGTTCCTATGCAGTCTGCTGGTTTATTTAAATACAGAGTGAATAAGAGAAATTGAATACAGGCCAAGTAGCAAGACCCTCCACAGAGCTCTATCAGGTTACTTTTTCAAGCCAATAACCCAGTTACAATAACCCAGAAACATCATCTTACTTTAAGGAGACAACATTTAGTTAAGGGCAAGTATGGGTATTGGTAACTGCATGGTCTTCCCCCAAAGCCAGATTAAATCCTTAAGGATTTCCACAAGGAAAGAGTGGGGCATACTTTTCCCTTTTCCTAGAGACTGGCTGGAAACTATGCAGCTCCTCATAGCTGGGCTCTCAGTGGTTAGGAGCATTAAACAACACAGTCATTTGAACTTCTCATTTCTTAAGATTCATTCATTGACTGTGTGAACATCTGCATCACATCTCAGGCACTGGAAGATGGCTGAGAAAAAGGAAAGGAACATACAAGGAGAACTAAGGTTCAAAGCTCCTTAAAAACTACTACATTAAGTAGCTTTGTTTTTATGGCAAAACTTGAACCTCTGTATTTTAAGTTCACCAAGCATTTAAAATGTATAATGAAAACATTTAAATCTGTCGATTTTTAATTTACATGTACTCAAATTTACAAATACTCAAATATAAGGAAATGAGCACAATCATTTTAATAATTCAAATTTGCACTTACTCACTTGAAGGTAAAGGCAAAATAGATTTTGTTTCTTGATGGGTTTTTTTGTTGTTCTATAAGTCATCAGTGAAAGATGTCGTAAAGTATGACATGAATTACTGGGCATGATAAGCACTAAGCTATATTTCTTTTTTAAAGATATCAATACTGAGAATCAAAACTTGCTCTGGGTATTGACAGTGGAGTCTTTCAGAGGAAAACCTAACACCTGATACAAAATCAAGCATATCAGAGTACATTATTCTAGACTGTAACCAGTCTATTTCCACAGTTAAAGCCAATGTAGATTTGAAGGTTACTGCTTAAAACAAAGGTACTTTGAAATTTCCTAACCTGGTCCTAAAACAGTGTCACATACTTAAATATGATTATTTCATCTTCACTGTAGCTATTTGCCAACAAAGCAGCATACAGATTGCAATAGTGTCATGGAAGGACAAATCAGTAATGAAGATTTGTCACACACCAGTGAGATGTTCTTTACTCCAAATTTGGAAACTCTATTGATACCTTTACCAAGACAGACTGCAACAGTGGTGACCTTCACGTACTACACCAGGCTAAAACCAGAAAAACCTGCAATTATAAATAATTCCCTGCACAAGTCCATCAGGCTGTTTCAAGGGAAACACTTTTCTCAAGGACAAACTCTTTCAGGAGCTCTATGCTGGATACCTATCAGGTGCCATAGCCTGTTGAAATGACACAACTTTGAAAAGAAAAACGAACCAAACCAAAAAAAAACTCAAAACCAAACCAAATTAAAGCAGCTTTTCAGCAGAGATAACTTCAGAAATAATAAAACTACCATAGTATAACTTGTTTTTATGTCTTCAAAGAAAACTATCAACCTTCATATTCTGAACTTTTCCCTAATGCATACCTCAATGTTTAGGTACTTCAGAAGGCAAGTAGCCATACAGAACAGGGAGACATTTTCTACCTTGCTTAAAATAAGAAAAGTAGTAGGTCAAACAGCAACAGTACTTCAAGGAAGAAAATGCTTATCTGTCAAGAAAGCCATTTTTAACTGAAAAAAGTTACCAAACAAGTGCACTTACTAGTTAGTACATTTTATCTCAATGTTTTTCTTGAAATAACTGAAAAACCAAAATAATAGTAGTATCATGTGCATATGCATGTATGCATGGGATAAATGTAGTAACAGAGTGAGTACAACATATAGGCTGGATTACCTGTTCTGAACTGGTGAGGCACAGCTATAACCATGTGGCAGAAGACAGAAAGCAACCTGTAAGCAGAAGGCTTAGTGTGGACTCCCTGTCTGTGCTAGTGGTTAATTTTACAGTGGCAGTAGCAGTCAGACAGCAGCAGGGTAACTAAGAGAAGAAAACTGCCAGGGGAAGCTTTCTTCACAAAAGCTGGGTGAACCCTGGGCTAAACAAAAGCACTCTTGAAGTCCTCTTCCACACTGTCTTTGATGACAGGTTTTATGTGAAGCTGTGATTTGAGAGTTGGCTTAGATAGCCAAACCTATTCATGCTCTGGGAATAAAGCTCTATTTAATATATGTTAATTTGAGATTAGAGCAATTTTTTTGGTCTATAATACATATGTAATAGACAGCCCCAATCTTTTCTGCAGACACTAATCTGAGAGAGAAAAGCTGCTTCTTTTCAGTGTGTCTGAGCTTCAAATTGTACTTGGATATGAAAATACCTTAGATAATTTGGGTAGCAGAAGCAGTCTAGCTATATCAACAGCAGATTCACAAGCTTACCCTGGCCTTCTGTAGTTCACCTGTGCACATAGTTTGCTCTCTTTCTGAGTTTTCTTTTTTCTAGTTAAAGCCTGTAGGATATACCTCAGAAATTTCAGTTAGGAGGTAGAATGTTTGCACAAAGCTCATTTTTAAAACAATCACTGTTATAATAAATAAGAAAATATTTTTGGCTCTCACCTCCAGCTAGCTCATTTGAAGTATTTAACAGTAAGCATAGTTCTAAGTGTTGACATAATGATACAGTACAATTTATTTGAAGAAATTAAAGAAGAAATGTTAATGACTGAAGTGTTTTATGTCCTCTAAACTAAGAGCTGTTCCACCTAATTTGTTTTCCAAATTGTGTACTATTTTACAGAAAGAAAATAGCACTTGATTGATTCTCTTAAGTGAGTAAACACAGCAATCAAGAAAATCAATTATTAAGAAAATAATTATACTTGGAGGAGGAAAAAAAGGTTTATAGGGAATGAAGTGCAGGTGCAGGTACTCTGCCACCAGCGGTGGCCTCTACACTTCTGACACCCATGAAGTATTGAAACGTGCCTCGAAGTACACAATTAAGCCTTGTTAGATGAGTTTTACCTATGCATTTGCTTCAAAAAGCACTATACTACAACAGACCAGTTTGAAGGCAGGTCTATTTTGGACCTCTTGTCTTTTTAACATAATAGGACTTAAAACGTTACTCAGAGGCTGAAGTGAAACAGATGAAACCTATCCTCCCACCTCTGAAATGCTTATGTCAGCCTGAAAAATAGAGAAGAGCCATATCTCATGTTAACCGCAGCTGGCACAGTCTTGAGCATTAGAAACAGAAAATGAAGTTGATGTAAGTGTATCTAGTCTACAAAAACCAAGCAGCTGCATGATTATAATTAAGATTTGAATTCCCAGACATAACAAGTCAGCAATTAAAATCAGGATCTTAAAGTTGTTTGTTAGTAACTCTCAAAAAACTTCCAGATTTTTTTTTTTTGTACAAAAGCTATTTATTAGTTATAATTAGCATTAACTAACACCTTTTCTAAGAATCTGAGATGGCAGGCTAGGTAATAAAAAAAAAGAGCCCTCCAAAGACCATGTAAGCTATTAGGACTCTTGCCTCTCCTCAGAGGAGAAAAAACCCCAAGTTTACAATTTCAATATTCCTACATAACATGTTTCAGTTACAGCACCTCAAATCTACTCAAGACCAATATGGGAAAAATGGTTAAGTTGTCTTTAACAGTATACTGCAAGATGATTTATAGTAATATCTAAATATTCCTGAAGTATGACAAGAATCCAAGACAAGTATCTGTCCATATTTAATACTGCAGATATGCATGTTAAACATTTTTCCTTATAAAACAGATTTACTTGATAGGGTAGACTTTCCTCTTTCAATAAAGCATTAGGGGAAAGAAAGATTTGACTACACATATATGCTGAATTTTACTTTATATCTTTCAACAAGGGAAATGAGGCAAGTAATGACCACTGTAGAAATATAAGACAAGAAAAACTGGAACATGGACTAACAAATTGTTGAAAACTTCAGTGTAGAGAAGAAAAAATTTTTTATTTGTATGGTTACTCTTTCAATTGTTAAAAAGAAAGGTATTAATGACCATTTTAGTTCACAGAAGTCTAGCAGTCAGTACAACAAGGATCATTCATCACATGAATTACTTTCTCCTTCCTAAACATGTCCATCAAAGTGAAATTCAAACTTATGCAAAAACTTTAAAAAAGTTTAAAAAAGTTACCTGCAGAATATTATAAACATACCCAAGAAACCAAGAATGCATTTGGGATAAGATGCATAGAAAATTTGGTTCATGTGAGTTAATAAAAGTAATCCTCTCCACAGTGAATGATACTACTCAGATGCAGCATAACCAGAAAATATAGTGGTCAGAAAATATATCACTGTGCAATTTTCAAATTTAGAACATCGTATTGTTACTGTCTGAGAAACAGCATTTAAAACAAACTTTCCCACTCCATTCCCAGTAGGCATAAGAAAGGTGAAACAGGAAGGAAAGGAAAAAAACCACACGGGAAGAAAAGAAAAAGGAAAATAAAAGAAAAAACACAACAATATAGTAACTAAGAATGACAATGGCAGGACACAATCCATCAAGCACAGCATGCAGAATGGCAACTTAAATTTTCCACCTACAGCTTCTACCCTCATCTTCTCTTACAATCTGCCTTATTCCTACTCAGAAAATACTCCTAGAAGTGTATAATCTGTAAATGTTAAAACGCAGGAAAGACATGGCTTCCTATCTATGATTATTCACCATATCTAGAGGCATCACTTTTATATATTATCATGGCCATCATGTACATCACCACTACCGCTGTTCCCATGACTTCCATTTCAGAAGAACAGAGCAATAGTTTAAAACACCACAATGACAAACTCCAAATATGCATAGAACATAATTTTTTACTTCTTGCATAGAAACTTCCCTGCTGAATAAAATAGTGTTGTTACTGCTTTTAAAACTTAAAGAAAACAGTTTAAAACTAGAGTTTAAAGCTATATTCAGTATCTGCCCATTATCACAGTTTGGTAAGTCGTATGAGCTTTCATTAATACATGACTTCTCAAAATATATCATGCCTTAAAATTACTAGGGATTACTAGAAACCATACTGCTCCTATAACATTATAAAGGAGCCTACATTTTTATACAGTGTTCTCCCTAGCTGAAGGTTTTCAAGTATCTTTCTTTCCCTTTTGTACATTATTTCTGAAGTTAATATTGTGTTAATGTGAAGTTAACCATTAACAAATGGCTCTGTAAGGTAACAGTGAGGCTTCAGATTAAATGTAATAGATGAACAAACAAATAATCAGTGTACTAAGCGAGTTGCTTCAAGCCCTGGGAGTCAATGTAGCAGTGGTTAGGCTGTTGCAGGAGAGAACAGAGTCAGTCCTCAAGAAATAGAGAAAAATGCCTCAATGCAAAAAGCAGAGACTGCCTTTAGACTAGTAATATACAGTTCCTCTCGAGAAGAGAAAGATGGATGACCACTACCATTATTATGTTCTCGTGTTAACCCAAATGCAGTACCTCTTTCAAGTAATGATGCTGAGCTGATGGTCTGGAAAAGAACTCTTACAAGGCTTCAATAAGTCTTCACCCCCCAAAAAGGAAGAGCTTATAACAACTAGGAAAAAGGACTGCAGGAGCTGCTAGGGAACAGGATATTACAGATATGGACAGGCATGTCCTTGATAGCTTCTCTAATTTTGCTGAGAATTCAGCTGTTAATAATTGTTTAGGGGTGAAGGGTTGGTTTGTTTTAAACTTGTCATTTGTATCACGGCATTTGCAGTTTAGCTATTTGTCAAAATAAAGCTTATGCAAACATAAAACATTTTAAATCAGTTCAGTATTATAACCGATTGTTACTTTTTTCTATTAAAGCTGCTTGTGCTTTTGTTTGGCCTTAAAAAAAAATCAAATAGACAATAAAATATTTGCAGAAACCCTTACCTCCTCTGTGGACTACGGTTCTGAGAGAACTCTGAATCACTGTCCTTTGATGTTGGAGAGCCCTTATATGTATAAAAAACATCCTCTGTTTCAGTAATATAACTAATCTCATTTGTAAGGTTATCCACAGATGAGTGTCGTGCTTTACGAATTTCATGACGTAGTCTAGGACTCCTCCTTAAAAATAAGAAACACAAACAGAAGTTGTTAGACTAGAATTATTTGTAAGATTTCAAAGTGAAATTTCTATCCTATTGAAATCTCTGCTCCAAAATCTTCAGGATAGGCCTATAGATCTCAATTTAAATAAGCAATTTGAAAGACTTTGTATGATACACTATGCAATCATGCACTGCTAGGTTCAGTAAACTGAACTGATCTTTTTTTTTTTTTTCACCCTTTAAAAGACTGCCTGTTTCGTTGAAGTGCTGATCATAGGATAATTCAGGTTGGAAAGGACCTGGGGAGGTTATGTAGTCCAACCTCCTGCTCAAAGGAGGATCAACCAAGGTCAGAGCAGATTGTTTTAAGGCTTTATTCAGTCAGATCTCATGAAAATTGGAGGATGGAGACCACACAGTTTCTTTAAGCAGCCACTGCTCAACTGTCCTTGTGGTGAAGCAGTTTGTCATTATGTCCAGACAGAACCTCTCTTGTTTCAACACGTACCTGTTGCATTATTCTCCCACCATGTACCACTGAAGAATCTGGCCTCATCCTCTAGCTAGTCTCCCCTTAAGTATTGCCAGACTGATAGGCATCAGGCAAACCCTTTCTTCTCAAGGCTGGACAAGTGCAGTTGTCTCAGCCTCTCCTCATCGAGTAAGTGCTCCAGCCTCCTGACTACCTTCATAGATGCTGACCTTTGAGTTTGCACCAGTTTGTCAGTGTGGACGCAAAAGCAACTGCAGCATTCTAGATAAGGTGTAAAGAATGCTGAGCAAAAGGGGGATAGTCACTTCCTTTGGTCAACCATCTGTGCTTCTATTAATAATACTGTCAAGTTTCTGCTGGACTTCTTTGGTGCCATGGCAAACTAGATAGCTCATGTACAGCTTGCTGCCTGCACAGATTACTAGGTCCTTTCCCAGAGAGTGGAGCTGCAGACAATATTGTTGCACTAGGCTCTTCCTTCCAATGGCTTTATGTTTGTCTCCAGTTTGCATTGTCCATTTCTCCAGCTTATCAATATCCCTCTGGAGAGCAGCCTTGTTCCCAACACATTGACTCATCCTCCTAGTTTGGTGTCATCTGCAGACCACTCCATTGCCTCCTCCAGGTCATGAAGGTGTTAAGCAGGGCAGGTTACCAGACAGGCTTCTGCAGTACTTCACTTGTTATTGGCCTCCAGGTACAATGAGTCTGACCCATTAACAATTCCCATCTGAGTTCAGGCATCCAACCATTATTTTTTTAAACCATCTTGTTTTTTGACTGTTCCAAAACACAATGTCTTAGCTTAAGTGTAATATTCTGGCAGACAGCAACAAAAACTGAAGTGACACACACTCTTCTCCTGTCATTGTATATATTCGCAAAATAACAATGTATATGTACACACTACATAACTATGCTGCTAGTGTACATGCAATTAGAAAAGGTTGGAGGCTGGAAGGTATGGCAAAGACTGAAACTGGATTTACCAATTAGGGGTAACAGGAGGTGATCGAGAAGGAAGGCTTTTGGTCTCTAGATGCTCAACAGATAAGGATCGTCTCATAGATGGGTTCCAAACCATCCCACCTATAACTTTTTTGCAGTACTGGCTGTTTACAGACCTGAAAAGAAATAAAAAAACCTGTGTGTGAATTATTTTGTGTAGAAAACTTAAATGAAATAAACTATGTGTAATAAGTCAATTTCATGTGTTTTATAATCCCCTTCCTTACTTATAAATATGCATTCTCACAGAGCCATTCACTCATGTTAATAAAACTGCTTGTTAATCCCTGGTACAATGCTAACCACAAGCCTAGGTAAAAATAACTTTTTCTGAGAAGTATTTTTAACCTAATTGTCTAAGTAGATGGAGGAGAAAACAGAAAATTTAGTATGTCCTATTGGCACTGATCCAAGCACCTGACAAAACATGGTTCAAATACAGGCAAAAGATTCTAGCTGTTCCCTGTTAAAACTCATAAAAGGGCAACGACTGAGAAGTGGCTTCACTGAGCACAGGACTACTTTAAGCATCTACCTGCTGCCTCAAAAAATACAAACTACACCAGACTATTCTTTGGTTCCAGAAGGCAGCCACATTTGGGTAATGTGCTTCTTGTAGGAATAAACCATCAGAGAAAGATCTGACATACAAAGGGGATATCCAAGCCTGGACTGCTTCTTTTGACAAGAACCTGACAAGGTAAGGGTGGCATCAGAACCAGAACCTCAACTAGGAAAGCAATGCAAATATCTTACTAGTGGAAGTAGACAACAACAACAACAATTTAATTAGATAAAAATTGAAATAAACTGACATTGATTCATCTCTTTACGTGGCTTTCCACAAGACAAGCAGAGATAAGATGCTCATCCTTAAGTTCACAGGAATAGAATTTCTACTTGTGAAAAAGAAGAAATTTATGAGTTTCCAACTTTTGGATCACTATATACTGAGCTGTACATAATGGGTGCGTGGGTAGTAGTGTATATGAGGAATTTACTATAAAGATGAAATGTCCCAATTTTACATAGCATTAAAAAAAAGTTGTTTGTGCTGTGGATATCACTCATTATAATATCATCAAATTTTAAATATGCTTTGCATTGTAATGCTTTTGTTTATAGAAATAAAAGAGTAAAATGAATCCAAGCCTTTTATTTTCTGAAGTATTTTACATACCTTGTTCACTATTTTAAAGGAAATTAATTCATACACTATCACAGAATGTGAATGAAAGACTGCCAATGCCTCTGTGGAATGGGCTGTAATAGCTTGAGATGACAGTTCCTTGCTCCCCTGTATTACCAAGGTTATCCTTTGTGAAAAAAATAGTTACATTTCTAGATTTTCAGTAAGGAATAAGAATGCACTTAGGAGAGGTTATTAAGCATTCAGTCTAAAAACACTGAGTGAACTTAACTCTCTGAATATGGGAGATGTGATCCAGCTTGCCCTTACAATAAGGCTTACAGGAGATTTATACAGCTCAGCAGCCTAATTTAAACATTATTCCGCTAGTGCCTAAAGATAAGAGAGTCTAAAGAGCACACAGATATGTGAATAAGAAACTGTACTAAAGGGTTGCAAGAGTTCAAGTATTTGATCTGATGCAATAGATGTTAGAATGTCTGCCTCACATAAATGTGAAGGAACATAGTAAAAGAAAGCTACAAATTCTAGAGGAAAACTCGTGGTACTTAACATGGAAACACCTGAATGCAACCCCCTTCAAAGACAACACAAGATGGATTAAAGCAATTATCAAAACCAAGTCAATCTCAAAAACCTCCAGAGTTGACGAGTGTGGTTAGTGGGATTTTTGTTTGCGGTTTTGGTGGGTTGTTGGTGGTTGTTTTTTGGTTTTTTTTTACTAAATGGAAGATATTCCCTTTCATAAAGGAGAATATAGAATCTCTTTTCTGGTTGCATAGTTTTGACATGAGCTCAGGACCATCCTTGAAAAGTAAATGTAGAAGCCCATACACTCTCTTACAAAATTCCACAATCATAAATAAGGGTGAAAGTGAACATTGTCCATATATGACAGGTGGGTCCAAGTTGATAGGAACTACTGAAATTCTTAGCAGACTCTGATAGCAAAGGTTGCAGTCATTTCTGTCTCAGGCAGATCCTAAATTTCACACTTGTTGCTGGCATGAATAAGGACAAAGAATGCCTTAGCTAAAGGATATCATTAAGCTGATGGAAGATACCTCAGTGAACAATTCTCATTAGAGATTCCTTAAGAACCTAAAGAAGCAATTCACCAGGGATAATGCCATATAACATGAGATTACTTGAAGTCTTTCTTAGTAACTCATTTCAGCAATGAGAACTATCTTTCATGCTACAAGCTATTAAGAGATTACAATAGTTAATTTCCCAAAATCAAATATTGGATTGATTGGAATGATACTAAAAAAATTGGAATGATACTAAAGTTGTATGCTTTGGAACTCATACAGTTTTCTTTTTTTTAGCATCACAAGGGCTGCACAGTACCTGCGTGTGCGTGTATATACAAGGACAAGGATTTTGAATTCTTTGCAAATGTGAGACAATCCTACAAGTCTGGAGAAAGTCACCTCCTCAAAACCTTCACTATAGGAAGAACAAATTCATATCACCCCAGAGAGGAGGCAATTCTGAAAATAATGATCTGTAGAAAGTTGAAAGTTTGCTTAATGTTCATACAACTAGATTTTCACTTGCTTCAGCTACGATCTAGTCCCAGGTAAAAATTTAGAAGTCCTCTCCAGCAGAAAACAGTATTTTATCAGCCTCCTTACTGTTGAGCAGCCCTCATGGATTAACCCACTTAATTTGAAGCAATACTACTCCATTTAGTACAAATTTCTGCCATATCTACAGACATGACAGTATGAAAAGCCAGCCAGTATAGCCTGGAAAGCTATCTGAAATAGGATGATGTCACTCACAAGCTGAAGCTTATCCAAATAGGCAAAAAAAAGATTCAGTCTGACAAATTAAATATAAAGGCCACTTAAAACACATTGCAAAAAACTTGCAAACAAACACGACCCACAAACAAAAAGAAACAAAATAGATAGTTCTCCAAACATTTTCAGAAGAAGCAGGTTTCCAGAAAGTCTACAGAAATTACAGATGATCAATGGACTGACGAACACTACCCAAAATCTCCCATTCAGAGATGGTAACGACATGACTTTTTTCCCCCCACTATTAACATGAAAGATTTTTGATATGTTTCATAATGGAATATTTTTAGGGGGGCTGGGGGTGGACAGGAGCTGTGATGACACACAACATGACACATTTATAGCTGAATTGCTGATAGATGAAACAACAGAACAAATCAGCATAACCAATGAAATCACCTATACTGATAAAAATAATCATAAAGCCTTTAAAATGAAACAGCAGAGCTACTTGAGCATATGCTTCATTTCATACTAGTGACTTAGTTTATTCAGGATTTCAAAAAGGCGTTTTACAAGGTCCCTCAAACCCAAAAATAAACCATGGAGGTAGGGAACATGGTCCTCACTTGGAGGAATTAATTGTTTACTTGTGATATAAAAGAGAAAATAGGAAAAAATGTTTTAGATTTATAGTGAAAAAAGATCAGCAGCAAAGTCTTGCAGGGATATCTCTTCAGGGCTCTTCTTTTCAACATATTTGCTAGTGATCTAGAGAAAAGACTGATCAAATTTTGCTGACAATAGTAATCACATAGGATGGCAAAAATAAAAGGTCCACTGTGGAGATGTACAGAATGACATTACAACATCAAGTGACTAGACAATGAACTAGCAGATGAAGTTTAATGAAGGCCCAGTTGGCACATACGGAAAGGAATAATCTCAACTTCATATAGCATGACAGGTTCTGAAGCATTACTTTTGGGGAACTACATCCTAGATACCACTATGAAACTACTAGCTCCAGTGAAGCATATAACAGATTAGAAACGTCACAAAAGTGGTCACTTGAAAACTTGCATGCGACAAAATTATTCATCTCCATGTCAGTAATAAGTGGTTGGTATGAAGCACTCTGGGAATTTCCCTGAAGTATTAAGCAGAGTGTGCTAATGACAGAGTGTGTTAAGGGGTAAACAGTTCAAAATAAATCTGGAAATTCTCTTACTAGACTATTAGCTGCTTGATGCTTTTACTTCATATTTCTATACCTCAGATGGAAACGGTAAAATGAAACAATACCAGTAATGCATACCTATATTTCAAATACTTTTTGTGGAAATTATAAGAAAAGTTCTAATGTAATGATACCACAGAAACTAAAACCACAGCTATATAACTTGTTAAATGGTTCACATACAGACCAGGACACAGCTGTGGGCAGAGCTGAGCTCTTCCACACCAGCTTGAGCTAACAATGATACAAATCCTTCCATTCTCATTACAAAGCAAATTATGCTTTCACACAATACTTACTTTGCTGGATTTCTAGAACCCAGGGTCCAGTAATGTGACAAAATCTTTTTTTCATGAGGTAGTGACTTCTTTGCCTGAAAAAACGTGTGATGCTCTACACAAGATTTCCACAGATTTTTGCATGCTCTGTAATTTAACATGTTGAAGGCAACAATATGTTCTCTGGATTCATTCTGTAATGGTAGGAAATGCTCTATTTCAATATATACAAACAGATCAAACAATCTCATAAAGCAACAATAAAATTACTTTTATCTTAAATAGGAAAAACATTATTAGGAAGACAAAATCAGAGTACAGTAGATTTCTGAGCTGGAGGTGGCTAAAATAGCTCTGTGACCATGTGAAAGTCTAAACTGCAAAATGGATACTAAAAGTATTGCTTAAACTTTTGAACGGTTCAGTTACTAATCCTTACAGTGTTAATGAAATATTTATCTGTAGCATGGCAAACATTTGGTATTTACAAGCATAAAAGTAAACAGTAAAAAACAGTTTAAGGTTTCCAGTAAGATCTTGACCTACTAATACAAACAAAACTCATTTAAACATTCTATTAAGGATGCAATAATGAAAGGATAAAAACCCTTAATCTTAGAATTCAAACTCTTCATATAAGGATTCAAATTAACAGTGTTCTTTCAGAACCCACAAGATGCAGAAAGTCCTTTAGTCCTTTTAGACACTTAATAGTCTTTTAGAAGATACTAATGACATGAAGAGCAATCCATTTTGGGAGAAAAAAACGTAACTGTGATGGGACTGGAGCTGCTCCTGCTATTGCTGTTCAAATCCAGTCCTGCTTTCTGGATGAGGCCACAATGAGGAGACCATACGGAAACAGAATACAAAGCTTGTATGTCTTGGCAAAAACTCTTAAATGCAATTTAATTGCCAAAGTACCAGTGTAAGACAATTGTGCCATTCACGTTTATGCTCTCACCATAATGTACTGCTTGTTGAACTCTTTCACGTTCGAGTGCTCAAGAGAGTTTTGCACATGGTTATAGCTTTGGTTAGTTAATGTAACTGTTGATGAAAAGAAAACTGAATGAAGAGCAAAGAGGAGAATAGAAGGGAACATGGGAACCTAAATAGCTATCACAGTTCAGCACTTCAGTGAAAAAGAAAATCAAGTTTTCAATTTCATTATTCCTCTCTTCCAGCTGCTCTGAATTATGACTGCATGTTGATACATAAGCATAAAAGTAAGCAGGCAACCATCTCAGTGAAGTTCTTCTTCTAGTTCATACTAAAACGAATGTTAGGATTTGGGTGGCAAAGCCTTTTTAATAAATGACTGAGAGACCTAATAAATCTCCTTCTCATACAGTCCAGCAACAAATAGACATACCTCCTGGATGACACCTTGATTTCTAGTTGACACTGTATTTTTCTTTGTTAACAGTAACAACTCTATACTAGGAGGTATGAACAGATAATTTTGGCTGGCATAATCAACCAGATTTCCTTGTATTCTTTTTATTTCTAGCAAAATTTTACTAATATCACATGCATCAGAAATCAATGCCACATTCTGCAAGTTATTTTATAACTAGTTCAATCACTACTACAGAAAACCAAAGAGAATCTGAAGAGAAAGATAAGAAGAATTTGTCCAATGATTTTTACAAAAGCACTGCAAAACATTTAAGCGATTGCAATCTCTGAGGCATATTTTCCATAGATCTATTAAAACATTTATTTATTTATAGGAAGCGGGGTTTGTTATTTGAACTTCATGCATACTGGAACAAATTAGTCTTTGTCAGTTCACCACAGCTGCTTCTAATTAGTTTAGATAAAATCATAGAATTTTCAGGGTTGGAAGGGAACTTTAAAATCACCTAGTTCCAATCCTCCTGCCATGGGGACACCTCCTGTTAGATCAAGTTGCTCAGAGCTGCATCCAGTCCGGCCTTAAAAACTTCCAGGGATGGAGCTTTTACCACCTCTCTGGGAAACCCGTGCCAGTGTTTCACCAACCTAATGGTGAAGAACTTCTTTGTAACATTCAATCTAAATCTACCCTCCTCTTGTTTGCAACCATTCCCCCTAGTCCTTTCACTACCTGACATCCTGAAAAGTCCCTCACCAGCTTCCTTGTAGCCCCCTTCAGATACTGGAAGGCTGCAATAAGGTCTCCTCAGAGCATGGGCCCACCTCTCCAGCCTGTCAAGGTCCTCTGGATGCCATCCCTTCCCTCCAGTGTGTCAGCCACACCACACAGCTTGGGGTCATCAGCAAACTTGCTGAGGGTTCACTCAATGCCACCATCCATGTTGCCAAAGATGTTAAACAAGACTGGTCCTAATACTGATCCTTGAGGGACTTCACTTGTCACTGGCCTCCATTTGGACATGGACCCATTGGCAGCCACTCTTTGGGTGCAGCCATTGAGCCAGTTCTTAATCTACTGAGTGGTCCACCCATCATACCCATATTTTACCAGCTTGAAGACCAGGATGTTGTGTGGGACTGTGTCGAAAGCTTTGCTCAGGTCCAGGTAAATGATGTCAGGGGTTAAGTTTGCCTTTTCCAGCCAGTGGGGACTTGACTGGACTGCCATGACTTTTGGAATATAATAGACAGCAGTTCAGCAACCACAACTGCCAGTTGCCTCAGTACCCTCAGTAATAAAGTGTGCAATCATAGTGAAATTTTAACTCCCATTTTCTTGCAATATAAAGCATTTTACACTACTGCAGAAGACAAATTAAAGAAAGTGTATAATTATTTTTATTGGCCTGGAGTACTGGTGGACTTGATCTTAAAGGTCTTCTCCAACCCAGATAATTCCATGAAATTACTTTATACTGGTTTTTCAAGTATCGCAAAAATTTTTTAATCTACATATCACATGTATACTAAAAATTCATATCTGAAATATATGGAATTATGTACCTCTAATATTCTATTTTAAATTTATATTTGAAAATATTAATGAATCTTGCTCTATGTCACAAGTGTGTTCTTCCCAACTGTAACAGAACCTCCTTAACAATTTCTAAATAGGCTAAAATGTAAATATGGACTTATACTAGGATAAATACTTTCAGAAGTTTCAGGAAAATGTAGTAAACTTTTAAATTAAGAAAAACTTCTGTTAATAAACCCATATGGCTAGCAGGCTACCTTTCAAGTCATACTACTAAAGCTATGCAGCATTTTAAAGGTGATGAGTATTCCAGCAGGATCCAAGGATCTAATGCCTAACATACTTAGCAACTCAAGTTCCAAAATAATGGTATTTTAACAGTTATTAAGAAATGAGGATTAGAGGAATTTGCAGCCATTAAGGTAAAGTGAATCTCTTGCTGTTTCATCATCAGGGAAGAACTTTGGTCAGATGTATGTCTATTTAGTTCACAAAGAATTTGAAAATATCCACAGCCATAGCAAGTAAAATTATATTCTGATATGAAGAAAATTGGGATTTTTTTTAAAAGCATTAGATAATATTGAAGCATTTCTAGATAATCTTTAAGCATTGGATATAAACTTTCATTTTCGGAAGCTTTAAAATGTTGCCTGTAAAGCAGTATGGTTCCTATTCCTACCTTAATTCTTGCACCCTTCATTAAGTTTGCATATATCATGTGCTTTTATAGCATCAGACATTCACTGATTCATCAGTCTTGTTCCTCAGTTCTTATGTAGCTCTTCAGTAGAAACAGAAATACTTCATGCTTCTATGAAGTAGCTGATCAACAGACCGAAGCAGTGGGAGGGTAAAAGAGGAGATGAGTAGCAGGGAGATAGTGAGATGGTGAGTCTTCAGAATAAAGGCATAAGGAAAGAAAAAAAGGAGTAGGAGAAATCAGGAGAATAAATCAATGAAACATGGCATATGCCAGATGACTGCAAATTCATGGTCTTTGAGAACTTTCCGTAGATTTTACAAAAAAATCTACATATAACATACAAACCCCATAAATGTTATAGCAGTTGCCATCTTCAGTAAAAACTTGCCTACAAATAGTAACTGATCTGCTTTCCCTCCCATTTTTCCCCTATTCCTTACTTTCAGCCTCATTTACATATGTAAATGTGCTTCCAAGCCAAAATCTAATCAACCCAAAGACTGATACCACGTCCAGTCATCTGCCCTCACAAATCCCTCAGTCTACTCAACACTGGAGAAGACCTCAAGTAGCCCTGCTGCTCCCTCATTCCCACTGCACCAGAGCAGCAGAATTTTCCAAGTAATATGGTGGAAGTACTGCAGGTCTGCAGACTTTCCCTACATTTCAATCAAAAAGGGCTAATTGAAAAGGATGGGTATATCTAGAGACTTAATAGCACATTTGGTCTGTTTTTTCATATCTACAAAGAGTGAAAAGGTCATGTGGCTGGCCTTATTTTGCTTACAGTTCTGTTCCTCTCTAATCATGCCACAGTATGTGCTACAGCAATCTCAGTGAGTTATGAAAGAAAGAAATATGATCACGTACAAGGAGATTCAGTAAAGGAATCAAAAGTCTTGAAATGTCATAATTTAGCAAAAGCTTAACTGAGCAAATTTTAAGAATGCTGCCCCCCTCAATGGTGACATGGGTATTCAGAAAGAAAAATTAAAATTTTTGCCAGCAATGAGCACAGACATTTTATATGATCTTTGAGTCAAGTGACTTACCTATTGACATTATAACTTTCTTCCATATTAAAAAACAACCTATAAGCAAGCTCATTTTACTGTCCATTGTTATTAAGCACTCTCAGAGTTCTGTTCCTACCTATATTCTCAGAAACATTTGCAAATTGCTGTTCATTGCCAATATTTGTATACTTGAATATACTTTGAATTTATTGATTCCTTGTCAATGAATTTTCAATGCTGAAAAATGGGATTGGGAAGGCATAGGAAAAGGTAATGCTTGCAAGTGTCATACAATTATACTGAGTATAATACAAATAGAAGTACACTCACAAAGTAACTACAATGGTTTGCCAACCACTCTTCATACAGCGAAATACATTGAACAGACTGAGAGAAGTTAACACACAAATAGCAAACTTTAGAAGATTACAGCTTGCAAAAAAACTTAAGAACCCTCTAAAGTGAGGACACACTCTATCAAAAGAGAAGAATAATTTAATTTGTCCGTACTATGTGTATAAGCATTAGTCCAGTAACACTGACTCTAGATACCAACTCTGTTTACACAGGACCTCTGAAAATTATGAATGTGCATATACAAGCACATTCCTCAAATTTCAAAGATGGTCACCAAACTGGAGAGGAGGGCAAGGAGAGGACACGGATCAAAAGATTGAAATACTCTTCTTTTGGGTAAAATAAGCCTACCTAGCAATCTGTGTTAAATGAGGGTCAATAGATTTTTCTCTAACACAACTCCTAGCAGTTCAAGAGCTCACTTACTACAGGAAAAAGCCTTCATAACATTTAGGTTTCAGTTAACACTTACCATTTGCTATTTGAATTCTATCTTCAACTGAATTAAAGTATTATATATATATGCATCAGTAATTTTCATATTTTTCCATAGATCAAATATTGTTTTCATAAAAAGTCATTTATGTGTTCATACTGTGGCAGCACATTACTGTATGCAAGATTAGGGATTTTTCCCTGTTAAATAGTCTTGTATTACAACTGTTTTGTGAAAAGCTCATAGAATTAGGATGACTCATAATAGCAGAAAAAGTTTGCATCAGTTTTATCAATTATCTTCACATATTTTGCCAGCTTCTAAGGTACTTCATGTCACACAGCAGATGTTGCACTATCTCTCTTTCCAACCTTACATCTTTCAGCTGCAAAGCTCTCATTTCTGCCAGGTACCTTCCTTTCCCTCAGCAGAAAGGGACCTCACAAGTTCCTCCAACATGGGAGAGAGTAAGCTGATCAGTAGATTCCCTGCAGTAAGACACTTTACAGGGCAGAGAACATGAAAAAAAAGAGCAGCAGATGCTGGCAAGAAAAGGGAAATAAGTTAGAGTGCTAAATACTGGAGAAAGGATGAAGATGTACCTTCCCCCCAAGTCTCCAAGGGAGAACAAACTCGCATGGGAAAGATGGCATCCAACAGACTGAATACGGATGTATACCATGTTGGAAAAGAAACCTTTTATTGTCTTACAACTTAAGGCAAACGCAAAACAGAAAACCATAAGCATTTGAGCAAAACAAAATGAAATGACTACTTACATGTTTTTGCCGTTGTTGTATAAAAAATTTTTTCCTTTTAAAGGAAATTTTTAATATGTTCACCCTAAAAGAAAGAAACAGAGCATGAAACACTAAACAATATTTAGAGGGGGAAAAAAAAAAAAGAAAATACTGTGTACAGCAAGCATAAAGGTTAGAGTTGTTAAATATTCAATTAATAACCTGTAGCCATCTCCTGTGTCAAGTGGCAAATAGGTGTTGAGAAACTCATAGCAAAAATTTTAGCTAAGCAAAGGTCTTTTAAAAATGAGATTCTTCCTAATTTACTCTTAAAATAGCTCACATAGCAATTGTCTCCCATAAAATCCGTTTTTGCAGCAAAAACTTGACATCCTTTACTAAGCTACATAAATGTTAAATGTGTCAAGTTTGTATAAGTTAAGAATCATACAAAGAATATGACTGAAGGAACAAAATTTAAAATCCTAAATACATTACAAGGCTTCATAATGTGAAAAATATGTACTTGTATTAATAACTAAACAAACACTGTAGTTAAAATCCTAATTGCAGAAGGATGAAAACCATAAGAACGAGTGTTAATATATTTTTCACTTCAATTAGTAACATTGTCACATAATATATGCAGTAATTTATACAGAACAGAACACCTGTGTTCTGTATATACGTAGTATGAATAAAGATTCTCTAAGGTAGGGATTACAGTTGGAACTGGTGCACAAGAAATTTTCATTTTAATTATATGCTTATCAGTTTTGCTAAATTAAACAAGCTTCTAGGCACTCATGCACCTTCCAACAGCAAAACAAGATTTATCTAAAACACCTAATTTTTTTCTACAATACTTCTACTTCAATAACTGAAAATGCACATATTTTTAAAAATGACCTCCTGGAATTATACGGATGCTTTGGGAAAGCTACTTAAGGTCTGATCAAGTCATATCTGTCTGAAAAAACACCATGAAAGGATTCGGAAAGATCGTTGCTGAAAGTCTCAGAATATTCTCATCAAGTAATAATGTTCCACAGCACCTTCGATCTCAACAGGTGTGAACTATACTGAAGGTCAGTTCTTACCACACTTTTGCAACACTCTCAGCAAGCAGGAAAACAACACAGCATTGATTACCCACTGCCCTTGAGAGAGATGCACTTTAGTTCTAAAGAATGTCTGTCATTCATTCTGGAGGGTGTATCTTCCAACTACAAACAAGGAAGGTAACACAATGAACAATCCTCCCTCCTGCATAAGAAAGGTGCAAAACTAAATACATGCCCGTTTCTGAAAATGCTTTAATCTGTCAATTACAGGACCACAAAGAAACAGGAATTTCATTCATACCATTCTTTATTGACCAGGCAAATTGCTGCTCAAGTTACTGGAAAGTTGAAATAATATCTACCACTCCTGTCAGACCAATGGTTAAATACTTGAGCCATTTGCTACCTCAGATAGTAATGATTGGTACTGTTCATTTAAGAGTTCTGGATTCTGAACTTCCTGATAAACCATACAAACTTTCACTAGCTGTTACTGAAATGGAACTCATTTACATAAAAATCCTTTCTAAATCCTACTGCTACTCTAACTGAACAAGTACCAGTCATAAAATGGATTAGAGCTGAAAGTGATAACCTACTCCAACCTCCCTTCTATTGCCAGGGATGCCTCTCATCTAGAGCAGTTTGCTCAAAGCCTCATCCAACCTGGCCTTGAACATCCCCAGGGAGGGGACATCCATGGCTTCTCTAAACAATCTGTTCCAGAGACTCGCCACCCTCTTACTGAGGAATTTCTTCCTCAGAGAAAGTCAGGCCTTGAGCCACTAGTTCTGTCACATTTCTTGATTTAGATTAAATTTCAACAACTGAGTTTGTGGAGTAATTCTCAGTTTACACAGTCACCGTGTAAACTTGTCTGTTATCATCCTAATGTAGAGTCAGCAGAAGTGCAGGACACAGAAAACTAACCTTGCAAACCAAGCAAAAAACTGTTCACCCAACAACAAAAAAGGAGGGCAACCAGGCTGGTGAAGGGACTCCAGCACAGACCCTATGAGGAGAGGCTGAGGGAGCTGGGGGTGTTCAGCCTGGAGAAGAGGAGGCTCAGGGGAGACCTCATCGCTCTTTACAACTCCCTGAAAGGAGGCTGGAGCCAGGGGGGGTTGGGCTCTTTTCCCAGGCAACTTTTAACAAGACAAGAGGGCATGGTCTCAAATTGTGCCAGGGGAAGTTTAGGTTGGACATTAGAAAGAATTTCTTTACGGAGAAGATGATCAGACATTGGAATGGGCTGCCCAGGGAAGTAGTGGATTCTCTGTCCCTGGAGATATTTAAAAAGAGACTGGATGTGGCACTCAGTGCCATGGGCTGGGAACCGCAGCGGTAGTGGTCAAGGGTTGGACTTGATGATCTCTGAGGTCCCTTCCAACCCAGCCGATTCTATGAGTCTATGATTCTATGAAAAAGGAAACCAACTTCCAAAAATACCAGAACACTCAATCCCCGCCTCCATTTTTTTTTTTCATCCTAAAAACATGGTTCACTGCACGACCACATAATCACTTCAAGCCAAATCAGGGCTTTACTTTGACTCTCCTCTAAATAGAGCATCCTTCTCAATTGAATTAATTCTTGAAGTACAACTAAACCTATTTAATTCAGTAACAAAGAACACTTGCTAATCTGACAGTTTTACTTAACATTAACTGAAACTCATTTGCAATGATACGCCTACAAATTGAGTGAATGTACGCATATAGCTCAATCCACAAAACTTCCAAGAGATTAGGCTACCAAAGGTTTACATTTAACAAGTGCTGGAAGATACCACATCCAAAACATGAACAGAATGCAGTTATTCTAACTGGTGGATCAGCTGCCTTTAATCCTCGCCAGTAATCTGTCCAGTGACTATGCACCATTCACAACTGATTAAATGCCACAGTTTACTTGTAAAATGCTGAACCTGCAGCATATTAATAATGATATATGTTTGGGGTACTGTTTTCCTATCATCCAAAAAGGTCAAAACGGACTTGTAACTTAGCGGGCAAATGAATTATTCACTTCTGATCAAACTGGCAGTTCTGTCCTAGCACTTCGTACCAATTGAGAGTATTTTTATCTGAAGCAAAAATGTCTATAGATGACTGTCTTGTACTTTGCCATTGGAAGATTCAGCAGGAAAGGTTCTGACAAATTTGCTCTATAAGTTGAGTTGTTTTTAAATTTTAATTAGTGATGTGGAATGTATTCCTCTAGCAGTTTCTCTGAAGTTTTCAAAGCAAAGAAACTGCTTGCACTGATTAGCATTTAATACATAGCCTTTGCTGTTGATGTAGACTGCTTGTATTTTTTTGCCATTAAGATAATATTTTGCTTGTAAAAATAATTTGGAAATTATCACAAAGCAGTTGAACACCCCAAGGAGCAACTTTCCAAAGAATATAAAATACCGTGTTAAATCTGGAGGGGTTTTTAAACTTCTCTTGATTTGCATTGCCTCTGACTGATCAGTCAGCTCCATATGTAGGTCGCTTTGATTGAAAATCCTCTTTTTGCCAAGGCAATACTCTCTCACTACCTCTGTTCTTTAAAACTTTTGGTCCTCTTTGACTACTACCATATGGCATAGCTGCATCGTTGTCATCAACTAATACTGCACAGTATTTTACTTATTCACAGTATTTGCGTTTGAAAAGAGTGCTTTCATGGTGTCTGCTGCCACCTTGAGTTCTACCACGTTTATGTTGAAGCTTGCTCAGCCCATAGGAAAAACTACTTGCTAAAAAGGGTGCTACATAAAAAGCCTAAATACTATTTCAGTTATCTGAGTGGCTTTCTTTTTTTTGCATTCTCAGGCATATACTTTTCAGTAAAGAATCTCCTTATGTGTAGACCTTCAGCCAATCAAGATACATTAAAAGCCCATGCATTATAGAAATGAATCCTGGTTTAAGGTCTAAAAAGGAATTAAAAGTCTACACTACAAATGTAACATAGACTAGTCTGGCTCTGGTGACTTTCCTTCTTTGTTTTTAGAGGGCAGGGAATGGACACCATTCCTGCAGGAAGAATTATGGCTAATTGAAAAAGCCAGAAACAAAATACCAATGAGTTATCCCCTATGTAGTGAATTTTTGCTTCTTTCCAGTTGAAAAGATATTTTTAGAGAAAGAGTAGGAAAGCTTGGAACAATTGCATTAGCTGTCACACAACAAGACTTGCAGAAGACAGAAAATGTGCCTCCAGCTGGCAGTTTTCAAAACCTGCAGCTGTTTAAAAAGATGAGAGATTGACATATGAGAAGACAGAACTCAGGGCACAAAGATGAAAGATAAAATTCTTTTATGCTTCAGTGTGCATTAGAGATGGAAAAATACAAGATGTCCCTGTGATGTATGAGAGCATTACTGACACACATTTAGGATGGTTACAGTACATCCAAGTTTGCTGACAGACAGCTCACTGCAAAAAAATCCAGAGACTGTGAAGTACATTTTCCATTAAAAATAAACAGAAACTCATCTTATTGCTTTCCCATAGGAAACACCTGTTAGGTTGGGCTCATAATGTAAGAATTGACTAACTTGAGTATTAAGGAATATTGCTAAGTAGACATTTTTTATATAATTAAGGAGCAAAAAGCAAGTACAACCCATTGTACAATCCATGGTATTGGAGTAAGGGTTGGATTTGATGATCTCAGAGGTCCCTTCCAACCTGGATGATTCCATGATTCTGTGAAAACACATTTCTCTGCCATGATTAAGAATACTATACTAACTTACTGAATATGGTCTCAGAATCACAAACTCACAGATTCACAGAATGCTAGGGACTGAAAGGGACCTAAAAAGATCACCGAGTCCAACCTCCCTACCAGGGCAGAATCACAGGAACCCATCCAAGTGGGTTTTGAATGTTTCCAGAGAAGGAGACTCCACAATCTCAGTAGGCAGCCTGTTCCAGTGCTTTCTCACAGTGAAAAAGCTTTTTCTTATATTTATGTGGAATTTTCTGTGCTCCAGCTTGTACCCCTTATCTATCTCCAGAAAAAAATTTTACAAATTTTATGGAGAAATTGTACACAACAGGGTAAAGCTATGCGTACAAAAAAAATTCACACTTATTATTTTAAAATAAGTGAGACTTGGAAAAATTCTTTCTGATCCAATAAGGAAAACCCTAAGGAAAGGCCTAGCCTCCATAAACTTTCTAATTTATGTTACCGTTTTTAGTATGCTATAAATAACAAAGCCCATAAAAACTACAAATCATTAGAACAGTTAAGATATCATTATTTCTAATGCCATCCACATTAGACATCTTGTGCACATTGCTTCTTTGTAGTGCTGTAGAAAATAATGTCTTATCATGCATTCTGTTTTTTTCAGTATCATACAACAATGTAAAGGTCTCTCTCCTGAAGACTACAAAACTTTTTAACAATATATAGCCTTGTTTGGTGACATTTAAAAATATGTCTAAATTATATTATCCTAGCACCAGTAAACCTGGAATTCCAAATAACTAATTTAACATTTATTTTCTGAGAACTAATTATCTTTTTGCTGAATGACAGGATAAAATGATCAGACCATTAGATGCTGAACTTTAGTAATAGTACTGATTTAAAAGACAGCAAATGTAAGACCACAGGTTCCTCCTAAGTACTCAGACCTATATGTGAATGTGAATTTACACTGTGTGAAGTCCTGATTGAGTTAAGAGTCCAAAAATCTTAAAGAATCCAAAATCTAGGTAACAGGTTTCATTTTTATATTAATGCACAGAAATGCCATGGTACATTATAAGGAACAAATTTATGTATTGTAGTCTTCCCTGGAATAAACATTAAAGCAAGTGTAAATAAGATTTAAAATACCAGATACATTTATTTTTACAGTAAAGGGATTTACCAGGGATAGAAGCTTGTGCAGATGAGTTTTCTATATACAGCAATTCCACCGGATGCAATCCCAATCATGAGATCTAAATTATGGAGATCCTGCAAAAGAAAAATACTATAAGAATGTGGATGCAATTTGTGTCATTCCCATTTTAATTTTCAAGTTGTCTATTCTCAAATCACATTTTTTATAATTCAATCACATTTTTCTCATGTGTCTCTTTTCCTTGTTCTCTGCAAGGTATTATAAACTTTCATATATTAAAACTAGTTGTAATGCTCATCTTACTACACTAGATATTCTTAAGGTCAATATCAGACTAAGGTTTCAAGTCTAGTCTTACTAATTTTATCATAGAAAAGACGGTGAAGTACTTCCCAAGATCAATCAGATAAATGTCACAGAATTTTGAGAACTGAACAAAAATGTTCTCTTTCTAACCTGCTAAAAAGATATGGGGAATAATTCCTCATTTTTTCTAGATAGGCCTTACCAAGAAAGTCTGTGCAAAAGTTGACCACAACTCTGCACGTGAGAGTATTCTAGAGGAATATACATATGCACACAAATATCTGATACACATTAAACTGTATCCCCCGCTAACTGAAACAAACCCTGTGCATTACCTTAACACACTTTAGTGGCAAAATGCATCCACAAACTTAAGATTCTTTTTATGTACTGAGATACTTAAGAAGAAACATACGCTTATATATAAGCAAAATCTTGAGTTCAAAGAAAAAAAAGGTGGGGGAGAATGGTCAGTTTGAGTCTAAACCCAAATTCATATTTAAAAAGTTACAAATCTTCCTATTTCTCTGTGATCAACACGTGCTAACACATTATGACACAAATTTCTAAACCCATCTGAACACATGCATAAATCTACATCTAAGTGTACAACCCATTACTTAAAACTTCAGGTTTGACTCAAAAGTAGTTTCAGGCTATTTTGTAAAGGATAGCCAATGGGAATGGATTCTCTTAAAGCCTTCAGTAGCTTAGCTGTTCCTCTAGATGGTATCATGTACTCAGTTAATACAAAGTTTTCTTGTACGTCCAATGCCAATTTCTTTATATTAGTAAAGTACAGAACAGAACAGATAGTATGTGCTCTAACAATACTGAGGAAAGTCTACAATAGATTCTTTAAAAATAGTTGAATAGAAGTGCTACACAGGCATATGAATAAATGAAGCTGAACCTTGATTTATAATGAACACAATGATTTATAAACCTGCAGTGAAACATCACAGCAGTTCATAGAGAATGAGCATAACCTATTTAATACATAGCACATTTACACTCAATACTGACAAGATGAGAGGAATACCATTTCTATGTATGAGAATAAAAGAAAACCACTAGGTAGGTGGTAATCCAAATATGTTTAAACTCAAAACATCCTAGAATCAACTGAAATGACTAATAATCCTCAGCTACCTAATGCCCCACTTTCCACATAAGAGCTATCAGAGGAGCTCCATAAGAAGAATCTCCTGAACTGCCAGTTTATGCCACCATATTATAGAAACCCAGAACTGACACACCTTTTTTAAGAAAACTGAAGGATATGAGGTGAAGTGCATGTAATTTAGCCTCCTCTACCATGATACAGACAACTCATAGCAGGACAAAACCCTCTATAACTAGCACTTGCAGCTTATTCTAGGTTCCTGATTGTAAAAATAAGTCGTGTGAAGAAAAAACAGCTTTAGGAGAAAGAGCTGAAAACACACATGACTTAGCAGAAGTAAAAGCTTAGCTAAACATTTGATGGGGATTAATAAGGCCAAATTATTTTCTCTAGGAGCTTTGTTAGAACAAAATTCATTCCCTACCTGACTCTGCCCTAGTTCAAAACACTAACTGCTATTTGTTATAATGAATTTTCATGTTTAACCTAAAATCTGAGAACAAGATTTTGAATTAGCATAATGATGGTCTTCCAAAAGAAAGAGTATGTATACATGCAGTTATTTCCCTTATGAAACATCTATATTGTTAAATTTCACAACCAAAATAATACGCATATATTTTTCTTTTTACCTGTTTCTTTATAATCATAACAAAAAGATAAAAACAATCATGCCAGGCATCTAACTAGTTAAATACTGATTCCCATTTTATTTTATTTACAATTTCTATCTGGACTTTTTTAGATATGGAAAGAATATTGATTCCACAAATTTTTTATCTTACTCTGAGTCAAAATGAAAAATGGCTTAACATCGGACTAATTACTGAGCAGATGAGATAGTCACCCAGAGTTTAATTAGGAATTCAAGAAATCTCAATACAGTTTCAAGGTATTTAATCCACTCTCCTGTATTTCTTAATACTATTTTTGAATGTACAATTTTAGCAGTTCAGATTCATCCTCAGAAAAAAGCAGAAATGTCTGCAGGTAAAAAATGAGCTCTGAGTAATTGTCTCATGAAAGCTGCATCTTTAGTGAGTTGCTAAAAAGAAAGCTCATGCTTGTCTTCTGAAAAATATTCAGCTTTCTACCATAAAACACTAAAATTAGGGAAATTAGATATTGAGCTGTTCTTCACAAAACATTAATCAAAAGTATCCCATACTCTCAGCCACCAGTACAGGAGCACCAGCTTTTTTGTTTTCCTTTGGTTTTTGGCCTTTGCTATAACAGACAGGTGTTACCTGGTTCTTCTGGTATACAAAATCTAAGTTGGCCAAATTATTCTAGCAGCAAAGGAAGAAGTGAACATAAGGATCCACAGAGACAAAAGCCACAGTTGTGTAACTATTTCTGCTAGCACCTTTTTCAAAGCACTAGGATCTGGTAAAATTGGAGGGGTGATTTAAGAGCAGTACTAAATGGGGGATGAGGGGCATGAGGAGATACCAGTATCAAAAGGCACATCAAAAATATAATTTCATGTCAGGCAGAGCAGGGGCTCATGACTAATATCCTGACAACCCATGTGCTCAAGGCCATTAAATATGAAAGACTACATGGTGGGGGGGAAACAACACACTGTTTAAGCAGATATCTCCAGACTGGTATTTCTTCAATATATCAGAAAGGTGACAGACCTGTCTGATCACATTTAAGAATTGTCTCACCCAATTCCTGCCCTTTGTACCTTTCCTCATTCTTAAAAAATGCCTCTACCATTTGAGATTCATGAATATGAAAGTAATTTCAAGTACTTCAGGAATTCTTAAAAACTCTAATGCTACACACATTTATTTAGAATTATAGAATGGTTTGATTTGGAAAAGATCTTAAAGATTATCTAGTTCTACCTATCCCTTCTGCCATGGGCAGGGACACCTCCCACTAGGCCAGGTTGCTCAAACCCCAACCCAGCCTCGTCCTGAACATTTCCAAGGAGGCTGCATTTCCATTTTGCAGCCAAAACCTCCCTGGGCGACCTCTGCCAGTGTTTCACCACTCTTATAGTGGCAAATTTCTTCCTCATGTCTAACCTAAATCTACCCTCTTCCACTTTAAAGTCATTACCCCTTGTCCTATTACTACCTGCCCTTGAAAGAAGTCAGTCCCCAGCTTTACTGTAGGCCCCTTCAGATACTGGAAAGACACATTTGTGGTAGGATAAAGAAAAAACAGAAAAAAACATCATGCTAAAGGAAGAAAATGACCTTTTCTATCCCTTCCATCACCATAGAAATAGATTATGATCACTAAAATTCTCAGTGTCAGAATTATTACCAGAACTCAGAAAAATGTAAGGAAAAACACTAGTCATCTTCATTTGGGAGATCAATCATCTGCAGTATACTTCATTAAGCTTTTATGTTACAAGCTTTATGACAAAAAAATTTGATGTTACATAGAAGCACAAATGGTAACTTGGGCCACTAGGATGCTATAACAAAAAACATGTTGGGGATTCCTCTCAGACAGCTAGTTTAATCTAACCAATAAATCCCAGTAGTCAGCGAAACACTAGGGCATGTTTCTTATCAATGAACACTGTATCACAAAGGTTCCAAATACATTTTTAGTGATCATCTTCTATACTGTTAAATACTACTTATATTTAGCCTGGAGTCAGGGAATACAGCAATAATAATAAAAAGATCTTCTTAACACACCGTTAGAAATTCAGAGAAAGTAAGCTCTTATAAATACCAGCCAGCTATGTGATAGCACTAAACAGAGAATTCACTTTCTTTATGGCAAGACATTCACAAACTTTAGTAAATTAAGTGTTACAGTATTGAAACAATTTATCTTAAAAATATATTGTTACTCATTTGAGATCTAGCTTTTTTAGTTAAAATTCCAGCACCTGGAACATGAGAAATACTGAAAAATTTCTCAACTTGTAACCAAAAATAATACATGATAAAGATGATACTTAGATGCTTCTGGTTTTACTATTACGTTAATGTAAAAAAGACATGTAATTTTTTGTTTTCAAGTGAAAAATGTAAACATACTCTACCACTGTGCAATTCCACTCCATAGAATTCAAGTGTTCGTGCTATATTTATGTAGCAGGACTCTGCTTCAGATTGCTTGAGGCCACTAAAAGAAGGAAAAAAAGAATATGTAGACTACAGTAAAAAGTAAAATACATTAAATTTATTCCAAATACAGAAAACCAGAAGAAACCCACAGCCCAGCATCTGACAAATCAATTTCAGTAACTAGTTTCATAAATTCTTCACAAATGAAGGCCCACATAAACTCTCAAAAACTGAGCAAATAACACACCATGTTATTATCTTAGACATTCTGGATCAGTTATGTTTTAGGAAAATATTTGTCTCTGTTTTAGTTTAAAGGATTATGAAATAATTCCCTTATAAAGGCTTCCTTTGTCATATGAGGATATATCTGTCAATAATCTATATTGTATAGTCTCTCAGAAGGAAGTAATTTAGGAGAAAGATTAGGAGCAGGAATGTACTAAAAATAAGGTGGAGAAAAGATAAAATAATCTGAAGTTATGAAACTTGCAGAGGAAAAGCCATCTGAATTTATCTACAATCTCTAAGTCTTAAAGTACTTTTTCTCCTCCTGCTAGATGTGAAATGTGCTGCAAGACTTATGAGGAACCTATTTTCTCATCTTCTAGAAAGCTTCTATGATTCAGACACTTTTTTCCCAGAGAGAAGAAATCAAAAATCCTCACATCTCTAGTAAACAGACCATACATCTTCAAAGAAGGGCTCCATGCAATCTACTAGGAGTTCTAAAAATGAAAGAATCCAAAAGTAATTCCTATCTAGATTGTTCTCCCATGTCCCCTACTAATGATTCATCCGAGAGGAATGCTATATGGCCTAAAGACATGATAATAAAAGTAGCCTCTTCCAATAAATTGCAGGGCCAAGGCCAATTGAGAACCCATCAGACAAGAGGTGGCTCTAATTTAGAATTTGCCATAGTCTGTTGACATTGATGTACCCAAAGTCATCCAGGCCTGACAGCACAGATCAGAGATTCAGGCCCCACAGCACGTTAGTCACTGTAAGAACAGAGGCTGATGGATGTGGGTAATATCTACACACATCTAAATAGAAAAGACATCCTATCATATCTGCAATGAAGTGCTCTCCTCTGTATTAGGTGAGCTTCCAAAACAACATGCATAAAATTTCATCAATCAAAAGCAATTTAAATACAACCTGTAAAAAGCTAACATAACATTGTATTACGTTAAAAATTGCAAAGGCATGCCCTATAAGGCAGTAAATTTAGATTTTAAAGAAGGCTTTCCCTTAAAAGGTAGCAATCTATTGTTTCCAATTAATTTCCATCCTCTCACATTCCAGGTCACAAATTCAGGCCACAACACTGTGCCCTGGAACAGCCACTTAAGGAAATACTATATCATGCTCCATGAAACTGAAGGTTACCTTGAACTAGAAAGCCATTGCCAGTAGTGTGGTTTTAGGATGTAACAATTTAGGAAAAAAGACTAAAGAAAAAAAGGAGCTATTTGTCACAATCTTGAGATTAACTGCTTACTCAAATATACATCTACAATGACTATTATCATCTCCATTTTGAAATAAATCAGTAGATATTATCTCTTTCACCATGTCAGAAAAGTAGAGTAGAAAACTAAAAAGTGACCACTTTATTATACAAAATTATGCTAAACATAGAACACCTGACATTTGCCAGAGTTCATTTTTTTTTTAAGTTTGATCAAGAACTTCACTCAGGAAGATGAGGAAAGTGTTGCATACAGATATGCCAGCAAATTTTAATTCTCAATTTGGACATACCATCTACACCTGACCAATCAAGCCTTGTATCTTGAAGGGACACACAGAAGTGGCTCAGCATAGACTTTGTCTTTTTTGTTGTTTTTCTTACAAGTCTCTATTCAAGTAGAGATGAAATGAAGGCTTTAGGTCCCTAAGAAGATACTCAGTGAGGTAAACAGGCAAAAGGAAACAAGTCTCAGTGTCTCTAAAATTTTTAGGTTTTAATACCCAACAAAAGTCATCTGGAATATAAGTACCATGTGATGTTTCAAATGCATCCTTTTCCTCAAACTGACGCCTAGGTCTAGCAAGGACTATGGAGACATTAACAATTTGGATAACATCCACATCTGAAGCCCTCAGGCTGTTTACATAGCAAGTAAAAGAGTAAAAAACCATTATTAGAACAAACTATGTAAAGAAAAATCCCCCAATGGGTTTAGGGATGAAAATTCAAGGAAAATTTCTGAAGCTATACCAGTTCAATATGACAACAGTTGCTCTCTCAACAGCTGCCTATTGTCCACTGAACAATGTCTGATATGAACATGGTCATAGAACTGCTTTTCAGATTTTGCAAAAGAACTTGAAAACCAGTTAAAAAGCTTGAATTGAGCTACAACATACAAGGCAAAACATGGCTTCAGGTCTATGTTGTGTTTCAGCACTTTTAATTTTCTTTTAATTTTCCTTTGGGGAAGCTTGCCACAGAATAGACACTAAAGAATGTAAAAGGACAGATTTATAGGGCTGTAACTCAATCCTGTAATTGTAAGAATGCAAGCTGAAAAGGGGTAATAATTTATAGATACCCCATATAGTCCACAGCAAGTATTACTTAGTCCAGATAAGCAGAAATCTCATCCCACAATATCAGCATTCTCTTCAAGCTTTAAGATTGTTTCTACCTTTGTCTTTCTCAGAAGGCCATCCTTGTCAAGTATTTTACTGGCATTGATCCATCCACAAAACCACATCTCACACATAAATACACACCATCAATGCCAAAGAAGCATGCAAGAGATACTGTCAGAATACACAATAATTTGTCTGCCACTCCTTGCACTCTGAAATGAACAGGCCTGAAGAGTGGAATTTCAAAAAAAGGTATTAAAACAATACAGAATGATTTTTCCCTACTTAGTCTACTCAAGTATTTTTATTCATAACTTCAGTTACCACCAACTACATGAATTAAAATAGAGCAGTTAACTTCTTAGTCATCAAGGCTTCACTCTACCAAAAGCACTCAAAGAAAGCATCAGTTTCACTGAAAGGACACAGAAAAGAAAGGAGTCTTTGCAACAGACCCCACCTCATCTCTGTCTGCACCAATTGTAGCTCCTAGTCTGTTCTCTGAAAGTCATACTTGGTTTTGTATCTGGCTAAAACAGCACTAAAACCATGACTTCAAACCAACCACTTCAAGAATCTTCAGAATATTCCCTCAGGGGTCTCCAATACAATTGCTTCCTAAAGACAAGTGAATTGTCCTCTACGTGTCTACTTCCGCGTCTACTGGAAACTCCAAATTAATTTGAAAGTAGTAGAGGCCTCATCTGTTGTGTTCCTGAACATGAACAGCTATGACAGCAGTCCAGATTAGTGCCTACACAGATGAAATGTTTACAGTCAAGAGTTGGGTAGTTTTCTCTGTTTTGCCCCATAAATGGCATAGCAGTGTGCATGTTCTGGTCTGCGAGGCAGCACACATAAAGTTCAGAACTACTCATTACATCCACTCATTACATCCATTAGCAGTAAAGAAACAAGAAGTAGAGGTCAAAGTACTACAAGATGACAAAAAAAGTCGAGTGGGAGATGAAAATTGAGATATTTCAGGGTATAAGTCAAAGGAACTAGGAAAGTGGGGAACTAGTTCTGCTGCAGTAAAGATACCAACAGGAAGAACAAGCCCATAAAGATTTGTATTTCATTTGCTCAAATGCTCACAATTTCTTTGGTATCATATTTTCATTCCACTTGTGAGTATCTGATCAACACCAACAATTCTGAAGCTGCAGTCTTACATGGGACAAAACAGCAGGGTCAGAAAGAGTAATTAGCAGTAGACTTGACAGGAATCATTCTGTCAAGGATGATCATTTATTTGCTCTCAGGAGAATGGAGAAAAAACACTGTTATTGAGGTGTTTTGTGATGTGTTTTTTCTCCTTGTAGACAAGAACCTATAGGATATCAGAAATGGTAAAATCACTTTGATCATAAATTAAAAAAAGGCCCCAAACTCCTCAAACATGCAGTACAGTGTTCTAGATGGTTGCCATTAGTAATATATAATGCCAAGTGATCTACTGGATGTTACAGGTAGAAACTTTTAGTTACAAATTTCAACACACTGGCATAACAATCCATATGTGATTAGCCTAGCACCTACATGATAAACCTATATATTTCATTTAACAAAAGCCATAGGAAATAAAACTATCTGTTGTACCAGAACTACTGAAAGAAAAAGCCTTCAGTTTTGCATCTTTCTTTTCTTTCAAAACTCAAGATCTGAGAGCAAATGAGAAGTAAATGTTACCTGTGTTGCTCATGCAGTGATTCTACTTTGGTAAGAAAATCTGTGTTCTGGTCTGGTATGAAGTTGTAATTCGACAGATACCCTGAACGATGTACTGCAGCATTGTAATCTCCAAGTTGTGCTGTTAGGAAATAAGAAACACACATAAAGTTTTCGAAGTAAATTATCTAGAAGAAATCCCTTCTCATCATTAAATAACACAAGCATGTGGGGAAATGCAAGCATTACAAACTATTTCCCAACAGACACAGGGAATTATATGACAGCATTGAAGAAGTATTTTATTTTTTTCAAAATACACATGCTGTAACTATAATCTCAGGCCCTGAACAACTCAGTATTTGACTTAGTAATTAATATAGCTCCACTTTTGCATTACAAGCTGTAACACCACCAGACAGGCAGATAGGTAGCACCATAATTAAGGGTTGGACTTGATCTCTGAGGTCCCTTCCGACCCAGCGATTCTATGATTCTATAATGTTAGAGGAAACCAAACTGCTCCAGCAGGACATGGCAAATGATATCAATCTGATATACATTTACATGACTACAACAGACAAGCCTTTAACAGGATCTGTCACCTAAAAAGCATTTATTCTTCATACTGTCAGGTAAAAGAGTTTTAAAAAATGAATGTTTCCTAAAACATTATCCCTTCAAATATTACTCTAATCAGTAGATACTTTTGAATAGTTACTACACAAAAGCTAATTTTTATACAGAGTTGCTGGAATATCTGAAGATGAATTAAAAGAAAGGTAGCTATAAATTTATAACCTCAGTCTGTGCAAACATTGTTTAAAAGCTAGGTCAGCCTAACTCTGTATCCTGATAAATATATACAAACCTTTTACTTGTTGTAAAGACACAATGTTAGGGGCAGAAGGGAGTTTGCTTCAACAAGTGCTTAACAATGCCACAAATTTACCTCGCTTCTATTGAGCAAGTAACTCAAGACCCACATTTCATGAAATCAGTGCTTTCATGAAATAGCTGAAGAGATTAAAACAAACAAAAAAACCCCAATGGTATGTAAGAACTAGAACCTGTACTAATCAGCTTTTTCCCTATAGAGCACGGTATATTTATTATACAGCATAGAAGCTTCCCAAACTTTATTTGTGCGCCTTGTAAATTAGAACAAAAGAAAGTACCTCTACAGACCACAAATACGTCAGCATAGAAAGTCCCTCAATGAAACCAAAGTTCACCGGCATATTTTTAGGACCATTACTTTCCTGTTACCATTATTTTCCAGAAAACACCAAGTATAAAAAGTTATTTAAATGATTCAGGTTAGTACCAGGGACTGGAAAAGGGGAAGAAAGAAAGTGTTGTGTGGATTTCAGAAATAACTTACAGTTACAATAACTATGAAGTATCTCTAGTGCAGGGGGTAACTAATACTTGTCACTTATATATTCAAAAAGCATGATTTTTATGGCCTAGAAAAAAGAACCATTGTTATATGAAACAATTCTCAGGCAAATTCAGTCAAACTAATATAGTTGCACACCTACTGTCAGTCCTTATTCACAGAGAAGCCCACCCATCAAATCCCTCTCTCTCCAACAGCTCCACATCCTTTTTAACTTGGAGGCCTTTGAGCTGAGCACTGTACCTGTAGATGGGGTCTCACAAGAGAAAAGGGGGACAATCATCTCCCTTAACCAGCAGGTCACAATTCTTTTGATGCAGCCTGGATCCAGTTGGCCTTCTAGGCTTGTGAGCGCATGTTGCTGTCCCATGCCCAGCTTTCCACCTACCACTATTCCAAGCCCTTTCCCACAGGGCTGCTCAGTCCCTTTGTCCCCCAGCCTGTATTGATACTAGGGATTGCCCTGACCCAGGTAGAGGACCTTGCTATCTCCAATTTAGAGAGAAACCAACCTGGCATGGACAGTGGCACATCCCACTAGACTAGGTTGCTCAAAGCCCCATCCAACCTGGCCTTGAACACTGCCAGGGAAAGGACATGCACAGATTTTCTGGGCAACCTGTGCCACTGTCTCACCACTCTGATAGTGAAGAATTTCTTCCTAATATCTAGAGCTACATCTACCCTCTTTCAGCTTAAAAGAGTTACTCCTTGTCCTATAGTTACACGTCCTATTAAAAAATTTCTCTCCAGCCTTTAAAATAAATAACATTAAAAAATCAGTTATTCGAATATCAGATCCTTGTGTTTTAGAGTTCTGTATCTAATGTGAAAGGGTTTAAAGAAGGCGAAGTGATGAAGCAGTCATTTACAAGGCTACATTCAATAAAAAGAGGACATCTCAAAGGTCCTTTCCAACTATCACTATTCTGTGATTTACTTTGTATCTGTTACTAAAAAAATAGTGCAATAGCCAAACAGCCAAGAATCATTTTCCACAGATGAAGTTCCGTAACAGCAGTTGTACAGGCTTTCAACATAGAAAGAACTTATGATTACTTGAAAAAACAAATAAGGTGATTTATGTCAATACAGGGACGAACTGTCTGTGCCTTATTGTAACCTAAACAAGCCATATTTTCTTTAGACTTGATAAAAAGAATGTTTCGTTGCCAAAATACGTTTTTGTCTCTTTGTCCTGGCAGCAAAAAAGACTTCTGTGCAAGAAAGCAAAGAAATCAATGGCAATCCTATGAGAAATTCTAAGAAATCTAATTCTAAGAAAGCAATAGAATCAAGAGTAATTCTATGGGTACACATGTACCTTCCCTAGAAAGAGAAGCTGCTGTAGGGAGGGAAGGATCTAACACACATAGAAGCAAAAAAAGTTACTAATGTCAACAGCTCTTTCAGTAATTACCAAAGCTTCATTAATTAAGTGGTTTCTTCCAAGAAGCCATTTTTCAGTCAGCTTATACCTTGGAGTAAGGCAGCACTGATCTTATTTCTATCTTCCACTACACCAAAGAGAAGATGCAAGAGAAGACAAACCCAGACTCTTCTTGGAGTAGCAAACTGAAAGTATGATGTACAACACAAATTTCAGCATTGGAAATGCAAAACTGAACTGGAACATCCCTGAGCAACCTGATCTGAATTTGAAAAGCCTCTTCCAATCTAAGTTTGCCTGTGGTTCTTACTTGCATGAAATTATTTTTGAGATCCAAGCTTCCTGGTACACAACCAAGATAATTATTTGTTTGGTTCTGGTTTTAGAAATTGATTTTTCTGTTGTTTTTAAATGCTCACAGTATCAAAATGACACCATTTAGTCAGGCTCAATTTTTTACAGGGAGCACCAGGAAGCATAACAGTAGACAAGAGAAGCTTTTAGCTTTGTATAACTTAAAGGGTAACCATTTTCTACTTCCTCATTATGTGATATCCCTAAAGGTTGCAGAAGAAGAGCTGGCCTCCAATTCTATGAAGTTTGCTTTGCAGAATTGCAGAATTTCCTTTGTAATCACAAGTTTGCATACAAAGAAACAGCACCATAACGTATATCTGCATATGGACTATAATATACGAATGATTCATTGGCTAAGCATGATGGGGAATCACAGATAATGCAGACAAACACACGTAATATAGGCAATCTGGCCCTAAGCAAAGCCTACAAAAGCTAGTCTCTGATAAAAGGTTTAATAACAACTTTCTAATGACTTGAGAAGTGTACCTGAAAGAAATGAAGTCACTCCATATTGAATTTATAACCTTTTGCAGGGTTGTATATTTCATGTGACATAAATAAGGCATAAAATGAACAAGTTGCGTTTTAGAAGAAGATAGTTACAAGAGCAGATGAGGTTCCCAGCAGAAGAGAAAATAATCAAACAACGGAACAAGTTTAGCCTACAAGTTATCTAACAAATTGAACCTTTACAAAGGAGGAAGTAAAGGAGGATATAAAACTACAATCTAAAATTAAAACACAGTTAGGGCCACATGACTTGCCTCCAAACAAAGACAGCAACAGTGATCAACATGTTGAAATAAAGTAACACATGGTATTGAAAGCTAATTATAAATTTATCTTTATATAAACACTGAGGTACAAAATCAAGAGATACTTCCTACTCTGCAGTGCAGCCACTTTAGACTTTTTCAGTGATGGATTCTTGGCTCAAATATAGAACAGAAGAAAGGCACTACACTACATAGCATAAAGCAAAGCAATTACTGTTGAGAAACAACAGCTACCAAGTATTTGGGTAAGAAAAGGCTTATGGAATCAGAAAATAATTCACTGCAGTGGAGTTCAGTTTTCTTTTCTTAATAAAAAGAAACTAAAAGGGAGGAAAACTGTACGTATACAGATCAAAGTTATCACACAGTTACCACAACACATATCAAAAATACTCCGAAAAGGACTAAAAAAATCTCATTAAGTGGTCATTGAGAGAAAAGGTTTTTCAACAGGTGGAACCTGTATTTAAACAACTCAAAACCTAAGCAAGCACGATGTCATTACTGAGCAAGTAGAACTAGTTATCACATGGATAATACTAACCTGATTTGTAAAAGGAAACTGAAGAGCTCTTAAAAAAAGGTTCAATCTAGAGATGACTGTAAATAGCTGCTTATGATCACTTATAATAACTGGTCACTTTGTGATAAGGCAGAATGAGAAATTAAGCATTAATTTTAAAAAAGGAACACTTGTAGGAAAAAAAGCCAGTTATACCTACACAATGGTAGTCTTCGAGTTATCTATTACCACTCCAAAATGGAAAAGCAAGTCATTGGTGTAGCAATACTTTTTACTTATTAAAAAAAAATAAAAAAAAAAAGTGCCAGCCACAGATAAAAAAGATACAAATCAGAAAATATAAATTCTACTGAGTTACTATTTTTGCATTTCAAATACAAAATGTAATTTGGAAGCCATGCAGTCACAATCAGAAAAAGCATGGCAAAAGCATTGAGAAAAGCAAAGCATAAGCTGAAGTAAAAATAATATTAATATTAATTTTGGAAAAAGTATGGGGGTGGGTGCAAAGAACAGAATAAAAGACTTAACTGGAGTAATTATCAGTACTCAAAATATTGCTCTGCACAACTAATGTGTCTGAATATTATGCTCAACTTCTGTCACATATGTTGTCTTTCACTATTTACGACTATCTACTGACATAATACTATACTACGCAGAACTTGACCATGGAAACTCTTACTGTCTGTAGTTATGTTATACAAATATCTAATAGGTTCATCCATCTTAAAAATAAAGGAGATAGTATCCACCTAAGTTGTGAAGCACTGTAGCAAGTCAGCTCCTTCAGCTACACCACCGGCCAGTATCTCAGCCTGAGGTTCTCTATTCCAGAGATCACAGCACTGTACTTTGGTTTTTAGTGTTATAGATCCAAAAAAGTATTTGTGTCACAGCTGAAGATCACCAAACTTCAAGTAATAATCTCCTGAAGTAGAGTCTGTATTGCTTAGCACAACTGTAAAATATAAAGGAAAATAGGCCAAAAAAAGCAGGAGAACTGCTATAGACAAACTATCAGGACAGTCTTAAAAGAGCTGTTGTACAAAGAGATGCTAGCAAGCTCAAGAGCAGCACCTAGACCACAGTGAACCATGTGGAAAAAAGTGAGCTTGTATTAATTAATTAATCTCTCCAAGAAGATTCATGTATCGGGAGCTACATCACCATCATACATCTAACATTCTAGGAATGCTGATGACAGGTACTGTCAGAAATGATAAAAGGTACCTGTGAATGAATAGCATTGCTCCAGGATTCAGAAGAACAGAGATGGTACTCACACAATCCTTTGACTACTCAATACATCTGGTAAATAATTTCAAACACTAGAAACTGAGGTCAAAGTTCTCTTTATTCATCCAGCCTGATTTTGAGTCTGAGGCATCAGGGGTACAGGTGCTCTGGAGATCAGTGGGAACCTGACCGGCCTAAGCAAATCTCTAAGCTTACATGCTGTCATAGAATTTTCAGGGTTGGAAGGGACCTTAGTGTCACCTAGTTCTAACCCCCCTGCCATGGGCAGAGACACCTCCTATTAGATCAGGTTGCTCAGAGCCTCATCCAGTCTGGCCTTAAAAACTTCCAAGGATGGAGCTTCCACCACCTCCCTGGGAAACCTGTGTCAGTGTCTCACCACCCTCATGGTGAAGAACTTCTTTGTAACATCCAATCTAAATCTACCCTCCTCTTGTATGCATCCATTCCCCCTAGTCCTTTCACTACCTGACATCCTGAAAAGTCCCTCAACAGCTTTCTTGTAACCCCCTTCAGATACTGAAAGGATGCAATAAGGTCTCCTCAGAGCCTCCTCCTTTCCAGACTGAATAACCACAACTCTCTCAGTCTGTCCCCATAGAAGAGATGCTCCAGCCCTCTGATCATCCTCGTGGCCCTGCTCTGGACATGCTCCAGCATGTCCATGTCCCTCCTATGAAAGGGACTCCAGAGCTGGATGCAGTATTTCAGGTGGGGGTCTCATGAGAGCAGAGCAGAGGGGGAGAATCACTTCCCTTGACCTGCTGGCCACGCTTCTTTTGATGCAGCCAAGGATCATGTTGGCTTGATCATGTTGATTGTCATCTACATCTTACAACCCACCTCCTTCTTTGGGATCTCAGCCTCCTGGTGTTCCATAAATTTTAACAGACTCTCTCATAGCGAGGTTCCAGAGGGATTGCATAGCATGCTCAGCTTTCCTTGAATAGTCACCTTCATCAGCCTTTCTTTCCTTAGAAGAGATTAAAGACCACTTGAATCCCAGTCAACCCCTTCCTGTATGAGCTCCCGAGATACTGTAGTATCACAAGATGTGAGAGAAAGACTGCTTAGAAGAAAAATCCCAGTCATAATGAATCACCGAGCAAGTGATGGTTAGGAAAAAGAAAGCTTGGGAGTATTCATGACATTTTTTGTTAGCTTCATTGCTGTAGTTTAGATTCAACTCCCAACCTAGCACAGGATTTACGCACTTAAGGGCAAATTCCCACCAGACCCATGGGACTTCTTACATACAGTTATTCATTTAAATACTGTTCTGCTGTTCTGGAAATGGGAACTTACTACACAAAATGAGAGAAAACAACTTGTGTTAAGCCAGCTGACATTTTAAATAAAATAGGTGAGACACATACTGCACAGGTCCCATTTTACACTAATAAGAACCAGGGAGTATAATTTCTCTCTCTCTCTCTCTTTTCTTTTTTTTTTTTTTTTTTTTTTTTTTTTTAAGAGAAGCTTACTCACATGCTATTTAGATACAGTATCCACACCCACTTGTATTGCCCTGTAACTTAGCACCATCAGACAACACAGGGTGTGCAACAAAGGTGCAGGGTAACATGCTGAGCTTTATTTCAGAACCACATTGCTGAACTTAAACAACTGTGCAAAGGGCAATACAGAGATGCAGTAACACACAGACAAAGCCTGTGAAGGTCAGCCACAGAACTGCCCCATGTGAAAACTATAGTTGAAAAGAGAGAGAGCAGAAATATCAAACACCAGGCTTCATGCACAAATAATGACATCTTCCTCAGCCCTCCCTCGCAGTGACAACTGCTCCACCTTTTGAAAAAAAAAAACCAAACAACTGTAAAACTGTCCGAAAATTATTATTCTGTACACAAGGCAAGTTATAGCAGCCTGAAAGAAGCAGCAGCAATGGGAAACAGCTCAGGCAGAACTTATCCATGGAAATTACATGCAATTGTTTTTTTATAAGCAGGTGTCTTGTGTCCAAGAACTTTAGCTCTCCCTAAAAAGTAGGACTGAAAATTAAAATGACAAAATACCCCAAAACACCCTACCTGTATTTAAAACAATTTAACAAGAATATTAACAAACTTGACTTGATATGGGGACTTACTCAGATCTCAAATGTTTTTTTCTATATCATCATCTTTAGATAAATGGCAACAATCTCATAACAAAACAAACTTTTTTTTTCTTTAAAAAGAATACATCTTTCTAATCAATGTTTCATTCTTTACTGATGCAGAGAATAAAGGTATCATATAAACAGCAACAAAAATGCCATCAGCTTGTAAAGAGAAAGGTGCGTGTATGTGGGGTTAATGAAAAAACAAGCAAACAAACAAGAAAAAAAGCCCTGGGCAACCAAGCAAATGGCTGCATGGGAAGTTCCAGAATCCACTAGGACAGAGAAATATTAAAACACACTAGCACCCTTCTACAATCTTCAGTGACTTTATATCATTCTCCTTTAGGAAAAAAAAATCTGCACTAGTCGGTATTCAAAGCACTATAATGTAACTCTCATAGAACAGAAGGGAAAATGGGATTTACTTTTCAATTTTGCATACACTATCCATGACATAATTTATTTTTAAAATCGTGTATTAAAGTTGACTTTGTGATAAAATATTTGCATTCCTCAGTATACCTTTGATTTTTTGTGCTTTAGCACAATCAGGGCAACAATACTGCATGTGGCAATGCTACAGATTTAGTGTGTTTCAGCAGCCTTCAGGTGCCCTACTGTGCCCCATGGATACATTTCCCTCGGCAACAAAACTGGGGCTCCTGCCTACTATGGAAAACGTGTTCTAGTTCCAACTGTTCTTACTAAGCTTGAATGTGGTTAAAGTTCCATTTAATAAAAGGGCACAACATCAGATATATTAAAACATAAAAGTGCATATTCCATATCCACTTGGGATTTTCATATACCACTTTATCCACTTTCTCCTTTGAAAGCCAGATTTTAAGTATTTAGCTTGATCCTCACTTCAAGCAAAAATTATGTCAATCATTTCTGCAGACCTTGTTAGCCTTTCCATAAAGAAATGGGATAAATATACATCAGCAAAATAATTACACAACTATTGTAGTATGCTTTCCCCTGACAATCCGTTTTACAAATATAAAAATTCCACTAAACCATCAATCTGTTTTTTCATTTGTTTAATGAATAAACTCTTCCTCCAGCTGTTTTTCAGTATCTGTTTGGGATGCCTGTAAGGCACAGAATCAGGTTCAATTGCCGTTTTCCTACAGAAGATATTTTTCTAATATGAACCTCAGAATTTTCTTATTGCCAGTTGCAGGCAAACAAGAAGGATATAACTTCTTGTACATACCTTCACCTGAAATGTATTGTAAAGTGTCAGACAGTTTCAAACACTAACAAATAAAATTCCATGAGAAAACATTACAGAAGAACAATGGAGTTTCTTAAGCATGAGTTTACCTTCCCTCCGCTCTCTAGATCTTTTATTTCCTCAGAATGCATTCTCATAGCTATTGTAACATAGTAAGTTTGTTATTATGTTGCTAACCACAATGAAAACCTTTTTTTGTCAGCAAGCTTTTTCTGTTCAGACTGCCTCAAAGCTGCTGTAATAAGCCACAACTTCCTTACAAAGCATCACACACAACATTTTGAAAATTCCACACAAATAGATAAAGAAATAAATATTTCTTTATTTTTCAGTGCCAAACAGCAGAAAGGTAGCTGGTCAAATATATTTGTTAACAAAATAAACACTTGGTTATTACTTACATTGTACTGCATATGATGCCAGGACAACAGCCGAATTAATGGGGCATGACAACCTAGAGAAAGAGGGGAAAATATTTTTATTTAGACACAGACTATATACATGTATTGCTAGTGACAGAACTACAATTAGTTCACTATGTGAAGATTCATTTTCCTTCTGAGAGTATATGATATTTTCTTACAAAGTTTGATTGCTAAAGCACAGTAAGACTGGACATTAAAAGCTAGTTGCTCTGTAACAGCTTAAGTGAATAGAAAAAACCAGTCCTAAAGGGACATACTCTTGCTGGATGCTTATTCAAGAAAGCAAAAGGAGAAGGAATTTTTATGGGGCTCCATCCATTATTATTTTAATAAGTGAAGCCTGTTTTATTTAAATCTGGACAGAAACACACAAATTAGCCAAATGCCAACCACAAAGACCGCTCTAATCTCATGATTCAACCTGATTCCATAGAATAAAAAGCCAAGACCTAAAGGCAATTTTTACATGGTGGCAATAAAAACTCAGACCTTCTTTTTTTCATCTCTCTCTTTTTTTTTTTTTTTTTTTTAATTGAATGTACAAACACACAGGAATCTCAAGCAAGCGAATCACTGTACCACCATATAGAGACCATAACCCTTAAATCACAAGAAAGGGTAGCATGAGCTGCTCTTTGCTACTCCCCCCCTGATCTCAACAGCAGGCACAAGGTTCCTACATTTGGAACAGCACAGAACACTTGGCATAAAGATCTCTCAAGCAGACACTGTACCATCTACAGACACATAGCATCTTTCATAGCTCACTCACAACAGACTTCTAAATTGTTCTTAATAAGTGAGTTGGGTGAAAATTTGTAACATTTCCTAGCAAACTGATTTGCTTTTAAGCAATGTTTTACTGGGTACATTTTTATAGTAACAGGAGTCTTGGAAAAAGGTGCTTTCCCCCCTCAGTTTAGTTTTATTACAGAGAAATTGAAGATTCTTCTTATTACCTTCCTTCCACAATATCGGTCTTCAACTGCAAGAAGAATAAGTGCCTAGAAAAGATTTATTTTTTTTAAAAACAATCAAGCATTTATTTTCACAGTTAAAAGTTATGATTTAAATGGTTACATATATTAGTTTTATTAGATTTCCTGGCAAGCTACATAAGCAGATGAATAAAGCTTAGTGGCATTTACAAATATGGAATCATACCCCACTCACTTTCGTAACAGTTTAAGATCTTTGTCAGGCTGTACTACAACTTCAGGGTCACAGTATTAATGCCAGAGTGAACACTACAAAACCCAAATCATTACAGAAATAGTCTCTCTTTCTCCTAGGAATACTTATCCGGGATGTAACTGTAAAAAAAAATAATGAAAAAAAAAAAAAAGCCCACCTTGTGATAGTCTACCTCAGAACTACTCAACGTAGCATGAGACATTTCTCGAGTAGCACATGCTGACAAAAAATTCTTAAACAACTCTTCAAGAGCAGTTGAATCTTGCTTTTATTAGTGTGTTACAATGTTACTTGATAGCAATACTGGAGAGGTGAGATGTAAACAACCATGAAGAGCACATATTTGAATAATTCCAGCTAAAAACTGCAGCACAGCTTATGACTGCTTGATTAGCTATTGACCTGTACTGGTGTTTGCTAAGTTTTCTTGAAGAAATACAATTTAATATGCTGTTTTAGTCATATTCTCAAGCTGCTGAAATTAACAAACATTGAAAACTTTACAAAATGCTAGATTAAGAGGTTCCTATAAATTCTAAATTCCAAATCATGGGCACTGAACAAAACAAATGTCCAGTGACAGTTTTGTTGCAAGTTATTTGAAATTGCTTATATTGAACATGTACCACCACCCCAAAAAATTCAAATAGGTTAAAAATGAAAAGATCATTGCATGTTACAGGTAATGGGCAAACTTAAAAAAAAACAACCACACAAAAAAATTTTATTTGTTCTTCCTAAAAGAAAATAAACCCCACCCTACCACACCCTGGGAATGAAATCTACTACACATGTTCAAAACTGACTCAGTGTTGATACAAAATTTCTAATACAGACTTAAGGCACTCCAACAGTTTAATCATTGAACTTTCCTATTTTTTTAATCATTGCATCTGAATAATTAAGGGATCAGAAAGTAGAAAATATGCAATGGGCAGGTACTTCAAGTGAGAAAGGATTCAAATAAAAAGAATCCAAGGTGCAAACAGTCACCTTTGTACTAGCTTGTACTGCAGCTGTTTTTAAATTTTTTTATTTTTTTATTTATTTTTTTTTTTGAGTTTGAGCTTTGTATAGAAGAAACCTTTATTACAAACAACACATCAGGCTGTTAATTCCAAGCACATTTAACACAGTTATATGAATTTATTTACTTTATAAAGCACAGTTTGCCAAGCTGAAGAGATGAGAAAGGAAGGCTTTACAGATTTGTAGGTTCATTGAAGCAAACATTAAACAGAAGTTACCTGGTTTGTTCTTGCTGAAGTGTGTTAGGATCAGGTATAAAAAACCTTACACGAAAACGAAGGGTGCAGGGAAAACCTCCTGCAATATTTTAGAAGAGCAAAATAAAATTTTTGTTTAAAAAAAGAAAAGAGCCAAAGGATTTTATTTCTATATTTATAGAAAAATTACATGAATGACTACACAGAAATCTCATGTGTTTTTCATTCACAAAACTGCAAGAAACCAAGAGAAGTCTCTCCTGATCTCCCAACACCTATTATGAAAAGAAAATACTCTCAGGTTTTGTGATGCCTTCATTTAAAACATGCTACTTTACATAAAAGGCATTTGTTTTGATATATTTGCTTCATGGATATTAGACAAGAAGAAAGCAGTAAATAAACTTGAAGCATCTTCATTGGGATAATGCTCAACTCTATCTTACACATAAATACAAGAAATTAACAGAAGTTCACCATGCTAACTTCATGGACTTCTATTTCAATTCATAAACAATCCACAGTATATGGTAGAACTAAGAGAGCTGAAAAACACAGCTCAAGTTTCACAGCACAAAATTGAGACAGTGTAATTTAGTGCCCCCAAGCTGCTACCTGGCAGGGTCACGCTGGCAGCCTGTACTAGGCAAGCATTCTGCATTGCCCAAAGCTGCTTAAAATCAAGACATAGTAGAACAGTACATCCACTTGGAAGTGTGTGGTATGGGCTTTTTGTTTGGTTGTTTGCAATAAAATCAAACTTAATTTTTTTTCTTATTGTACTTGAAACAAGAAATTACCAGAACTTATACATAAAACTGGCTCTACTCTCCTGCATCAAAACCCCACTTCATCTTCCCTGTCAGGAGGAACTGACTGGCATCACGGTATGTCTACTGCTTTCATGGCCATGATGTTCAACACTCCTCAGAAGCCAGCTTCAGATGCTATTACAGCAACAAATCAGTGACCTACCAGGTCTTTCTAGAATTCAGGTAGCAGTGAGAGATGTAGAAAACTCTGTGAAGAGACTGGCAGAGATAAGATTTGGTCTCGAAATAAAACCTTCAGTCTAGACATATTTACAAGAACTGTATTTATCCTAGTCCTAAGACCACTGAAAAGTAGGACATAACAGTTACAATCAAGATATTAAAAACAAGTCTTACCTTTTAACTGTTTTCTAATAGGTTTGTTTGGTTCAAGCCATCGCTGTGAAATGAAAAACTATTAGATGGATTAAAAATAGTTACAAATAAATACTATTTCTTTATGTGAATGTGTGTGCATGTAAATGTATGCATACATACATATCTATGCATATGTATGTATATATGGATACACACATATACATGCACACACATTTATTATTTACTGTACTTACAGGTGAATCTACCGAAGTTTCATTTTGCTGTAAACCAAAATATTCCTTCTCTGTCACACCCAACTGGTTGTAGGTCATATCCAACAAAATCTGTCCAGTGTCTTGTTTCTGAAAACAAGAAAACTTTTGAAGTGAAACACTGCAACACTTACACGTTTTCAGATACAATTAATTCAAATTAATTTGCTTTTAAAAACAGGTAATTCATGAATAAAAATGGCTGCAAATTTACTGTTTCAATTTCTCAGCAATATAAAAACCTTATTCCTAAAACAAGTTAAAAATTAGAGAATTTTATCAAAGCGACTCTCGTTCCAAAGTAAGTTAAGCATCTGAAATCTCATAACGTGAACAGACATGAACTCAAGTTCTTCAGATCAGTCCAGCAATTTACTTTTAAGCAGGAATGCTTTCCCTTATATTTAGAAGCAATGTCATTCTCCAGAGCTGCAGCCTGCAAGGATGGCTTACAGCCACCTGGGGCTGCTCTGGTCCCTCTTGTCACCACCAAAGCAGCATGCTGTTTCCACAGCAGCTGTCAAAAGGCAAGGTCAGGGCACACTGGAGTGGGGACAAAACCAAGTAGGAAGATGTTGAGCTCCAGCCAGAGGAACTTAGACTACAGCCTGGACTCCCACCTGCCCCTCAGCCTCCACACGCTCAGCTGCCTTGCAGCCATCACACTTTCAGCTACATGGCCCTCATGATGAGGATCACAGAAGAACTGGTGCAACAGGTAGTGGAAATCCAGAAGTGTAAGCATGGTATATTTTTCCCAAACCCAAACAATTCTCTGCATGCCATGGCATTGTGAAGAGCAGATTATCCAATTTCTGCCAAATAACACTGAACCGATTCTATTAAAAAACCCAAAATAAACAAACAAAATCCCTTCAACAAAATTGCAGTCTTCAATATGCTAATACATAACAATAAGCGTGAAAGCTGCTATTGCATTTTAGGTCTAAATTTTAATATATTAAATTGCTTGACAGAACAAAAATCAAGCAGCTTGCTTGGTATCTTTCCTACTTTAATAAAATAGAGCAAATTAATTTTTTACATGATCCTCCAAATCTCACTCTTAACAGCAGAAATAAACTGCACACATGCAAAAAAAAATTAAAATACAATAATAAAATTATTTAGACCCCAAAAGATTTTTTGCACTTTAATCTGAAACAAAATTATCAAGAAATAAGTTCTGATTTGTTAATTAGATTTCTTAATTTCTTAAAGAATCCTTTGAAACAAAAGACTTAATGTATAAGAGTGACCCCATTTTTGTGGATGTCTCCAGATTCTCATGGCACTAGAGCATCTACCTAAGACAAAAACACGTTATTGTACTCAATTCTTTGTCTAGACCCTGTTTGTTATACAACATTCAAGTCCTTCTCAGAAGAGTTTAATCTCTTTTTTTTCCCCCCCCTCAAACAGAGTACCACACTGTTTTAACTCAGTGTTTTAATTAATAAAATATTCCACAGTCTTCCCTTGTCTCCTAAAAGCATTCTTCCTGTTTAAAAGATGCAAAAAGAAGAGTAAAGATTCAAGCACAACTTCACTACCTTATTTTGGAAGACAAAATAGTATCCAACACTTCCTACTGCTACAGCAGAACTCCCACTAGTTCAATTGTAATGCTCAATGTTTCTACATCAGGCTCCAGATGCAAGGTAAGATGTAAGGTAACAGCCAACTATGAGCTTCCTGGGAAAAGCTGTGCCTACTTTTCAGGAGCAAAGTTGCGTATGAAGAAAATAATGCGGGCAACACTCAGCTGTCTTAAAAGCCAGACCAGCCTTTCCTCTCCAGCAGCCTTTCATCTTGTTTAACTCCAGCAACAAACAGTTGAGGTCTCACAATAAATGAGAGCCCACCCCGGCCTGTAAGTCCATGAGGCCATCAAAAGCAGCAGCAGCAGCTCTGTCCCTCCTTTCCTCTGCAGCTGCACATTACTACTCCTCTCCTTTCAAACAGGCTACTGTTCCTTGGATTATTCAAACCATGACACTGATCAAAACAATTTATTTTCTTTCCTGAAATATCATAAGCCTGAATCCAGCTTAGAAAACGAAATCTCAGTATCAGGTAAAGACCATGGAACCAAGAATTCCTTCTCACACATAGCCACGATGCTGTGCAACTGTCAATCTTCATAAATGCATCCCACCTCATTGCTGGTGCTGGACAGAATTGTCTCAGATTTGCTGTCAGTGATTATCCATATATGTACACAAGAGGGCCCTATGAAAACAGCAGATGCCACCTTAACCCTCTATAAAAATGGACATTTTATTACATGAATACATCCATCTCCAGCACTTCCTTAATATACATACATTATTTGTTTGCTCAGGGTTGTGTTTTTAGAAGCAGAATATTAAAATACTTTCAAGTGACATCACATGACACATACACAACTTAAAAGCACATTTGCACATCTATGGCAGGTATTCTGACATGAGCTAAATGAGCAACTGAAGTTATACTGTGACCAAAAGCAGTAATTACAGGGAATGGGACACACTTCACTGAAAGGAAGTGTTGAGGCATCTCAGGTTTCACTACAAATTCATCAGGAGAAGACCACAGAGGGCAGACTCTCCCACTAATTTCCTCTCTGAATTTCAACACTTCAAATTCCCTTCAGTCCCCTTTCTTTGCAACATTATTATCTACTAATTATCTTCTCAATTTTCATGCTTCTGGTCCTTCACCAATTTAGATGCCTTCACCTTCTGTCTCTCTTTCCACCCTCTCACATCTCTGTGAGATGCATCCCTCCCTCTCCCCTGGCACACATGAATTGCTAAGCCTTGTCAGTGCTTCCCTGTAAATACAACCAAACTCCCTGATACAGTATTCTTGCTCAGGAGCCCCAATTCTCTCACTGCAATCTTCCCATGTGCCTCCCAACCCTAAGCCCAGATGCTTGGCCAGTAATAGTCTCCTCCACCAACCTACATACCTACTATTCCCTTTTCCTCCTCTCCACATTTTCCTTCACAAGCAATTTCCAACACCACTATTCTGTGGCTCCAGTTCTTGCTCCCTGGTACTAAAAGCATGCCATAGTGCCTAGATCAAGCAGCCATTCCAGAAATCCAAGCTAAGTATAAAATGTAATTTTTAAATGTTGCAGTCTTCTTCAGTTGTTAAAATTCCTGAAATTGAAGGTTTCATTTTTGTTGTTGATGCTATTGGTTTTTTGTTTGCTTAATGGATGGCATTGTTTTGTTTTTTTGTTTGGTTGGTTTTGGGTTTTTTTAAGAAAATCTGTATTTACTCAGCTTTGGCATTGTTTTAAGAAACATCCAAATTATTATACAGCCTATACACCTAAACATAAAGTTACCACAGAGCTCACGCTGCACAATTCTCTGATTTGCACATAAGCAGTTTTGAGATCTAGGTGTGAGACAGGTTAGGCATCACTGCATTTGAATTTTGACATTCATTTCAATGCATTCCATAGCCAGCATACTCTAATATTACCATGTGTCAGGTGCTATACAGCACATTGTATTTTTACTCCTCTCGGCCACAGGAGGGCAAAACAACGTGAACATGGCTCACTAAACTGGGCAGTACAAACAAGTTCTCCTTAACCCTCTCAACCACTACAGCAAGTTGCTAAGACATACTTAATAAAGCTCTTGCCTTTCTGCAATGAAATAATAATTTAAAAAAAAAAAAGTAATTTCCACACTGGCCTATTCTGTTACAGTGATACAAGTTCTTAAGATTTAAGAACTTTAACATTACTCTACTAAAAAGAAACATTTCCCAGAGGTTTGCTTGTTTTTACCCTGAAAACAAATTCCCCCATTTATTTAATTTTCCTGACATCTAAGAACCCTTATTACAAACTGTTAAAAGTTTTGCATCAGTCACCACATAACCACATGCCATTCACCTCCATTTAAATCTTCCCCAAAATAAATTTCTCCTTCTGTTGGATAGGTTAAAAATTAATATTTAAAGACATCATAACTAGCACCTGTTACATTCTGCCTGCACCATATCCATTTATTGGTACATTCAGGGAATTTACATTAGTCAAATTTAATTTCTAGTAAGCTACCTGGTTTTTATTTTTTTTTTACCTTTGTTATTTTTAATGTCACATACTGCCTAGAAGCTGGGGTGATCAAGACCCAGTGTGTTCTAAGAATCGCATAAACAGAAGTGAAGGCTTAGTCTTGAGTGGTAAATATGAAAGCTTACTAACTCCTACAAGGTAGACTGGTACAAAAGTGACACTTTAAGATGACAGTACACCAAATAACACATCTCCCAGCCCCTCTCTTCTGCAAGAGCTTTGAAACCATTTTCTGTCAATGCCAGCGTCACAGTTAAACACCACTTAAGCTTTTGGAAATTCATTCCCATGTCAGACACAATACTGGTTACCTCTCATGCTGTTTGAGGTCATACTTTCCTCGTTTAGCCTGTACCAGTTATCTGCCACCAAACAGCCTCTATCTTCTGGTCTCAGCATGTCTCAAAGTGCTAAACTGAATTTTAATTTCCAGACTAATTTAACACACAGCTATTTTATTTGCTCTTCTGGTAACTCTGTCCTTTTCTCTTCCTGGAATTTATTTACTCATCTGATGCTCTTATTCAGAGCATGCAGGATTTTGTTTAGCTAGAACAAACAGAACAGGTCTCCTTTCCTTAGGTCCATACTTTTGCAGAGCATCCTAGTTGCTCTTTCTATGCCTGCCTGACTGGAACTTAACTCTTTTGTCAGCAGGTAGCAAGGATCCACATGTGACATTCCCTGGAGGTTGGCCTTGATGCCAAGACTAACACTGTTAATACTTCCTTGACACTGGCTGAACATTCCTGCCTGGTACATAATAGTGCTCACCTTTTCTAGACTGGTAACACATGATCAGCTCAGCCTGCAAACTGCCAGTGTTCTCCTCCATTGTTTGCAACTGAAAATTGAGCTTAAAAAAGCATTACCTCATCTTAGGAAAGCTATTAATTTACACTACTGATTTCCCTCGGTACAATTAGTCTTGTTGAAGATAACCTTTCTGTTCCCTCATATTCCTCTGTCTTTTCTATTGTTAATAATGCCTCAAACCTTACATTTTTACTTTACCAAGAAAGATTCAATAGCTGCATTTTCATGCAATTTGACAGTCAAGAACTCTGTTAATGTCCTTCCACTGTTCAACATCTTTTCAGCAAGATCTACTGCCACCTCGTAAGCCAACTCCTTACCCATCCCCTAACTCTTGTAAGAGTCCATACACTCCAGCATGGCACTTCCCCATATAAAGGTAGTATAAAATATTTATCCAAGCCCACAGAATTTTGACCCACTGCCTCCACTGCCTCAGAAGTGGTTTAATATAAACATATACATGAGGTTAGTCTCTCCAGCTCTTATTTTGGAAAAATCCCCCCTCCAGTAATTCTTTCATTCAGTATTTATTATTAAGTCAGGCCCCACAATAGGCTAAGATTAAAAAGCCTGCTGTGGGTCAGATCACTTTCTCACTGTCCTCCAAAGACATTATCAGATTTCATACTGTAGTACAGTTTTCCTACCATGGAGTACACGGATCTGCCTCAATGTAAAACTAAATATTTGTTGCAAGCCTGGAGCTTCATACAGCAGTTCTTTCAACATGCAGGGACACAGATTAGCTCTAAACTGTCTTGTATCATCAAACAATATCCAGTAGGAAAACTTTGCAAATATCCAATTCTGCATCACTGCATTTTAAACTAGGAGCAGTTTAAAATTATAAAACTCACAAACAAAAAGAACCTTTAAAACTTGTATCTCTGCCCTTCACTTTAAACATATCAATAGTAATTTTTTTGTGTTAATTGTAACAATTTTGTTCCTTCTCAAATACTGGAAGAAGAAATTTAACTGAGATGGTGGGGAAGGAAGCACATTCCTTATGATTTGAATTTTGAGTCATACAATTTCTCATTATTACCGTCTAATAATTTTATTTCTAGAAGAAAGCCCAATTACTAAAAACCAACTAGTCTAAAAGCAAACATCACAGGCACTAAAGACACAACTGTCAACTCAGAAAAGACAATTCAATACAAAACTGATCTGATGCTGCACATTTTATCCCTTCACAAAAATAAATTTACTGGAAATTGAGAGGCTTGCTTCCCAAGTGGTCTTGGTAAATGAGTCAAAGTAGAGCAATAAAGGAAAATTGTTCTATGTTTATACCAAAAGTTACAAATAAATTTGTGCTATTACTCCATATATATCTAATTAAATATACCCAAACACAGTATGCGAGCACATTCTGTATATGTTAGAATGACAACTACCATTTTCCCAATGTGGAAAGCTTGTACATTACAGCCTTGGAACAAGACAGGAGTAACATCAAAGACAGAACTGAATTAACCTTATCACAAAATTCAAACACCTGAAGCTTATTGGGAAGCTGCAAAAAAATCTGGATATAATTAAAATGCAGGGCAACACTTGGTACCGAGTGCAGAAAAGACTTAATCTCAAATGCATTTCTGAAAGACAAATGTTTCCAACTCTTTGTTTAGGTATACATTCAATCTTTGCCTGGTCTAGGACATGTTCCATTAAATAGTGAAACACAAAATGGGGGAAGGACAAGAAAGGCCATCTTTTTGTGATGCCATCAATACAAGTTTCAGATGCACAAGAACTGTAGTATAAGCACTTTCAAATAAAAATTATGAACAAAAAAACCCTATCACTTTGCCACTCTGCCAAGGCAAAAAAATCCAGGAGCAAAATGGCACTGCTCCCTTGAAATTTAAGTCTATTAACAATAAGTCAGGCTACTGTCATTCTTTGGGATAAGTTCTTAATAAGAACAAATTTGCAACAATTAAATTATGTTCCTATCTTCAGGTTTCTCAATAGACAGAAAGTATCTCAGGTTATTCCCATAAGCAAAATCCACCCTACCTTTTTCCTTTCCCCGGTTTTATGATATTTGGTTTTCATTCACACTGCTACATATACAACCACTGGGAAAAGTATGATCTAGTAGAATGACAAAAAGACTTTTGGCTATAACTTTGAAAGCTTCTTAAGTTTCCTAAGCCCGTGCACTTTGGTCACAAAGTTTGATGAAAATCAGCGCTGTGGGCTCTATAAAGATCCTGTTGCTACAGGATAAAAAGGAAACTGTATCTCTATTCTCTCTGTTCAGTGTTTGGAGATACCATGAATACCATCATTTTAAAGATGTCAGTACTAGATCAAGATTTCAAAATACATGTTATTTTCAGCGTGTCAACAGGTTGTAAGTTTAGACTATTTCTTTGTATTAAATTTAAATCCACTTCAAATTCACTAGTCCTGAGCATCTGTGCAGTGCCAGCAAGATACTACAAATTAACTCTTAGGAATAGCTATTCACTTTTGTTTAAAGTTTCTTCCTACTCTTTATGTCCCTTTTCTTTGATGTTGTTTTCCTACATAATTCCCCTATGGCTTTGAAAGAAATAAATCCTCTTGCCGTAGGAATTCTGTGTTCAGATAGCTGCTACATAACTAAGTGATGTTCCATATTTTAAAGTCTGTTGTCATTAGATGGGGAGGAATCTCCAATTCTATTTATGTTACTAAATGGATGAAGACCAAGCTTTGAATATTCTGCTTCTCCCCCTTCCCTTTGCATCTGTTTGTGTCAGAAAAGTAAAACACTTTCTATGACCATAAAGCATACTTATGTATACATGAATATTAGTTCAAAGTGCAACTTACATCCAAACTTAAAGCCTTCATGAATCACAACTAGGTACTACTAGACAAACCCACAGATCTGAAAAATTCCCAATCTTGATTTTCCACTGATACATTCAAGTTCTCTGAGAGAAAACACTGCAGTCTATAGGTAATTCTGTTTAGTTCAATTCTCTGAATTCAGATGAGAGAAAAAATCTACACATTTCATCTGTAACAGTAAAAACTGAATAAAAAGAAGATATATTTGTAACATTCACAAGACATAGTATGTCTTTTGATCCATGTATCTTGCAACTATTCCTAGTCATTTCAGAAAGTACCTTCATTTTAATGATGTATAACTACATTATTAAATACAATACTATTAATTTGTCTTACGGATAGTCATGCCATATGACACGCATTTCACTTTCATGAAAATATAGAATTATCAGTTGAACTCTCAGAAACAAATTGATTATGGAGCAAAATTAGATCTATAAATCAATGTCTTAATGTTAGAGAAAGTTTCTCCACAGAAACAAAAATTTCACTAGTGAGGGACATTTGGTCAAAGCAAAACTTACTTTCCTTCAGTATGTGCCATGTTGATTCCCAGACTGACCACAGCCCTGAGTTACTGTTTGCTCATAGACATAAAAGTGAATGATGTTGGCAATTAAAATAAAAACACAGAGTTCAGGCACAAACTTCACAAAGCTGATTTCTTCTGTTAATGTAAGCAGAACTTGAGATACAAATTTTCCACAACTGGCTTCAAACCCTTTTAAAAACTGGACCTTGCAACACCACCAGGGAAAAGGCAAAGCCTGTTCTTAGGCAGACATCAAGGTTAGATAACTATGAAGGACCATCCTGGCAGATAAGCACAGGCTCCCTTAGTACCAGTATGAAAGCTCAGTACTCAAGGAATATAAATCTGGTAAATTTTATCTTGTGTCAGCCCATAACACCACAGGGTAGACATGGTCCCTGCTTTTTTTCAATAAAGCAATACTAGGTCCTGCAATATCCCTACAGGAATTCAGCATTACAGCTGCAGTAAAGGAGGTCATTCTGATCCCTGGAAGAAGGAGGTAACCAGCAGAAAGACCCTGGGTGTATGTTGAAGGTAAGGAGAGAAATCAGCTGGTTCCAGAGTTTCAAAATGATTCACATTTATCATGTTGAACTTACTGCTTAAATGACGAAATAAGAAGCAAAAGTTCAGTTATACAATGCTGGACTTCATAACAAGTGCTAGATCTAAACCTGTGTAAACATTTGTTTATAAGGAAGAATACCTACACATGGGTTTCAAATAGTTTTAAATTCCTCATTTTTCAAAGAGCCTTGTGCGGGCTGGAGAGGGAAATTATGCTACCTCATTGACAAACAAGGCAATCCCACAGAGCATGCTGTAGAGTAATGATGGAAACTGTATACTAAGATGTTGCTCCTGCTTTTATATACCTACTCTCCTTGTAGCCCACTCTCCAATGCTAGCTACTTCATGTATTTATACACACACATACAGCTGTATAAAAATATTGCCTTATAGTATATAAATATATACTAAAATACAAGACTAATTCTGTGTATGGAACATCATCTATCAAACAATTTCTATTTCAATAAATATCCAAAGTTCAAAAATAAAATGAGTCTCCAAAGAGAACTGCAGCAAGACTTAGGAAAATATAAGTTTTCAGGAGCAATCCTTAATCATCTATAAGAAAGCATTACCTAATCTAAGATATCCAGCAACAGAACTTTCTCAGCAAAAGCTTCTTCTCAAATAGGATAAACTGGATAAAACAAGTATTATATACATAAGTTCACATGATTATACTTGAATTTACCCATGTTTTTTTCATGCACAATCAGATAATTCTACTGAAAATTTATTGAGGGGTAAAGGTACTTCCTGTGTTTTTATTTAAAAGGAACTAATACTTTAATCAGTCCTGAAGGTTGAAACCAAAATATTTACAGAACAAAATACAGTTAAAATGTAGAATACCAACCTCCCTTTCCCTTCCACTCCCATATAAAGAGGCTGTGCTGAAGCAGAAAAGACTGAGCAGAACTGTCTTACTAAGCCATGATGTCTTCACTATTAACACTGCACTTCAGAAAATATGTACTGACATCACCACAGGAATTCACAAGGCTTCCTCTTAACACTGTCAGTCCTTTGATGGGAGAAAAGGAGGAGCACATACAAATTTGGAAGTCACCTTTAAATATGAATTACTTATTCATAGCTGATAATGATCACTAGTTCTGTTTCTTCAGGGTTCCAATATCATAAAGAAGACCTTTTTCCAGATACAATCTGCATGCCATGATTTTATGACATTTCAGATATTTAACTTTAAAGAAAATTAAAATAGCACTTTGTAAGTCTCTTTCATAACCACATTCATAACCAGTAATTCTGCAATGTGTAATGGCAAAGCTGCATCTTCAACATCTTTTAGAAATTCCATGCCTCTGGGCTCCACATTTGATTTTCAGCTTTCAAACAAATTTCTATGTATTTCAAAAAAAGTAGTTTTCCAAACTTACGTTGACTTTGAAGCTTTGTACTGAGCCATCCAAAAAGTGGACATTACAGATTATCTCTGCTCGGGTTTTCTCTTTTGGTAGTTCTGCTGCCCGTATGTTATTTATCCTCCCACCTAAGGCTCGTAAACGGGAGTTCATAACTATTGCTGAATAACCTACAAAACAAAAATTATGTTTAATAACAGTTCCTGCAGTTCATCTATGTTTTTGTCAGAGAATCCCACATCATCATGAAGACCTCAATACATCCTAAATATCTATAGTAAAAAATACTTCTCATAATAAAAAATAAATTGTAAAATTAGCATGCTGTAAACCAGAACATAAATGCATATATAGAGGGGCTTCCACGTTCTAAATGAGAACATTCTGAAGAGAATCACAGGTAACCCTTGCAAAGTAAACTTAGGTTAGGCATGGCCAATGGCTTAGTAAAACTATGATTCAAGAAGGCAAATGTCAAGACAAGTGTTAATCATATGTAACTAGTAAATCCCTTCCTCCCTTATATATTCCCTACATATTTCTATATATACTATATAAGGTTATCAATCATAAAACAATTCTGTTTACTCTCAACTGACAAAACAGTCTTCAGTTAATTCAGATCACATTCTGTCAAACAGAATTTTGTTTCAGGAATATATATTATACAAACACCATATGTAAGGCAACCAGAATTAACATTAACAAGATGTCAATATTTTACAGCTTAGCATACATAAATTCATGAAGCCAGAAATTTATATCCAAGAAGAACGTGCCATAAATAAAAACAGAGCTGTGTCATTGAGGTTTGTTTTTTTTTTTAATCTTTTTTGGAAAAATCTTCCTGAGCACCAGAACTCTGAAAAAGAGTTTTCACAATTAAAAACAAAACAAAACCAAAGAAGCAAAAACCCCAAGCAAAACAAAATAAAAACCAAACAATAAACCCAAAACAATCAAGCAAAACAAACAGAATAACCAACCAACACCACCAAACAGAAAAAAGCCATTCATTGAAATAAGAGATGAATTAAATACAGTCAAGCCTCTCTTCAGTAGATCAGTTTACCAATTAACATCTCAGCACATAAAGCCAGTTGGCAGGCGAAGCAGAGGATAGCTTTCCAGGTTAATTACCATACCAATTACCAACTCATACCTCACTTATTAGAGGCTAGCTAAAAGGGACTTGCATAATATGAGTGTTTCCTAGACTGCTGGCCAAGTTAGACTGGGCCCACACCAGGATTATTTTGTGTATCTCCATTAAAACATCAGCTGGCTTTTCTTTTAAGCAGCTAAAGAAACTGAGCTATTTAGAATAAATTCACTTAAAAATCTGAACATCATTATCTACTCACACACCACTACAAGAAGCACACTTGAAATGCATGAAGGGCCATGACATGAAAAACTGTATAGGGAACCAAAGGCAACAAAGCAGTGTAGTGATCCATCCGGATGCGAAATGTTTAATCTGTACTTAGAAGCAGCTAAAACAATTCCATTCTCACAGAAAACTCAGACGTCTGACACAAAAGCATTCAACAAGTACTCTGACTTTTTGTTTTAATTAGTCAATTGACAGCTTGCTGTTGTGTATTTTCTAAATTCAAAACTGTGGGTTGCCTAGATTCATTTCTTCAGCCAGCATATGACATTTTTTCCTAGAAGATCAGCATATTTTTTGTGTTCTTTCCCAAAGGTGTGGTTTCTAGATTTGTTTACTTGCTTTGGCTTCTATTTTGTTTTCTTTTATTGTTAAAGGAGAGAGAAAAATAAGACGTGATCTTTAGATGAATTCCCAACAGTATTTCCATATAAACCACTACACTCCTATTGCTTTGAAATTGTTTGTGACATACAATGTGCAGTTAATATATAATTTTTAATTTTTTTTTTTTTTAAAGCCATAAAATGAGCTTTGTTACTCAGGAACAAAACTGTCACTAAATAAAGCATACAGTTATTTAATTATCAAGAAAATAAAAACAGATACAGAGAAATTATGACTGTATCTCTTTTCAGAACTGTCTTAACCTTCCATCAGAAAGCCAGGTGACTATATGAATTATGCTGCACGGTCTTTTTTTCCCTTTCCACCCAGAGGCCAAAAAAACCCAAACAAAACCCAACAAAACTTTTTACTTGCAATAATAGCTTTCTACCCACTAGTCCAGTTACGGGTAAAAGAAGAAAGTAACTGTTTGCTGTGGTATAGTCACTTGATGAGAAAGAAGGCTTTTGGTAGCCAGATTCAAAGCTTAGTCAGGCTGCCCCTTGGGGCTCAGTCTGTACTGCATTGCCCAACACTTCTGGAGCTTACAGACTCCTCTGTTCTTGTGAAAATGCTGTTTGACTCTCCTGCTCCTATTCCCCAACTGTTCTCACCAGACACCCCAATGCTTTCTGTCTTAAACTTCCTCCATTCCCCTTTTCTAAGTGTCTTTTAATCGTCTTCCACCTTAGCTGGACATCAGTCAAAAGCAACATTCACAGGAGTCTCCAGCACCCATCTCCTGATCTCTCTGGAGAAAGAAATTCACACTCAGCCCCTGCATTCCTAGTGCAGAATATGCTGCAGGTTGAGCCATTCTTGAAGACCCTGTGGATGTTGATATCTAATCCTTACCACTCTCCAGCAGACCATTATTTTTTTCAAGTGTTAGAAAATAGCTAGATGTTACAGCTTATTTGTGCAAGTTTCAAATATAAAAGCTGATTTTAAAAGCACCACATTATTATTATATATATGCTTGCTATCCAGGAGAAAAAAAACAAAAAACAAAACCAAAACCAAACAAAAAGGCAGCACTCTAGGACCCAACTAAACCTCAAACTCATAACTGTGAAAAAAAAATTCAACCTGAATGAACGGACTGATTTTTATTCAACTGACTTGCATAGCAGCAAAAAAAGTTCAGGTCTACTTCATACCAGGGTCCCTCTCTGTAGAAAGCCTAGCATGTCACTTGGAAAATCTATCCTGTACATGAGGTAGATTTGGTAGGCTTGTTTTAATACTCAGATGCTGTGTTCTTCATAACTTAAACCCCTAATACTTCTCTACTTCTGTATCAATTTCTACATGAAATTCAAACATTTCCTATGATAAACCACATTATACTTGCTAAATCTGAGCCTAGGTTTCCCAGAACCTGTCAACTAGACACACAAGGGAAGACAGGAATTTCACCTTAAATTTGCCTGCCACAAAGATGAAATTCCATTTTGAAGTTTTTCACAAAATAATGAGAATTGTGAATGTTATCAAAGAGATGATACAGTATACATTGCTACTGAACTTCCACACATCCTCCAGCGAGTCAGACCTGTTCTTTTCTATGCCACAGACCCATCAACAGTCTGTCTCCCAACATCCATAGAATATATCAAAGAACAGTTACACATATGTACATACTGCTGTTTTTTATAACATCAGAGGGGTGATTAATTTTAGATTAAAGTTATATTTATTTTTAATGCTAGTTCTAAGGACATTTATGTTTGTTTTAGTATCCTCAGGTTATAGGCCAGCTAGCCCAACTGAAACAGAAACTCAGAAATGCATCACAAGAAATTCAAACCTGCTAGTGAAATTGATTTTCCTTGAATTCACAAATATAAACTGGGAATTATTTGATTTTTACAATTCTGTGCAAAAGCAAACCAGCAACAGAGTCAGTGTTTACAGCATGCAAAGAGCCCCAGCTGAGGCTGTCCTTGACAGAGCCAGCTGACTGTGGAAAATGTGCCAAAGGCTGGGATAAATGGCCGAGTGTTTGGATGCCACAGCCATTAGTCAACTGGAGCTCAAATGGCCTAATCCAGCCCCAGAAATCTGCCACCAGCTGGGAGTCCTGAGAGGAGAAAGTCAGACCTCTCTACTTCCCACCTACCCAGCCTTCAACAGCCCTCTGCAGATGGAGACTTGCCCTGATGGGGATGCTCCACATGTGTCTCACCAGCCTAAGGAATGTTGTGGGTCCCAGCTTAACTAAGTCTGTAAGGAAACAACTTTGTGAATCCCTAAAGGGCAGGGGAAAAGAGCCCAGAAGAGCAGTAAGCAGCTGCTACTAGCATCTGCTCTACTAACTTTTCCTCTGTATATGACCTGTGTTGAAACCTGTATTTTAAGTAGGCCCAGCTTACCGAAAGGGCAGGTGGGAACATATGAAGTAACCTGTGATGGCTTTTGGGACGGGGAAGGGTCACAGAGATCTCAGGCAAATAGAGATACCAGTGATCAGCTTCCAGCCTCAGCAACCAGGAACAGTCAAATCCCAGCTCCCACTTTGTAGTCTTGGGGAGGGAGCTAATACACAATACAAACTAACGAAGAAAACTGGAAGACACATTTGAACATTATCAACTAGTGAATAATTTGGTAATTATTCCCCTTTCCTTAAAATAACCATCTCAAATTCAGAAAGTTGAGCGTTGCATTTTAAGTAAAAACAACAAACCTAAATTTTTTTTTTTTCATAACAACAGTTATTTTCACCCTAAAGTATGTAATAGAAACACAAAGAATTCGATCTCATAATCAAACCATGTAACAGACTTACAGGAGCAAGAAACACAGCAACATTAAAAAGTTAATGTTTTCCAAGTACATTAAACATACTTCTGGACAAGCTTGGTTATGCATGCCTTACCCTACAATAACGCTGCAGTCAAGCAGAACAAAAATAATGTGTTTTCCTCATCTTTCTTATTGAGGACTGACTTTTCAAAATACTTTTCATACCAGCTTTCCATTTATTTCAAACTCACCTACAAATTGTTGGTACAGAAAGATATGACCTGATTCTCAGTTTAACTACAATTAAAGTGTTAACAAGGAGTTAAACCTAGAGCAGATTTCCTGAGTATACACACAGGAACCTTCTGCATATAACTGCACCCTACATATATGTGAATTATTTTTATGTTTATTTTTTTAAACAAATCGTTCATTAATCATTTCATTGGGTAAATGGGGCTATTCCTACTCCTGCAAGTGGGTGCACTCATTTTTTTTCTAGCAGAAGATTATGCCACACTAAGCATTCTCAGAGTTTCTTTATAGACATGACTCAAAATGTATAGTTCCATATTGGGCTCTTGAAAATCATAGATATTGCAAAATCTGTGGGAATGTCATTTATGAAAGAGTAGAGCTTCTAACCTTCTTTCATTTTCTGACTGATCACCTTTGACAATGAAGGGAAAAACAGTAGTACTAAATACATGGCCAAGCCTTGTATCTCCTATCAATAACAGTTAAATCTTATGGTTATGTATTACTTTGTTTAAAAGATATGAAATTAAGTAAATAGGTTGTATATGTAGTATATGAAATTACTGGTGTCTTCATATAAATGTATAGCCCTAAGGCAAGCAACACAAATGCTCCTCAGCAGGCATCAGCTTTCCCTAATTGCTGGTCAAAAAAAATCTCCCAGTTTATCATCTGAACGGAACGGCCCTAGCAAACCTGAATTTTTGTAGTAATCTATATTCTGATTACTTTTCCTATGTAAGTTAAAAATTATTTACATAACTCAAAGCCATATCTGGCATTTTAACAAGGTTTAAATTATCCAGTCAGATTTTCCAAATAGAAACTGAACTTGAACTCGACACTTACAAAAAACTTCTGTTTTCGTTTTCTGCAGAAAAGGAAACACTTCATCTTGTCTACAGTCTAAGTGAGAAACTAGATGTCTCCCCATTAATATAGAAATAAAATATTTTTCAGGGAAATCCCACGAGGTACTTTACTGTAATACAGTATTTGCAAGCTTCCATACAATTACAGAACATTACTAAAGCAACAACCCAAGTAAAAGATCAAGTTAATTTTGAGCAATGTGTGCAGATTATCACTTGTTCCTTATGTGTAGTTATTTTCCAACTTTTCCTGACATTTTGATCCTAAATTATTTAGAAATTTGAAAGCCAGCAACATTACAACTTAATGAAACTTTGCATCACCTAAAAAAAAATAAAAAAATCTATTAAACTGTAAGTACAGAACAAGCATGAAAGACTTACTTGATTAAGGACTACATTTTATGGTGTAAATATACCTACAAATTGAGATACAAAGAATAAACAACTCCTTACAGCATCTTCCTTCTTAGAACCAGAATCTACAAAGCAGTACCTGCAAGTCTTCCAGCTGTCACTCTTAAAAGAGACAGCAGTATCACTGTAATAGCTTTCCACCCCAAAATTAAAATCAGCATTAAAAATAAAGAATCATCTTTCTTATATTTGCTTCCTGTGGCTACCATCTGTAACCCTGGCACTGCAAAATTATTTACCTTTAATATAAATAATAAATAGGTCCAGTATAGCATTCTTAAAGTATGTTATCAAAATTGCATGAACAAGATTTCAGGTGTTCTAGTTACCACCTTAAATTCTGCAGAAAAACAGATCTTACAGGCAGACCTTATTACAGAATATAAGCCCATTAAATAAATAAATAAAAAAAAATTAAAAAGCATTTGAATTTTAAAATTATACCTTAAATAGGCATACAAAAATACCTATATTAACATATATTCTTACACATACTGCCATCCCAATATTTACCAGAACTAGTACAGAAGACAGTAAAGAAAAAAAATTCTTACATAGTAAAATACAATACCTCTTCTTCATCTGACAACTCTTTAGTTCCTCCATAAGTAAGCCTTCAGGGAGGACTGTACACATGATGATAACTCTATTTGCTTATTTAGAATCTACTTGAAAGCATTTTAGTTTCAATGAAGGTAGTTACAAGGAAAAAAGCCTCGATTTAAAAACAAAAACCAAACCACAAGTAATTTTGAATACTCTTTCTTCACTAGCCTTCCAGAAAACTGGAATCTAAAACTTTACTTCTCAAAGTCAGTAAGTAGACAAACTGGATTGTTTCTATGTCTCAAAATGAGGTACCTACTTACTACTCAGTAACCACTGACTCTATGAAGAAAATTCAATATGTACAGTAGAATAACTTTAAAACAAATTTTAGAACCCCCCACACCACTACAAAAGGTCAGGTGCTTAATTAGTGCATAAGATTACTAAGTGCTTTGCAAGCCTCCCCTGCACTTCTTTTAGCTTTCCATTACAACATATCTCTGGTGAACTTGTATTGTGAAGTATTTTCAAGAGAGAACCAGATATTTTGAACTCTGGATTCAGGAAGATCACACATCAATATCAAAGATGGACTGTAGGAGGTAGTGGTATAGGAAATAAGCTTAAGTTTTCATAGACTCATAGAACTGTTCAGGTTGGAAATGACCTGCAAGACCATCTAGTACAACCTTGAAAACCTTCAACCTAGCTCTCCTAGCCTAGATCTGCCAGCCCTCTGCAAAAGTATGTCCCTAAGCAATGTCCCTATACAATTTTTTAACACATTTAAGGATGGCAACTGGCCACTCCCCTGGGCTGCCTGTTCCAGTGCTTGATAACCATTCCAGTGAAGAAATTTTTCCCAACATCCAACCTAAACCTCCCCTTGAAGCCATTTCCCCTTGGTCCTGTTACTAGTGAGAAGAGATCCTCTTTTTCAGACTAAGCAACCCCAATTCCTTCAGCTGTTCCTCATAAAGGCTTGTGCTCCAGACTCTTCACCAGCTTTGTTGCTCTTCTCTGGACAGGTCCCAGCAACTCCTTTTCCTTGTTGTAGTGAGAGGCCCAAAACCAAACACAGCACTTGAGGTATGGCTTCACCAGAGCTATGTACAGATGCACAATCACTTCCCTGGTCCTGCAGGACCCACTGTTTCTGATAAAAGGATGCTTTTGGACTTGGCCACCTAGGTACACTGCTGGCTCACATTCAGCAGGCTGTTGATAAAGACCCCCATGTTCTCTTCCATGGGGCAACTTTCCAGCCACTCTTCCCCAAGCACTGCATGGGGTTGTCGTGGCCCAAGTCCACAATCTGACACTTCTTGTAGAAGCTCATACAATTGGCCTTAGCCCATTGATCCAGCCTGTTCAGGTCCCTCTGTAGAGCCTTTTTACCCCTCAGGCAGATCAACACTCACACCCAGGTTGGTGTCATCTGCAAACTTACTGAAGTTGCACTCTCTCCCCTTGTTGAAATCATCAACTAAGATATTGAACAGGAGTGGCACCAGTAGGGAGCACTTGTGCCATCAACAGCCACCAACTGGATTGAACTCCATCCACCATCACTTCTTGGGAGTGGGCATCCAGTCAGCGTTTGACTCAGCAGAGCATATGCCCATCCAAGCCTTGGGAAGCCAGTTTTTTCATGAGGATGTTATGGGGAACAGTATTAAAGGCTTTGGGGAAGGCCAGTAGGCTACATCCACAGCCTTTCGCTCATCCTATAGGTGGGTCACCTTGTCATAGAAGGAGATCAGGTTTGTCAAGCAGGCCCTTCATTTCATTAACCCAGACTGACTGGGCCTGATCACCAGGTTGTCCTGCGTGAGCCATATGATGGCACTCAAGATGATCTTTTCCATCACTTTTTCTGGCACCGAGGTCAGACTGACAGGTCCGAAGCTCCTGGATCCTTCTTCCAGCCCTTCTTGAAGACAGGCATCACATTTGTCAACTGGAATTTCAGTCCACTGGGAACTCCCAAGTTAGCCAAGACGGACAATAGATTAGAGAGCGGTTTGGTGAGCATATCCATCATCTCCCTCAGAGCTCTAGGGTGTAACCCATCTGGCCCCATAGATTTATGTACATCTTAGTGATGTAGCCGGTCGCTAACTATGTCCTCTTGGACTATGGAGGTCTTATTTTGTTCCCCATCCTAGTCTTCCAGTTTAGGGGATACTCAGGGAATGACCACTCCTACTGCTGAAGACCGAAGAAAAGAAGATATTAAGTACCTTAGCCTTTTCCTCATCCTTGGTCACTATGCTTCCTTCTGTATCCAATAAATGCCAAAGTTTCTCCCTAGTGTTGTTAATATACTTATAGAAACATTTTTAATTACCTTTCACTGCAGTGGCCAAGGTGAGTTCTACCTGGGCTTTGGCCCTTCTAATTTTGTCCATTCATAGCTTCACTATGTTTTTGTAGTTTTCATAAGTTCCCTGCCCCCTTTTCCAAACGCCATAAACTTTCCTTTTGCTTCTGAGTTCCAGCCAAAATTCTGGCTAAGTCCATCTTTCCTGTCAGATTGTCTTTTGAGACACAGAGATGGCCTGTTCCTGTGCCTTTAAGACTTCATCCTTGAAGTATGACCAGCCTTTCCAGGCTTGTTTGCCCTTCAGGACTGTCTCTCAAGGGACATTGTCAGCCATGCTCCTTAACAGGCCCAAACCTGCCCTCCAGAAGTCCAAGGTGGCAGTTCTGCTGACTTCTCCTTGCTTCTCCAAGAATCAAAACCTCTATCATTTCATGACCACTCTACCCAAGATGGCCTCCAAAATTTTCCCCACAGAACCTTCTCTGTTAACAAGCAGCAGGTCCAGCAGGGCACTCTTCATGTTTGGCTCCTTCACCACCTGTGTCAGGAAGTTATCTTCTGCACATTTCAAGAATCCCTGGGACTGTTCCCTCTCTGCTCTATGTCCAGCCGACATCTGGGAAACTGAAGTGCCCCATGGGAAAAAGCCAGCAATTGTGAGACCTCTCCAAACTGCTTATAAAACATTTTATCTGCCTCTTCATTCAGAGTGGTCTATAACAAACTTCCACCATGATGTCTGTGATATTGGCCTTCCCCTTGATTCTTGCCCATACACACTCAACACTGCAATCATTGCCATTACATTCTAGACATTAATATCTTTCCTTAACATAGAGGGTTGCCCCACCACCTCTCCTTCCTTGCCTATCCCTTCCAAAAAGTTGATAGCCATCAACTGTAGCACTCCAGTTGTGTGAGTCACCCCACCACATCTCTGGGATGACAACTGTATCAGAGGTTTCTTGCTGCACTATGGCCTCCAGCTCCTCCTGTTTGTTGCCCATGTTGTGTGGGCACTGGTGTAGATAAACTTTAACCGGGCTAATGGTCCCAACACCTTTTTGGGCAAAAAGACCTAATTCCCACCTGACCACACTCAGACACCTCCATAGTTACCAGCCTATCACTAACCCTGTTATCTTTGATGTTTTAGTTCTAGAATTACACCGTATCTTGATTGAGGTGTCCCTAAGATCCCATTAAGCCAATAACACACTGAAGGTAATGCAAGCACAGTGTGAAGCTGCAGATACCTGGCACAGATAAGCCACACAGCCAGTAAGCCACTCACTCTTGATTCTCTTCTGCTGTCTGGTACATGTGTACGCTTAGGCAGATGGGTTGGGGACAACATTTCTGTTGGGGACCATCCAGTCTCTCAAAGGAGGGCAAAGAAGGACTTGATGACAGATTCAGTGCTGTCAAAACACTCTATAGGTGTAAAAGAAAAAGCTTTACTCTTCAGACTGTTAATTATACATTAATATTGATTAGGTTACAGCACAGCAGACTTGCACTTACAGTGACAGAGTAATTAACCAAAGTTAATGAAATATCCTGAAAAAAAAGGAATATTTCTGTCAAAGATTTTTTCTGTATGTGTATATATATATATTTATTCATTCATATATATATTCATTCCAAGGCAAATTGTAGAGACAAAAGACTCTGCTTCAACTTTTCTGAGACCTTTATTCCTCTTCTCCCTCTCCTTTTTTTGAAGAGGTTTGAGTTACCCTGCATCCTATAGATTTTTGCCTGCAAAATCTTAAAATGTGTACAGCTTCAGGAATGCCAACAGTTCTTGCTGTTAAGACTAAGCAATAAAGCAGCACTAGCTGCTAGTATAGGTTAATAGAGAATATTTGACCAGAACAATCATAATTTTTACATAGTCATAATCTTTACACATAGGAAGAAAAATATAATTATTCCCAGCCTCTCAGCAACATGTTCCACAGCAAGACTGGTTATCTGAAAGCTTAATCTTGAAATCAGATAACCTAGGAGGTAATTAAATTCTAGAAGAGCTTACTGATAGAAAAACAATACTGACCCTCAATTTCAGTACTTGAGTTCTTAACAAATTTTAATCCATGTTCTGAGGAAAATACTTCGTTACATTTGCAAAGGATCAAACTAAACTGTATGAATGACCTTTCCAGTTTTCAAAAGTGTGAATTTGGTCATGCCAGCTCCACTGATGTTGCTTCACATGCACAGAATTAAAAGTCATGTCAGGAGATTCAACATGCCATCTTACACAGTGTGAAGTATTACTGTGAGACCTCTGATGCTGGATTAACTCAGAGATTGCTCAGAGATACCATTCACTGCATGCAGAACCAATGAAAACAACGACAAATGGGAGGAAAAAGCAACTTAAGTAGTAGCAGAGACCTGCTCCTTACACGGTTCAAATACTATAAAATACAAATGAGAATGAGACACACTTGTAACGCTTTCATATTTTCAGTAGTTTTTATTGCTCATTTAAGATATCTTCATGGTGTTTATTTTTAAACATCCATTTGTAAAATAATACCTTAAGCTCATGTGTTCAGGGCAGTAACAGCTCATTGCTCCACTTCCTGCACTGTGCCTATTAGAGAATTCAGGAACTCTATAGCTTCCTCTATTGCTTGCCTTGGCTTTAAACAGCACCGCAGCACAAAAGAAAATTAGCTCACTAAATAATACAAGAGCTATTGATAATTTATTTTCTAAATAATGCCTTTTGGGGGCTAGAGACAACATTGAAAGAATTCAAATTAGAAACTTCAGACTGAAAGTCAAAGTTCATCTTCCTCTTACATTAAGGGTACGCTGAAGAGCAGAAGAACTGAACAGAACAGAAAAGCACCCAGCAGAAAAGCTGAATCAAAGTGGAAGCACTGCAGTGCTCAACTATCAACATTTCACATATAGCACTGAAGTACATGAAGGTTTAAAAAAACCAAACACAAATCTGCTATGTTACAAAACCAAATAATCAGATACAAAGCTGTGCCCACACCTGCAGCATTTGGGTAACCAAATAATGCTATTAGTTTATATACATGAAATCATTTATGGTTTTTAAATTTTCAAAATCAAATAAGTAGGCATTCACAATTGAATTTTATGAAGACAAGCTACTAAAATATTCTGAAACTTCAGGTATCAAATGTATCACTATAACAAAACTGAAGTACAAAAAGACTTCTTATTTTATTAGCAGGCAATAAACTGTATTTCATGAAACTATAGTATGATGGATGAGAATCATCATGCCAGCTTTACTGCCAAGTAAAGTTGTGATAATTAAGCAGAATTTTAGTAATCTGCATTACAGATTCAGGAAGGGATATGGAAAACAAACAGTGAAAAGTTCTCACTAAGGATGAAACCAGATATATCCAAAACATACTTTTAAAGGTGAAATTCTACTGGTTTACCATATCCACAATATGATGCTAGTCAAGCAGTCTAGAAACTACCAATGCTGATGACATTGATTTTAAAAACAAAGAAAAAAAACTTAATCTAGAATATGTATTATCTACACAAATACCACACTATCCACTAGGCTTGCAGAGGTCAATACTAATCTCTACTTCCCCTAACGTGAAATAAATAAATAGAAACTTCTCCTTTTGAGAAGTGACAGTGACAAAACTCTGCTAAGAATGTCAGAAAAGCATCAAGTTCCTCTATCACATTCTCCACATGAAACATTGTTTTTTGATAGCGTACAGCAGTTCAAAGTTTCTACAAGTTAAAACACTATAGCTATACACTGAAATAATGTTTCATTTACTAATGCAGCATGACAGCCTATAAATAATAATAAAAAAATAATCATTGCTTGCAAGTAATAGTAGTTCTTATGAGTTGACTCCTTCAAGTGTGTTAAAAAACAAACTAACACAGCTTTCCAAAACAAAGCTCTTATCTCAACTGCATGTCCATGTATTTTTTCTCTACATATTAATTAGTCTAATAAAACAAAAAATATCTTTCTACAATTTTGGCTTCTGATTAAAGCATTACATTTTTCACATCAAAGATACTGTTATCAGGTTTTTCATTCTTCTCAGTGTTTTTCAATAGGACAGGTGTGGTAACACCCTGCATTTCATCCTCTTTCTTTAAAGTAAGTTGAAAATGTTTTTTTAATGAGAAGAAGTAGTTCATAGACCTAACAGTGGAAGACTCAACAAAAGGCTGTGATTTTAAGTGTCTGCATTCTCTTTCTGATTTGTCACTAAGAGCCTTTTTCAAAGAGGTCACTTTCCACCTCTCCAAACTGAACATGGATCATGTCTTATGTTACTGCCAAAGCACGCTTTTCAAAAACTTGAAAAAGTAGGCAGCATGTTTCAGGTAACTGGATTGAGAATAAACAACTTATGAGCGAGTTTTTACAGTACTACCTAAATCCATACGATGACTGAAGAGAGTTTCTACAAAAGAACTCAACAGTCTAAATCCACCATCTCAGATAGGTGTTGACTGCCATCCATTGCCAAGGGGGGAAAACAAGGAGAACAAACACCTTAAACATGGCCGTGAGAGTATTCATGCCACAGAAAGCTAACTCCACTTCTGAAGAAAATGGAAATTCCACAGCAATTTCCGTAATGAGTTCTAACAAAACCCGAGAAAATGCCTGAATTTACAGATGACAGGTTTCTTTCTTGCACGTGCATGGCTGAGCAGTGGATCAAGACTGAAATCTACCTGCCACTTGAAAATCAGATTAAAAGCAAGTAGAAAATTAAGAGCAAGAGAAGAAATACAGAACATCACCAGATATCAGTATGCAAAGCCTACACTGGTGGAGTTCCCACCTCAGAATAATTTTGTTTTTTCAATGAAAGTCTACCTCATCTACACGTTTAAACAATAAAATTTAATCAGTAAAACTGTGAAAAGTTGGGAAGTGCTTGGATCTCCAGCTGCCTGAGGTTCATTTTAAGTATTCAGATATAAAATAAAGCCAGTAGTAGTGATGTCTTAACAAGCTTATAGACGTGCAACATCAGATGGCCTCCCAATATCAAAACCAAAACTGCTTATTTGCTATCATTACTATTCAAGATTTCTAATATTAGCTAAAACAGTTTTTACTGCTTTCACAAACCCAGAAGCAACCAAGCAGCAGCCACCAAGACATATGACAGAAGTTTTTTGCTGCTGACAAACTCAATCAGGTTATTAAGCAATTTTTAATTATACACTAGATTTTGATCAGATCACTCAATTCCATGCTACAAAAACACCAATTAAATACTGTTATCCTGTATTTTCACTGATAATCATTAAGTCATTTGCTTCTCAACACAACATAGGACAGTGTGCCGTTCAAACTTAGGAGGTTTCATCATTGGCAACAAAAAAATAAAACCATTTCATATATTTTGCAAGAAAATATTCATAATGGAGAACTATGCAGATGTCAGAAGAAAGCCTATCTTGTAAATTGCATTGATGAATAAAAAACCCACTCTTTAGAATTGCTATGATTAATCTTTCTGCACCCAGACTTTTCTTTCAGACCCTGAAGCTTAAAACTTGATGGAATTGTTTTCCGTACATTCATGCTTCATCTATCCATGTTCTGACATGAGCTTTTAAAATATATTCCCTCCAGCATGACAGAGAACTACTTCTGCTATAAAACTTAGAACCACAAAAGGTCTCCAAAGGGATCTTGAACAAAGAACTGGAAATCATACCCCTAACCACAAAACACTACTGAAAAACATACGATGGTAAAATAACCTAGCCCTAGCAATTCTTCCTTTTAAAAAAGGAGGGACAGAACAGCATTAGAAAATCCAAAGTTTTTATGATTGTTCAAAATGACACAAGTTCAGAAGACCCTAAATTCTGAAAAAGTAATTTGTTTAAAGGAATTACATAAAGTTCTACCTCTGAAACTACAGGATGGAGCTTGAAAATGTGTTGCAGAAGTCTTGCAACTCAGAGGCAGAATCGAAGCAATGTTAAGAAATTCAAACCCCTCCTGATACTTCGAGCATAACATATTCAGATTAGCAAAACTGGAGGTGTTCATGTATGAAGTTTATTTACCATGTGAGGAGACAGGGAGAACAACTTCTCTGGAAAGTTTACAAACATGATGTTTTATAAGCATTCAAGAAGCAAACCAAAAGCCAGCCTGCAAACATCTGCAGTTTGTAAAATACTGCCAAGAAAGAACAGTTTTCAGCTATTCCTTCCTCTCCATATTCATCTCACCTTGCTACCCATTTATAACTAGCTGACAAATTTGTATTTTAAGCTTACCAAAGCACATGTCTGTTTCTTCCCTTTTCTGTTTGTTGCAGAGACTTCAAAACATCTAGCTTCACATCAATTTATTATCCTCTATCTAATCAGATCAAACTGCATGCTAGAACCTGCAGTGGCACTGGCTGCATACAGCTTTTGAACATGTCTTCCTCTTGCATGAAGATGATAGGTAAACAAAACAAAACAAAAAAAAGCAACACTGCCACCCAAAATGTGCAGCCATTTTTCTAATCCCTATCCATGCCTGGCTGTCCCCACTTAAACATTAGAAAGCAATTTCTGCACACAGTGAAGAAAAAGATGGAATAAACATATGACAGGAGATGTCCTGGATTGCAAACAATCTGCATTCTGTTTTTCCATCAGTATTTAAACAGTGTATGCTTTAGACCAGAGAAATCTAAACATTTACATCCTTACATCCCTGTTGGGCAATTTTTTCACCACCCTACAAGATTAACATGCACCTAGCAACCACAGCATACAAGACCACAAGGAAACCACTTTGAAAAGCATTCATCTAAAGATGCTCCTGTGTCTTCACCACAAACACAGTGGTGGCGATCTTTAGTCACTTCCTTCCTCTCAACAAATTAATTCACTTAAGTCCCAAAATACTCAAGAAGCAGCCACTTGTTCTGCATGCAGTGCAGCTTTGGTGCCAAGTTTAGCCACAGGCTGCTGACAGGCTGGCCAGACAGATCCCTAAAAGCACAAAACACCTCCCTGGATCAGGGCAGGCAGGGTACCCTTACACCATCACAGGGTGGGGGACAATATTGAGCCAACTTTTAGGCAAACACTGCTAAATATTCTGTCACAATGCTACACTGAAGCAAAAGATGATATACTTCTTTTTTTTCCAGTTGTGTGAACTTTTAATTTATGGTGCTGGCAAAGAGTTAACTCTGCCTACTCCAGCTGCTACAAGTGAATTCAAAAGGCAGAGGTACTGTTCAGAGGGCTGGTGTCCATCCCAGCTCAAGGGGAACACACAGGGAAGCTGGAAACCTGAGGCCAGTGAAGTGGTACCCACAAGGAGGCTGAGAGAAGACTGACATTCACAGTGAGCAAGAGCCATGCAAGCTGTGACTCCAGGCCTGGACTAACATTTTACTCCCAACGAAGCCAAGTAGAGAGATTTTGGAAAGGTGATTTGGTAAAGTGCTGCTTACTTTTTTTGTAGAGTTCTCCTTTGGGTTTGGTTTTCTATATTGCTTTAGGTCTATTTGAGTTTTGTTGGTTTTTCTTCAGCTCTCCTACTGACATATAGCAACTTTCACAAATAATTCAAGGCCACTTAGGTATTTTTAATTAATTTTTAACAAGACTATCCAACAAATGAGTATTTATAACAAAGCTTCCTGTTGTTACCTGAAGTAATGCAAATCTCTTGACCCTTGTATTTTCAGACTTGGTAAAGGTCCCATGCATTGCTTGATTCATGTAATTTACAGAATTAAACAACCTTCTTCTTAAGAATGCATCTCTAGCATCCACCACATACAAACTGCTGCTTTTTTTTCAGAGTTTAAAACTTGGAGGCTAGCTTGCTTTTAAAGATTTAAATCACTTAATACATGAGACAATGCCAGGCATTTTTAAACACACACCCCAAACTTCGACAAGTAGATGACATTCCCCGATCCTTCCTATTTCAGCTTTTGTATTCCTGGCTGGCAGGTAGAACATTTATCTACTTTCCACAAAGCAATCTTAGCATGCTGTGGCAACCGATTACAGAGGAATGCAGGCAGCAGGCCAGCGTTGCTGATTTATACTGAAAACAGGAGGAAAAAAAAATGAAGAAGAAAAAAACAAAAAGGAGAGCTTTGCTTACAGTACTGAGATCAGGCATCTCTCTCCCCATTTCCCCACTTTTAGGTGCTCTTGCATGGCAGTGATATTGAATTATGCCTCCCACTAGGCAAATTCCTCAAAACTTTAAGTAGAAAGGCTGGGAGAGGCTATGAGGGAGTTGACTGCAGCACCTTATCAGGGTAGAGCTATGATCCCAGAACAGCTGGACTGAGAAATAGGAGAGAAGCCCACAAACATTAATGCTTTCTTTCATAATCCTGCAAGACCAGAAGTACATTCTGAAAGAAAGATGTCAAAATAAGGACTACTTGAAAACACAATACTGTGTTTCTGGTTTTGCTTAAGACTACTCAGTTGACCCAGAGCATCTATACAGCAAGTCAATGACAAAAAAAGCACCCATTTCCCTGTAAAGAACTGATTGTCATGAGAGCTTTCAATGAGAAATTAATTTGAAATCTATTTTTCAAACAATGTTGTCAAGCTAATTTTACCTCAGTAACTGAATAAAGACTAATAACTTGATTTTAAAGCTATTAGCTAAGCCATTATACAGATTTCTAATATTTAAGCTTATGCTGTGATGAGTAACAAAGGTAATAACCCCTATTCTAGATTGCCTACCCTAAATTACACCTCTATAAAAAATACTCAGCTTAGTTCATTTAATCTTAATTGCTTTCCTAGTGCAAAATGTACCCTGTCATAACCAGGTAAGTGGTCTGCTTGCTCACAAGAGCCTGCTGAATGGGACATCAATATTTACACATGCTGAATGCACTCAACCCTCACCTGATCTTTGGAACTGAAGTACAAATTCTGACCTGTCATATACATTTTCCTACTATTAATAAAACCTAGGTTTTCACCTAAGCAAATCTGACCCTTGCAAAAATGGGGAGGAGACTCCACTTTGGCATGTAATGGGAATAACTGTCAAATCCAGGCAAAATTTCACCAAAATTGATAAGCAAGGTAAAATCATGCTGTAGTGTACAGTCTCTCTTTTGGAGCAATATGAAAAGAACAGCAATTTTTTCAGAGTACAGACCGTTCACAAGACTAAACAGAATTAAGTGGTAAGAGGAGCTTTCTTGGGGACTGAAAGCAGTGACAGACTGACTGCCCAGCCTGAGCCAGCAAACACAAAGCAGCCAAAGAGACACAGAGCAGCACACTTGAAAGGGGAGTCTAAGAGAACTTCATAGCAGAGCTCTGGCTGGGAAGCAGTTTAAAAACCTTCACAAAGAATTACAAAGAGAATGCCTCCTGGTTTATTTCTTATAAAGGGCTCCCTTGTCCATGAATTTCAAAGCATTGTATCATATAGTGTTTAAATAAAAAAAATAAGTCAAAACTGATATGATTAATCAATTCAATCTCTGAAATGCATAGGGGCTCAAGTAGAATAAGCAGATGGCCAGACATGAAAACAAGTACTGGGTGAATAGAAGCATAATGGGATGGACTGGAACAAAGCAAAAGTAATTACAGTATGAGAGCAATGCAGAGAATGGAGGAGGAAGACATTAGATAAGACAGTGGAGGGAGCTATCTGGCATCTTTAAAACAATGAATAAAGTTTGTTCCTCAGAAACTAGATCAGAGCTATGAGGAAAAAAAAAATATGGCTGATGTTCCCATTTTTACAAATTCCTACTAGCACCATTAAAATAAAAGAAACAAACAAACAAAAGGTTTAGACAGTCAGTTACTGTGAAATACAAGATTGGGGTTTGTGGTGGGTTTTTTTGTTGGGGCTTCAGGGGAGGTTTTTTGTTTGCATTTTTTTAAATGCCCTTTGAAATTCCAGCATCCTATGAGCGCTTCCCTTCATAAATATTAGATAATATGATTCCATGCTGAGCCTGAAATGTTTCCTTGACAGCACTGCCTTTTAGTCCTAGTCAATCTCAAACAATGTTATCTGCACAGTTGGGTAAGGGGTCGGATGCATCTCATTCAACTATCTGGCATTCTGCTGCTGCTGAATTGCCATCTTCTCCAGCATTACTCAAACACACAGTTTACAGACAGCTGGCTAACGGTGACCACATGTTCACCTTTTGTGCCAGACACACACTACTACACTTATATACAGAACATCTTGTTTTCCAGACAGATAAAGGTTTGACTTGCTGAGGTATAAAATGTTTTGCCAGCATTCACTTTTATTGCTTCCAGACCAGCATCTCAGGTCTGCCCTATTACCATCTCCAGAAAAAGAAGGAAAGAAAAACCTCAGAAGAACAAAAATGACAGCTCTATCCAGAAGCATTATTACCACCATTGCCACAGACCTTGTTAATTACTTTTGTCAACCCCAAGCTTCCAAACGTATTTCAGCATAAAACAGTTTATCAAAACTATCTTCTTCCTGCCTCAAGGGAACTTCATGCTCGATGACCAATATTAAGCTGTTAAGGAAAAAACTGTGATTATTGTCAAAGATGTAGTGTATTAAACATTAAACTAGTACACTGTAGTGTACTAAGCTTGTAAGAAAGAAATGCATAGATACACATGGACTATGTGCATTCTTACTTGAATAGGTTGAATAGGTTGAATCAGAGGAATCTTGCTCCACAAGAAAAACTGTTATATATAACTTTTGATTAATTAATTAAACATTTGGAAGGCAAAGAGAGCAGGATATCAAAATAGCTTAAGTATAGTTATGAGGCTGCAGCACCTTTTCCTAAATTTATGAGTCCAGGTACCAGTAACAAGTTTTGTTCCAGTTCCCTCTTTGTCAACTTTGTTGTTACCAAGTCTAGGGGAATTCAGCATCAAATACAACTCTCAGTACAAACGCAGTAAAGAAAGGATTAAAAATGCTTATGAGCAAAGCAGTCGTGTATCTTTTGGAATAATACTGGAAGCCAGAATAAAAGAAATTAAAAGGAAGAACAAATAAAGATTAATTTGGTTTATGACAGTCAAAACCTAATGTGAAGCATTACTTAAGAGAAACAATCAACCTGCCTCTTTTTCTAGTTAAAACATACCGTTTTCAAAAATTCCAAATCTAGGTTTCAGGTTGCCGCTTTCCTCTAGCTTCCAGCCATGCAAAACTCCAAAACTGGACCCCAGCTAGGCTCTAAACCCAAGTGTGAAAGTGAGCATCAGCTGGTGCCCCACTACCCCCTGTAGCAAGTGGCTCCAGGACCCCAAACCCTGTCACACCCCTGTCCTTGCTACAGCTGCTAAAATGTGCATGCTGCTGCTGCTGCAACCCAGCACAGAGGCTGAAGCAACTCATTAACCATGGGCCCATAATTCCCCACCTAGGCATGAGAAGCAGGCTGAGGAACAACGCCCAAAGACGGTGTTTCCAGAGCACCTGGAAGGTGTGCTGAAGCAGGAGGTTCACAGTCTCCTTGTTGATACCAAACCCCTGGGGAATCCCATGTGCTGTCTCCCTGGAGAAAACAGCCTCGTTGCCAGTAGCAGGCATTTCAACCACCAGCTCCTTTATTTTAGGGCTAGGCCACCTGAGGATCTCTTCAGCCTTTCCTCTCTGCCCTGCCAACAGCAGCTGTCACCCACATCATTATATTTGTAAATTTCCAAACAATAGTTAATTATACATCTAATCTAGCTATCAGTACAGAAGTGACAGCACGCCAGTGCCTGAAGTGGTGCTATCTGTTTGAACACAGCCTGGGATGGCTGCAATTATGCTAAGGATCCAGGGAAGAGTAAGAAAGATCGACATGGAACATCTCAAAGGCAAGCACAATGAAAACTCCCTGCTCCCAATTTCAAGAACAGGTCCTAAAGTGGCTAGGTGCAACAGGGAAAAATAAGAAAGGTACTGTTGATCTAAATGCAAAGTAAAGGAATTATATCAAACAATAAAAGAAAAAAAAAATCAACAACAACACAGGAGCTTGTAACCAATTTTTTTTAACTGAAGAAAAATGCTGACTTTGCAACCATTTTTTCCATGCTGAAATGCTTTTACTAGCTAAGACAACTGCCATGATCTCCCCTTAACAAAAACAAACCAAGAGAGCCTGAGTATAGGCCAAATTTTGAGGTAAAGGGGAAGGATTCACTATAAAACAAGCTTCTAAACGATATACATAAGCAGCTCTGATTGCAAAGGGAAGCATTCAAAACAGTATCCAAAAGTTGCTAAATAAACTCATCCCAAATCATAACTAAGCCAAGTAGTCCCCATGCTTAATTTTACATGCCAGTCAAAAAGTTAGCACAAAAAGTTTTAAATACTTAAATATATTTTCCCATGAAGTAACTTACAGGACTTTATTATCTCCAGTAAAAAACACTGAAGTTCCATTCTGAACATCGGGCCTAATTTTTTAGGTTTTTTTCTGCATTGTACACATTTCCTGTATTACATACACAGACATCACCATGCTAACACAGAATTTAGGATTATTTCCCAAGCCACTACACAGCAGAATTTCCTTGGCACAAAAAAAGTACATCAACTTTTGAATTATTTCTATAATGAACGGTCAGAAAAAAGCCAGACAGACTTACTGCAGGAAGCTCAACCACTAGTGGACATTTCAGGAAATAAAACAAAAAAACCCAAAAGCAACCAAACCAGGATTTATCTCAAAATATTTAGAAACATATATATCTCCATTATTGATAAGTCTGTCTTAACATGTTCAATTTGCTCTGAAAAAACATATCTATATATATATATGTGTGTGTGTCTATATATGTACACTCATAGACCCATATAATCTTCCTCATTCAGGCATTCAACATTTACATATAACCACCAATAAAGAAAAAAAATTACATTTGGCCTAGATGTCAAATGCTTTCTGAATCTATTTGAAATTAGTAGTGGGGTATACATCAAGCAAAAACCTATAGGAGGCAACCTGACTGATAGTTCTTTCCTCATTTTAGACTCTTCTCTCATATAAATAAAAATAAATATCAGTAATGTAGCTTTTCCTTGCATACAGAAAAAGTGTCAACTACCTTACAAACATAATTGAGTGATGCTAAAGTTTTGCACTGGTGGACAAACTTTTTTCCCACAATTATTTTCAGCAGTAAAAATCTATTATTTTAACAAGATTGTTATTTTCAGTAAGCTATCACCAATATTTTAGAAAAATGTGGCTACATATGACCTAGATCACAGAATCATAGAAAAATCTAGGTTGGAAGGGATCTCTGGAGATCATGTTGTCTAACTGTTCTTGAAAGCAGGGCTTAAAAATAGGTTTTCCAAGGTCTCATCAGGTCAAACAACTGAGTATTTCAAGCAAGGAAGTCTCCACCACTTCTTATTATATATAATAAGGCAACTTATTCCAGAGTTTAATAGCTCTTAAGGTCAAGATTTTTCTTCCCTTATATCAGATATCTAGTTAAACATTAACCAACACACAAGCAAAACACAAACTCCCTCTAAGTAAAAGAATTAATAAACAGGTAGATCAGTACAATAACAATTTCGTCCTCAATTTTCTATACAGTAACCTAATGTATCACATCATCCAAATATATATTCTTAGTATGAAGTAAAGACTGAAATCTCTGTATTGCAGACATTTTCCAACACCAGACAACTCTCATGTCTGAACACCAGCAATACAGCAGGAACCGAGAGGCATTATAAGTTAATGTCTGCAGAATACTTATTTAAAAGTAACTACAGTTTATGATGCAAGTAACTGTTCAGGTTATTTATTTATTATTGAATAATTTGGCAATGTATCAGCAAACCCTTTTGATGGCTACCTCTGGCACCTTTCACTGTCCTGCTGAGTTGTATAGGCATTCCAGGATGCCTCTGATCTTCTACATACTGCACTGTCATCCCTTAGGATCCTGGGATGCCACTTCTCAAATCTGACTCTCCCTCTCTTCTGCTCCCAGACCCCAAGCCTTTGGAGTCCTCCATATGCTTCCTGACCACCATAACCTTCCCATGTCTCACCCAGCCATTCATTAGAGGATGCAGAATGAGGCAATGAAGGTAACAGCTGAAGCCAAGTCAAGCACCTGCTCACTCATTACCCTGTGGGCAAAACAATATACATGCCTGCTCAGTCTCACACTTGCCTTACCCTTAGTGCAGACACTAACCTTTTCATATAGTTTACAGCTTAATGTCTGCAAGACATGTGACTTTATTTTATTTTATAAAATGTGTTGAAACTAACCAACAGCCTAGGACATTACTGGAGCAGGGATGGACAACCAGCATGCTCTTAAGACAGCAATCTAGACTTAGGAATTGAACGTTCATTTGATCCAATGTTGTTTCAAGTCACCCGACAGGACATGAAGGTTTAAAGTATTTCAAAACCAGAAATTTTCACCTTGCTTACTTATCACACATCAACTGTCATAAGGGATCCCAATGGATGGAAAGGAAAGATGCTAATAAAGCCTGGCTCTTCACAGTGTCTGACCTTATCTGCTGGTGAAAGGCACACTCGCCGATCACTTTGAAGCTGCCATCTAATCAATCCAGTAAAACAAGCTTTTTTTTATTACCCGTGTTAAGAGTTCAACTTTGCCTTGTAGCATACAGCAAATGTTTGCAAAACCAGTTTTTCTCCTTACTGCCAAAAAGAAAACCAAACGAGCTTCAGTGAATGATTCAAGGTTCTAACCAAGAAAAGCCATTAAACAATTCTGTGCACCCAGCAGCTGAGGACCAAAGAAATACACAAGACTGAACCAGTGCTGTGCTCATTCACACAGTGGAGGCAAAACTGAGGGGAAAACTTTCTTCAAAGCTTCTACAGCACTTGCCTATAATTTACTTTAGTAGAGAAAGCTGTAAGGATAAGCATGTTATCTTGGGCTTAGTAGTAATTTTACTTAATTAACTAGTGAAGGGGATGAAACCAAGTTTGTCCTTTAGGTTACTGTGTTCTGTTTACAAATGTTTGGGGGATAAGAGGCCAAGGGAAAAGCAAGGGATAAAAGAACTACTTTTGCCTTTGGTAAATGACTTGATAAAAAGCTACAACCTTGGGCCCTTGGCAGACAAAGCAACATGCAGATTTATTTTCTTCATACCAGCTTAACACAACCTTATTTGTCTTTGGCTGCTTGCTTTGACACCCAAAAGAGAAATTTAAAACCAGCTCTCTTATACTGGGATGATTTACTTCCTGGGTAATTAGAAAAAAAAACAGACACAGATGACCCTGGCATAAACATGACACTACTCCTAGTCCATCAAACATAGCACACTCTGGTTAACAAGTAACAGAGTTTGTAACTGATAATAGTAACAAAATCTCTTGCTTTTCCGAGTACCGGATGACAAAGCTCACTTTAGACCCTCAGTCCACCATAGCCCAGAGGCTCACTTGACAAGACTGCAGCAGCTCAATTCATTAATTAATATCTCAGTAGATGCTATTAGAAAAGTGTGTTATTCACCAAAACTCCTTGCAAAAAAGGGTCAGAGTCCTCTTTCACAATATAAAGAATATGGGCAATGCATTATGAATAAGCTTGGTTTCCTATATAGAAAGATCACAGCTCTTCTAAGATAATTTCCCACCAAGATGAGGTTTATTTGAAGAAACATTATTTATATCATGTTTTCAGAGCCAGGAATACAGCACAAACAGCAAGTTATTCTAGTGATAGATTATCTTTATTACTGGGTCTATTATCTATTTCTAGCTTCACATTCCACTGAATCATACTGTTTGATTACCACAAAAACCCTTGATTGCTCACAAGTCAGATATATCTCTTTAGAAACCAGCTACCACTAACTCAGGATCTGAAGTCAATATACTCAGCTCAACAGCAATTAGCACTTAATAAAACAGGGTTTACCAATTTACCACACATTTTAAATAATTCTATACTTGCATTGTTCAGTTCATATTGATAAAGAGAAATTACTAATTTTACATCACAGGACAGAGCTAAGTGTAATACTTCCATCACATCAAGATGCAAGAATTTCACAATTAATAAAAGATAAGCAAAAGAAATGAAACATCCTCCAATGAGAGAGGCAGGAATGTGTTTCAGCAGCTAGGCCACAGTGAAAACCTGGTGGAGGGCTTCCAGCAGTTTTGCTCTACACTCAAATAACAAAACAAGTAATACTTCAAAAGAGACAGCAAGCTTCTTCCTAGAATGCTCAGTGAAACACTTGGATAGAAAAGAAAAAACAATCTCCCATGTTTACCTAAGGAGCTCAAATGTAAGTATATCAATTCACCTTCTTGTTGTGTAATATATTGGTAGCGGCCTAAATCTCTAAGGAAATGCAAAAAAAAGTAATTAAAGCACTTTATTTATGATTGAGCATTTACCAAACCTGTAAAGCTTGTGTCAAAAGGGTAATATCACACCACAAATCACTCCCTTACACATAAACAGTTTCACCTCAACAAGTCATCAAAAGTCATATACCAAATACAACTGCATATTTGTAAATAGCCATGAGGGAGGTGGGAGTGGAGTGTTGTCCTGGTGAATTATCATATAATAATATACCAGAAAAGCACACACAATTAATAACAGTTATCTGTTACCATTACACTGGCAGACAGGTGTTCATTTCACACTTTGAACACTATGTCCCAAGCCTATGCACTCAGCTGCAACAAAAGCATGATGCTCCCTATTCATTCCAGGGAGATACTACCTGATAACACACAGTGCCCTGACTAGAAGCATTCTGCTGTTACTCAATTAAGTGCTCCTTAATTGAATAGTAACAGCATGCTCACCTGCTCCACCAGTTATTTGCTACCTTTGGTCAAAGCAACACATATCAGGACAAAATGAATGAAAACTTGAAGTATTTATCTGAAAAACAATAAACTTGTATCTACTCAGAAAAGGCATAAGACAAAACACAGCCTTTCCCATTAATAAACACTGACTCACTTCCTAGTTACCAAAAACCCACTGTGTTCCCCTTAACCTTGGAGCCTTTATCAGCTCCCAGGTGCCAAACCACCAGTTTCCTCTAGGTAGGCATCTTTTCTCCAGGTGTGCATTTTCATTATGAATAGGAAACATATATAACCAAGCTGGAGAATAAACTTAAAATCCACCAGATTTAATGAATGGAAAGCTCCAGTTAAGACAGCTGCCTTACTACAAGAATATTGCTGGGGTGTTCTGAAATCTGTCAGGATTTTTGGTCTCTTGCCACAGCAGTAGTGCTCCCTGGCTGGTGCGGTCCCACAGGCTCTCCCCTCAGCTTATGAAACTTTCTGGCAGCTGCTTCAAAGAATAACTGTTTTGCTTAAGTCAAACAAATCTGAAAGTAAGAAGAATCAGTTGCTGAAGTTTTTGAGGTGTTTTGTTTTTTTTTTTAATAAAACCCCTCCGCTATGGCTGCAAATATAAAATGTCCACACATGGGTGCAGTCTTATTAAAAGCTACTGTTAATGTAATCTACATGAGGTAAAGTATCACAAGTATTTTCTCAGACCAAGAGTTGCCTGATATCTACAAACCTGAACTTTTTCAGTGATACCTCAAATTGCTTATTCATTTTGGGAAGGAATCAGTCCTTTCCATTTTACTCCAGTTGTTCCCAACAACCATAAACTGTTACAAATAAAAGTAATCATATCACTGGCTTTCAACATTGCGATAGTCATTAAATTCTTGAAACCCTGATGAGCAACCTAAGCTGTGTTGTTCTACTACCCCTTTTTAAAAATTATTTTATTAAATACATGTACAATTTAAGTTTAACTAGGTATTCAAACTCACGTGTAACTAAATTCTTAGCAACATATTCATTTGTCATGCAAAACAAAGTATATTTACAGGAATATGCTTTGAAGTGAGAAAACTTTGTGATCCTTAAAGCAGTAGGATCTTTCAGCAAAAAGATTCTCAAAAGACATGACATCTTTTCAATTTAACTCCAAATAGAATAGCACACAAGGTGATTTTGAGAGCGGCTTATGTAGTATTCAAACTGAAGTTCACTAATGACTTTTTCATCAAATTAAAATTGTGACATTATTTTACCAAACATCTGAGAAAGCTGTAGTTGAAGGTGGCAATGGGCAGAACAGAGACAGAAATTACAATCAGGCTTACAGTAGTATTCAAGTTAACAGAAGGATGGTTCTAATAAACACTTGCACCAAACCCCAGATTGAGAGAACCAAGATTTAAAATTGAGTTAGACATATACAAGGATGGAAATCTTAACCAAACAACAGTAGTCAAGAGAGTGTGGTGTGAAAGAGCAAACTATCAGAGTTCATTAACTCCTTAAAGTCCTCTGGTAATTAACAAAATCCACTGACACACTGGACCCAAAAATAAGTATCCAGGGACACGACAGAAGTTCAAATTATATTGTAACTGTGAAGTTAATCCAGACAGCAGGACAGGATTGTTAGCCACAATTTTTTAAGTGTTTCCAACATGCTTTAATAACTTTTTGCTGATACACATATGGCTAGATGTACAAAAACTAGACACTACCATCTTATAAACAGCACTGCAAACAACTAATGAGGGGGACAGTTTGTGCTCATGAGGTTGCTGAAAGACAACAGTAAACATGGACTAACACCTTTTGAAATAACAGTATGAAGATAAGGCAGGATGCAATTTAGTGTGTGCTAGCTGATCTTCAACTTGCCCAAAGTACAACCTGCTTTACCTACAGGCAGATACTTTTAATGTGTTACTTAGAGCATTAGCAACACATTTAAGAAGTTACCCTCTTCCAGAAAAAACACTAGCACTGAAGCAATCATAGCAGTCAAACAATTCTTGCATATGCATTACTTCAGGTACATGTTCAAGTTTGCCTACAACAAAAAGCTGTAAGAATGAGCAAAAAAGATTTCCAAAATTATGGAAAATATGATATACTTATATAGAAGGAGAAATAAAAGCCAACTGAACATACAACAAGTACTTGGTAGAAAAATACTATGTTTTAAAAGAAACCAAAACTCAGGGAAAGAGCAGAGACCAGACCTCTACATACTCAGTGCCAATTCCTGAGAAATGTCCCATGTTGAATAACAACATCCATACTCACACAACTGTAGGCAAAACAACACAACAACAACACTACAGTAAAGAAGCCCACGCGTATGCAAGGCACAGCTCAGGCTCACAGCTTTGATTCATAAAAATGCGTCATGCCACAGAGTGTAACTGCATCACATCACTTGCTGAGGAAATAGCCATGGTTACTCAGCTCAGTTTGGCGTTCTGAGCCACTTGCTTTCCATAACACTACACACACCAGATTGAAATCTGTCTGGGGGTGGAGGGAGAGGACAGCGGGAAATCAGCGAACAAGATGTCAAGTTGTAACTACTTTAAAGTCCAAACAAAACAGTGTTTGAGTTTTACTGAAATACCTCACTGTTGGTTTCGGTTGCTTACAAATGCTCTTTTTACAAAGTTTTTGGGTTTTGTTTTTTTTTTTCTTTAAGTCCTGTTTTGGTTTTCTTAAAAATCTGGTTAATAGTGTAAATAATAAAAGACTTACAAAGAAAAGAAGCTTTTTTTTTTTCCCTTCACATACAAAAAACTAAAAGAAAACTTTACTTTGTGCATGTTGTTTTACTTGATATTTAAAACAGCACAGAGGCACCCAGCCTTGCTTAGTACTACTGGTATCTGTCAAAATCACTAACAAGTAAAGCTGCTTCCAAGCCAACTGCATTTTGCCAGCTACAAATGTTGAAACAGTTTACGATTTCACATAAATTTTACCATTTCTTCTCTTTCAGAAAATAAAAAAGTAAAGCATTCTTTAGCATTGTCCACATTAACATTTCAGAAATAAAACCTTTTAGCTTGTTTGAAAGGTTACCCAAACTCAAAAAAGTAATTAGTTTCATATTACATTACAATAGAAGAACAGAGTTAGAATCACTTTCTGTACACCCACTTTTCTCTTTCTAGCAGAGGAATTAAAAATATATTGATCTTGTTTTCACTTTGAAAGATGAAAAACCTATTAAACTCTCTGTAAAACTTTACTGCTCACTATAATAAGATGAATGCCCGTGTTTCAAGTAAGGACTGTCTTTTGCTCTCATTTTTTATTAATTTCCATGGGCAACAATGCTGCATCTTAAGTGACAAAGTTCTAAAAATAAAAACAAGAGATCCCTATGACTGGTAGGTTACTATCTTAATACTGCACAGTATTGATTAAGAATAATTGCCTAACCAGCTTCACAGTGCACAGGCCACCAGGCTGAACTAGAAAGAAAGGAGATGGTGGTTGATAAAGATAACAGAAAGTAGGTGGCTATGACAAAGGTTACTACATCACCTCTTGAAACATACTGAATTGATCAAAACAAGCATGCATGTGACATTCTACTTTGGCTGCATTTCTCCTTTGTGATGCAAGTAGAAGTACTGGTTTCACTTTTGGCAAAGAACACCTTTCAAAAAGCCCCAGATTCCTTCTGCTAGGAAAGGGATTACAATCATTTAGCTTGAAGATCTCCTCTCAATTCCAGATTTTGGAAAACAGTCTCCTCAGCAGAGCTTTCTGTCATACTTCCAAGCTTTGAACATGCTCTTTCTCCACATATGTGTCTTTAAGTGCTTGTATGAAACCTAAACTTGCCAAGAGAGGGAACTGATGAAATTACAGTCAATGTGGCAGATTAACATATACCTATACTACATGCAAGCTTTGCTGCCTCTAGTGATTTCCATTTGGTCTGTAAAACTGCCTTACTCATCTACTGTTCTCTACTGAAGAGAGATTGCAGAAGTTTAATAGAGGGAACCTAGTCACAGAAATCAATCAGACTGGCCCAATCCTAATGATCTTCATTTGAAACAGGCAATTCAGATAACATGCTGGCTTTGGACTAAGGGACCTACAGCCTGCAGAGATCCACCACTGCATCACTTCCTTATGCAGTGATATGCTTTCCTGTTAAACCAACAGTGAGGATTCCTGGGGAGAAGACCTACATTTACTAAAAGGAGAGGTGTTGTTCTTGGATGAAGACACGTGCCAAGATGAGACGGCAAGGCAACGTGAAAAGAGAAGGCCTTCAAACTATGGAAGTATGCCAGCCAAAGCTGGAGAAATTCTAAGAATGGTGAAAAGGCAGATACATTTCTGCTGTAGCCTTTCCAACTCTTTTTCTGGAAACTAGTTTTAAAATACCTCAGATCTTATTGATGAGTGCCAGATGGAGAATCTGTATTCCAAATGTATGCCCAGAGCCCAGATTTTGCTTGGACTTGTCCAACTTGCAAGCCAAGAGCACATGGGACTCACCAGATGAGCAGCAGTACAGCAGCACACCAAGCACCTGTGAGGTTTTGAAATTTCACTTGAATCTTACTGGACCAGCAGACAGGAAATCTTTGTTGTCATAATTAATGTGCAATGTTTAGAAATCTAAAACATAAAATCTAGCACACAGGCATGGCCAGACTTCAGTGTCAGGGCGATTTCAGCACAGCGTAAGTGACTAAATTATGTAAGGAAGCATCAGCGTATTCCTTAGGGAGTGGGCTCTTCAAAATTTTGAATGTAGTTTGCTAAGAGGAAGAAAAACTAAAAACCAAAAAACAAAACCAAAAAAACACAAAAAACCACCAAAAAACAAATAAACAAACAAAAAAAAGCATTATAAAACAAGCTATTGGAGAATGTTTCCTATATTATCTGATTCCCTAGAATTTCATTACGTATTTTCTGAGCAGGGATATGAAAAGAAGAAATAAATAGAAATACAAAGTCTTAAACAAGACACATGACTTAAGTTTCATATTACAATGCTAATAACAGAAATAGGAACTTGGTAGGTGCAGATACGAAGGCAATGGTATCTTAGAGTATGGGGAGAGCAGAACAAACAATCTTAAGCTGAGTCAAGATGGAACTCGGAACAAAACTGTTACTACACTCCAGCTGCCTCTGTCCCCGCATTTCCTCTCTGTAAGCACCCTGACAGAAGACCAATTTCCATCCCATTAAATTCACACTTGCCACAAGGTAACATCATGTATCTTCTGATTTTTAGGCCTTGATAACAAGAGAACACTATAGATCATGAAAAGCACCCAACCCCCAAACAAAACTGTGGGCAGAGTGTTTCTGGCAGATACTGACACTTCCCCGTAGCCTGGACTAAATTGCCTAAACCCTGCCTTACCTGTGATGCTAAGAGCTAATCCCAGTTGAGGATTACCTGTTGATTGATTTGGGTAGCTGTCCCATGTTCTAAACCAATGCTTCCAATGCTCCCACTAGGGACTGAAGTTTCAGAGCTATGGATTCTTGGCGCAAGTCAAGACACTTGCAAGCTGGATGAGCTACTGCTCATCAAGGCTGTGTCAAATCCCCCTCATTCATTAAACTCATGCACTTAATAGCATAGAACAAAATATAAACTGCACTGATCCACATAGGGGAGCCAGAAGGCAAGAGAAACTAATACTACAAAATAAGACTAGCTAATACAAAGAAGAATTTAAATACATAGCTTTTTGCTTTTTGTTTTGGGAAAACAACTGAAAAATGTAGTTAACTGGGTGCCTCTGACAGAAACCAGTTCCCAGTTTCATGATCATAAAGCTTATGGAATTGTTTCTCATTTAAAAAAAAAAAAAAAGTTACAAGGCTCCTTAAAGACTTAAAATCTACCATATCTACCATCTACCATATATAAATGTATATTGTTGTTAATAATGGTCCTCATCCCCACTGTTTAGTTTACTTTTACCAGCTTGATTTGTCATGAACAAACAGTACTATGTATAGATGCCAGCATGACAAATATAGTCAACACATTGACAAAACAGAACTACTCACTGTACCTACATTTAGTCCAGCTTGGAAAATTTCACAGTCATCACTTCTGTACACAACACTTTCAGTGTTGTGCCTCAGTGAGGTTATTCTTTTAGTGTCTATGTAAAGCTACCATTTACTCATCAGTACAAAATGTAGGTGACAGCTTAGAAATGTATGGACAACTGTCTCTAACACTGACTATTTAAAAAACCCACCCAAGATCTTTACAAATTAGTTGCTACTTTAGACCGCTGGAGTGAATTAAAACAAGATTTATCACGTGACAATTCATGAACATACACAAGAAGGTGATGTTGTTATAACATTAACTTTTTCATTACCATCTCCTGCATTAAGCGTACTACAACAGTAATACAAATGGATAAACTAAGAAGCAATTATGGACATTTCTGAATATTAAATTAATGCTATTAAATTAAAAAGTTCATTTAACTAAACTTAGTTTGCATTAAAATCTTTTTGGATGCATCAGAGTAAAAAGTTAAGTATGGCACAGTACAGCATGTCACTGTTGTATTACCCAAAATTTCTGTTCTGAAATCATGAACTGCCTATCCTATTCTTAGAATGTGCAAAAAAAGATGATAATGGACACATAAGAACCACTTATGAAATCACAGAGATTAAGTGCTAAGAGTTTTTCCAGGAATCTACTGCCAGCAATGTAAGAGTGTTTAATAGAACACGATCAACCTTATCAACACAAATTGGTTCTTCTAATGAGCTATTCTGTTGAGTGTACTTGGAAATATGTGGAATATGATTTTTTTTTTATGAAGTATAAACAAAGATGTATTAGACATTTGTCACCAACCCATCTAGACATTTTTGCCACAAGACAGTGCCAGAAAATGTCAACATCAGAAAAATTTAGTATTTGTATTTCATTAGGAAGTTTTTTCAGATATGGCAATTAGGAAAAACTTTCTTCACCTTCCCCTACCCCCTCCATTACAGTTTGCTAATGGTTTCCTTTACAATCAAAGCTGTCCAGGTAACAGGGACAATTTGTTTCTTCTACAGATGACTTTAAAGAAAGAAGTGAAAGAGCAATTCCCCCCCAAAGCTAAGTATTCTACACATTTAAAGTAACTTTTTAGAAAAAAATAATTTATGCAACGCTGTGCAAAAATACTGTACTTCAGTAATAAAAATGTTTCTACCAAAAAGACAGTTTTGTATTACCAAAGTATCAGTACCACTACTTAATATTATCAAAGCACTAATTTGTTCTGGTTTCTATTACATTGGTAATAGAGTAGGAGCAATTTGTATGACAAGCCATACAGCCATGACGAAAGCAACCATCCTAGCAGGGAAAATTAAATAAAATAACAAAAAAACCCAGTAACCCTGTGTCTCTGAAAGACAGGAATGAGCAACAGACCAGGAGGCTAACTAATTACTTCAGATAATGTCAATAAAGAGAGGAAACGAGAAATGTTGCAAGATGAAAGGGAATTTTACATTAAAATAAATATCTTTTACTGCCGTTGCACAACGCTAATAAGGTAACTTGTTTTCACACTGCATATATACATAAATGTATATTAGATATATTATACAGATCTATCACGCCTTGGAGATCCCCGCATCTCCACATGCTTAGTAGGCACCCAAAATGCTGAAAGTGGACACCGGGGAGAGCCGACAGCCTGCCAGGTGACTATTAGCTCCGGACTTAGCAGATCCGATTCCTCATCAGACCCGTGCCGAGCAGCCTCCCGTCCGTCCGTCTGTCCCTCCGGTCTGTCCGTGCGGGCAGGGGCGCTCGGCCCCCGCGGCGCTCCCTCTCCCCGACCCGCCTCACGCATTCGCTGCTGGGACGGGCTGGAAAAAAAACTCTGAGGCGAGATGTTCCGCCAGCGATTTGGGAGAAGAAAAGGTGGGATGAGTGAAGGAGCCAAACACGGTCTCTAATCAGCCAGCGAAGGCAGGAGAGAGGGGGGACGGAACGGGAACTTCCCCCGTTCCCTCCCCCGGGACCCGACGGCGCCCACCTGCCCAGCCGCACCGCCCTCACACCCCGCTGAAAAACCGATGTGCGGAGAAGAAAACACAACGGAGGGACCCTGCGGGGCAGCGCCGCTCCCCAGAGCACCCGGAGACGCCCGCTCCCCGCCGGCACGGCACGGCACGGCGGGCTACAGTCCGTCGGCACCACCGCTCACCTTCCCGTCGGCTTCCCCCCTCCAGCCCCACCAGGCGCCGGGAGCAGCCTTCGCCCCCGCCCTCCCGCGGGGCCAGCGGCCAGCCCGGCACCGGCGCAGAGCCAGCTGCCCGTCAGGGCACTCCGCCGGCCGCCCCAAGAAGAGGTGCGGGGGCGGCCCCGAGGGCACCACCGCTCCCGCCTCCCGGAGGAGCCCCGGCGGCTCCAACTTTTCCCCTCCGCCCGGCTTCCGCGCCCCGCGCCGCTCCCGCCGCCCCGCCCGGTACCTGCCGCGCCACCGCCACCGCCGCCGCCCCGCTCCCTCAGGGGGGGCGCGGAAGACCGTTACGGCCGTTGCGGCCGCCACCACCGGGCGGACCGAGGCGAGCAGGTGCTGACCGCAGGACCACTGAGCCCACCCCGATCCCGCCGCCGCCGGCTCCTGCGCCTGGGCTGGGCGGGCGGGGCGGTGAGGGGAAGGGAAGGGAAGGGAGGGGCGGCAGGGAGCTCGCCCGGGCGCCCGCGGCCGCCCTCTAGCGGAGCGACCGGCCGGGCCCAGCTGCAACCCCGCTCCCCGCTTCGGCTCCACTCGGATCCTTTCGGCACTTTCCGCTGACTCCCGCAACGGGGAGCGGGCGAGGCGGGGCGGGGGAAGCGGAGCGGAGTCGTCCGGGGGGCCACGCAGGCGCCATGGTGGGGGTGCTGCACCCGTACCTGTGGCCCCACGGCGGGGCGCCCATGGCGGATCCAATCGACCCGGTATCTGCTGGGTTCCTGCTCCAGAGGGAAGGGTTAGCTCTGCTCCCGGAGCTGCCCTGCCTGCGGGGTGCCTGGGAGTTTGTATTACCACGTGTGATAGAGCTCTGCCCCTCCCAGTACTCAAATGTAGATAGGCAGTAGTGTGTAGGCATGCACAAACTGGCTCACGTATTCTTCCCTTCCCTTCCTTTCCCTTCCCCTTCCCATTTCCCTTCCCTTGACCTTTCCCTTCCCTTTCCCTTCTCTTCCCCTTCCCTTTCCCTTTCCCTTCCCTTCCCCTGCCCTTCCCCTGCCCTTTCCCTTCCCTTTCCCTTCCCTTTCCCTTCTCTTCCCCTTCCCTTTCCCTTTCCCTTCCCTTCCCCTGCCCTTCCCCTGCCCTTCCCCTTCCCTTTCCCTTCCCTTTCCCTTCCCTTTCCCTTTCCCTTTCCCTTTCCCTTTCCCTTTCCCTTTCCCCTTCCCCTTCCCCTTTCACTTTCCCTTCCCCTTTCCCTTCCCCTTTCCCTTCCCCTTTCCCTTCCCCTTTCCCTTCCCCTTTCCCTTCCCCTTTCCCTTCCCCTTTCCCTTCCCCTTTCCCTTCCCCTTTCCCTTCCCCTTTCCCTTCCCCTTCCCCTTTCCCTTCCCCTTTCCCTTCCCCTTTCCCTTTCCCTTTCCCTTTCCCTTTCCCTTTCCCTTTCCCTTTCCCTTTCCCTTTCCCTTTCCCTTTCCCCTTTCCCCTCCCTTTCCCCTTTCCCCTTTCCCCTTTCCCTTCCCTTCCTTTTCCCCTTTCCCCTTTCCCTTCCGTGAGGGAGGCTTCAAATTAGGGACCATCTCAGCTGCTCGAGGTCCCGGCCAGCGTGAGGAAAAGAGGAACCTGGGTTCCTCTTGCGTTATCGCCTGGGATAATATGGAGGCAGGTGCAGAGATATGGGGGTTCCCATCAAAGGGAGCGGTCTGCAGCACCCCCCACCCGCTGGCTTCTCCTGTAGGGCGGCAGGCAGGTCGGTAGTGTCCGGGGTGAGGAGTGCCCTGCCTCCTGTGTTCCTCCCGCTTTCCTGCTCCTTACAGAGCACACACTTCAGCACCCTGCGGAGGGACCAGCTCAGGTCCTGTGACCGTGTAACTGTGTCGGGGCAACTCTACACCCATGCCAATTAACCGAGCCTTTCAGCACAGCTAATTAATTAACTGACGTGGAATACCGCAATGGCCGAGCAGCCCGCTGGTGTGTTTTCTGCAGTGGCAAAGCTGCCGAAAGAAATTTCCAGATGCTTGTTCCTGCCCTTGTGGTAACAGTTGTGATAATGTCTTACAATTTACCATTTGTGTAAATGAGATCAGTGAAACAGTCCAGGTTAAAGCACACAGAAAAAGTCTTCAAAAACCAGCGAGACTTGGATGTTAGAGTCCTGATTGGTTTTGGCCTCTGTCCTCAGACATTTCTGTTAATACAAATGCAGGGAGAGAGAGTCCTGCATCACAAAGTATAACTATGCTTTCAGTGAAGATGTGGCTTTCCAAAAAGCAACTTGGCCCTCGCAGTCTGCTTGCTCAGTACTGCTCATCTAGGTAGCCATTCCTGGGGATGCCACCTCACTGGGTAGTTTGGGGAGCAGAATTTGAAGGTAGCAACTCCAGATACACTGAAGGCAGGAGATGGGGAGCCAGTTTGTGCATGTCTGTACACAGTGCTGCCTATCTAAATTTGAGTACTGTGAGGAGCATGCTGTATCACATGTTTTCCCACCAGGAGCAATGCACAGGGCTGCTCGGCATGACTGATTCGCAGGGTTTTTCTGGACAGGTTGTTCTGGACAATTCTGCTTTACACTTATAAACACGTTCAATAATGCCTACCCCGAAGAGCAATCTATCCAAAACACTTGATTGAGGAAGGCATCCAATAATTTAATCCTTCTTGGTTTATAAAAGGTACGTAGACTTAATCTTCCTCACATTTACATCCTAATGAAATATTCGAAGTTGACAGACTTCATTTTAGTTATCTGGTTCTGAGACTCTAAGTGGGAAGTTCGTTTGTTAACTCTGTAACACTCCTCCCAGGTGTGAGAATAGTTGGCTCTGGAACTACAGAGGTTCTGAAAAAGCATTTGACATGTCTACCCCGGATCAGCCCATTTGGTCTGTGTTTTTCTAGCAAAACCTCTTCTTAACGAGTGAGCAGTAGACCCCTCAACACTTTGTGTTCTGTGGAAAGAAGGTAAACTTCCTTTAAACTGATACTCTGCATTTTCCAGACAAAGTACTTTGTAAGAAATACTCCTCACCTCTTCCTTTAGAGGGAATGCATTAAAATATGCTACATAACAGACACGTGAAGTTGGCTTCTGGCCAAAAGGCCAAGCTGCTGCTCCTCATAATAAAAATTACTGCATCTTGCCCTCCAAATAGTCCCATATAAGTCTGTGAGATCATTAATTTAGCAATTAATCATTAATTCCAATTAATCATAATCATGGCTTTAAGAGATGAAACATGAGTGTATTAGCTCTACAATTCCTACATTTCCAGTAGGACAAAAACTGTGCAGCTAGACAACTCTTTCATTACAGCATCAGAAATTACACTGTTGGACATGGAGGGAAATAGATAATCCCCACCTTCACATATGTTTAAACTATTACCTGTCAGATCAAATGCTGTCAGTCACACCAGTGGAGTATCCCCTGCTCTACTGACTAGGAGCTGCAGATCTAATGCGAACAAAAAATTGCTTTCTATTACCCATAATTTCTTACAGCTCCAAAATTCTGTTCTTGTAAAGCACTTTCCCAAATTCCTTGGTTGTCTGGAAAGGCAAAGAATCCTGTATTGATTAAGTAGGGAAGAGAGGAAGGAACAAAATAGCTATGACTGACACACACAGGATGCCATAGAGCCCTAGTCAATATCTCCCACCAATAGAGACTCTCCCTCACCAAATATAATATCAGATAAAAACTAAGTAGCTTTGTTTCAATAAACCTTCTGTATGGGAATGTTCCCTCATGTCACCTATTTTTTAAAAATGTGCTGAACTAGATTAACATTAATTCTTTACCTGTTAGTAATTTGCCTATCACACAATCAAAAATGTGGACAAGATACTAATTCCATGAAAATAACAGCCTGAAATTAAAAAGAAAAAACACCATTCCTGTAAAAAAAAAAAAAAAAAAGAGAAACCAAACCAAACAACAAAACCAAAACCAACAAACAAACAAACAAAAAAACCCCAAAACCTACAAGCAATCCAGAATAAAGGTTGTCTTTGCTAATTTCACCTTTTGTGGCAGAGGCATTATTATTTTCTATAATTACATAAAAACACTATTTCCTACAGGATTGTCTCCCATTTACTGCATGTCTCAACACCTGCCTTTAACTGCACATGTTAACACCTACCAGCTGGATGGCTACTGTCATCCTGTTGAGTATCCAGCTGAAGATAACTAGGACACAGTTTTTCAATTCTCAGTTCCTGCATGTGTTTAGTCACATCTCTAAGCACTTCTTTAAATAAATAAAAAAAATCACAACCTGAACTTCTGCTCAGTTTACTCAGGAAAGTGCTCGGTTACTGATCAGAGGGAAGAAGTGCTGCTGGAGTGACTTTCTCAGCATCACCCAGAAGTGTTGTCACACCAGCAAACATCTCTGAAAGCAGTTTGTGCAGATACCTTGACAGGGATCAGGTACTGCTTAAAACTAGATAAGGAAAAAAAAAATATGTACTTCTAATATTGATAAGTTCTCTGGTTTGGTTAGCTTGTAGTGACACGAGGAAAAGTGTAGCACTGTAAAAAGTTAAGTAGAAGAGAAGGCTGTTTTTTTTTTTTAAATTTATTTAAGCAGCATACACCTCAGTGAGATCATGAAACCAGTCTAATTTCACAGCTTAGACTGGCTTTCTTTTGTCAACACCAGTAGCCAGGGGAAAATTTGCAGGAAAAAGTCCTGATCACTTCCAGGTGACTTAGATGGATGTGAAGCACAGAGCATGTTTTCAGAGATATATAGAATGATCCTGTTACACTTTATGTCCAGTTTTTGGGCAACCTTACTTCTTTGGGAAGAAAAGAAGCATGAATAGCTGATTTAGAAAACAAGTCTAGTGGGAAAAAGGTGCAGATTTGTAGAGGCTTGGGATAGACACATGGCAACTAGATAACTGTCTTCAGTCATGTGCAACATCCCCTGTGGCTGAGATGAAGTGCAAACAGCTTCACTCAAAGAAAAGATTACAACCACATGTTAGAACAAATATTTCTAGATGCAAGCCAAGCTAACTAGGCAAATGGCAGAACCTCTTCCACTAAAAGTTTTAAGTGCAGCTTAAGTAAATATCCTGTATCTAGTGACTGATGCTTTTTCAGAGAGGAGTAAAGAGAAAGTCTTTCTGAGGCATCCATCAACCCATGTCTGCAGTCTCTATGGCCTATGGAGCACAAATGCTTTAGACTTGTGTTGCCAAGACCAGCATGCCTCTACTGAGCAAATATGTGTGTGTTTGTGTGTATGTGTCTGCACACAGATTTTCAGATGTTAATCAGCCAAATTTAAGAGATTTCCTTCAGGTCAGCAAAAGACTCCTTGCTGTCAGAATCATGGACATGCTAAATCTTCTCAATAGATAGTTACAAAGAGGGGGGTTGTGTCCTTATTTTTAGTTAGCAATTCCTTATTCTGACTCTTCTTCTTGAAAATGCTGTATTATGCTCAAACTCAGTTCAGCCTGAGGCAGATGCTCATGGTGGGAAACTTCATCCCAAATAATTAAAGTATAGCATAGTTGTAACAGAAACTGGTTCTTTATAAGGAAAGTGCTTGGCAGTCTGAGCCCTAGGTGTTGTGGTCACTCTGCCTTACAGGTAGTTCTGCACAGAATAAGCCTCACCCCACTTCCAGAGACATTAAGTTCTAACAGCCATCCTTATCTCAAGCTCATGAACTATATTTCAAAGTCCCAGCCTTTTAAAAACATAAACCAACAGTGAACTTTCTGAAAATCCTAAGGGCTCAAGGTATGTTTGCACTATCGGAAACACTGGTTTAGGGGAACACAACCTGGGAGTATACACAGTGACCGTGAATGTTGCTCAGCAGTTAGACAGTAACTTGCCTGGCCAAAGCAATTTCTATGCTGGCAAAGTCTTCATGGATCTTATCCCCCTCCCACACTTTGGCTGAGATTGTCAAAAGTGCCTATCTTGACTTACAGGCACATAGGAAGCAAGTCATGTTATGCACTGATTCGTGAAACATGCATTGTGAAGTATTGGTTAAATAGCATGGAAGGGTACACAAAAAAAATGACACTGGGATTGAATCTACAATGTTGCACTTAATCCTAAACAGTGAAAATTTACCAGACTCTATACAAGTATTTCTAAGGGAAGCATTGAAAGTGAAATCAACTCAACCACTTAAATGTAGGCAGAACATTCTAGATAAAGTAAATTACTCTGTGTGTACATGTACAGAAAATTAAGTAATGATTTTTATCTCTACTTTGATTATCTGATCAGTAGTACGGTGAATATGTATTAACACGAATACACTTTCTGTCACTGACAAATACACATCTGAAATTAACTTTTGGCTTGGCCTCCTTTACCCACCTTTATGGCCACTCAGTGACTTCCTCTTATCAGAAATACATAATTATTCTAAATTTTGAGAAAGGGAGACATATTTTCCTTACATTCATCTGTAACAGTATTTCCCTACTTCAGGATATATCTTTTCAAATTGAAAAAAGCAGTTCATAGAAGAGAAGTGTCAAATCATTTTTGCTTTGTCTAAAATTTGCAAATGTTTTACATTTAGCAATTAATCATGAAAAACATCTTATTTAAATGAACCCAGTATATAAATTTAATATAGCTGCCCAAGAGAAACAACGTGGCTCTATGCTAATTTTCTGTAAAACATATTTTGTTTCTTTCAAAATTACCACTCCCTAAAGTATAACAGGAGCCCATTTTAAGTTGTGTGTCATTTGAATTTGAGATGGAACACTGAAGAAAGCTACTTTAATTGAAGCTTGAAAGATATGGGATTGAGCCTTCAGGGAGTGTTGGGCACTTTTCTTGTCATTCTGGTTGATTGATTTGCATGATGTGGGTGGGGAATGCTGTTGATCAGGCTGTCCATTTTCATTTTGTTCTGGTTGTGTCAGCTTTAAAGTGAAGTACAAACTTAGCTTTAAAATGAGGGGCAAGCATGCAAGATTTAGAAAAGACATTGTGCTGCAGGTTAAAATAAGTAAAATAGAGCCATTTACACTATCTTGAAACATAAAATATTTAAGTGAACTCAGAATATTGTGTGCTGCAATACATTATCATTGGTCTACTGTATTGAATGAGTGCCTTCTCTTTTTTTTTGTTTCCTGAATCACATGCATACAAACAAGCTGGAAGAAAAATCTTTAAACTTAACACGTCACTTTTGTGGTTCCTTGAGAAATATTGTTCTGTATTTAGCAGGCAACCAACAAGCCTTAGTGATGAGACTGATTTTACTGCTCTGGTTTTTACTGCAATGTATGCCAAACCTAATGGGGCTGTCATCAGACCTCAGTGTCTTGCTGCTGCTTGATTTCCTATCAAATAATTCTATATAAAATGGGCTGAATCAGCGTCCTAATTTGTTGCTGCATGCACATTTATTGCAATCAGACTTTCTTTACAAATCAGAATCAGAACAACTCTGTACTTGCTAGTTTTCTGTGAACCATTTCTTCCCAGAATGTTTAACTGGGTAACTGTTCTTCCTGCATTGCTGGTCACACTGCTACAACCATTGTGAAAACAAAAATAATCTTCCAATAGATGGCATATAGGGCAATTAATGATATTAGTGCTTCTGAGTTATTTGGCATCCTACATAAATGAAACAAAAAGCCTTCCCTTTTGCCTGTGTTATCATAGAGCAGTGCTCATGCATGCTCTCAAAAATGGGGGGAAAAAAAATTGGGTTCCTCTTCCCATCTACTCCCCACCCCCTAACAAGGAAAACATATGTTTCAGGAGATAAGTAATAGAGCAGCTTCTTTCTGAAGGTCACACTTAATGAAACAAGTAAAACCATAACTATACTTCTTTCCAGAGGCTGTTAATGAAATTTGCAAATGTCTCAGTATTTTCATATTCAGCACAGTTCAGTCCAGTAGCACACAGGGTTATAGTGTACCTAAGGGGAGAAGACATAAAGAATTAGGTCTGGAGTCTGGGGATCAGAAGGCAACAGCTTGACTAGACTAATTGATTTCCAGTCTGCAGTTTTAAAAATCTATACAGAGATAATACTAATGAGGCCCTGTCTTGGAGGGAGAAGAAGAAGTTCTAAATTTAGCTATAAACTTTCAGTAACTATGAGGACTTGTGCTCCAGGTATTTAGCACATAAAGCAGCTGGAGAGGTTTTCTTCCTATGAGCCAAACATACCTTATATAAGCCTGGCTCTGTCTGTTGTGACACATACAAAAAGCAGTGTGTGTCAGAAGACTTAAAAGCTGGATATTGCAGCATTCAAATTCCTGATGCCCAGCTCTGAAATAAAATCAAGACTCCTACATGCAGCTCTTGGGCTGCTTCAGCAGAGAATGTAGGAAAAGATTTCCAGCTCACATGTTGAACTGCCAGCACCCTGAATTGGGAGTGCTTGGTCAACATCTTCAGCAGAAAGATGCTTTTGTTAGTAGTTGGAAGCCCTCCTATGCAGATACCTGTTAAGTCTCACATCTCTGCCACAAGTGCTCCAGAGAGACACTTCAGTTCCATTGTGATATATTTCCTGGAAGTGGACATAGGTAGGATTTATGTCCCTTATTTCTGGATTCTCATTAGGACCAGGTAGTACCTGAGCTGTGGTTTCACAGCCATGTTAGAGCAAATGTGAGTCTGCAGGAGTGCAACTCAAGGGCCCAAAATCAAATGTCCCTAAAGGCTCTGATGTGCTGCCTCATAAACACTGAAAGCTGCAATGCTGGAGTTCTAGATTTAGTCCAAGTCCCACTCTAAACACCCATCTTGTATCAGCCTTTTATGATGTTCATACTTATCCTGACTCTCATGAGAAATGGTCTGAAGCTCTGCAAAGATCTCAAAATCATCATTCAAACCTCTGCAAAATCATCATTCTGTGGATTATACACATAGAGAAGTCAAAAAGAGCATGAAGCTTTAAAAATCATCCACCCCTAAATTACGAAAGAATGGTGTTAAAATAATTCACAGATTTAAAATTGAACCCTCCTAGCAAAGTTCTCAGTTGCAGGGTTCAGTTTAATATTGGAATGCTACATTTTCTTTGTCACAAAGCTATCTGTTGGGGGGTTATTTAATCCTCTTAAAATATTGGCTGGTTTTGAGAAGACACATAACCTCCTGATGTTTTTTCCTCCTTGTTGCAAAACCATTTCAAGCTCAATCTGATTTCTCAGAAGTTAGAATCTGTGGCAGTACAAAACTCCCCAGACAACAGTGATTAGTCTTCCTCTCCCCGAATCACCCAGTGATGGGGTTTGTGGTGACCCTGGTGTCCTTGCAAGGCAAAAATAGCAAAACATGTCCAGAGGAAACGAAAAGATGGTTTTGTCACTGCCTAACCTTAGATTGGCTTTGGCTTCTGCTGAGTAAATGCTTGTGGATAGCAGAAGTCTGTCGGGTAATGAGAGGCAGTGGGAAGGCAAGAAGAAGCAGGAGAAAGGGCTAACAGCCTTTGTGATTACTTGTTTAAATAGTTTGGAACAGGGATGTTCTCAGTTTTATTTGTCACTGGATATTTCTTTTGTTCATGCCTAATAGAGGCTTGGTGGTCTTTAGTCTGCTATGAATGTCACACTTTAGATCCTTAGACTGACTCATTCATTTCTAGAGTATAGAGGAACAAGGTTTTTTACCCAGGTCCCAGCACTGCAGTCGAGTGCTCTCATTCCTAATTATTCCAAGCAGAGCAAGACACATTCCCCAGAGTGACCAGGTGCCTAAGCAACCACTTTTTAATTGCTTCAGTTAGAGAAAGAAGTCAAATTATTTCCTACTTTTCAAGTAAAGGATTAAAGAGAGCATTTCGGCATGAAATGTGTGGTAAGAGTGGCATCTAATGGCTCTGAAATCCTCACGATGGTGAGGGAGGGCATGCCATTGTTATGAGGAAGTATAGGAAGAAAACAAAGATTTTGGATGGCACCAAGCATCAAGCTCAACTGGGAACTGCAGGTTTTGATGCTCAGATGTATGTGAGTCCTGTGTGGAGCTAGCTCGTTGATATGAACAGTTTGGATACTTTTAGATAACTACTATTTCTATAAATAAATAAGTGTAGAGCACTTGAAATACATGTTCTTCCTTTCCTGCCTTCCACGCCATATGGGACTTGTATAATTCTAGAATTACAAACATGACATAATCACCAACACTTCCACTGGTAACATTACTATCTCTGTAAAGCCCGATAGCTAACAAAAACTGTTTTCAAAGCAGAGCTGATCTCATTGCTGATGCTTGTGCATAAAGATGTTTTGGCACGATAAGATTCTGTATAAACTGATGTGTTTGTTATTGAAACACCTTTTAAGTTTTCATAACTATTCAGAAGGGAAAATAAAAAAAAAATTAAATTAAACAGAAAAGAAGACAGCAACTTCTTTCCTGGATAGAAATGGCAAAGCAAAAGGATTTCTGCAATCTTTTAACTGTTGAAAGACTATTTTAAGTACAGAAAGAAACACATTAAGTTCATAAGAATGGGCTATTTGGTCTTTATGCAAATAAGAATTCAGTTGTTTCATTACCACAGAACTGTCTCATTCCAGATGCTTCTCCTCCAAACCTTTTTTTATGAGTCAATAGCTCCAAGCAGCTAATGCCAAATTTCAGGTTAGACTGTCAAAAAACTGTCAAAGAATGGACCACAAAATATACAGGGGGATTGCTTACAGTGGGTAAGAGACTGCTGTTCTATTAAGATAATTAATTGGAGCAAAATAACTACAATTATAAGTAGGGGCTATAATGAGAGCGTGAATGAAGTATATATAGTTATATGACCCACTAATGACTCCAAAAAAAGCCATAAGATGAATGAGTCACGGAGTTTTAAAAATAGTTCCCTGCTGCATTAGTTTTGTCATCAAACAAGACTCCACTTGAATTTAAAGGGAGCAAGGGCTATATGTAGGGGTCCTACAGCCTCAGTGATCTCTGGCAACAAAGGCAGAGGCTACACAAGTAGTTTCTATTATAAGTGATGTAAGAGAAACATTTGCAAAGGGATGAGTCACTGATCAGAGGGCTTTCAGTTTGACTGTGATAGTGGGTCGGATAAATGCGTTCATTATTTTCTCTAGCCTGTGACCTTTCCTGCTTCATAAATAGTAATATTTATTTTTCTGCACAGTATTTCTTTTAACATCATCTCTATTGATTTCACTGTATTTCATCAGTCGTTCCAGTTGTAAAATGAGGCTCACTTGCTAGCATAAGATCAGCAGTTTCTAAAGGCAAAGAAAATTGCAAAGACGTACTATAATTTTAACAGCTGGAGACAGAAATAGCCTTTGACACAACGCTTTTAAAGTATTTTTTTTATTACATGACACAATTTGTTTTTAAAGAACTGTGATGTGTCTTACAGACACGTCTGGCAAAGCAAAGTCATGAGAGGGGTAAAACAAACAAAATGACCTCTGGTCTGCTGGCCACCAAAACATCACAGGCAAGAAAGTGAAGAATTTTACAAGGTCCTTCAGAAACATAAACCCAGAGACTATATTGCAAATGTTCTTACTATCATTTGAAGTGCTGTCTCTAAAGGTCATTTCTAATTTCCACCACAATTTGTTTCAGCCCAAATTTATTTGCATGAAATGAAGAAGTAATTCAGATAGCCTGCTAAAAAGTTTGCGGGCTTGGGGACTATACATTGCTACAAGGAGAAAGAGCTTTGAGAGCTTATATGCAAAAGTATTTCCACTTCAAGAGATTTTCTTTGCACATTTGAAGAAGTGAAAGGAAACTTTAAAATCATGATAAGAAATGGTAAACTTCTTTTTTTTTTTTTTCCTGTTTCCCCTCTCCTGTACCACATATGCATACTCCTAAAGAGGTAAGAGGAACAAACTTCATAGCCACTGTGCTGCAAAAATCCAGAGACAAACTTAAACAATGATTTATTTCTGAAAATAAATAAAATGGAGAGCAACCTCCTTTCTGGAAGGAATTTGGCATCATTTACTGATATGAAACCACAAAAAGCATCTGGCATTTAAAAGCTATTAAGAACACAGCCCAGCCAGACTTTCTCATGTCTATAGTTCAAATAAATTGGCTTACTCTTTGGAGTGAACATGGGATGAGTGCACAGGGCTCGGCTCTCAGCGTGGGTGTCTGCTGCGCACCATTGCCTGAGCTCATCCTGTCAAAGCAATCAAGCTCAGAGTCTAAGCTGCCATTCAATCCCTAGTTCAGCACAAGCTGTTTATAAACTCTGCCATAGCTTGCTAATACAACACCATTGACATTGCTTATAATGACACCAAAGGAGTAATTAAGAGAGAATATTTTAATTGTACCTGAATGTAAGTTATCTTTTGTTGCTATTTGGATCATCTCGTGTGTATATAACCTCATCTTGGAAACATATATGTAAAAATAGGAAGGTTCATATATAAAAGTAGTCCAGAAATACAACAATATTATGCATGAGAGCTTTCAGGTCTGGCTAATTGATTCCTGTCGATATCAAGACAACAGTTACATGCACAGTGTTTCTTTGGGTTAGCATGTTCAATAAATCTGTCCTGGCAACAGTGCTGACACCCAGCATTAGGGCTATAGACCACACATCCATAACAATCTTTTCTCCCATCTATTGTGAAATTCTGATATGCAGCTTGGAGAGAAGAGATATAAAAAGCCTGAAGTAAATGACAAAGAACTTGCCATCTCCTTGTGATTATTTATGTGGTGAGTCCTAACAACAAGCTGGCATTTCCTGCAAGTCACGTGTGTCTGGGAGTCTCTGGAGATTTGTGGCAGAAAGGATGATACATCCTTTGGTTTGAAGGCTGTGCTTGCCTTTTATGGGTTTCGTTGGCCTATCCCTCACAGTTAAATTTTTTGTGGTCTCTTCTGCACACAGGCAATTGCCACTGTACAATATCCATGTGTTATACTTTTAGACACATATTCATGAAAACCATAAATCTACTATTTTTAAAAACCCTTATTTTAAAATAATCTGCTTTCATACTTTTCATAGCTTACTACTTACTACAGAACTAAAGGATTTCTTCTAATCCATCCTATGTTAGGACTATTTAGAATGTGACCTGTTTTCTGCAATATTAACTGTGGAATGTTACCGCAGTTATCTTTGCAAGATCAAACTTCATATAAAAGTTAGGTCGATGTCCTCAACATCGAACACCAAAATATTAATGGTAGTAGCACAGACTGTCACACTGAAAACATGTAAGTGGTCAGAATACTTATTTACTTTTTATAGCTAAGACCTAGAAAAAAGTCCTAAGTAGAATATAACTCTAATTTTTTATGGACTTAGTATAAAGGGCTTCGTAAACTTTTCTAATGAATTATTTGAAGAAATTCACAGCATTAGTTTATTCCGGATTGGAGCAAAACATGACATCTTCATACAAAAGTAGATCAATTAGAACTATTTTTTGTCTATTTTGTGCGCCAAAGGGAAATTGTTTCAATACAATACTTTACTGCTGAAAATAATATTCTGCCAAAAGTGTAACATACAGTAGGGCATGAAGATTAATTTTCATGAAATTTTTCCACCAGGCAGGCTTCGGTGTGTATCAGAAATCAATAAACACTTTAGTCTCTCTTAAATTTTGTTATTTATTTCTATTTTAATAGAGGCAGAGAATAAGAAGCCCCCCTTTGAAAAAACTAATATCTTTGTATTGAAATGGATATTAAAAGACAGATTATTACTTAAAGACTCTAAGCTGCATACTCTCCTGTGCTTTGCTCCATGGAAGCCAAACACGACTGTTCATATGCAAAATGAATAAGCATATTCCAAAGCTATGAAGGGCTAGTTTAATGCATTAACCATGCATCATCTTTCTCCCTTTATGCTTATATTTCCATTAAAAAGAGCATTCAGTATCTTACATCTTTTTCATCAGACAAATCTGCACTGTAACTCTTTGCATCCCAAGATGAGAAATAAAATGCAGGAAACAAAAATCACTGCCAACCCCATTGTATAAGGAGCTTACTGTGGGACATGTTCTTTCAGTATCTTAGAGCCACTCCTCCAGATGGGATTTCAGGGGACAATGTGAGAATATGAGACTAGAAAGTGACCCCAGGGCTCTGAGCACTGGAAAGTATTGACTGTCAGTCACTTCTGAGGACAACTTGAAAAAGATTAATGCAGTGAAATAAGTTGAGCATGAATTCAAATGGTTTGATCAAACTGAACCAGAGGAAGAGCTTCTGTGATGCTGACTGCCTGGGAAATCAGGCCTTAGGGTTCCATAACAGTATAGTTTACTCTTTTTTTAAAAAACACCAACAGCACGTGTTGCTGTTTTCTGGTACTGCCAAAAATCTTCTTCTACACAGAAGGCTAAGATTTTGTGATTGAATATGCCATTAATATTTTAATATTTAATTTTATGTGATTTAATAACACAAGCAGAAAACTACACCTACCCACAAACTGTATTTCTCATTTATCATTTGCAGAAGAAAATTATTGGAAGAAAAAAGACAGTTGGGCCCATGGTTCTGGGTTTCTTTGCTGAAAGGAATTGACTTTGTTATTAATATGAGACAGTACGATCAACCAGAGAAAACTTTCCATTCTGAAATTGCATCCTGTTTGTTTGGAGTGTATGGAAGAGGGGAAAACTTTTAATATGATCATACATTTAGCTGAGAATGAGAGAACAGATTATATTTAAAGAATGCTTTTTCTGGTGTCTGTGAGTGTGGTTCAGAAACAAATCTCTTAAACTGCTATTATTAGCCATCTCAGAGGACAGAGATATTTTATCTGACTCTGCCCCAGTTTGAAGACCTCTCAGTAATACAAAGAAATTGAAGTAAAACTATATGAAAGTCATTCGTCCTAATTTCCTGTACCCACTGAAGTGATCCATTTTGAAAGTCTAATCTAAGGAATGAAGCTTTAAAGTACTAGTTTCCTGCTCCCAAATATAAAGCATTCTTCCTATAAGCTTTTCTCCTTTACCACTGAGAAAGCTAGTGTGATTTTTTTCTATAGTTCCAATATAAAAGTGATGCTGTAGTTTTAATAGGAGTTGGGAATGTTTGAAATCCAAGATACATTTTCTATACATAATGGAAGAATTGTATTGGGTAACCATCTACAAGCAACACGTTATTTTTTTGTTATATTAATTCATTGGTTGAAGGTTAGATGCAATCTGTAGTTCAACTTCCAAGTCAAATGACTAAGGAAAAAGCCTAGGAATTAATCTGATGAGGTGATAACCTTTCAGAAAATCATCCCCCCTCAGAAGACTGCCATCTAAATTCTCAGTATTCTGGAAAATATATGGAAAATAATGAGTGTAAGGAATTTATATTGCCAGAAATGTATGACAATTTAGGGGAAAAAAAGAAAAGAAAAGAAAAAAGGAAGCCAATTAGGAAGAATAAGTGAAATAACAAATCCTATGATGGCACCACAAGTACATGAAGATTTAAGAAAAAAAAATAAAATGAAACAAGTCTCAGGGTGTCCTGGATGTTTTCAGAGGAATTTGATCCAGGAAAGCCACTAGTCATTTACAGCCAAAAATACTGTGGATTTCTGCCAATCTCGTCTTTCTAGGTTTGTGTCAGTCCATATTTTCTCTGTCTTTCTGTTGGCTACTTGCCTTTTCAGCACTTTAACTAAAGGGTAAAAAAATGAAGCTATACTTGGCTGGCAGACCATACTGATGAGTCAATCCACTGCTTCCTTGGAGGCCAAAAATACCTTTCATATGATGTAATCGTTGACTTTTATTTCAATTGCCAATTAGTACTTATAGTCAGTGTCTATGCTAAAAACTAATGATCTGGATACTTGAGGCACAGAAGTGCAGAGGTGACAGAGGAGCTCATGGCCATTACTTACTAGTGACATTCAGTCAAGTGGGAGACACTGCCCAAGGGAGCTGCAGAGATTACAGGTTTCTATTGGATTCAGACGAGTAAACTTCAAAAAGGCAGCATTTGCAGAGGGAAGTCATATTTATTAGGCAAATTGATAGAGGTCAAAGCATGCTGTGCTTCATCATGTAATATCATGGCTATAGTGGATACCAGCAAAGTCTATAACATTTCTAAACAGAAAAGATACTACTTCAGTTTCTGTCTGCATCATGAAGATTATAATCCTGTATTTGCAAGTAATTTACAGTGCCTGATGACTAATAGGAACAGGATCAAGCTCCTGGCTCAGCCCTGCTCCCTTTATGGCACTAGCAGGAATAAAGAACAGTATAATCTCATTTTGGATGCAAAAAAGAAATCTCTATTGGGTAAAGTCAACACTTGAACTCAAGAGAGGGTGTGAACAGCCGTAGGTAGGTACTTCTGAGTAACTTTATGTGTAAATGTACTGGTTGTGAGAGAGAAGTGCTTTGTTGCAGGTGGATAACTCATGCATTAGTCAGGAGCAACTTTGGTGACAAACCTGCAGGAAATGTAATTCGTATACAACCCCCAGATTAAAACTGCCTCGAAAAGTACGTAAGTCTACAAGAAAATCTCCACAAATCAGAGAACTAAGATCTGTCAGACCACAAAAGCCAAGCCTGTAAAAATGGCCTGAAGTTACCAAACTCACGTGAGAAAGTCACTAACAAAATTTTCTTCCTCAAAAACAGATTTAAAAAAAAAAAAAAAAAAAAAAAGTATCTTTCCGAGCGCTATCACCTCTGAGAATCGGTAGGGTTGTGGAACAGATGCTGCAGTCTTTGATTGTTTGTTACTCTGTAACAAGGGAGTGAGAAGATGAAATAAAAGCAAAAGTAGCTTTTAATCTGGAGGAAAAAAAACCTCAAACCACACCAAAACAACAAAAACCAAAAAACCCGAAAAACAAACAGAAAAACACACCCACGTGATTCACAGGCTCCTACAGCACAGATCACCTAATTCCTTTTTTTCTCAAAAATAGCTCTTTAAGGCTGTTTCCCCCGGTTTCGGGAGGGAGCGGGGGCTCTGTGCCTTCCCGCCAGTCCTCTGCCGCCCTCTGCTGACCGCATCCCGCATCCTGCAGCCCGCATCCCGCATCCCGCATCCCGCATCCCGCATCCCGCCTGCGGAGGGAGGGGAAGCGTCATGAAAAAAAACAAACCAAACCAACCCCAGAGCATTTCTACAGAAAACGCCCATCCTGACCGTGCTGCTCTGTTCACGTTGGGTGGTATTTACAGACTTGCACCTCCTGAGAAATTAATTCCTTCTCTTGCTGAAGGTGCACCCCTGGGTGTCCCCCAAAGTCCTTCAGCTTCCTCTTCTCCCAACAAAGTAGCTCACATAAAGTTCCAAATTTGCAGCCCTCGAGCTTTCAGTTTCCCGAAATGGTGGAAATGCCCCAATCTTAACGTACTCAGACAAACAAGAAGCTGGAAGCTGGATGCCCAGGTCTCCAAGCCCATCAGTGCCTCTCCTGGGTCCAACGCCTTTGGAAGAGATCCACGCTGCTGTTTGCATTGCAGGATAGCCTACCAGCCTTAGTCATGGGCCAAGAACCTGTTTACATGGGTTACCACATAGTAATAATCATTTACAACTTCTGGAAATGAAGGGTTTTGATTTGGGTGTTTTCCCAGGTTTGTTTGGGTTTGGCTGGTTTTTTTTTTTTTTGTTTGGTTTTTGGTTTTTGTTTTGTTTTAAGCTTTGCTACACTAGCTGTAAAGGAAACAGTGGAACTTCCAGCTGTATTAACCCTGGTAAACTGAGCTGAGAGTTTGTTGTTGCTTATGCTGCTGTGGTTTCTGGTGTGTTTACATTCAACTCATGTGCAGTCATAACCAAAATAGTTAAACACAAAATACAAATCTCATATCTAAGGATCACGTTCTGTGGCTCTTTTTTTCTTCCCTCTCCAAATCCCTTTTAATATTTATATTGCCACCCTTCCACTAAACAGTTCTTTCTTCTGAGGTTATCTTCAAGATTTTTGCCTTTTTCCGTGGGAAGGAGCTTACAATTTCCCAAGGATGCCCCCACATGCTCTGTGTCTCTTTTACTACTTGTTATGATACAATGTATCATAGAATCATAGAATCGTAGAATCATAGAATCGTCTGGGTTGGAAGGGACCTCAGAGATCATCAAGTCCAACCCTTGACCCACTACCGCTGCGGTTACCAGCCCATGGCACTGAGTGCCACATCCAGTCTCTTTTTAAATATCTCCAGGGATGGAGAATCCACTACTTCCCTGGGCAGCCCATTCTAATGTCTGATCACCCTCTCCATAAAGAAATTCTTTCTAATATCCAACCTAAACCTCCCCTGGCACAACTTGAGACCATGCCCTCTTGTCTTGCTGATAGTTGCCTGGGAGAAGAGCCCAACCCCCCCCTGGCTCCAGCCTCCTTTCAGGGAGTTGTAGAGAGCGATGAGGTCTCCCCTGAGCCTCCTCTTCTCCAGGCTGAACACCCCCAGCTCCCTCAGCCTCTCCTCACAGGACTTGTGCTGGAGTCCCTTCACCAGCCTGGTTGCCCTCCTTTGGACCTGCTCCAGGACCTCAATCTCCTTCCTGAACTGAGGGGCCCAGAACTGGACACACGACTCGAGCTGTGGCCTCACCAGGGCTGAGTACAGGGGAAATGTAGATGAAATTAGATTCCCTGCAGTTGAGGGCAAACAGGAGAACAAGTGTATGATACATGTCGTGTACTGAAGTGCTGAAGGTATTTTGCTCAGTAGCTAGCAGAGCTCAAACCCAAGACTGAACAGGGGAGAGACATTAGTAGCAGAGAGGGGATTTAATAGAACAGAGAGAAAGAGGAGAAATAAGAGTGTGACCCCTCCATCATGTGGCACGCTCCTGTCTGTGCCTGGCATGAGGGGAGGAGGTACATTATTGAGCAAGTCACACTTTTTCTCATTGCCTATAATTACAGATACACCCATAAACACAAGCTTATCACAAAGAAGATTTCACCTCCCTTTGGACATGAGCAGTGCTATTCTGGATTCTGTTACAGGCAGTACTTCTATGCGGTGCAGTTTGGTGACATTCTCAGGAAAGTTGTAAAGCCTTAATTTTAGTTTTCAATCTACTGTGGTAGGCTGCTGTAAATTATTAAGTGCTGTAGCCCAAGTACCAGTTCTGGATCACCTCATGTGATGGCGACTCTCTCCACTCTCAGGAATCCAATGACGATAGCAATATATTTGGACATGGGTGGGTAAAACTGGAGGTTATACACACAATAGCTGTGTCTCTACCTCCCTACTGTTTATGCACTTGCAGAGTCTAAGGAAGAAGAGCAGCTCATGTTTGGGCTTCTGCCACATGCACTGAGATTGCAAGGCTACCTATTGCTGCATCGACCTTGCTGGCAGGACCAAGAATTTGCCTCCTCTGCAACTCTGAGGAGGTTAAAATCATAGCTCCAAGTAAGGCATATAGGAGAAAAAAACCACCAAAAATCAGTCTCCTGTATAAACAGAACAAAAGCTCCAAGAGCTGCAAGTTGTAACTGCTTATGCCTCGTGGAAAAGACTTGGCCTGACTTACATTCCTATATCCAGGACATTGTCCATGGCTGCAACTCTTCCAGACCAGAGGTAGCTTCCTAGCTTTCAGCCAACTGCTGACACAGTCCTTGAGCCTCTCCTTGGCATTTCCTACTGTGATAAACAGTGGGTTCCTTGACTGGGAATGCAGTGTTCAATGTGCATAAGGGCTTCTTGGAATGAGGGCATTGGGTTGGATCTTGCTCTCCTCTGAAGGCAAGTGAAAACTTCTTCCTGACAGCACTAGAAGTGCAAAGGGGTTACACAGATCTGACTAAAGGAAAAAAAAGGGAGAATATACCTCACACAATTTTTCAAAGCATTTCCCCTCCATGACACTGGAAAAAGAAGTTGTCCTTTACCACTGCACATTAAAATCACCAGTTAGAAAAAAATAATGTTCTATTGTGACATTTAGAGAAACACAGCTGGATCAGCAAAATGTTTTAGCAACAAGTTTGACCAAGTATTTAAGGCACTCACAATATTTTTCTACTTATATTTTCACTTGTCCCTAAGATAGTTCAAGTGATTGAACGGTCAATACAAGCACAATTTTCAACCCCCAACCTATTCAAAACAAGGTGTATTGCACTAATTTAATGTGGGCTTTAAAACTTCATTTATCTCTATCATCTTTGATGAAATTATCTGTTATTTGTGAATCTCACAATGTTGGCTTCAAACATTCCTGTTTAATTTGGTCCATTAATTCAATAGAGCTATAATTCTGATTCTTATTTAACCACTGAAATAAAGAAACATGAGCAACTGTGAGGGTGCATGTGTGCTTAATGTAGCCCCATATCAAAGATCCTTCTGTTTTCTTCCAACAGAAGTCATTCAAGATCCCCTAAGTCTGAAGGTTCCTCCCTATTTCTGCTTATTCATTCTCCTACACACTTGTTTTCATCCATGCCCAAATATCAAGGCACACAAACTCAGTTTATAACATGTGAGATTAATTGCATGAGCAGTTTGAAGGCTGCTGCCCTGCTGACATCTAGATTTTAGACCCAAACTCAATGTTAAGACCCTCCAGATGTTGATTCTGAGATTAACAATAATTTCTCTCACTTTTAACCACAAAGAGCTCTGAATTTAACATTTTTTCGTTCTGAATCTTGCATTTGTTTCCAGCATAGGAATAAGGTTTTTCCCACATGTATTTAACTGTGTTGAACTTTAATTAGAAAAAGGAAAGGAAAGAAAAGAATTTTGAGAATTTGGTTAACATTTGCTTGCACTTCATTAACTAATGCCAAACGCGGGAAGGAAGAAAACATTGCATTCTTTAAAAAAATTAATGAATGAAAGTGTTAAAATGGGGGGGTGAAATGACATAGGAAACATAATCACAGGCAGAAAGTGTATTATTCCAGTTCTGACATTGGTGAAGGAGAGGGACAGCAAAGTATAACAAACTTCAGTGTCAGTCAGCTAATACTATTCCCAGTATTTCACAGTAACATCTAAAATGTGGTCTTTTCCATAGGAATAAATTCTGGGTCTGGGTTTACCCTCATTTTCCCTGGATGTACCACTCACCGCCCACGGCAGCAGTGACTGGAGGTCTGTCTGCTCATACTCTGCTTGAAGGGAAGTGGTGGAGTCACCATCCCTGGACGTGTTCAAAAAATGCATTGATGTGTCACTTCAGGGCATGGCTTAGTTGTGATGGTGGTGTTGGGTTGAGAGTTGGACTTGATGATCTTAGAGGTCCCTTCCAACCACAATGATTCTGTGACCTAGATGACTGGGCAGGGCAGTGCTGGTTGGCCTGACCACACTGTCACTGCTGCAGCTGCTCTGAGTGACCTGCACTAGAACTAGTCTAGCATTAGATAACCCCTAGTACTGCAATGGGTTGCCAGCATCTGAGCCTCAATGATCTCTGAAGATAAAACTGCTCTTAGGCATCCCTATCAGACAGTAACAGGCTCAGCCCCTTTGCTGGCAGCACCTGTGCCGAAATCCAGTGTAAAATGTGATGGCTGGGCTGTGCCTTCGTGATGCTCCCTGCCTCCCCACTGGGCTTGTGACCAGTGACTGGGCAGTAGACTGCCCTGCAATAAGCCTGGATACCTCATCATATGCATACAGTTGTTAATAAAACCAGAAGACTAACAGTAACACTATCCAAAACCGATCAGAAAGGAGTATCAAATGTATAATGCCTCTTGGGATACATAAATAAATACTGAGTCACAGGGAGCTCCACTACCAGAGGCTGTCGAAATGCAGAAAGGGACAGGGGTGTAAATGTCATGGACTTTTAGGGACTGTGTGCTTGAAGAAAGATGATATCACAGCACTCTGTCTTTTACCTCTTCTTTTGCCTCATAGTTCTCCTGAACCTCAATGATTTTGAGCTCAGCTAAAAGGGAAATCCACAAGAACACTATGTACCTGTGTTCTCCAAATTCATAAGGCTATAAAGCTTTGAGGATCAAAAGACAGGGCCTGGTATCTCCTCACCACAATATAAGACTTGATGAGAGTAAGGCACAACTTTCTTTCAGGGTCATTACATTTTCCAGTTCTTTATGGTGCATTTAGCACTGAAAGCTTCAGCAATCACAGCAATTCACAGTGCCCAGCACCTTGTGATAACAAATTCCAAACATACTGGTGTGGAAGCTGGAGCTCCAAAATTTTGCAGTGAGGATTTAATTTATAATTTTCTTTTCCACATAGAATTTGCAGTAATCTGCTGATACTTGTAACAGTATAAAAGCACTGGAAAGAAATATTCACAGTGTGCAGTCAGTCAGCTAAATTTCTACATCCCACTAAGAATAATAAACACAAACACCTTTCTGAAGGCATTTAGTGTCTATAAGTATCTGAAATATCATAATGGGGAAGTGTGGTCACTGGAGAAATGCTTAACTGTCTGGCTAAGGTATAGTCGGTCCACTGAAAATGCTCACACGCAGTAAAGCAAAACATCACTGAATTGTGGGCTGCTATTTCACATATTTCACATATCAGTGGAAACTCCTGATGGTGACTGAAGCTATGGCTCAGTGTGGACATTCCCAACCCTGTACTTTTGGGAAATGTTCTCTTCAGACTTGGGTGCATTTCCACAAGATTTACACACATTGCTAATCAGTAAACACTGTGTGAATTTGAGGAGTGGGTTCATAGGACAGAGATGATTTAGGTGATGCATAGAGGTAGTGTAAGCCTGTGGTTTCTTCCTAAGATAACTAGAAAATACAAAGTGATGGTTCAAGCAGTAGGAAACTGGGAGTTAGCTCTGTACCTAACCTTCCTAACCTTCTGGAAATGAAAGGACTTTCCTAAAGGTATGAAGCTGACAGGGCTAGGCAACAAGGAAGCCAGTAGTGTCCTACTCCTTCCCTGCATCATCTTGGACCTCAGTGCTGGAGGGAGCAAGTGGGACAGGATGTGAGGTGCACACCAAGGAATTACAGCACTGAAGCCTCCAGCATTTCTCCAGGAAAGCAAGGAAGGAAGGGTGCAGAACACACCTCACCTTTTACCTTGCCTCTGTGATGATCTTCAGAATAACCTGATGTGAAATAGTAGGGTAGCCTTAAGAGAATAACTGCTTTTTCTTCTTAAAAGAGATATATTTCTTCATGCAATAAATCCAACAGCAGTTCAGTGAAAACTGCAATATCACCAGTCTTCCCAGAGGTAAAACTAAGGCTGGAATTCAATGTAGAGATTATGTAATCCATAGAAGCCCTCTTGAAGCCTATGCTAATTTACATGGTTTCATCTGTGTGATATGTGGAAAGACAACCTCAAAATAGCAAAGCCCCTATGAAAGGAAGGACAAAAGAAAGTAATCTGCACTTTGAGGTGCTTCCCCCCCACCCCCCCTACTTTTGCAGGTTTCTGACTCAAATTAACATTAGCTAATGAAGTTCTTTGCTGTGAACAGCAGGTCAATTACTGTAAGGATTACATTTACATTTGTCTTTAATGAAGTGAATCTTACTGCTATTGCTCCTGCTCAAGGATACTGTAATAAATGAAACATTGAATCCTAATGAGTTTCAGCCATATCAGAAAATGATAAATAAATAAAAAATACAAAAATACTTTTTAATTACGCAGGGATTGTTCCCAAAGTGAAAACATCTCAGACAGGAAGATGGCTTTAAATAACTCTTGGTTTAAGAAAAACTATTTGCAAAGGGATCATCAGAAAATTCATCTTTTATAGATGCAACACTCCTGGTACCAATTAATTAATGAAGCTGGAAATTAGCACAACTTTAGTACAAAAATAGATACAAAGTAGCTGTTACAACACAAGTATCCCAAGTGGAAAGTTTTTTTTCCCTGCCTTGGTTGTATCAGTAAATCAGAAATTAGAATATGGGCTATTAGCACGTCCTAAAAATTATCTTTGATAACTGCAATATGAATACTCTGAAACATACCTTTGTCAAAAATAACTTCATTATTGAGAAGTATCAAAGCATCACTGAAATAGCTGGAGTTGTACTGATAAATCCCGGCAGAGTGCCTGAGCCATCTGGGTTTCTGTGCTGAAGAGAACTGTAGTTGAATACCTGCCTGTTCTATGGATATTTCAAACTCCACGTGGCTCCTCCTGATGAGGAGCTCAGTCTGAGTCCATCAGGCATCAGCCTTGTTAACCTGTCAGTCTCCTTTACCCTGCTCTCTGCTTCTGATTTTAAGTCTTCTTCTGATATTTGCATTTAACAACAAGTCTGATCAGCTGGGCTGAGTTAAATAGCTCAGGTTTTTTGTAGAGTAGCTAATGCATCTTTGTGCAGCCATGCAGGAGTAATACTGATAACTACTGCATTACTTGCACTTCAGCAACTAAAGCCGTGAGAGCGGATGAAGTGCCTCTGAACTCATGTCCATAGGGTATAAATCCAAGCTGGAAATCCAACCAGATTTCCACCTGAGTGGGAGGAGGCCTGGTTAATTAGATTAGAAAGTGGCCAAGGTGCCCATTCCTGATACCACTGCTACAACAATATTAGACAAGAGCAAAAAACAGAGGTGAAACACTGGCAAACCATCTGAAAACAGTCTCCAAATTTACCTATTCCACGACCTTCCAATGCATTTCCAACATGGGATGTGGGTTTTCTTATGGGTGTTTTTCCAACAATAGAAAATTATTTGATGTCAACTTTTGTTTTTGAATGGCATAGACTGATTTGGGTGTAGGAGGAAGGAGCCAGCCAAGAGGAAATTTGAGGCTTTTTAGTTTCCCACTGTAAGCAGGTATGCATTGATTGTACTGCTTCCAAAGGCGTATGCTGCAAGTCAGCATTAATAATAGCTCTCAAAAATGTGGCTGAACCTGTATAATACACAAGATGTAGTCATAGCACCCTGTAGGACAGCACCCATTATAGTGCAGACTCCAGGTGTCTAAGTAATAAAACCTCTACCTCCTCCCAGTCCACCATATTTGTACCCTGTTTGTTCCTAAAAATCCTCTGTCCCAACCTTGAAAGAAATGAACATGTCTGATGGAGGCAGCAAAAGTGAGTGAGGATTTTCCAAGGAAATGTTTTTACTGGAAAATTCCATTTCTGAGAAATAAAATGTTTCTCAAAAGTGTAACTGTTAAAAAATCAGTAAATAAATCACCCAAAGCTGCCAATGAAACAAGATATTCTGAAAAGGCACCTGATGGTCTATGATTCTCTCACAGCTCCTAGCACTTCTACTACTTGTGGGTTTTTGGTAAGATTCTTGCACTGCCTAGCCACATGGAATAAGAAACCTCTTAGGTTCTTGCCACAGAAACAAGGGTCTGGTAACCCTGGGGTTTTAGTTTCACTGAAACTTAGCTTTTGACTCTGCAATACAGAAGTAGAAAGCCTCAAATTCCAGTTGACTCAACCAGTGGTTTCCAGACTTTTATCTTACAACTGGTTCCTCTTCTCACTGGATCTTAAAAGCCACATGGACACCATGGAAAGGGAACATTTAGGTTTCATTTTGTTCATAAACAAAGCATTCTGATTGTTTCCAAATAAGTTTTCCTCTGCCCTTATGAAACATTTTGAAATATTTTCTGCTTTTTCCTCTAGAGTGAAATATTTATCCTTTTTCAGAATAGTTGGATTCCTAGTAAACATGGATATTCTCAATTTCACCAGCTTCAACTGAGGTCCAAAAGTGGAAAGAAAGAAGAAAAAACACAAAAGTCCAGTAACATTCCCTACTTGGGAAAGCTGTGGAGCTTTCTGCTCCCACCAGCAGAATTAGAGTGTTGGTTAGAAAAAGCTACACCCAGAACAGTTTTGCATCTGAAACATGGATGAACAGGAACAGCTACAGTCTTTGTCATTAAAATCAGGAGAAAACAAGACTCGATCCTTTTACTTACATAAGCTAAAGAATTTTTTATTTCCCTACTTTTCATCTAAGCCATAAGCCATTTCACTCTCCACCATAAGTGGTTCTTATGCAGCCTGGGCTTGAGAGTGTCATACATGCTGGTGCTGGTACAGACCCAAGAGACAGTGTGATTTCTTCAGATCTTGGCCGGTGGACAAGAAATTAGTCAAGACATTTGAGGTGATGTGAAAAGAAAAAAAATAATCTGCTAGTCCTGCCTTTGTTCAGATGCCTGGAACTTGTAGAAGCAATTAGAACTTTGTTACAATTGAAAATGCTTATCTTCTGAGATGACATACTTGATGCATAAACCAAATTCCTTGATGTACTCAGCAGGGACTAGAAGAGACAAAAAGAAACAAGTAGTAATGGTTTTTTCCCATCCAGGACTGCAGGGTTTTGGAGAGAGTTGTTGTTTAGTTTTTATTTTACTGAAGAACAGAAAGCTGCAGTGTTATCAATTTCTCCAAAAGTCAGTCCCAAATCACTTGTTGTTTTGGATTCACTGAAATGTTTCCCTTCAACAACCTCAAGTTTTGACATTTTATTCAGATTCAATAACTTTTATTTTGGAATGTTGTGGGGGAGGAGAAAGTTATCTGTGATACACTTTGCTCTGGTGTCCTAAGGAAATAAGGATTACATTATCATGCTTTCAGCAGGCTTCTCTGCTTGCCTGTCCTCCTCCTCGCTTCCCACACCCCTAAAAGGTTTTGAATCTAGTTTTGATCAAACCTGTCAGAAAGTTCTGCATTTCTTACAGTCTCAGGAAAGAAGGCCAGTGAGTAAAGTTGGAAAACTATTAATACACTATCATGTGTAGAAAAACAATGATAAATCTTATTAAAAGCAGGAGAACCTGCTTTTGAACACATCAAAAGTGTTGAACACATCAGAGTGTCTCATTATGGTCCCACCACTTACAGAACAGTTTGTTACCAGTGCTGGGGAGTTCAGGCTCTCTGCTGGCTGAATGCATAGGGTTACACTGAAAGCTTTAAAGAACCAAGAAAGAATAAAATATGGCTCTGAGGTAACAACAGGGAAGCCAAATACTGAGGCATTGCCTTCAGCTGGGAATGGTTTAAAAGTAAATAAAAAAGAATGATCCCAAGCTATTTCTACATCTTGGATCTAGAAATCTATGGAGACTGAATGTTCTGTAAATATTATGGAGAAGGCTCAAATACAGAAAAGTAGGCCCTGGAAGAGAAAAAGAAGTCTCTTCATCACCCATTAGTTTGCTCCCAGCCAGTGATGAAGATCTAGGTTGAAAGGAATGAATTTGTGTTTACAAGTAAGTATTCAGAGATAGGTGAGTGAACTCGTTTCATCCCTTGTTATAACATATTTTGAATGCGTGTAGAAGAATCTGTAATGTTTTGGGGGAAGAAAAAATATTCACAGGTTATTAGTAAATATCAAATGTGTTACATAGAAGTGGTCTTAAGCCTCCAGATGCATCTGTGCTTTTCTGGGAATGGGACAGAGAGGGCATGGCAATACTGGAATCCCACTAGGAGTGGTTGCACTGGGTGGTCACACAGCCCACAGGCAGAAGAAGAGTAAAAGACCACACTTGAAAGTACAGACCACAGTTGAAAGGAAGGATTTAAAATCGTTGGTAGAGGAAACAAGTCTTTTTTTAAGCATCCTTTTGACCCACCCTACCTTTTTCTCTTCAACACAAAACTCTCCACCATAAGTGGTTCTTATGCAGCCTGGGCTTGAGAGTGTCATACATGCTGGTGCTGGTACAGACCCAAGAGACAGTGTGATTGCCTGTGCAAGGCAGCACAAGCAGCCAGGGTGTGCAGAGTGTTCTGCAGCCACTGCCCAGTGACACTATTCCCCCATCATAACCAACAGCAGGATAAACGAGTCTGCAATTAACAAGTGGGTTAATTCACTCCTTTCAACATAAACATAGATCTACAGTGAGATTATATTACATCAGAAACAAGGCAAAGTTTGAAGGTATTTGTTGAAATTTGGCTTAATGACTCTTTTGTCATTGTAATTTACACCTTTCACCTTGCTAATATCTAGCAATTGCAAACTGGCACCTTACCAGCAAATGAAAGTAGTCCTTCACCTGTCCTGTTTCCTTTGTCTGTTCTTTTCTATTTGTTTACTATGTTTTACAGATGCAGTGAACTATTTTCCCTTCAAAGCTGCTAGTCCATTTCCAATTTGTAGCCACTTTACAGCCAGCTCCTTGTAATTTGTTTCTAGAAATTAGCCTTTTTTTTTTTATAAGTTTATAACTGAAAAAAACCCTATATGTGACTCGGTGCATTTTAAATTAATTGACTAACAACTAACACTGGATTACACAGAAGACCTGTGGTTATTTATTATGTCCTATATCCACCCACTGCACATGGCCTCCATGTATTTTCTTGCAATGACAAAAAAAAAAAAAAAAAAAAAAAAAAGGAAAAATCACAGGAACTGTTTCTGGAGGTACCACAAGTTATCTTATTCTAAAACCAGCATGGAGCCAGCACTCTGATACTGTCTTTGCAGAGACTCAGAAGGGAATCCACCAGCTGGTCAGTCTGAATATGGAGCATTATACGAGGGGTCTCCAGCTGCAAGCTCCTCTGCTATGGGATGGGTCGGGCATAGAGCTGGCAGGAGGACCCCCAGGATCCAAGGAAAGAAGCCAGTGCAGGCTGTTTTGAAGGTGGTATTTCTGTGCTGGGCTGCCCGCCTGGCCTTGTCTCCTCCCATGGCAGGGAGCCCACAGCCCCGGAGAAGCTGTTGTCATCCCTCACCACCAATTACTCACAGAAATTCTCCTCCCTTTAGTTCTCCAGCAGATGTCTTGTGGCTCAGAGTCAGGAAAATCCCTACAGTCCTCTTGGACACAGTAGACACATCTTCCAGTGGCACAAAAAGCAAGGAAGGAATTTGCCATGTCCTTATAACGTAAAATTTTCCATGTACACACAGTCATGTGAACTGCTGGGCTAGGAACTGCCCTTTTTCACTTAACATGTGCAGGCTGCTCTGCCCCTTTCCCCAGAGGGCCACGGTAATATCCACTGCACCTATATAACACTTTAGCCTATAGTATGCTATTTATTAAATGTTACTTCCTAGCAGGATCGTCAGCACTAATCAGACCAGAGAGGATTCCCTTTTTCCAGGAAGTCTGTCCTCTCGAGATTCCAGTTTCATGAATCAGATTTCTGTTTAACTCATTTTATCTGACAGAAAACACAGCAGATACATTCCGTGCAGAGAAGTAACAGTGGGAAACTATGAAAGCATTATCTGGAGGGGAGAAGCTAAGTTTATCAAGATCAGTTTGATAGCTGTCTTTCCTTCAGGCTCACAGAACTTGCCAAGTAGAGGCAGTCTGCTGTCAGTATTCAGTTTCCCTTTCTCTCCCTTATCACTCTGTTAGGGATCAACACTCATGTTTTGTAAACATCTGCACCCCAGTTTAGGAAAGGAATATGGCTATGGGAGGAAGAATTTGAGAGTTTTGTCGTGGTGCTGACATGTTCTCAGAGGATATAGGGATGTACTTGATTTAAACAATGCCTTGCAGATCTGTTTTCCTCCCTTGGATAAGCAAGATTTAATCTAGTAAATGGCATGGTGGCCACTTTTTAAAAGAATACATAGCAGGAAAATAATAAACTGTGTATCTGAGATTAAAATACAGCCCTGCCTTTTCAGTGTCAACATGTGGTGCATGCTCTTTGCTTACTCATCACAATAACTAGCCTGGTGCATCTTTCCAGGTTTTCAATATTAGATTATCTGAGCATATAAAATCAAGCTGATGGAATGAGTCACCTGATAGATTATTGCCTAGTGAAAAAATGCACAGGCTTGTCATTATACTTGCCTACAAAGCACCACATGCACCTATGGGGCTGTAAAGTTAATAAGCATGGAGTTGATTACTGCTAATATGTTCTGCTTCAAGTCTCAGATACACACTGTATTTCTTTTATATAATAAGTTTGTGTTCATTTCCTAGAACTCAGAGAAATTAATATGATGAATATTGTTTCATTGCTCTTATTAAAAATGCAGGAAAAAATACCAGAGTAGAAATAGAAGTTACTGTTCAAAAAAACACTGCAGACCTGGGTCATTAAATGTGTCATCAGATGCATCTGATGGAATCAAATACACTTAAGAAAATTATATGCTCCAGTGTTAATACGTGTACACTTCAAATTGCTAAAATGCTTTTTAATTTTGGATTTGACACCTATTTCCTGCTTTTTGTAGTGCTGAAAAATAAGAATGCACTTGACACATACAGACACTCCCAGCAAGAGCTAAGAGAGAGGATTGCTGTCTCGTAGTTGCTAGTGCTGCTGAGCCTTTATGCAGAAGAGAAAAATAGCAAAAAATCAAACAACAGTGATATTCAGTTAAAAGTCCGTGCAGAATCTGGAAACAATTGTCCTCTCTACTCAGCCACCAGGAGCCTGTACTTTCTCCCTCTCTTTTTCCTGACATGCCTGTGGCATAGCAGCTTGACAGCTCTCCACAAGTTTTCACTCATGTCAGGTTTGTCCAAGGGAACAGATTTGCTCCCAATGAGAGCTTTGCCAATGGCTGACCTGTGGGACGGGCAAGCTCAAGCTCCAAACTGTCCTTTGGGAAGATGCTTAAGGAGAAACCTGCTCATAATTTCTTCTGTGTTCTGTGAGAATACTGTATTCTCATCTTGCTCTTCAGGGGCACTTTAGCTAAGCTAAACACCAATATGCCAGTGGGTTTTTAATGGAAAGCTGGTCTGAGTAAAGCTGTGGGACTCCAGCCTGGCCTTTTTCCTTCCAAAATAATAAACGTGTTACCTGAGGTTCAAAAAGTAACAAAGACCAGGACTGTGCACAGCTTTGGACTGAGTGCTGGGATGCCCCCATCTGAACCTGGAGGCAGTGGGAAGGCCAGGCACACTTCCCCATTTTGGTGGCAAAAGGCATCCATCCCACCCTTCTGGCCTCCCTGGGGAACAGGAGATGTCTAGACGCTTGGCCACCAGCCCTTATTCCAGATCTTCTGCTCCCACTGCCAGGAGCAGGACCCTCCCTGTTTGACAGCCAGGGAAAGCAAGCTGGTATTGCAAAGGAAGAAAAAGCTATTAAGGAAGGGGTAGAAAAAACACTAAACTATGGCACTGAGGTGTGGAAGGAAGGAAGACAAGTTGCCTGAGTCCTCCCACAATATCTAAACAAATGCCACAGGCACTATCTGAAATGCCAGAGGAAGAACCACAGTTTCTATAGGCCTCTCAGTCATAGAAGCCATGACTACTAGCTCTTAAAACAGCCTTGATGGCAAATAGCTTCCTGTCACCTCACACCGTCACAAAACAACAGGGAGGCAGGTGTTGACAGCCTGTCCTGTGTCATGACCATGGCACATCCCTTGCACCCTAGGGGAACTCCGCAGCTCTGGAACACCAATGGTCCTTCACTCCTCTCAAGGACAATCCTCGTGGATAGCACAACACCTCCTACAGGAATGCACTACTTTTTTTTTTTTTTTTTTTTCCCCCTGGGTAATTTAGCTTTAATGAAGCGTAACAAAATTCCCCAGTATTGCTTTCTCTAAGCATGAACTACTTTGCTTGAGGAAGGTTGGGCAGCTCCTTTCTGCACAACTGTGACAGGATGAAAGGAACTGCCCTCATTTATTCAATAAATAAAAATTGAATTAAAATGAAATATTCTTAATGCAAGCTGTTGTGAGTTTATGAATAAAAAAAAGGAAAATCCAAATAGGAACAGTCACCCAAATAATTCTGCTGAATTTCAAAAGTTTCATTCAGTGTTGAAGGAAAAGAGTTAATTTCCAAAGTCAGGGAAAATTCTGTGCTTATTAATAGGAAAAGTTCAAAAGATTAATTATACAGATTCTTTGACATTTCATCTAGCAAATGCATAATCCTGATAAGAAAAATGTTTTGGCAAGAACAGTCTCACTGTTGAATACATGATAGTTACTCTGGAAAAGAGAACAAGAGCCAGCTTGTTGAAATGGCACTGCAAATGCAGAAGAAAAGCAGGTTTTACTGAGCACTGGTTCTAGACACTCTTGTAGGTGTTTGTCTTACAGATGAGAATTAAGTGGGAGCTGCAGTCTGAGTTCTTGGCCACCTCTGACACAGCACCAGCAGGAGGAAGGAAGGTAGAAAAGCACTCTCATCCTTGCCCTTTACTTTTTTATCCTCTCTCTTCTTTTTTCCTGCTGTTTTTAACACTGGCAGAGGATTATCTAGGGGGATTGTATGGCCATTTGTCTCCAAAGCACAGAGGTCAATGGGCAGCTCAGTGAAAACCCATATTGGAAGAGAAATCCAAATCACAAGCCATAAAGGTGACTTAGTATTCCCAATCATGGTTTTGCAAGGATTAGCGATTAATGAAGGTTTAACTAATCTGTGCTTTGCCAGCACAGATGCAATATTAATACTAGCCATGCATCTTGTAGATCTGTTGTATTTTCTCCATGGCAAGTCTGCAGAAATGAATATAGCTCAGGGCTGTTTCTATATTACTGAAATTCACATTATTATGATTTTCTGACATTTTTCCTCCATTATCATTAAAAAGAAAAATGAAAAAGTGTTTCTTCTATTCAGACTCTGCTGTCACTCTCCATGCCCACTGTATATTATCTGCCTCCTCATTATCTGGACCATGACAGTAAAAATACCAAATGAAGCATAGACAAAACCCCTGGAGCTAACTTAGAATACTTAATGTTGCATATTGCCTAACTAGCCAGCTCCTGCTTGCAATCAGCTTTTTATGTGATACCATGGCTGCAAGTCTTAAAATTGTTTTTCAGTCTGACCTTACTCCTGCCTTTCACTTGCTTATGTGCTTTTGCCACCTCTAGAAGCTTTGAGCTTTATTTTGTTTGTTTTGATTCAACAAACCTTCTAATTCATATTTTAGATTGCATGAATGTCTGAGGTTTCTAGAAATGAACCCACTTAGGGTTTCAGGATAACCCACAAACTTCCAGTACTATATTGTATCCCTTTTTGGTAATAACCCACAAAACATGCATCAGTATGGATATTTTTTGTTCATAATACCTTTTTTTCCTGAATAGGAGGTACTTCAAACTTCAGGACAACTTATCAAACTTCAGGACAACCTGAATTATGGCTTAGCAAAGGCTCCTAGTGCTATAAGCTCTAACCCCAAACATTCTCTCCATCTTGTCAGCATGGAAAGGAGGGCAGAGGGGTGGGTTTTGATTACCTTCATGGTAACACCAGGGGAGCTGCAGGCATGTTATTCATAGGTAGTTTGGAAACAGGCCAGCTACAATATGTGGAAGCCAAGTGAAATGCATATGGCAGTCTTGGTCTTTGAGCCATTGTGTTCTGTGTTTGAGCCATTGGTGTCTAATATGACACCAAATTAAAAACAAACAATCTCAGATTTGAGCTTCTCTGTTTCTGGACAAAACAAGCATATTACTAAAAAGTTTTCAGCTTTCATCTCTCTTCCATTTAATATGTCCCTAGTAAACATTTACAGATCCCGGCGGTTTCTGCGGAGCAGAAACAAATGTTACAACAAATAAATCCAAAGGAAAAGGTTTGGGGTTTGGGTTTTGTTGTGTTGGTGTTTCTTTTGTTGGGGGTTTTTATCCCCTCTTTATTCTTTTATCCAGGAATTACAAAATCGGTTCCCAACTTGGAACACAATTGTTTATGACAATAAATCAGTTGACTTCACTGCTGCTGTGCCATCCAAAATGACTTTGTAATCTGGAAAAAAATAATTGTGCTGAGAAGAAAGGGAGCAATGGCCATTTCCCAGGCTTTTTTGACCTTTTGAGCAAGAATTGGAACTTGCCTAGTGGTTTAGATGCTAATCTGTCTACCCAGTGTGTGGGTGTGCTCTGAGTCACAGCCAACATGTGCACTCACTTCTAAAACAGGGCTTCCTAAATATTTTTGTAAGGGTAACTTTTGTTTAACATTCATTTGGCAGAGTCCCACATTGGTCAAAATCTCAGGAAGGACCATATGTTGCTTATGGAGCTGCTAAGAACAGCTCTGAAAGTTTTCAGACATTTTTCTCAAAGTGAAGAAGAAAAGCTTCACCCCTCCCCCCTGACATGAATTAAGATGCTGCTTTTTTTCTCACCCACTTGCCAGCTAACCACATCTGTCAGGTTCCAAGCGTGCAACAACAACTGTCTGTGTACAGTGAAGATAAATGTCTAATTTTTAATTTTTTTTTCTTTTTTGGCATTTGCTGTATTTTTTTTTTCTAATTCAGGCCTGGTTGCTAAAACTCAAGGGGCATTCTGCTGAGGACATTCCAGGCAATTGTAACTGTGCAAGTACTGAGCAAACCGGATACAGTGGCCATACACAGGCAGCAGGCACCACAGAGACTTCCGCGAAGAGAAGTCATAGTTTTAATTTTTTTTTATTGTTCTGCTTATTACATAACTGGGAACGCAGATAATGAACGTGTTTCAGTCAAAGCATCACAGGTGTTACAAATTGCTTTCTTTCTCAGAGGCCCTGTTATTAACCCAGTTACTGCTGGCAATAATACCTGCTGCTCTGCAAATAAGCCCGAAAAATGCACTGGGGCAAATTCAATAAAGGGCTTAGGTGACTCAGCATAAGTTGTTGGTGCAATACCCCATATTCAAGGTCTCAGGCCTTGGAGCAGAGTCTGATTCCTGAGCAAGAGATCTATGAAGTGCCTAAAGAGTGTCAGGTGCCTGCAATAACAACTCCAAGCAGTTTAGCTTGCATCTTCCTCAGACCTAGCCAATAAAGCTCTTTGGGTGGGGAGAGGAATCTTAAAGCCCACCTGGCAGGCCTACAAGGAGATACTCCCATTTGGTTGGGATTGGCAAACCAAATGGCTTCCAAGATACAGCTTTATGGGCTTTTTTCTTTTTATTTTTTTTTTTTTTTTTTTTTTTTTCCCCTGCAGAGAAATGAGCAGACCCCATGCTTTCTCACATTCCTCCTTTGCCAGGATTGCCCCACATTAATATAACATCATCCTGCTGCTGAAGCTGTAACCCGGGAAGTGGATATCCTCTGTTTGGCTCCCTGCTTTAGCTGAACAATGTGTGTGGGTGGGGGGGCTTCAGCACCCCCCCCCTTCCCCAGAGAGTGTGCAATTAAGCTGCTCTAAAGTAGGTCAGTATGAGTGGGCTGGAGGGATATGATCCTCATCCTCCAGCTGCAACTGTGCAGAAAGCAGTTCAAGATTCATTAGTCCATGAAGAGAAAGAGCATATTAAGCAACCGAGTCGTGTTTCCTCATGCTCAGGACACTCACCTGGCATGAGGACAGCCAGGTTTCTGGTCCTTGTCTACGCTTGATTTTCTGTGTTTTAACCAAAGGGGATGTTATGGTAACTACAAGAAGAAATCCCAGCATGGCAACTAAACCTCCAGCCTGTCCATTCTGCTTGGAGAGCTGGTGACACAGCTGGAATGGGGCTGCATGGTGCCATAAGTAGCTTCCCTCCTGCAGCCCAGACCTTCTCTCAAGAACCTGAACAGATTTGAACCTAAATATATATCCGAGTCCAAATATATCTGAATATTTCCTGTTCAAATTGGGAATGAAAATTACCAGGTCCTCTAAGTAAATAAGCAGGCTTCAACATTGTACTTGGGCAGAGGAGAGAAATTTTGCATTTCAGCAGCAAACAGCAACAGCCACTGAATTTGACAAGGTGAGAAATAAGTCCCTGAAAACTAAGGACATGTGTGGGGTGACTATCCCTACAGTAGACTTAGGGAAACCTTCAAAAAGCAAATCTTCAACTGCTCACTCAAATCCTCCAAGACTGGGACACTCAGGATATGCACAGAAATACATCTCCAATCTCTTGGCAAATTTAAGAGCAAATAAGTCCTTGAATGTAATCACCACTAGCTTCACTGGGATTTTAGTCTTAAGTGCCTCAGTTGGGTCAAATCCAAGATAAGGATTTGACACCAAGCTCATTTTTATAGGACGCAAGAGATTAATCTCCCTGCAAACTAGAGTGCTCCAAGCTAGACCATCCCTATAGACAGAAACATCATACAAAGTTTTGCTCTCAGTTACCCTGTCACAACTTTGATGTAGTGGTGATACAATAGACAGCACAACAGGGTCAAAAATATGAAAGCAGAATTGTTTTTGTTTTTTGGGTTTTTTTAAAGGCAAGGTCATACTATAGGACAGTGAAGATTAAATGCAAGCGAGCATACCCCTCACTACCAACATCTCCATGTGGCCAATGCAGCAGAACCTCTATCACATGGAAATCCAGTGTAGCAGACAACTCCCAAATGTGATGAAGAAAAAAAAAAAATCTCCAAACTTTCAGAAACCTTTCCAGACCCAGCAGCTCAGCAGACCATAGATACATGTGCATTTGAGGCACTAAGTCTATGCTGAGCAGCACGGCAAACATATTCCAAGTCCATTTTAAACTTCCTGCTGCTGTTTTCTTCCTCCACACCACTGTCCTTCCTTCCTCACAAAGCCAGCCTGGGCCAGCCACTCGCTGTCCCTCTGAGCCCATCTTCCTGCACAGGGAACTGCATGTCTCCAGCTGCTCCTTGCATTCCCACCCACGTTACCACAGCAGCAGAAACAGCAAAACATTAAACACCAGGACGCCGTGTGGGCAAGATCCCTGCATCCTCCAGGTTCATGAGCAGCCTTTATGCAGCTGCCAGGCCCCCAGAGGATCCCGAGGAGCTTGGGTGTTCACTCCAGCTCTTTTTCCAGCTGAGCCCGGCACGTAACTGAGACAAGGAAGATCTTCTGTGTGCAAAACGAGTAGCCAGCACTGGTTATACCCACTTCATGAATTTTTAAAGCAGCATTTTAGTGGCCCATCTATTCAGCGTGAGCATAACTTAAAGTTGCCCCCAGTATAATTCTCAGTGACCTTTGACTGGTACAATTGTCCTTACATTTCTACCTGGGCTCCACCCTTGTAATTGCATAAGTCTTTCTTCCAAAGATAAGTCAACAGAGAGGAATTCACATGGAAATATCTTCCAGACTGGTACTAAATGAGAGCATATGAAGAGCATGTTTATTACTTTTGGTTTGTTTTCAGTTTGATCTCCAAAAGGTAAGGAACGATGCAGACTTCATTTCCTAGTAGCTGACTATAGCTATAGATTGGCTTGACATACACTAATGTGTTAATCTGGCAAGTCATCAAAAAATCAGAGGGGAAAAAAAAAAATGCTGACAATCAGGCCACACAGCTCCCTGGACAACAGATTTCCTTAAATAAACCTTATGTTTTGACAATATGACAGTTCTGTTCAAGAACAGTAACTGTATTGGGACAGTATCCTTTGATTTCTCCAAGACACTCAATTTAACATTGCTTGACATTTTGATCTAAAATGTGCATTAACTGGAAAGTTGATTCCCTAGCAGATCTTGAAAAGATCCATGGGGAGATAACCGGGGCTGCTTTTCTTGTGGCCCGCCTGGGACCAATTCTTAGTTTTGACAGGATTTAATATGTCAATCCAGAATCAAAAACCAACCAACCAAACAAAAAAATCTGCAGTCTTTATTGACAAATTTGGTAGGGAATTCAGAAAAGTCAGTGAGGTCGTTAATAGGGAATTGCTCCTGTTTTGAGGGGGATAATTCACTTAAGTGGTCAAAGTAAAGAAAAAATGCATTGTGATATTATCAAAGAAAAGATTTTAATGTTGAAAATACACAAATGAGGTTGAGGATAAGGAAATGTCTAGAAAAACTGTTCCAGAGAAGGACTTTTTAAAGACTCATCCATACAATCACTACATCTTGTCTCCTCAGGACAAAAAGAGAGCAGAGACTTCCCACATTTTCCCATCAGCACATGCATGATTCCACAGCTCTGCTCTTATGAAGTGAGAAAGAAACATATTAAGTTTAGAACACTTTTTTTTTTTTTCTAGTCTGAAATCTAACTAAACCACCCTGAAAGTGTAAGTTTGACATTTAATGGCTGGAATAACATAATAAAAAAGGAGCAAAAAAATTAAACAAAAAGCCTTTACTCCAAACATAATCCTTTTGGGTTGAAATTTCCTTGCTTTGTTTCAACTTAAAGGTGACTGACATTTGGAAAAGTTGAAAAAAATAAATTCTGTCAGACAATTAATTACTACTGATAATTAAAATACAAGCACAAGTGTTTTGTCATTTGAAAAATTTGTTCAGAATAGTTTTGTTTTGTCTAAAGTTACTTTCTTTCTCCTCCTGGGCTGGGCCCTGGGTATCTCAAAAAGGAATTTTGAGAGGTATTACCTCTCAAGGTATTACCAAAAGGAACAGACTAACAGAAGATATTCAAAATACGTGGAAGATTATGAAATCAGTATTAAAATAATCAATAACACAGAGGGAGAAGTGCAAAAATATCTTCTATTATTTTCTTCTGAAATATACATTTGCAAGCAGCTATTTAGGAGTATCTAGGACTTTGTCATAGCTGAGAAGTTCCAGAAGAAAATGCATTTGTTATGTACATCTTGCTCCCTAAGAGGAGTAAAATCCATTGTAACAGCTAATTTAGTATATTTTCCTTTGCAAACCATCTCTGCCAAGGCAGGCTTTTTAAGGAGCTTTAAGAGGCTGATGAGGACTGTGTACTGGGGATAGTTAGGTAGCTGTGCCTAAACAGAACACGTACACCTCCCACATGTTCTTTGACAATTAATAGTTTTTAAGATAGGAAAAAACCCAAACCAAAACCATAGAAAGATGGTAGGATCTTATGGGATCTTAACTCTATTCTGATGTTTCATGACATTCTCCCTTCCTGGTCTTGTCATTTCTGTCATGAGACAAACTGATGTTAATCTGATGCTAATCAATAGTTTGACCCAACAGCACAAGACCACAGAAAAACACAGCTAAAATTCACAAGGAAAGAGAAATATTCACCTGTGGAGTAAATGCCCTAGCCTGACAGCATTGAACCTTCCTGGATCTATGCAAAACATGTCACATTACTAAGTATGGGCTAATTTTTTAGTGTTGTAACCATCTTGGTGTGTCTTGGAGCACCAAAAAAAACCAAAACAAAAACAAACCCCCCAAAAATCCAAAACAAACCAACCTATAGATGTCTTAGTTTTTCCTTGAAAAGTACATTTAGGGAGAAAAATGACATTAAGCAAATGTGTTGTCATGGCCAACTAGTTCAGGTACAAAGTTTTGAGTTCATGGTTGACTTCACATAGCAAAGATACAAAACCAGTGGTTTCCAATGAATAGCTGCAGAGTGCCAAAGATGTACCATGCCCCTTCACTTAGCAGAAAAGATTCCTTAAAGGACTTTTTTTTTTTTTTTTTAATTTAGAAGCGAAAATCTGCAGTGGTATGATCTTTTGGACCAGCTGAAAGAAACATCTAGTTTTGAGCTTAAGTGTGTTGCCAGCTGAGGCACAATTTGACTTTTTACAGATAGAACGGGCCTGTTCAGTACTTAGTTTGTCTTTTTAACATGTCAGATAAATGCATTACCTATTCCTGGCTAGTTCTTAATACTCTACATGCAACAAGGTTGGTCCTACACATAGACCTTTCTTCAGCCCATCGGATAACTCCACTGGCTTCAGGGGGGGGTCACTGCTGATTCATGGCACCAGCAGCAGTCAGAGGACCCAGCTCATCCATCCTGAGGTATTACATGGCTTCCTCCCTCCTTTGAATTGGATTTGATTTTTCCAAGCAAATATTTCAGCCTGTACGGTGCCACATGGCACATTTCTGCAAATCTGAGGGCCAAACTTGAGTGAGAAATTTTCCTTTTTCTCTTACACAGATATAAAAAACAAAGTACACACAGTATAAAGTTACATTTCATATACAAAACTGAGCAATTTGAGAGCTCTAGTCACCTTTTATGTCTTCCATAGACAGCAACTAGATGATTTTAACCCAGTGTGACTCTTACTTTCTTTTGAACACTGAAGTGAACCACAGAAAAGAAGAAAAAAAAAATAAAATCAGACCATGAAAGAGAAAACCACTCACTTATATTGCTTATGTTACAGCAAGGCTGTAACAGACATAAATTACTGTCAACCTGCTTTCTAAAAACCTTTAACAGGACATTAGGCAGCAAGAGGGAAAATATCACTGTTTTATTACAGCACAGATATAACAATTCCAGGTTTCATTTAAACTCTGTTACAGTCAGTAGGTCACAAGTGGGCTGTCTCCTAAGTCAGCTCAGTAGGACACTGTACATAAGGAAGGTCTTTTAACTGTCTCCTTTTGCATGTGGAACTTCTTAGCAAGTAGAAAACAAGACAAAATAGAAGATATCTCTCCCGAGGTAAAATGCATATTTTCTGACATCCCTGTCCTATTCCACTCTGGATAACCATCATAAAGCCCTGCCCAAAGTGACAATTGTAAATCCTGAACAAAGATTATCCTTTCATCTGATAGTTTTAAATAATATCCTTGTGGCATTGCCAAAGCTGGGCCACTCAAAAGGCAAACTTTCTGGAGTTCAAAGAGAGAAGGGTTTTTTTGCACTGAACTTTTTTCTGGCAGTGTACTGAAGCAGCTTCAGGACATGATAGTTCCATTTCTACTTATGCTGAGTAGTTTGTTCAGACAAGTTCAGTCCAGACTTAGCTACCCAACTGCGTTGCAGTCAGCTACATTTCTACCTTTCTGTCATACTCATTTTTGGCATGCTGGAAATCTGACTTGGTGTTTTTTCAGAAGCCTTTAAAAACATTTCTAATTATTTTAAAACCCAACATGTACAGATTTGTTTGTTTGATCTTTCTTGTCTGTTTTACATTTTCTAGTAACTGAGTTAAAATTTTGATTAGTAAAGGTCTGTGGCAGCTTCATTTAGGGAAGAAGAGATGGATTTGGGAATATTTGCACTGTACCATCATAACTCTAAGCGGACATTTGGATACAGTATTAGGAAAAAAAGGCTTTGCATTCTCAAAAAACCAAATAAATAAAGAAACCCAACATTCTTTTTAATCATACTATGTCTTTCTAGAAAATGCTTTCACAGCACTCTAGTCTGCTGCTCAAACTACTAAATCAAAGCTCATTGTTCATGTTCTCCACCACACAAGCAGCCCCACACTATAGCACTTTGAAAATACAAGCAGAAAGTCAAATATTAAAACAAGTTTCTTTAAGATGCTTTTATATCAGAGCTCTTCATGCAAGAATCCTTTCTTTTGCTTGTAAGTCCACTAATTGTATTTCAGTTGCATGCCTACAATATAAAGTTAATAGCTCCCTTATTTCCTTATTTTAGCACTTCCCCTTTACTCCCTCAGTTTTTTCAATTATACAAGCTAGATAATTTCTTGCATTTCTTTTTGCCAGTGCCCTGTTTTAATTTCTTATTAAAAAATCCTATTTGGTCACTTACACTTTTCTTGAGGATAAGCACACGACAGCAGCATCTCTTGCTCCACCATGGTTCTGCCTGTTGCAGAGGTCAGTGGTCTTCTGAATAGCGCTTTAAGAAAATATTTTGGAAAAGTAAGCTCACTCATGCAGGCTTCTGATCTTCTCCAGCACTCGTGGCTTCTGTGTGCTGTCACATGTTATCCTCCCTCCAGAGAAACCTGTGAAACAGGTCTGGCAAGACACATCTTGTGTGTCAGAAGAGTTTTAATTGACTCATTGCAACAGGTACCCACCCTCATTAAAAAAAAAAAAAAAAAAAGTTGTTGAAAGGAGTAGTCTCTTAGCGCCTCATTTGAAATTACAGAACCTACTGAATGTCACAGCTGGTGCACTTTAAAGGGAAACTACTTGCTGGGCTTGGGAATATCCAGGAAATAATTTAAAATCAATTTTACTTGGCAAATAAACCACAGCTAGCGGTATAATTCAGATGCTCCTGGGCTGTGGGAGAGCAAGAATCCTCCTGCTGTGCACCAAGGTAGCAAGGGCTGCCACTGCCTCTCCCCAAGGCATGATTTCTTGTGGGACAAGACAGCATCTCTGCTATGGAGACCTCTGTCTTCATCAGCATCAACTCTGACTGCTGCTGTGAACAAATTGTGTGGACCTGATTTCTGAGAAAGGCATCCCCAGGAACACAAGGTTAACACTGTGCTTGCAGAGAGGATTTCCCTCATGCAGTAACCTCAAAGTCTGCTCTGCCTTTTAGGAGCCCCTGTCTACCTATCCCAGACTCATTGAGGAACCTTCAACACTACACTTCAAACCCCTCCAAGCTCACTTACCATTTTCCTGCTATCCCCTTGACCAAGAGGGATTGCAGGTGGGCCCTCAATAAGACCTGCATCAGTTTCCCGTAAGGGAAGTACCACATCTCAGTACCCCCATTGCAGTTTTCTACTGCTGCTGCTCTTGCAAGTTCATGATACCATTGCCAAATGCAAGCATGACTGGCTAAGAAGGAACCAGAAAGCAGGAGATGTGCAATTTATGCCTGACTCTGCCTCTAATTTGCCCTGTCACCTTTAGCAAATTACCTTGCCTCTCAGTGTGTCTGATTTCCCATCTCTAACACATGCATAATTATAGTTCCCTTTCTTTAGAGAATGCTTTGAAATCTATGTACAAAAGCAGCGTGAAAGAGGAAACTATCATTATTGCACACTTGTAAAATATTGGGATGAGGCAGACAATGTGACTTTGTGGGATTGCATGCATGTAAAGTGCTGTGTTTTAAGAGGAGCGTGGCTTTACTGGAACAATAATTATTTTAAAAGATAATCCTATAGAGCCTGGCAAAAGTTCAGTTTCTGTTTTCACAGTGAAATTCTGAGAGGAAAACCTAAATCAGTTCTCAATTCTAGGAACATTACGCCCTCCTGGGAACAGCAAGTCCACTAGGGGTTCCTCAGTGGAAAATGATGTAAGATGGCAATTTCCTCTAACCTGGCTAAATAAAATATCTCATTTTGCAGACTATGAATACTTAATTATACTCAATAGGTCTAAATAGTTGTCCTCTTTCTCACTGTCTCTCTTTGAAAACTAAAACTCAACAAAGCTTGCAAATATTGGTTTTTTTTTTCATGTGCAGATAAGCTTGAATAGATTGATGCAAAGTTGCATTTTCCAGAGGCTGAATTCACTCACATGAGAGCCTTGAGCTTGTTTCAGTACTCCAGCAAATAAAAGGAAAGAGGTGCTTCTGTTCACCCTACTTCTACATAGTTGCTCATTGAGAAGTCTTCCACAATAGGGAGGATTGTAAAGGACGTGACAGTGAGTTACATTTCCCCTGGAGTTTAGTGCAAATGATTTTTCACCTGCTCTACTTCAGAAGACTTCTGGGCTGTAAGAAGAGCAGGATGGAGCTGCATTTGCTCTTCTGTTTCTCTGTTGCTATAATCCATGCACTTTCACACTAAGCCTGAAGACATCTCAAGTGATGGCAATACCCTTGAGATGATATACTGAGGACCCGTACAAGGTTGAAAACTAAGCCAGACTGGCAAAAGCTTTCAGCAATAATATTGTCTGTGTTGCCTGTGATAAAACAAAGTTATTCCTTTGCTCCCCACCCCTAGGACCCTTTCCTGTACCACAGTTCTCATTAGAAGTATTTTTTTTCACTGTCCTACTTAGACTAAAATTCTGGTTAGTTCTCAACATGAACGATAGACTAGAGATAAAGCTGCAATTGAAGATAAGTGACTGTGGGGCAATAGCTTTTTGTGAAATGCCCCTTGATTGCATGTTAACACTGGCACAATTCTGAAAGCTCACCTGAGTCTTGTAGTTATTCTCTGCATGACTTAACATGGCCAGCCATGTTTATTACAGACCAGGAGAATGGTAAATGTATAACCTCCTTGCCTCTTGCTCCACCATCCATTAACTTCAGAGCCCCATCCTAAGATGTCCTAAGGTTACTGCACTGATGATTTACAGTAAAAAGGGAATCACATGGAGCTACAAGCTCAGAAACTCACGGAAGTGCATTTGCAGAAGGATGTGTATTTATCTGTGTTGTCTGAATACATACAGTTGCAGTAGGTGACTTCCCAGTAATCACATACTTACGACATTAGTAAACTCATACTGGGTACCTGATTAGCAGGGTGTGATTTGAATTTCAGTAGAAAGGACTGTTAGGAAAAAATAGAAAAGCTTATTGTATAGAGATAATACAGAAATTACACAAGAAATACTTTTAAAACATATGCTTCTCTCTCTGTGTTGAGCTGCAATTCTGCCTGTAAATAAAACAGGCTGGGAATTAAAGCTATTACCCAGACTTTGGAAACAGAAGGCACAGTGTGAGTCAATTCCAGCTTTTTACAGGAGAAAAATGGCAGTTGAAGTTCGGCTTTGTGGTGCTTGAGGTAACATTTGGATGAGTGAATGCATCTGGTTAAACATCAGATCATGAAAATCTGAAAATCATCTAATAAGCTAAGTGATCTAAGTGAGTCCTGTCAACTCCAGAAAAAACTACTAGGAAGGGTCAAGTTTACGTACAAGAGCATTTTGTTGTAATCACAAAATTAAAGTATGAAGTGGTAGCAGCCATTTATATCTTCGCACAGACTCCAAGCATTCAAACTGATGGATGCATTTGTATGTGAGTTATTGCAAAGAGCGTTCAAATGACAAACATCCCATAATTGGGGTGGTGGATCTTCCAAGAAGCTCATATCTGTAATTATAATCATTGTCTAAAAAAAAAGTGCAGGTTTACTGTAACTGTGCAATTGCTACATGTCTCCACTTCTGTCTCTGCAGTGACAAAATAACCAAGTCATGCTCTCATCTAATTTCCTATAATGCTACATTTGTCCCTCACCCCAGTATCTGGCCATAACCTACAGTTCTGTGTCATTAGCTTTCCATGGAACTGATCAAAGGGTGTCCAGTTCAAGGCTGATTTGGGAATATGACAAAAGCCTGAGGGTCGACCCCAACTGGCATAAAATAGAGCAGGTTTAAGCAATTGTTTCTTTAAACAGCACAAGTTTCACACTTAAGGTAATAATTCTCTTACCCAATACAATATGAAGATGAAATCCTGAATATCACAGAGTCATGGAATGCTTTGTGTTGGAATGAGCCTTTAAAGGTCACCTAGTCCAACCCCCTGCAGTCAGCAAGGACATCTTCCATGAGATTACATTTCTTAGAGCCCTGTCCAATCTGACTTTGAATCTTTCCAGGGATGGGGTCTACCACCTCTGTGGGCAGTTTTCACCTCTCTCATTGTTAAAAATTTCTTCCTTATACGTAGTCTAAATCTAGTTTAAAATCATCCCCCCCTTGTCCTGTCACTACAGGCCCATGTGAAAAGTTCCCCCCTAGATTTCCTGCATACCCCCTTCAGGTACTGGAAGGCTGCTCTAAGATCTCCCTGGAGTGGACCCTTAGTCTTCAGACTGAAGAACACCAACTCTCTCAATCTCTCTTTGTAGCAGGTGCTCCAGACCTATGATGATCTATGTGCCACTCTTCTGGACTTGCTTCTACAGCTCCATCTCCTCCTTTGCTGGGGGGCTCAGGAGAAGACAGTACTCCAGGAGATGTCTCATGAGAGTGGAGTAGAGGGGGAGAATCACCTCCCTCAACCTGCTGGCCATGCTGGTTTTGATGAAGCCCAGAATATGGTTGGCTTACTGGGCTAGAAGCACACATTGCTGGCTCATGTTGACCTCTTCATCCACCAGTCCTCCAAGCCTTTTTCACCAGGAATGTTCTCAATCCTTTCATCCCCCAGCCTATATTGATACTGGGGGTTGCCTCTGCCCAGATGCAGGACCTTGCACTTGGTCTTGTTTAAGGCTAAGGTATGGTAATGGTTTTAATCTGGAACAGAGTAGATTTAGGTTAGACATAAGGAATAAATTCTTCAGGGTACGGGTGGTGAGACCATGGCACAAGTTGCCCAGTGAGGCTGTGAATGCCTTATCCTTAGAAGTGTTCAAGGCCAAGCTGGATGGGGCTTTGAGCAACCTGGTGTAGTGGCAGGTGTCCCTGCTCATGGCAAGGGCATTGGAACTAGGTGATCTTTAAGGTCACCTCCAACCTAAAGCATTCCATGATTCTATGAAGATGAATTATACTTAGCAGACACTGCACAAAATGAAACAGCATTTTTTCTTCTGGCTGCACTTTTCCATTTCTTTTCTCAGACAGGGGCATGAACACTTTCCACTGATTTGTGCCCTGCAGATGCTAGGAAGACCCTGGGACGTATTTCCTCCTCCTGAAATCCATTACTTGGACCCTAGAAAAGCAAGCATTGCCACAAGGAAATACACAGCAATAATATCACTGCTGAACATGTCACTGCCTAGAAGCCAAAATATGAGACCTGTGTGGAACACTTGAAATTTTCATAGAGCAAGATTCCTTGAAGATGATATAAAACTTCTGTAATAGGTTGGGATTTTTTTTTTTGTTTTTTTTTTTTTTTTTTTTTTTTTTCCAAGTCGAAATTGAGCAGTGACTCAACATTTTGATCTCTCAGGATCACAAATATAAAGCCATCACATATTTTTAGACAAAATCTAATGCAAGCACCCACTGGCAGGGTAACTTCTTTGTGACACGTGCCTGCTGTCAGACACAGTATAGATTTCTGCAGAGCAAACAGCAGCGAGGTAACTTGGCACACTGGGTGCTTCATCTGGAGTCTTTTCAAGAAATGCAGCTTTTAATACTTGCCCATTCAACACTATTATCAAAGTTTTTCCTCCTACGCTGCCAGTTCCTTTAGGTTAATAAGGAAAACCCATCAGGCTGAAAGGATTATGGGAGTGAAATCAGCCTGGCAAGCTGCTGCAGAAACCTGAAGGGATCCAGGGACAAAAGGCTACAAGGCAGTGATGTGCTTTCCCACTCCCTTTGAGGGTGATGCAACCGTGCTGTTTATCCAGCACTAATTTTTTTTTCTAGCTTCAGCTCAGCACTATTTTTTTTCTAGCTTCAGCTCAAAGGGATCAGCAAACACACCTGAAGGTATGAGGGATGTGTTTAAACAAAGGAGATGTGAACAGATTCAAACCTCAGACTTAAAAACAGGGAAACAAAAAGACTGCATAGGGCAAAAAAGAGGCAGTTGCAGTACTTGCAAGGGCAGAACTATGCAGAATAATGAATCCAATAATACAGTGCTGCCAGCACACAGAGATTTCCAGTTAACTCTTTGTGCAGCTGCAATGCCTAACCCTGTCTGTTGAGACAGGGCACAATATGGAAGACTGTTTTTCAAGCATTAAATTCTCTTTCTGACTCGTTTTCAATCTGTATTTTGTTAGGTTGTAGTGTGAGTTTCTGATGGTGAACCAAGAGGGCTGATGGGCTGTGCTTCTGCCATATGTTTGTACTTTCAGGAGGTCTCCTCAGGACCCTACTGACCAGCTTCAGTACTTGGAATCCAGCTTGGAATCCAGATTAAGGACTTCCCAGGCTTCATCTGGCAATTATAGATGAGGGTGAACCAACATGCCTGTTGGGCTGACATTGCTCAGGTCTGTAGCTGTTTGCTTTGTCACTAGTGAATCGTACCAGGCCCATACTGATAAAAGAAGGTCAGATGTAAACTGCTTAAGTCTCATCCTAAAGTAAGAAAATCAAACTCTGAGCATCAAGATTTTGTTGCCCCCCCCGCCAAAAAAAAAAAAAAAGGTAGGGAGAGGTAGATATCCAAGTGTCATCCCTGGCTCTCTTTATATTGACAAATATAAACATGTAAGAAAACAAAGCTGGCTTAAAACCATTGTTATACATGCCCCCCTCCCATTGCTTATCATTTCTTGTGATTTAAATCTATTTTTCTGATGTAGTTAATATAAACTGGCCCCTCCTCACCCCCAAGGCTGAAAAGTATTTTTGTAAGGAGCAAAAAAAAAAACCTAGAAAGGTATAATAACGAGAGGAAGAAGATAGTCTTGCATATTAGTCAGTGCATGTAGCTAAATTCTATTAGAAAAGAGTAATTAAGCATCAATGGATTTGATCCTTCTAATGTCTGCTGGAAAAAATAGCTTAAAACTAGAGGGCACATTAAGGGTATTCAATATACAGGAGATCCCTAGTATGGTTGTATGTATGTGAGATAAAAAAAAAAGATTATTCCAAGGTGAAAAAAATCAAAGCAGCAAGCACATATTTTCATTTAAAAAAAAACAAAACAAAACATAAAACTGATCATATAAGGTGTAGGAGGTTGCTCAGAGCAAGTTGGAGGGTTTAATTACACTGCATTTCTTGGATGAGTAAGCTTCTTGACTTCTTTTCAACGTGCTGACCAGAGGACATGTGTAAGCTTCACTGTATTTAGTAAATACCTTAAGGTAGAGGAACTCCACGTGACATGGTTCTATGTAGCAAAATGATGACTTGTCACCACCATTAAGTTATCACCACACAAAGTGTCAACAAAGAAATGGCTATGTTTCTGGCGAGTGTGACACTTTAAAATGACACTGAGTGACATTTATCTTATTGTCTATGGGTGTAGGCCTCAGAAGCATGACTCCTTCTTAAATTAGCTTTAAATCCCATTATTTCTTTTGTCTTGATACTGAATTTCACAAGTATGTCTTCTGCACATCCACCACAAGCAGGCAGCCCCAGTGAGCTACATCTTCAAAGAAATGCTCCCATGAAGGTCCATTCTCAACTAAGGAGCCAGATGTGTCCATGAAAACAGGCAAAGAAAACATCCCCACTCAGACAGCAAGACAAACACCCTCTATTTAATTTCTTCACCAAAACCTGCACAAAGTGTTGATGCAGTTTCAAAAATCACGTAAGCATTCAGTCAGATATTTGTTATACTTTGATGAAAGGAAGTAACGTCAGGTACGAATTAGCTTAGAGAAAGATAGCAAAAATTATTATTATCACTGCATAGGATCACTCTGATTTTTGGAGATGCATTTTCTGCTTTTAATCAGTTCTCACTTATGTTCATTACATATAGATGCTGATTCATGTTATGCACAGGACTCCATCTTTCTCACATCTAAATGTGATATGCTTAATAACGTAGAATTTTGAAGTAATGTTTCTACTGGTATCTTTGCATCTAGCCATAGCTGTGTGTTTTTTAAGAATTCTTTTGTATTTCCAATTACTCTTTGCACCAGGGGATGATGTCTAGCTTATTACCCACTTTGCTGGACATTTATTTGGCATCCGTCATTTGCTTGCCAGGGATCACGAGATTTGATCAAAGATATTAAAAAAAACCCAGTCTAGGTTCAACTTTTTTGTTTTTCTTCATCAGGTAACTTAGATGTAAAAGTTCAATAGCTTGTAAGATAGAAAGGACTGTTCTAGAAGGTGTCCTAGACCAGTAAGTAAACATGACTGTTTCAAAGATAAATTTTTAATGCTTGCTCTGAAATTAGTTTTCAAAGGGTGAAATACATATTCAGGTATCTATTCAATTTAACCATCCAAAAAAAAGAATTCAAATTCAGTTTCTTATAATTATCATAACTGGTTTTCTGGTAGGGTTTTTTGACTAAAGAAAGTAAGAAAAGCAACAGTTTTAGATTTTTACACTACATTACACATACAGTTCTAATATCATGCCTCAAATTACAAAAAAATGACATCCCTTCATGGCTTATGCCAATACATACCCCTCAGTATTCCTGCTGTTAATTATCCTGACCTTGTAAATCTTCATCAATGCCATCATTTAAAGCCTTACTGTTCTTAATGAAGTCACAGACACCACTGTGGAGAAAGCAGGCATTACCTAGTGGGTCTTACAATTGCTTTGTAAAAACCTGTGTGAACACTAAGTTTTAAGAGCTAATGAATGTCATTGCAGTAGAAGATGTAAACATTTCCTAGAAAACAATTCAAACTTGCTTATTGGAGCTCCTCCCCTATGAAGCCAGGCTGAGGAAGTTGGGGTTGTTCAGCCTGGAGAAGAGGAGACTTTGAAGTGACCTTAGAGCAACATTCCAATACCTGAAGGGGGCCTACAAGAAAGCTGGGGTTGGGCTTTTTACATAGGTGTGTAGAGAGAGGACAAGGGGAAATGGCTTAAATTTGGAGAAGGGAGATTTAGGCTAGAAATTAGGAAAAAAATATTTCCTGTGAGAGTGGTGAGACACTGGAAAAGGTTGCCCAAGGAAGCTGTGGCTGCTCCCTCCCTGGAAGTGTTCAAGGCCAGGCTGGATGGGGCTTTGAGCAACCTGGTCTGGTGGAAGGCATCCTTGCCCATGTAGGGAGGTTGGAACTAGATGATTTTTAAGGTCCCTTCCAACCCAAACCATTCTATGATTCTATGATTCTATGACTCTATTTAATCTGGACAAAGATGCCTTTCTGCCTCTGAAGAGACTGCCTCAAAAAGAAAGCACAAAATTTGAAGACTTTGAAATACATTGTCTGAAGGTGCCTTCTTACAACATGCTCATTTTCTTAGAAGTACTTAGTAGAGCAAAGAAAATTTGAAACTTAGCAAAATTTCAAGTTATTTTGGATAGGTCTATGGTATTCTCCAAGTAATGTCTTCAGTTACTTCTTTGGAACAGCATGATTTTTTGTGACTTTGTAGAACTGCTTTAATCTTCACTTGCAATGATGCTTTTGACATGCAAGTGCAAAGACTGGGCTTTTGCTCAGTTTTGTAAGAGCCACCAGGAGAGAGAGAGACCTCAGTTTTGAGACAAACACATACAACTTGACTGCTCTTCACAGAGAGCCCTTTGGCTGATTTGAACAATAGGTATTAAACACTCTACCCAAAGACAGTAAAAAGTCCAACCAAAGAGAATTGCAATGTGAGGCATTGCCATGACATGATAAAGACAGATATTTTAGTCTTTTCATAAGTGTAACTGAAAGAGACTACCAGGGTGAGGAAAGTCCAGGCAACACTTGCCTACTTGCAACAATAGAGCGGGGCTTATTTCCACGCTTTAAAATGTAATTATACCAACATAAGCACTCTAAAGAAAATTATTTTATGAAATTCAAGTCAGAAAATTGTTAAGTCATAAATGCTAACCAAAATAGCTGCTAAGGCAGGTTAATCTGTAAACTGTGAAGTGGTTCATTGCTCTGATAACTTTTGGTGCATTGTTCTTACAGTGCCAGTGCTGATGTTCTGTTATTTAAGGGGTTTTATTATTTGGGGTTTATTTTTTTAGAAAATATTTGTTATTTAAATAATTTGTGTTTTGTGGTCCGATCTTTTTTGATATGCCTTTAAGAGCCAGAGTTTGTAACTGAGTGAGTCTGAAAAACACAAGTGAAATGATGGTTCACTGGTAACTGAATAAATGAATGAGATAAAGTAATTACCAGGAAATCAGTGCTATTCTTATTTAGTGTATGTTGTATACCTTGAGAAAAAGGGTTGTGTTTGCTGCTAGATGTAAATACCAGCCTGTAGTCTTAGACAAATTCTGTGTAGCAAGAACCACTCCTGTGTGTTGTGCACTTCTGCTTTTAAGTCCAGATATTCTGTTCAGTGATTTACATCCAGGCAGTATTTTTTCAATAAGATTTTTTTTTACAGAGTGATAGAAAACCAGGCATCCAGCACGCACCTCTCCTTTTATAGGATGCATTGGATACTTTATTTCAACAGTCAGGTACCTCAGCATATAATGTCATTCAACAGCAAATGATATAAGCAGATGGGATTTTTTTGCTATTATGAGTCAGCTACGTATTTGTGATGTGTCTTTATTAGTATTTTAGTCTAGATCAGGAGGGTGTGCTAAAGGGACTCTCCCAGCTTCTGTGGTTTGGTTTGGCCTAAGAGAGCATGAATTGCATCAAACTCTGGCCACAAATAGGCATTCAAGTCCACAGAGGAAATAAATTTCTGAGATAGAAGTGGGGATGCTCCCTAGAGCCACTTCTATTACTCTGCACTGATGTAGACATGGCCTCAGAGTGCTCAACATTAGTGCTTTGGTAAAATGTTGGGAGGTTTTTTTAGTGATCAAAGCACATTGCCTCCAAGAGAACATACTCCATAAAAATAAAATGCTCTGAGGGAACAGGCCATATTTTTGAAGGAAAGGGATGGAAGAATATCTGAAACAATTCAGTACTGTGGAACTAACTCAAGTGTGGAGGTTGGGTGCTTTTTTGATTGACTTGCTTCCAATTTCTTGTAAAATCTTAGCTTTTGGTGTATATTATGCTAAGAATTTAAGTGTTTTAACATACCCAGAATATATCTTAAAATTATTTTTCTGTTTCCAAATGATAATATTTTGCCTCTAAGTAAAACATCAAGCTTTCATCTAAATCCACACTAAAACTTCCATGTTTTAAAATATTAGGATTTCTTATGGGTGTAACTTTCATTTTCCAGAAAGCTCTCTGTAAATTATTGTTAAACTGGCCATATCTGTATACCAGATATGGCTGAGCACAGGTTTCATAATAAAACTGTATACTCCAGTTCCTTTCAGTAGCTGCTGCTACCAAGAAATACCTCAGTCTGTTGTGAGTTGTGATTTCCCAGGAAAAGGAAGTAGAAAATTAACCTGTTCATCCAATTTTGTGGTAAATGCCTGAGGAGCCTCACCTTTGCTGCCATTAGCTTATTCTCCTATATCAAATGGTACAGTACTCTATATTAATGAAGTTTTCTGTATTTGCAAAGAGTCAAAGGAAGGAAAATGTCTTTCTAGTGGTGCTAGACTCTTCCCCTTCCAGGGAAGGGCATTGCTAAGCATGCAGAAGAGATGTTCCCTTCCATTCCTCACCTGATGCCCTGCCATTACCCACAGGATCTGGGCTCCTCCCAAGATCAGAAATGACAATTGTTTCCCTTCTCAGCCTGAAAGAGGTGGCATCAAAAACATTAACATGAGGGTGTGTGAATCTTGGAGAGCAGGGAGCTCACCCGCTCTGCCAATGAAGTGGAAAGATTTATGGTTTCTAATTTATTTGGGTTGCACCATCTTTAATGTGGTAAAAAAAAAATATACTGGTTTTTTAAATCCTGCTACTGCTGTTCCCACACAGGGATAAGAAGATGCTGTAATGCATTTTTTTAAGATAGTCAAATAAAAGTGTGCACAATCAAGTTTGCCTTTATACAACCAGTTGAATAGTACAAAATCTCTGTGGGGCAACTTGGGTGAGGAACGGGCTTTGCATTTGGCCCCAGTTTCAACCATTGGTCTGCAGGCATTCTGGTTTTATTGGGCACTGTCTTAGCTTGGTTGCTGGCAAACTTCTCCTCCTTTCCACCCAGCAGGTAGATTAACATTTCCAGAGGAACAAAACCCTCCTGTGATTTCAGCTTGGATACAGGAAGAGATGGTGAGAGGGATCCTCTCAAGGAAGCAGACGGGGAAAAGGGGCCCAGGATTAGGGCAGTGATGCTCAGATGAACAGTGCAAGTAAAGACAAACCAAGAGAAACTGAGATTTTTTAAAAATTGACCTACAATGACCAATGGCAGCTGAGGCTTGGTCTCATGAACATATGTGATGCAATGGCATGATCAGAGCTAGAGAAAGCCTGACTCCTGGTCAGTGGGGGTGGAAGTGTCTGGGCCGACCTGCTGTGGCCCTTTGGGTAACCCAAAGACAACAAACTTGCTTGGGTAATGCTGAGTTTCCTAATCTCTTTCAGTTTCCTAATCTCTGGGCAGCTGTATCAGGCTATTAAGGAGAGAAAGGCATCTTCTCCAGGAACAGCCACATTCCTTTTCTCCTGGTTCAGGTTCAGAAGCTCCTTTTTCTGCCTTTGCTGAGGCATGGAGAAAAAAGAAAGAAATCAGTATAAAGCTGTTTATACTGGAGGGAACAGAGCAGGTTGATATATTAACAACAAATTAAAAAAACTTCCTGAAGGTCATGTTAAAACATGCTTCCTGCCACCGACTTCAATTAGTGAATGGAGTCTCAAGTTGCTTTGGAAATTTGCCTGTGTCTAAGAGCCTTCTCTTAACCCTTGGCTTGACTAGTTCTCAAAAATCCAATTGCAAATTATTAAAATCAGTTTGCCAACACTGTGTGCAAAGAAAATGTTGCTTCTAACTCTTGCTAAAAATCAGCCAATCAAAATGCCTTGTGACTCAGTTATTCAGAAATTGGTCTAATTTTCCTGTAAAAACTATAAAGAATCTTTCAAATTGCTTTAACACTTCAGCAAATGCATTTTTAAACAATCTCAGCCCTATTTTTGGAATAAGCTCCCATGAGCACGTAATCAATCAGTCCTTCTCATTTTTATATTTTTCCTTTTGTCTGGGTTTGGGGGAAATATGTGTCATTTATAAATTAGCTTATTACGTCTTTGTGCTGAGCTCATATGTGGAGCATCACTGATATAAATGAGATTCCTTCATTATTTTAAATTGTAGCCCTAACAGAAGAGCTAGTAGCTAAATACAAGATTATATACTCCTAATAACATGACTCTGACCAAAGGGCTGTGGGACGATGTAAGATGCTGAGTGAGCCAACTGGTCCAGCAACAACAGAAGGCCCAGCAACAACAGAAGTTCTTGGTACAGCCACTCATCTTCCCCAGGGCTTCCCTGAAACCTAAAGAACACTGTTTACATTAGGAAAGCTGCTTACAGAGGAAGCCCAGGCTTGGTTATGATCACTGGCTAGCTATTAGGTGGGGATATATCTGTCACTTCACACCTCCAGTGATACCTGGAAGCCTTGATTTTGAGTACTGGACTGGCCTTTAGATGCCAGCTCCTGTCCATGACACCCACCTGTCACCTGTGAAAAGTTGTAACTGATAGTGCAGTGACCGATTGTTTTCTACTCAAGTATTATACTGGGTCCCTAGGACTTAAGGTTAAAGCTTATGATACTGTTTATAAAGAAATCTGGGATAGTTCTGCTCAAAGCAGGAAGGTGAGCACGAATAGTGGAAAGAACTTGATACGCTACTGGGCACCCTAAAGGATAGGTTCTGCTTGGAAAACTCATGACCTGAGAGTTAATCATTCAAAGAAAAAGAGTATGATGGCAACAAGATGTAGGTCATGCTCCAGGAGAGCAGATTAGGCACTTGCAAATGCTATCCAGCTGGCAGCCATTTTTCCCCTCTGTCATAAAATACACTCAGTATTTGCTACCAGCATGAACACAGCTGATGTATAGGTTGGAGTTGCAAAGCCTGGCTTACCTGGATGCACAGAATTTGATAACTTGTCTTCTTTGCACATTTAGAAGTATGATACACAGCCATCAATATATACTGCAGTGTAGGGGAGGGTAAGACAACCCTCTCATTTGTTATTGAGGTAGGTAAAGAAATTATTTATTACAAAGCTCTGTTTAAACGGCATTATGAGACAATTCTGATTTGTGAGCAGCCTCAACATACACATGCATTTATGTAATGTTCTTCAAATATATGTCATGAAGAAAGTTGCTGATGAACTCAAATCATCAAGAACTGCAAACCTCCACAGTACTGCACATTTAATGAAGGAGAAAGCTGAATGGCAGCTCAGATTTTATTCATGCTGTGCTTAAACTAATCCTCAATGCAAGGAAGATTTAAACAAGAGCCCAAATTGTGACAGACTCATTGCCCACTGTAAGAAGAAGGGGATTGAAACTTGCCCTTCCATTTCACCCTTCCCTCTTCCTCTGGGGCAGAAAAAATTATCTATGCATGTGCTTATGCACCTGACAAAGGGATGATACTTCCTCCATGCACTGAGCAACCTGCCCTTTGGGTCTGCTGCAGCCTGGAGGAATAGCCTGGAGCAAAGGCTGTAGGGTATGTTTAGTGTGCATGACCTACTCCTTTATACTAGAAAAACAGGCCAAAAATAATTTCCTCAGGGTCTTGAAGGTGCTGTAAAATTACAATGCAAGAAATATAAATATTCAAGCACCACTGACAGATACACTTCCAAATAGTGTGAAGAAGTGAGAAAATAAAAGTGCCTAAAAAGTGGGGGCATGGATGGTTACACATGTCTACAAAGCACTAGAAAAAAAGGAGAGGAAAGACTAAACTTGAGTCATTCTTGGCTGCAATACACAGCAACCACAGCATATTTCACATACAAATCTGTGAGGAAATATATCCTTTTCTCAAATTCCCTAGCTGGCACATTGTCAGAGGCCACTGTTTCCTTCGCTGCTTATTCAGCGTAAGAGTCAGTAACACCATCAATTTCCTCACCACGCACACACACACATTTCCAGAAGATTTTTCCGGCATTTTTCTGGATGCACTGGGACACTCTGACCTTGAAAGAAAAGGTCCGCGTGCACCTATCTATCAATCAGTCAGTGGCATCTTTTAATTAGGGTGAAAGGAATATCTGCGGTGTGAAAATGGGCAGTTCAGATGTTGATTACTCCTCTCTGCCACAAGGCAAGAATGAGGCCAGCTTGTGTAAGGGCCAGGGACCTGTGGGAGATTCAGTCCTACAGCATCTCCACCTAACACCTGGAGGAAGGGGTTAGCATGGCATTTATCAGTCACGCTGAGAGCTAGAGGGCAGGGATTCCCACCACTCAATGTCAGTTTAAAGGGATACACAAAGTATATGCAAAGGATGTGAAATCAGATGCAATAGGAAAAGGGAAAGCTGATTATTTATGGGCCTTCTAGAAGGCTGTGCTGAGCCATTGCCTCAGGGAGGGCGGAGAAGGCTCCTTAGGGAGAGAGGAGAAGGCTTCTCAGCACATGACATGCTTACTATATCCTTGCTTATAAGCTGAGACAGTAATTTTTTTTTCTACTTTAGCAGTAAAACTGGAGGAAAAAATCAAGAGAAAAGAAAGTTCGTTGGTTGAGATGAAACCAGTAAACCAATAAATTGCTATAGCTCTCTTGCCAAAAGAGGAGGAAAAAATATTGTTCTGGACAACACATGTTCATTGATAATGATGGCCAAAGCTATCTTGCCATGGATTTTATGTATTTGCTTAGAAGGACATGGCACACTCTCCTGTCCAGTCAGCCCTGCCATTCATTAAAAGCTGGAGGAATGAGATTAATCTTCCCTAGCTATTCTGGGGGACATCTGATATCTGATGAAGTGCTCAGAGGTGCATGGTGACCCTAAGCAGAGGAAATCAAGCAAACAGGTTTCTTGGTGCCTTGACTGTAATAGTTATGCAAGATACAGGCACAAACCACTTCCTTATCTAGGGCAAGCATAGTCACCAGGGAAGTGAAAGGCAGGGAGCTGGAGGCAAGAAGAGGAGGCACAGGCAGGGACATGAGTGTGCACTGCAATGTGGCAGCAGAAGGAAGGCATCCAAAGATGCATCTCATCGGAGAGGCGAGATGAGAAACCCTCTTTGGAGGGGGCTCAGCTGAGGTGTGAGCAGCAAAATTGCACATAGGGCTGCGTATCCCTCTGCTAGAAATAAAATTCTGTGTCACAGGGAGGTCAAGTAGTAGCAGCCATGATCTTCAGGCCAGGAAGGCCAATTTGATGAAAATTTAGCAAGCTTGGGGAAGCTTGAGGAAATTTCTGGGACAAGACTATTTGAAGGGTGAAAAGGTGGAAAAAGGAGACAAATCATTTAAGGCAGAGCAAGCAGTATGACTAGGATCATAATATACTTGTACAGCACCTAAAGATGACTCAGAAATTTCATAGAAACACAAGTCCACAGACTGAGACCCTTACAGTCTCCAGATTCTCATGCCTCTACAGAGGCATGACAGGGTGTCAGACTTAAAGAGTGGAAGGAAAGAAAATGGAGGTTGAGAGATATAAGTAGTGTGTTGAAACTAAGACAGAACAAATTTGAACTGAACATTAAAATTCTCACATATCATTAGGGCCATAGCAAAATCACCCAAGAAAAATTAAGCAAATAGTCCATTTATCACACATGAGCAAAATGCCACATAACAGTATTGATGTAAGAGTTAATGTTGTCAACCATCTTCTTTCCTTAGTGAAAATACAAGAGGCAAACACATTTAACATGCTGAAGAAAATCTGAATTCTGCTTGAGGCTGTCCAGCTACCACAGAAGATATCAATAATTTATATTAAGGCACACCAGAAGGTAACCTCAAAAGAAGAAATGGGGAACCCACTGGCAGATAGAGAGGCAAAACGTGCAGCAAAGGCAGAAACTGGTAGAGAATGCCCTTGTTCCAGATGGACAAATTATACTCGAGGAAAAACCTATATATATAAAGGAGGATCAAAAACTTATAACTGACATAGGAGGTGAACACAGTGATGATGGATGGGCTTATACCCCATAAAAGAAAATTATAGTCTGTTTCCCAGTGTTGTGGGTCCTGGTAAGAACATAGAAAGACTCACTAGGGAATGGAAACTTTGTATAAACATCTTCTCAAGAGCATAATAGGAAGAAATTTGTATACAACAGTCAGGCAGGTGGTACAACAATGTGATGTCTGTTTTAGAAATAATTCTAAAGTCATTCCTAAACAAGAAGTAGGTCAAATTGGGAGGGGAAATGGACTCGGACAACAGTGGCAGATTGATTTCACAGAACCAACAAAGAAAGAGGGCTATGAACACTTATTAGTGATGACAGACACCTTTTCAGGCTGGACGGAGGCATTCCCCACCAGAACTGAAAATCCCAGGGAGACGGCCACAGCACAATTACAAGAAATAATGCCATGTTTTGTAATACGAGCAATCATATCATCAGATAGGGGACCTTATTTTATTTCAAAAATAGTACAAGAAGTTAGTTGATGTTTAGGGATAGATTGGCAATTGCATATCCCCTACAGGCCTCAATCGAGAGGCAAGGTGGAAAAGATAAATCACCTGATTAAGTTGCAAATTGCAAAATTGGGCCAAGAGGCTAATTTGCTCCAAACTCAATCATTACCTTTGACACTTCTGAATCAGGACCAAACCCAGAACCAAAGAATGGTTAAGTCCACTCCACGTGAAATAATGTATGGGAGACCCTACACTGATGCAGGAACAGGAACATTGACTCAATTTGGGGAGGAAATCTTAACTATTTATGTAATAAGTTTACAGAAACAACTGTGGGAAATACAGAAATTGGTTCTGTAGACTCACTGTAGGAAACTAGAGCCCGAGGTCTCGATTGGCCCATACATGATGATAAACATGGTGATTATGTGTATGTTAGATTTCTTTCAGATTCTCTTTCGGAGCAGGCTGCTGATTTTGGCATCTTGTTTAGGTGTTTTATGTGTCATACTAATAGACCAATGAATTACTATGAGCAGTGGAAGAAACATCAACTCCATCAAAAGGTAGAATCAGGCAAATATTTCAAAATGAAGCCTAAACAGATAGAGTATACTTTGGGTTTTACTCAAATACTCAGAATTTACTAACTGAACAGAAAGAGGGGGGAATTGATGTAAGGGTTAATATAAAATGCCTGGTAGTAATTATCCAGGGGTCACATTGACCTGACAGAAGCTAATACAGAATGCTTGTTTAATAGAAGCTAAGAAATTGTTCAGGTAATCATCACCTTATAAGGGAAATATATGTGCTAAATTGATAACTATAGCAACCTTGACATAATCATAGAATCATAGAATTGGATGGGTCGGAAGGGACCTCAGAGATCATCAAGTCCAACCCTTGACCCACTACCGCTGCGGTTACCAGCCCATGGCACTGAGTGCCACATCCAGTCTCTTTTTAAATATCTCCAGGGATGGAGAATCCACTACTTCCCTGGGCAGCCCATTCCAATGTCTGATCACCCTCTCCACGAAGAAATTCTTTCTAATATCCAACCTAAACCTCCCCTGGCACAACTTAAGTCCATGCCCTCTTGTCTTGCTGATAGTTGCCTGGGAGAAGAGCCCAACCCCCCCCTGGCTCCAGCCTCCTTTCAGGGAGTTGTAGAGAGCGATGAGGTCTCCCCTGAGCCTCCTCTTCTCCAGGCTGAACACCCCCAGCTCCCTCAGCCTCTCCTCACAGGACTTGTGCTGGAGTCCCTTCACCAGCCTGGTTGCCCTCCTTTGGACCTGCTCCAGGACCTCAATCTCCTTCCTGAACTGAGGGGCCCAGAACTGGACACAGGACTCGAGCTGTGGCCTCACCAGGGCTGAGGACAGGGGCAGAATCCCTTCCCTGGACCTGCTGGCCACGCTGTTCCTGATCCAGGCCAGGATGCCATTGGCCTTCTTGGCCACCTGGGCACACTGCTGGCTCCTGTTCAGCTTCCTGTCAATCCAGACTCCCAGGTCCCTCTCTGCCTGGCTGCTCTCAGCCACTCTGTGCCCAGCCTGGAGCTCCCCATGGGGTTGTTGTGGCCAAAGTGCAGGACCCGGCACTTGGCCGTGTTGAACCTCATCCCGTTGGAATCAGCCCAACTCCAGTCTGTCCAGGTCCCTCTGCAGAGCCCTCCTGCCTTCCAGCTGATCCACACTCCCCCCCAGCTTAGTGTCATCTGCAAATTTGCTGATGATGGACTCAATCCCTTCATCTAAACCATCAGTGAAGATATTAAACAGAACTGGGCCCAGCACTGATCCCTGGGGGACACCACTGGTGAGCGGCCGCCAACTGGATCAGCACCGTTCAGCACCACTCTCTGGGCCCGGCCCTCCAGCTAGTTCCTAACCCAGCACAGAGTGCCCCTGTCCAAGCTGTGGGCAGACAGCTTTTTCAGGAGAATGCTGAAAGTTTCTGTAAGAAACAGAACACGTTGTCAGCTTGGCTGAAGACTGAAGAAATGCACATGCCCGGAGAAGAAGAGGTGAAAAGTTTACATAGAAAAAGACCTTTGCTTCATTTTTACTTCATCCCCATGACCCTCACAACCACCACCAGGTGACACTATGCAAGTGCAGGAGGGAGGAGATTATGAAAATGACCTCTTGGGGCTAATTTGAATACAAAGCGGGAGTAGGTGATGCCTATGTATGGGTGTATTGCGAAATCCAATAAATATGTAAAACTTCAGTGTATATAAAAAAAGCCTCATTGCAAAATTGGGGCACACGGATTTCAGAGGAATTATCGCCTTGTGAGCCCAGCACTGAATAAACATACCCCTCTCTAGAACTTTCCAAGTTGTAGAGACATTTTCCACAAGTCAGTACCACCCAGTCTCTCCCTGGAGCAGTTCACAAACTGCTTTGTGCAGGTGAAGGAACACAGACAGGGTCTCAGCAAGGATCATGCAGACACAACACAATCAGCAGAGTGCTGGACACAAATGTCAGCCATCACAGACCTTGTTTCCTTTGTCCACAGAAAATGCAGATTGATGACTACTGCCATATAAAGCCCCTTATATCAGTGATACACTGCTAGAATGGGATTTTCATAAGTACTGACAGTAGTTTGGAAAGTTTTTTGAACTGCATATTGCTGTTGTAGGAAGAATAAGGGCTGGGACTGTATTCTGATTTCCAGAGAGAGATACAGGACTGATTTTTTGCCCTCTTGCTTCCCAGTAAAACATTTAATACCTTTAAGCCTGTAATAATACTCTGTGTTGCAACACTACCATCCCATATACTTTAAAGCTGTTCAAAAGACCACCTAGGATGCAAACAAACTGATCTTCATTACCATTTTTCTCTAAGATTTAAATATTGGATGGAAGCAGGACCAGACATCTCACGGCAATTTTATACCAGGAAGTCCACTGAAGACATTACTAATTACACAGCAGTTAGATCAAGATCAGCTCTCAGGGCAATTTTATTGATTTCCTTGTTCTATTTCAGATTCCTGACACTCATTCCTCACTGACTTAGCAACAGTGAAAGTAATGGTCAGAGTTAATACCTAGAAAAGCTAGACAGAGAGAGAGACTTCCCTCACATGCAGCATAGCAAAATGCCTCTGGAGTAAAGCAGACATCTTCATTGCTAGATGCAGTAAGGAGGTTTGTAGATTGTCATCTTTCAAACAGAATTTCATTATTATACTTTCCAAATCATATTCCACCTGTAAACACATTTCTCAAGGACTTGAGGTATCATCCACAATTCTGTTCCCCTACAGCAACTTGCTTAGGACTCCAGTAACTGATATTTCATAACTGACTGAACAGTCCCGATAGCGTAGGATGTTTTTCTGCAGTGTGGCTGATCATGAACATAGTTGCTTTTGAACAGATAAGATAAATAGAACAGATAAAGTTTGCCATCTAGAGGAACTGTACAGAAATCCACTTTTCTTTTCTCTGAATCTCTTCTTGTAGTTATTCATGTGAGCATGAGCAGGCCAACAAAAGCAAGTGAAGCATTTTGGTATTGATCATAACCAGCCAACTACTGAAGAGATTTAAACAAGGTGATAGAAAAGCCTGACTTCAATTTGCTTTTATTGCCATCCAACTTCTCCTATATCTTGTAGAAGGAACCCTGTTCCATCTGGCCCCAGAAATACTCAACAGTGGTGTCCCCTTCCAGCCGCTTTATGTGCAATAAAGAGAAGGGACAGCAGAGGGGTGAATCTCTGCCCTGACATTTTTGTAGTCTGGATTTGCAATCTGGAGGATGGACAAGATTCACCCCTTTAAGTCCTGGAAAACCTGAGTTATTCTGTGGTCCAATGAAGCCCTGTGGATGTTTCCAAGACATGAGCTGTTCCTCTTTAGCAGAGCTTACCACTCCCAGTAGTGACACACGATTAAAAAGCTTGGAGCACAATTCCCTCATCTGATTCAAGAAACTGAAATACCAGCTTTTTCAAGGACATCATCCACCGCTCTTCACAAAAAAAGTCTTTTGACCATGGAGAAGGTCAAAGACATCCTGCCCCATTCACCTGTAGATAAATGGAAATACTTAAGTCCCATGACCTGTGAGTGTTTTTATCTCAAAAAGCAGAGAAAACACCCACTTAAGCAGCCTTTAGAGCCAGATCTGTAGCAGGATGGGTCCCAGATCACATCTTAGCCAAGATCTTTCACTACTAAGATCTCAGCTCTGAGTAACCTACCCTCTGACACAGGTTACTCAGAAGATAATAGGGCTGTGAAGTGCCCCACACCTAGCTGAAAAGGGCAGAGCAAGCAAATGAGAGATGCAGGTGAAACAGCAGGTTATGGGAGAACTGCTTCAGCTGGGAGCATAGGAATAAGAGGGGATCGAGGCCACAAGGTACTGAGCTGCCTGGAAAATGCAGTTGATAAAGCAAGGTTAAGGTGGTACAGCTGTAAAATGTCACAGGCACTTTGGAGTCCCTGGCTGGGAGTCCCAGAGCAGCTGCACATGGCTCACTCACCAGGTGAAGCTTGTGGGACTCCCAACGCTGCAGCAGTGGCGGGATGAGGGGGATGGAGTGGAAAGGAAGTGACCAGGGTGGGTAGGCATAAAGGTGCATGGGCAGCAAGGCCAAGAAAAATCAGTTCTGCTCTTCAGGTGAAAGCAAGCTGCCCTGCCTGTCTGCAATCTAGTGGAGGCTGGTGTGCCACACACCCTCATCAAGCACGCAAGGAGACTCCCGGTGACTTTCTCTTGCATAAGAGGGCCTGAGGTGAGCACGGGCACGCAGCACCCTGGTGCAGTTCTTATCCAGGCACAGGGAGAGGCACAAGATCACTGACACGTTTGTTAAGATGCCTCAATTCCAGACCCAAGCTTCCACCTTGGGTGCAGATGCTTCAAGGAGATGCTGGGAGACTGAGCATCACTGGATGGAAAGCAGTATTTCCTTCTAGCTTGGGGCACAGCAGGGTAAAAGAATAAGCAGAGTTTTACATTAATTTCCGTTACATTTGGGAGGGAGGACTTGGTAGAATTAAGCAAATAGCTCTGTTCTTTTTCTTTGGAGATCAAAAGGCGTTTTGCTTTTTACAGAAATTAAAAATAAAAAAATGTCTTCTGTGCTTTTGCCTTTTCACAGGCACACTGAAATCAGAAGTCATGTATTTGTGGAAATCAATGAGATGCTGCTGGCTTACACCAGGGATGAATGTGACCGACTGTGAGCTTGTCAACCCTCAGGCTAAGGGATGACATCAGTTCAGGGACTCTTCTGAGTTCACTTTTAGGGATCAGTGTGGTCAATGCAATGAACTGTAATTTTTAGCACTGGGGTGGCATACCTCAGGAACTATACATAATTTCTGAATTACCACTCCTTTGTGTTGGGAAGCTGGTGACAATTAGATGAGTCCCCAGTGCAGTGATGGCCTGATAAGTTACCCACCCTGCTGTACCCTATTGTTTAATCATACCTCACTCCTGTTAACGAGACTCATTTATCTCTCAAGTTTCATACTACTTCCTTCTTTACTGAGATTCATGGTGAAAGAAAGAGAAATGCTGCTAATTGATCCCCTTCAGGTGACATTATCTCTTGCAAAAGCATCAATCAGGGGTGGTAAACATCTGCTTGACAAGAATTTTCTTTTTTATATTCCACCTTGGAAATCTTAAGAACACCTAAAGTTCTGCTGATAAAGGATGTGCAATGTGCAGCCTTCATCTGAGAAATTAGAAGTAGAGGGAAAATGGTGATACAAATTTCTCACATCTCTGGTGGCTTGATGGTGATTTTAAGACCTAGTTGACCAGACTGGCAAAACTTTTTCATCAGCAACTGCCCTTTGAACATTAACTTTCCTTTGTATATGACTCTGAACCCAACATTTGCAACAGCCTGTGTTCATGGCTGTGTCAGCATGTGTCAGCTCACGGATGACAAAAGTTTCCAAGCTCAGCTATTTATTGAAAGAGCAAGAAAGGAGCAATCACCTTGGTCCTTGGCCCATCAGTTACTTGACAGACAGAGAAACACAGGGAGAAAAGCAGTAGAACTCACTGATGGTGGCATTTAGGCTTGTGAAGAAACAGACTGACTGCTTTGGTCCTCCAGGAAAGTAGTTAATGCTGATTTCAGACCCAGATAGAAAATTATCCTGACTTTCATACTGAAAGAGTTATGTGTTTTAAAAGAGAGGTTTTCCTGGGTTCAGGCCCTGAGAGCACTCTCAGTCCTCTACTGCCCTGAGCAGCCTCCCAGGGACCACCACTATCCCTGCCCAGCTCCAGGGACCCAGCTCAGCTTTGTCTGAGTGCCCCATCCTGCCCTCCCTTATGCTTCAATGGGCTGGACCTGGTAACATTTCCTTTTGCCTGCTGGCAGTGAAAAAGCTCATTAACTGCTTTCAAGTGCAGTTAATTAAGTTAATTAGGAAGTGGTATCTGCCTAAACTTTCAGAGGTACTTGGACTGTATGGATATTTGATTGTTGGGCTGTTCAATCAACCTGATTTTTCCTGAGTGTTCAGCTAGTACTCTAGAAAATTGAATTCATTAGGTATCAAAATTGGATATACAGAAAAGGAATGCTTCAGTCACAGAGCAGCTTTCTGAATATTATGAAGATCCCTTTAGCCCATACTGAGGGAAGCAAATACAATTACCTACCACATTCCAGAGGAGAGGAGTTTAATTCTGCTTCTGACTTCAGTCAAAGACTTCAACCACATTCTAACATTCCAACAATGTATTAGATACACCCTCCAAGCCCAAAACTAGAAACATTTTTCCTTCAAAAAGGGGGAATCGGACAGTAAGTCAGGGGTAATAGACTTATACCCTGAACTCAGTGTAAGGCTTCACTTAAAATTAAATTCAGGGCCGGTCTTTGAGTAGCAAAAGTGGATGTAGTACAAATGAGTCTCTAAACCCATGGATTCATTCTTATAATAATGTAACATTTTGGCTTAGCTTGCCAGAGAAATTGTACCTACATGAACTGCATGACCCTTCTCACTCCTTCGCCACAGGAGCGGATGGAGAATGCTGTTCAGCTCTGTAGCACAGGAAAGCAATTTGTTGGGCTCTCTGGTTTAAATCTCCTTGCATTCAGCAAGGAATATTTGAAGTCACTCATCATATTTCTCACTGGAGAGGAAGGTTTGAGGACTGTAGCACAGGATGTATTAGGAGAGATGGAGTAGATTTCTTCAGCCTGAAGAAGAGAAAGCAAGGGGTAGGGTGTATGACTACCTGCAGGTGGTGGGTAGAGAGAAGATTAGAAAAGTTCACAGTGGAAGGATAAGAGGCAACCGCCAGAGGCTGGATTTCTGAGAGGATCTAAAGAAAGGTTTTGTCATGAGAAGGGTGAAAACGCACAGGAAGAGGTTGTCCAGAAAGGTTGCTGGAGATATTCAGAACTTGACTGGATACAGCCTTGAGATTTAGTCCTGAAGCTTGGAGCAGCAGGACTGCTAGGAGCTTGAGCTCCCTTAAACAGTTACCCTAACACTGACAACTTGATAACCAAGAGGCTAACCAGAAATTAGTGCACATTAATAGCACTGAAAACAAAATGAATTCACATAAAACCCATCATACTAATTTAGAAAATGTTATGAAGTTGCTATTGCTTTGCAACATACTTTTTGGTGATCAGCAGAGAAAACAACTAGTTTATAATGAAAAAGGAATTACAGCGAAGTCTGTATCATTGCAGTCTGATGACGTTTGTGTTCAAGTTTTTTTTCAGACAGAAATGACAAATAGTCAAAAGTCCAAGGGGAAAACTCACTTTTAAGGCAGCATTTCCCAATTCCCAAATCCATTCATGAATTTGTAGCCACATTTCCATTTGGATTTCTGGGCTCATGGCTCCTATTGCCCTAAGGACACCAGGGAGTCACAGTCTCTTGTTCTACTGACAGCCTCTTAAGAGGTTTCATCTCCTGTGTTTTTCATGAACACATATCCTCTTTCTGACAGCTGCAGTTATTACTTCCACAGAAAATCCAGGTTAAGAAAGGCTGAGTGTATATCAAAATAATGCCAGTGTCAAGAGGTCAAAAATCATGATGTTTCCGAAACAGTAAGTCTTGCTACAGCTGGAGAGCTTTTCAGATTTTCATTGCAAGATTAAGGTCAGAAGTTTCATCTTTCTGAGAAAAAGTACATCCCTTTGTGAGGCTTCTCCCTCCCAGTTCTGCATCCAGATATGATTTTAAGGTCCATGATTTTAGAATTTACTTTGCTGTGCAACTACTTTGATCAGTAGCTTTATTGCCATGTCCATATCCAGCATGAGATTCTTTTTTCAAGAAGCTGACAGCAACATGATTTCAGTGACTTTTATCCAGGATGTGGCAGTTGGTGGGCTGCAGTAACAAGAAGTGGTAGGATGAACTATGGTATGGAGCTTTTCAAACCTTGAATTTGCTTTTATTTATATTAGTGCATTCCAGAAGGCTTAGATAATTTTATTTAGTTTCATTATTCCCTTTAATTTTCATTTTCATGTTCTTTCTAAAGTGAATTTTTATGTTCTCCTTGTCTATAGAAAATGCTGTAAACAGCAAAATATCCCGTTATTTCATTACTTTTTTCCCCCCAGTATTTCACTGCATTCTGTCACTTAACATCTAATACCACTTTGCCACTCAATCTCTACCTGTTACTTGCACCATAAAGCTTATTACAAAAGACTTCACATACTTAAGGAAATATAGTAACATGGGCAGTTTGTGCATATGATAAGGGAATTTCTTTCCAGCAAGCATTCTTCTCCACACACAAGATAATGCCTGACTGCATGCCTCCCTGCTAACTGTGGAATCACTATGGATTTTCTTTTCATTGACAAATGTCATGCATGGCCATTTCAAATCAGAAATCGGTGTCTTGTTCAGGCTTTTTCAAATCTAAATCCTTCTTACAAAATACGAATTATAATTTAAAAAATATTTTGGCCGTCAGTATTTTGGGGCTGTTGGATGAAATGAGAAGAAATAAAACTCAGGGTAAAATGACCCTTCTAATCCAGATGTTATTTGAAGCAGATTTTTTATTTAGTAGAAGTGCAAATAAATATGCTAATTGCAATGCCTGACAATCTCATCTAGATTATATGTAGTTTCTTAAATACATGACTACTTAGCCTCTTAAATACATGATTGCTGGCTTGTATTGGTGTTGCATTTAGAAAAAAGGTCTGGTAGGAATACACTTGCATTTTTCGTAATGATTCATGCATGCCTCTAATACACACAGCTCTCAGTTTTGCTTGACTAATTTAACCAGTTGTTTCAGGTTACCCGCTCAATGAAATGTCAGATTCTCTCTTCCTCAACACATTCTTCACTTTGAACACCAATAGCTCTGAATCATGTTGCACCACTGGGAAAGGCATGCAAGTTTGGAATGACCCCATAACACCAGTACCTGACAACATAAAATCACGTGAGAACTTGACAAAGCTACCCCTCAGATAAAACTGTGCACAACCACATAACGAAAGGTCCTTCAAGCTCAGCAACCTAAATTAGCAATGTCTACTGGCTTTTGATTGTTCTGGCTACAATATACAACTCTGATGCTACAGCACAGACCGGTAGTGGCAGTTTTCAAACAGTGTCTCTGTGACAAATTTTGAGTGGGGCACAGTGGAACCAGGTCACACATTGTCTGGAGAGAGACAGGGGCCCCAGGTCCTGGGTCTGTGTTCCTGGGATACTGAGGAACTGATATGCTCAGAGCTCAGCCAGCATAGTTGTTGTAAGGTGTGTGAGGAAAGAGAGAAGCTATAAAGTTGCATTACAGAACTTTATCCTGCACTTCTACATGTCTGAGAAATCATTCTGTTTAAAGGTAGAGCAGCTGTTTGTTTGTCAGGGGTACTGATGTGGGTCTGATAAAAACAGGAGGTGCCATATCCTGCAGTCCCTCAGAAAAAAAGTGACTGCCTTGTTCTGTGTATTGTCCAAAACTAAAAATAAAATACCTTACACCATTTAGAATTCTTGTGCTTGTACACATATGTACATATGAGAAGATGCAGTTTGGTTTTTTTTTTTTCTAATTGACTAGAAATTACTGAGGAACACTGCAGCTTTTCACAAGTACTGACTGACAGATAAAGCAACTCGGAAAGCCTCTTTTCAAGCACAATAAATCATTACATTGAGATCTGGAGAGCAAATCAAACACAGCAATCTAGTATTCTTGTTCCTTAAAACAGGAAAATGACAAACATTTCACATAAGTCAAATTCGTTTCCATTGCTGAAAGAAACTTTTTGAATATGTTAGCAAATACAAAGGCTCTAAGAATAAGAAACAGCCCAAAACATTTTGCCTTGAGAAATAATAACAGCTCACAAACTTTTCAACAGCTTTACTTGATTCATCTATTACAAATACTAGAAAACAACAGACTTGGCATTAGATCATGGCTAGCTTTCCAAACAGCCTCATGGAAAACACAGCCCTCTCAGAAACCAAAAGCTAATTCCACTTCTAGACCGAGGAACAATCTCTGCATTAGCAATCCTGACCAGAGTACTTAAATCTAGATGGGACACTTACCTCTGATAAAAGCACAAGACAGGGGCAAAGATGGAATATACTGGTTATCTAGGAGAAGCTGATGTTGATGTTCAGTTTTGCAGTGTGCTGATAAGTTTTGGTTGGAAGTCTGGAATAGATTGGCTCACAGAAGTAACTGGGTTTTAACACAGAAATCCACCTAATCATTTGTGATACAAGCAAGGCAGGAGGCTCTTCACTTGAGACCAATATAATTTCAAATTTGCCATGAAACAGCTGTTCTAAATGACATTATCTGATTTCTCACATTTTTTCTTACTTGCAGGTGTCTGAGAAACCCTGAACAATTTTCAGTGGCAAATGCTACAACATACATTTGTTTGTCCCCTTTGCCCACCCTACCTTTGCCATGGTCTGTTCCTCAACAGCACAGCTCGATTATCATCCTTGCAAGATGACTTCACAGCACCAGCAGAAAAATTACTAAATTGTTCTGTGAAACATATTTCTGGGATTATTACAGAGAGGCTTCTTATGTACCTCTGCACCTGACAGTGGTGCTCGAGGATGCCCCAGGCCAGCCTCCCTAAAATCTCTCCCTGTCCACAGTCCTAAGTGAGTCACTTTGCTCCTTATGCAGGGTACCTACCTATTTTCTTTTTCACTGGAAGTGACCCACTGCCACCATCACACTGAGTGAGCAGCAAAGTAAGGTAGTTGACATGAAAGGTAGGGAGGAGAGGCCTCTTAAATGTCCCCTTGCTTAAGAGGCACCTCTCTGTCAGTGACTTACTCTGACTTCTCTGAATGCAGTCTATGGCCTGAGGATACCTGCCTGTGTCCTTTCTTTCCTAAAAAAAAATAAAAAAAAAATTTACAAACTGAGTGGTAAAGGCAGGTGTATCACTACTTTCTTTTAAATTTTGACTGTAGGAGATGCTACTTCCCTCTCCCTCTTACATTTTTTCCTTCTCATGTGACCTTACAGCTGGTGCACTTACAGCTGGTGCAACTGATTGACGAAGTCAAAAATATGGGTTCATTTTCACTTGTGCCTTTGAGGACTGAAACTCGTGTCTCCCCTAATGACCCATTCCAATACATGCTTGGGGCACTCTCCCTTACTCTTGATGAAGTTCCACCTTATACTTAAACAGATGGCAGCTGCAGGAAGGATGCAAACCTTTGTAATATAGTCACATGCTCAGTGGAGAGGAGAAGCACTCTGCCTTCTCCTCCCTTATCCAAGGCTGCAACTAACTTTGTCCAAGCAGCTGCCTCATGACAGTTGTATAATCAGAGACAGGGACATACCCACATCTTTCACCTCCATAGGAGTGACCTCCCTGTTAGATTACAGAGTTGTGTTCTTCTGACCCCTCCCAGCTCCCGTGAATTCAAAAGAGCATGAATGAGTAGCTGGGAGTCACATGCAGATCCTGCCTCACTGTGCCCATGTCCCAATGAATCACAGATCATTTCTGTGTAACCTTCATGAGGAGGGGAAAAGCCTCCCTGTGATTATCACACACACTGAGGCCTGTGAAGTCCCCAGTCTCGCCTATTGATGGGTTAGGCAGTAGAGGAAGATGGTGTTGGATTCCTCCAGGCAGAGGGGAGGGAAGGGAAATGAACCTTCTCTTCTCCAACACCCTGGGTGAGAGATATAACTTCTGTATAACAGAGATGATTTTGACAGCACATATCTGGACATATAATGAAAATAGTAATTAATGAACTTTGTGCAGTACCTGAGCTGATGGTGCAACCGATTGACAGACAGAGACTGTCAGCACAACAGCTGGAGGAACACCTCACCTGTGAGTCCCAGCAGTGATGAGATATCCCTTCAGTCCTGAGCCACATGCTCATCCTGTGAGCCCAGCTGTCAAAACACCTCCAGTCAGAACTTAGCATCTCATGAGCTCAAAGGTCAAGAACGTGACCACCACCAATAGACATGTCAAACACAGTGTGTATTTTATTGGTTTCGTTTCTAAGAGAGTTAAAAAACAGACTGAAGAAGAAATGCATACCATAATCTTTACAATTTATGAACAAAAATCATGTTTTTATGCAGTCCTTCCTTTTGATTTGCGTATACTCTTGAAAGCAGGGTGACCCAAAATTTTGACCATATTTTCAAGAATGACATTGAAAGTATATAAATCACAAACCATATCTGAAATATCATAGCCATATCACAGAGTAAGTTCAGAGCCTTCTCCTAAAAATGCTGATTTCTGTTCCTGATTTCATCTTCCTGGATATTATTAGACCTTGTCATAATCACCATTTTTGCTTTGAGATTTGAGGAGTTAAGTCCCACAGAAATGGGAATGTATTTGCATAATTACTTGCAAGGAAATATGGACTTAATTTTCAAATATGAAGAGGACTTTCTACATCCAGCATTCTGGAAATACTGTATTAGGTAAATTACTTATCCATATAAGGTAAACATATTTCTGTAAGTAGTCCAAAGATTTAATTTTGCAACAGTGGGTGTACTTACATGAAAGCCTGCATGCATATGCAATGGTCTTTTTCTATATATTCTGAAGACTGAGAATTATTTCAGTGTAATATAGATATCATTTCAAAGTGCTTATGCCCTTTTCACTACTGCAATATTTGCATTGGCACTGTGCAAAATTTCTTCTTTCTCTGTTTTTTGTTTGTTCGTTTGTCTGTTTTTTACCTTCACGTTATGGTAAGGATGTTCTTCCTAAAACTTACAGAACATGCCATTTAAAAGTGACTCTTCCTACTTCAAGATTTTCCACAGAGTTTTGGCACTGAGAAGAATGTGTCTTCATTGATGGTAAAACGTATCAATACTGGGGGGAACACTGCTCTTACTAGAAGGGAAATATTATCTCTTGTTGAGATTAAAGATTCCTCATGCCTCTTCCATCAATCTGGAGTGCTGTGACATTTCCTATCACTGTATCACAAGGATGTTCCTTCTGGGAAATGCACAGAAAATACTAATGAGAAGGTTCATACGTTAGAGAAAATATTTTTTTTTCTGCTGTAAAATGACAAAATTATTCTTGATCTAATATTACTAAGCCACAACAGAGAGAAAGTGTAATTGACTGTAAATAATAGGTTAAAATGACCAAGCATGACATTTTTAAAGTTCAAATCCTCTCATCTTTAGTTATCATATGTTGCATTAAGGCTATTCACAAACAGTATTTGTCAAGCCATTGTGTACCCAAAGTGACTTATTTTGTAGTAAATCCAATAAAAAGTGAAACAGAGCTTGCTGAGGTTTGCTTTCAATTTCCTTTTCTAACTTCTGTGACATATTAAACAAATGACATACTGGTGAGGTGAAGAGAACAGAGCAAAGAACCAGAGATCACCTGAAGCTCAGAATACAGCAGGTCTCTTCATATTAAATTTGCCAGAGCTGCGCTGGCTTTCTATCCAACAAAACATTGTTCTGCATAACAGAAAGGCAAAGAATGAAACAGTGAAGAGATTTAGATACCAGGAAACTGCTTTTCAAGGTTCCAAAAAGCCTGCTCATTACAACATCAGATAATTGACAATTAGACAGATAAAATCCCTGCATTTCAAAGCAGACACCAAGGAGCAGCCCTCTGAAGGGCACAACTCTCAAAACTGATGCTCAGTTTACATACATTTGAAACACCTCTCTCTTTCCATGTATTTTATGGCAGGTTGTAAGGAACAGGTAATGTCTCTTCTCATTTCCATTACAAAGCTCTGCTGAGAGACTAGCAAGAGTCTGTTCCAGCTGAAGTGAGTAAAACCAGTTCTTCAAAAGAATAAAAAAAAAAAAAAAAAGAAAGAAGAAATCAGTTAAGAAAAAACAAAACAAAATATAAGGGAAATTAAAAAAGACCATTTTTGCATTCTGATTCACAGATTTGGAGATGTGCTTTCCTTTTCTCATTGTAGGACACTCTGAGGTAGTTGCTACCCTTGCAGAATGACTGTTGACCAAGGCTTTCACAAAGCTGCCTGCTCCCCCTCCAGGGATATCCTCAAACAAGTCAAGGATTGCTTAAGCCAGAAGCACTTTCACACACTTTGAGCCAAAATTGCCCCAAGGAAGACCTAAATCATGCTGGATGAGGGTTCTGATGGTGCTTTTAATAGGGTCAAAATTTCACTTCTGAAATGGATGTAGAGCAGCTATTATAAGAGAATTTCCTCTTCCAGAAGGAATTCCTAGAAGCATGAAATTGCCCTGTGGCTGACTGAACATATTTTATGGGTCATAAAACACGTGGCCTCAGTGTGTTCAGTCGTTCATTACATTGACTTTCCATGTGGTAGTTTGGCTGGAGTTTTGGTTTCGGTTGCTGTTTGTTTTGGGGTTTTTTTCTGTTGCTTCCCCCCCCCCCCCCTCTTTTTTTCTTTTTTTTCCCCTGTGTGGCTTTATTTATTTATTTATTAGTTTTCATGATAATTCATACTTGAGACTAAGTCCTAGGTTTCAGACATTTGCTCTCAGAAATCAGAAAGCATGAGTTACATTCCAGACTAGGGAACTCAAAAGCCTTTTAAGAAGGACATTACCAAATACACAAGTAGTAAGAAAAAAAAGTACTTAGACCTGTTTGGTATGGAGAAGCATTGTACCTTTCAAGAGTTCCCTTAAGTAGCTATCAGAGACTGTTGCGGATAAACAAAGTGTGCATAGACAGAAATACTGTATTAGCTGAAAATTCTCCAATTAAAAAAAATGTATTATCATCCACAAACATGGAAGGAACAAGTGCATGGGAAGTCACCACATAAGATAAATCAAATGGAAAAGTAGCAAATGGAAACAAGAGACAGAAGTTGAGAACAAATGGATGAAATTGCTTCACAGGGCATTTTTGTAGATGGCATACTGAATCATCATAGATCTTTGTGTCTTTTTGGCATCCTCACATAATTTCCAAAGAGTGAGGCACAAAGTTCCCAATAAGAGTTCCCTCTTCTCCAGCACTTTCAGATTGTTTGTATATCACTTTTGGTTTAATTTTTGAAAAGCTGAATGGACTGCTACTCTCATGCCACTCTCCCACTGTTCCCTTCCCACCCACGTTGTTTCTAAAACATGTCCTACATCCTCTCTCCCAACTGTGGTTTTAACAAAGCAACAGAAGGAAGTAGTGTATGGCTGTGTTTACTTTCCTTCGTTGAGATGTGGGTTTCTGACAATGATGTTGGGCTTGTTTTGGGAGTCATCCACCAGTAAAACTTGATCAAACCTGTTGTATTCTGAAGCAATTGAGCAAAATAGAATTATGGCTGCTGTAACCTAATCACAAGCAAAAACACGTAGGTGAGCTGTAATTATCGAGGGTTCTGCAATCTGATAACATTTACAGCAAACAGAAAATTAAGAGACATAAACCAGAGGCATATGGGTGGAAGCTTTTCCTTCTTTTTTGAATAACTGACTACTAACTTTTCCCTGGAATTCCATACCAATCTCATCTCTGCCAGAGAATCTATCCTGAACATTTTTCTTCTCCAGATGCCGGGGGCTGAATTTCTGTATTCTCCTTCAGCACTGGAAGCACTTGAGACCCAACTGACAAAATATCTGGAAAGGATGAGTGCAAGGGCTGGTTCATCAGGTATATGCCAAAGTTTGTCTGAAAAAGGCAAAATATTTATTGAGAAGAAAGTAATCAGATCTATGGAGGATCTCACAACCCAGATATGTTTAGAAAAACAATATTGCTTTAAGAGTAAGGATGTACTATCTCCATGTAATTAAGAATATTTTAAGCTAATTAACTATAATAGAATGGTAAACAAAAGCTAAACTCATGCAATTCAAGAAAAATACCTTAAGTAAGTGGATAAATAATGTAGTATTTCATCATGAGTTCTAAAGTATCATATATGTAATTTACACTCCCTCAGTCTTGTCATTTAATGACTGTTCTGGCTTCTTGACAAATACAGGTCATAAATTATCACACATAAAGGCTAGGCAGTATGAGAATGCATGTATGTTCAATCAGTGAAGAAAAGTCTTGCATTTTCTACCATGAATTATTCACTTTGTTAACAGAACTTTGCCCTGTCTAGTGTTTGGGAATTTTCCTTCTTTTGTTTTTACGGATATTTTACAGAAAATATTCAAAAGGTTTGTTGTATTAGGACTACAACCTGTTAGCTGTCATTACCTGTGAAGAAATTCCACATATATATTAGAAAAATATGTTCTTGTGATACTGAGTAATGAAGAAGAACAGAATAACCAGTTCACCCTCTTACCATACAACCCTTCCAAGTACCAAAAAGCTGATCTGAGTGTCTGCACTCTTATGTCTGTTAATCTTAACAAACATATGTGGGTTGAATATTACAGTTGTAGCTATGAACAGCTGGGTGTGATCTGGAAATGTCACAGTAAGAGATTGGTGTAGTTTTGCCATTTTGTTTTCCAGCAGTGGGGAATTTAGAAATCTTCAAGAAACAAGACTTGCAATCTCATAATAATGTATTCAAAGAATTAGATGATATTTAGTTAAAGAAATATGCACAGTAAGAAATAAAAGAATGCTGATGTCTATGTTAAATTGGTAATTCATTTATATACTTCAAAATGTCCCTGTTCTTCAAACTGAGAACCACGGAAATCCACTACTAATTTTATTGTCTTTTTTTCACATGTTTCAATAAAAAATATTTTGTTTTGATAGGCTACATCTAAAATGTACCATTTACTCCAAAGCACGAAGTAAATAAACAAGCAAATTAAATTAATTTGGTATTTCTGCAAAAAAATTTAAAGAAAAAACTCTATCCTCCTTCTTAATTTCCTGATTACATTTACTGCCATTGTTCAGATCGATCACCTTGAAATTGAAGAAATTACTTTTAAATCAGGTTTTGTAAAAAATACTAGGTAAAAGCAATTGCCATATATTAAAAAAATGGGTTTAGGTGAATTTAAGGGAGCATACTTGACAGACTAAATATAAAGGCAGTATGTTTTCTCCTATTCTTGCACTGTATAATTAGGTAAAGATCCAGCAATAAAGTGAAATGAAACAGACTTTAGCCTCTGAAGAATTAGTGAGAGAGAAGGCTGAGACAAAATCCCAAGAGAGATGCTATAAAGCAGTGATCTACCCAAACATGGCCTCAGCCCCTGAATTTTGGTCCTTCTATTTCATTTGTAATCCTAAATATTATAAAGAAAAATAACTCTCAGTCAGAGTTTTTTTTCTCTATCCCTATTATTCCTTAATATCACTGGCATTTCACATATATTGGTTATGAACTGGAATGGATCAGGCGTATCCTATTAATGACACTTTCTTGATACCTGTGACCATAATGGTGTCAACACTGGTGGACACCAAGCAGATCATTATGATCAGTGTTCTAGATCAACCATGATGCTAAAATAGTAACTGTTTCATTTAAAATACTAAATTATTTTTCCTAGTGCCAAAATGACAGCTGCCATAATGTTATTGTTTTAAAAAATTAGGTACTCATAAACCAGATATTATAAAATGAGTATTAGTCCATCACATTTCACAAATGAAGAAATTTTATAACTCATCCATGTAACTAAACTTATTTGATACATGAGAAGGACTTATTTACACTTACTGTACTGATATCTTGATTTATCTCAAAATGAGACTAAAATAGATGTGGGCAGATAGGTCACTGTGGAGAAAAAACCCAATCTTACTAAGTATTTTAAACCACTCAAAATTATGTAAGAATAGGTATGTGTGAATACATCTTCAGGTGTTCTCAAATACTATTTATTCAAATACTATTTATCAGACTTGCTCTGATTTCATATCTGAAGTTTTATAGTATTTTTTTTCAGTGTTGAGACTAGGTGGTGCCTAAGGAGTTTCAAGGTGAAAGCTTGATGGTATACTGATGGCATACATATTGTGGTACTAATACCTGCTTGGAATTGTTGTCCTCTTTCTTTTGTGAATATTCTTAAAACCAAAATTCAGCTTGTGATTTCCAGACTTTGACTTAATATCTATTAAGTAATTTTCCTTGTTTTTTCAGTTATGATAAATATTGACTCAGCAAATACTGATAGTAGTATGCCTTCTCCAGTAACCACAGGGCTGTGCTCCCTGCCATTTCAGCTGTTTCAAAAGAAAGATAAAATGTAGAAATTGGCCTTTCACTGTTGAAAAATGAGGCTTTCAGACACAGAGATTACAGCCTGGAGAGTTATTACAATGAACAGCATAATCTCTCTGTGCTGTTGATACGTCTTCCTGGCTTCAAGGGCAATATAATGTGCATGTAAACTCCCCAGAAACCACCAAGAACTGGGCAGGGAGTGATGGCCTGTGAGTTCTGTGGCTTTATCAGCTTGATCTTCTCTTGGCAGCAGGCACTCTTCCCATCACTCTTACACTTCACAAGTTAAAAATACTCATAAAGCTTCTTGATTAGTAAAAAGCACAACACTTCACTGCTGGGGAAAGAGATAAAACATACTTATTCTTGCCAATGGTGAATCATATGATAGTCATCACACTCACTTGAAGGAGGAGCTATAAAATGTTGTCATTCTTGCATGTTGTTTCAAGTACATTTACTGGAACAACAGTAATATCCACTGCTTAGATATCCACTGACAAAGAAATACACTAGGTGAAGTATCTTCTTTTGTAAGACAGAAGCCTGAGGTGCTACATCTGACAAAGACTGAGATGAGATGAGATGAGATGCCTTTAAGCTACAGCACCTAAACAATCGATTAAGTCACTTGGCAGGGAAAATTCCCTGCTAGAATGTGTAACAAGCATATCAATGACACTGCATGGTGAAACTTAGCTTTGGATGAGTGAGTTTTGGATTCTGACCCTGGATGTAGCTCTCATCTGCCTTCTCCCAACACATTAATTTACCTGTTCAAATTTGCTCCTTTTATTTATACAATAACATAACCTCCTCCCCATGAGAGACAATTGGGAGAGACAATTATATTATTAAGCTGACTTTCTTTTTAAGTAAGGGTGCTTTATGAGCTCTGGATTCACCACTTACTAGTAAAACCTCACAAAATGGGAGATTGGAATTATTCACTTTCAACATGCTGATTTTTCATATTAGAAAAAAGGGAAAACATTTAACTCTGTGTAAAAAACTACCACCTTGTTCTCTTGAAGATATCTGGACATCGGAATGTTTCCCTAAGGTTTGGTTTTCCCTTGTTCTACCTTAAATGAACACATTTTTTCAGTTCAGCCACCAATGAGAAAATAGTACCATCTTATTCCAGAGATCTATAAATTTCAGCAATCGCTGTTTGCAAATGTTCATCTTTGGATGAGAAGCATCACATAGTGTAAAGCTCTGAATTACTATGAAAATTGTGATAATGATGCATCAGATAAAAGAAGTAATTTGCTATCCTTGCTAACATTTCAGTAAGCAATCCAAAGGCAGGTGTGTAATTTTGCAGGGAAAGAAGCTCTCCCAAGGCACAACGAGATACATAAAAGAGGATCAACAGCCTGCAGGAAAAAATACAAATCTTTTTAGTGTATGAGGGCATGTGCAAACATAATGGATTTCCCTTGATGTTCCGCTATCCATACATTTATGCTGGGCCAGACTGCTAATGCAATTCCTTTTGCTACCTTGACAGCAAGTCCCAGCTTATAGCACTACAGCAAATCTTCCCTTAGGGCTATTGTTGGCATTAATTTACATCTGCAAAATGTAGAAGGGGAAGAATTCAATGTTCTCTCCTTTCTGTCCATGTGTGTTTTGCATTAGGTGGTGATGCATGTAAAACAGCATGTGGCCATTTTTATGCTCTTTGCTTAAAGTAGTTATCTAGTCTTTCAGAGTCTGCTGCAGTAATAGAGAGAGCTCTGTCACAGAAGGAGGACTCGTTTTTCCTTTTCAGTCAAAAATTACAGAAGGAATCCTTAATGAGTGTTTCTTCAGAAATTATGGCAGCATAGCTCAAGTTCACTTTGCAGAGGTGTTTGTGTTCATTTTGAACAACATGCTAAGATATTTTCTAAACAGTAGCTGGATAGGTTTCAGGACTCTGCTTTACATTTATCAGGAAACATGCAAATTGCTTACATGGCTAATTACAGTAGCTGGTTCTGACTTTCAGCTGCAATCCATCTATGCAAAACCTTGATCTTTAAACTTGGAGTACCAGGTTCTCAGAGTCATGGAGAAAAATATGATTTCAGAAATAAATATTGAACCACCTCTTAAAAGGTTTACTTTTTTCAGCTCACTATTGAAGTTCATTGTCAGTGCTGTCATTTGAGCTTCCAGTTTGTTAAAGTTCAATATATTTCTCTGGGTTAGTGTTGTTGGAGAAACAAAACAAAATGGTAAATATTGACATTGTGCTCTCTTGTTAAACATTTAGGATTTGCTATCCATTCATATGTATCTTTAATGTTTGGAAATCAAGCAATTGCAACAGTGTTTCAAAAATACCAGTTGTCCTTGTACTGGGAAATTAGCTGAAATCTTATTTTGCTGCATTTATTTTTGTAGTTCAAATAGCATTATTGATGGCTGGGAACAAGTACTGATAAATTCTTCCACTGAATTTGTGTCTGATAAAAAAAAAAAAAAAAAAAAGAAAATCAAGTCTCTTACATGACTTCTTAACAGAAAAGTACATGCTAGAGACATGAGTCACCAAGGGATTAGCTCTGCAATTCAACACAGTCACATGAACTCAATGTTCTTTCTCCACTGTGAACTGTGAAAGGTTTGGATCAATGTCCTCTGCTAGGTCGGGTTAGCACACAGAAGATGCCATGGTCCTTGGGGGCCACTCCCTAATAACCAGCTGGTGACCATCACCCCACAAATGACTTGCAGGAGGGACAGGCCCCGAGGTCTTCTCAGACCAATTCAGGCACAACTACCAGTTCAAACTCTCTCTTTCAGCTGTCAAGTTAACCCGGAGCCTTATGCAGAGCAGGACAGGCTCCCCAGATCCCATCTGCTAGCAGTGCTGAAGGCTGGGAAAAATAAAGAAAAAGAAAAGCTGAAGGCCTAGTTCTTTGCAGCATGAATATCACTGCAGAGCTGAGGGAAGCAGAGCACTCCCCTGCTGTGAACAGCAGCACTGTGCTCTGCAGTGCCTTGCCTTGCCTTGCCATCTTTTATCTGGCTCCAGGTTCTTCTCAAGAGGCTGGGTTGCTCTCTTTGTTTGCCTGATTCTGTTTGAAGCAGTTATTTGGTTCTAGGAGTGCTTGTATCAAGAAAATCTTTGCATTGCTGAGTTGATCAGAATGAAAGAGAAGCTCGTCATTGCTGCAGAAAACATGCAGAAGATTCTTTGTCTTCCCTAAGAATCTGTGTCCTGGGTAAGGTTTTGATGCCATTTGAGAGGGTCCTTGAATAGAGTGTGTTTTTCTTCTATGGAGGATTCAAGTCATAATCCAGTAAAACCCACGTGGGTAGAGAAAGTCTTCTGCATACACATCCCAGGTGGCTGGCACCTGTGCAGAATTCCCCTCAGGAGTGTCAGAATGTGCTCTAAAGTGTCCCAGGTGTTCCAGCTCTGGCTCACCTTTACCTGCAGAGGGCTTCTATCCTCAGGCTACCCACTATGGCCAGGGGCTCATCTGATAAAGGCACATGTGTTGTGGAGATCTAGATGTCAGAGCCTGCTGTACAACCTTAAGCCATCTCAGATCAGAGGCAAGCTGTGCCTGGACAGCCTGTCCCCATCTCATTCTGCACCAGGCAGTTGACTCCCAGACAGACTCAGCAGGGCTATTCACCAAGGATAACATTCACTGAAAATGTAGCCCTTTGTTTGCTTAATGAGTCACTGAGACAAATCAATTTATTATTTTTTTCCTCAAACAAAGGATGCATTATTTGTAATTTGTTTGTGCATCGTTTGGGTGAATACTTTTCAACCTATTTGTTACTGCTTTGCCTCTGTGCTGTGCCCAGTCTCTGGTGTTTGGCTGATACTGAGGAGGCTTCTGAGCCCCAGCTGGCTGACAAACTTTTACAACAGAATTTTAAAGAACAGGAAGCAATTAATTTAGAGTAAGGATTTTCAGCTAAATCAATACTTATGAGGAGACTGGTGAAGCTTTTGGATTGCCAAACTGTCTAGCCACTCTCTGAGCTATTGCCATTCCAAGAAGCAATTCAACCTTAGGAAGAAGAAGGGCTCCTAATGGATGTTTTTATTTTACACTTATTCTTCAGTCACTTTCTTAATCAATTACTCTTCACTTTGACTGTCTTCACATTTGCTCCCTTTTTCCTGCTAAGTAATTTCTCACAGTAAGAATGAAGTCTAGTCTTACAAGCAAACTGTATCATTTCAAACACTCTGATTTTTCTGCAGATTTCTTTTCTTCAATGACATCAGCACATCAGCTTGTGTTTTTCAAGACCAAAATAAACATATTGTAAAGCAGCACATACTGAATAAAAGCAAGCATAGCAAAAAAAATGCATCTTAATAGTCAGTTTCTGAATAAAAAATATGTTGAACATTTATGGAAATAAATCGTGTCATATCTGGGTTGTCAGTGCATCCTCTTTAATGAAAAAACAAATGGTAACTATCAGATAATAACTGAACTGTGAATGTTCTCTCAGCAAATATTTCACTATACAATGCAGTGGAGTCACTAGATCTTTTATACAGCTATTTTGGAGTACTGTACTGACCTTTCTGCCTCTGGTGGCAGACAGAGACTGCAGAAATTCTTTGTTTCGTTCCCCAGACTGTTGATCAATGCAGATTATTTGACATCTGCTACACGGACCTACAACCTGAAATTTCAGTTAAATAAGGTTGACAGCTGTATATCAAGGCAGTACAACACAGAACAATACAAGATTTTGACCATCATAATATCTTAAACACATAACTTCAATATATTTTTCCTGCGTTCTTTTATGCTTTAATTATGTAAAAGGTCAGATCAGTTCACCTAATATAGGTACATTTTCAAAGGGTATACTTAGGAAGGTCTCACTGAGTTTTAAATTTACTTTTTCTTTCCTTCTTTTCAGGGAAAATTTCCCACAGACAGAATCTGAGAAATCCAAAACATTTACATATTTGTATTTCCTGATGGCTTCACTTCATCTATGTGCTGTTAGGGTTATTTGCTCAAAGGGGAACTGAATACAAAATTAAGCTAGCACTAAGGATTTAACCCAAGGAGGATTTTTTTTAGTTAAACTATTAAGGTTTGGTTTACATTGTTTCAAGGCAGCTGAAATACACAATATCCCGCATTCTTTCTAACAGACATGGAACTTACAGATAATTAGAATGCAAGATGTGAATTTTCCCAAGTTGAGCTAAACAGAAGGAATGAGAACCTCTTCTGTAACATCATAGAGCATGGTTCTTAAAGTTAATTCTTGTTTGAACTAGAGTGTGTTTTTAGGCAAAAAATGTATTGAATTTCTTCTTACCTTTTAAACGATTGATATTAAGAAGAAAGTAATATTCCAGTTCCCCTCAGTATTGTAACCTGAACTTTAGCAAAGCTGTACACTCTAGACACTGTCTTAACAGTGTCTCAAAATACACATTCCACTTTTGTAAAATATGTCATACATTTCAAATAATGCAAATAATTAAACCTGACACTGGAAACATTTTTACATGCTGATCTGAAGTGCTACTTCAGTTCTTTGAGATACATCTCGAACTGCTTGTACAACTCTTCAGTGTAATCATCAAAACCATACATTTGGCTCAGTTTTTTCAGATGATTTTCCATAGCTTTAATAATTTATTAAAAGAACAAGAAAAGAAGATGGAGGACGAAATATTTTTCTTTGCTGTGCTTTGTTCAACAGCTTCTTCAATAATTTTCCTGGCACTGAGTACCATTAACATGATTTCTATTGTTCCTAAATCAGTACCTGAATAAAGACCTAGCAGGGACTGGAAAAGACAAGGCAAGTTGCATAAAGTTTTCTATCTTCATCTTGCATTCCTAAAGTATTTCAATGACAGAAACAGCAATGCCTTTTTATTCTGTAATTTTACAGCATCTTCTAGAACAAGATCCTGAGCTGAGATCCCTAGCCTTCAAAAAACTATACACCACGGATTTTGTCCTCATCTCCTTCCTGAAATTTTTTTCCTGTTTTCTTTAACTTATATTACAGATTACTGATCAATGTACACCATAAGAAGAGAGTAGATGTCATAACTTCCACTCTTATTGAAAAAATGGCCTCTACATTTCTTACGGCATGCTGACCAGAAATAAACAGGAGTGATGTCTATTGCAGCTTCTAGATCTGACCTTAGCACTTGTATTATTTAGACCTTTATTATCATCCCAAAGAAACCAATGAATAAGCCACTTTCACATCCCAGGCAATGGAACATGTAATATATGTGTAACTGATTCCCCTAGGTTTCATATATAGCTTGTCCATGGATCTTTTGTTGGAATTTCTCACAAAAAATGTATTTGCCAACAAAGTCTAACTCTTCAGTATTTCCTCCACAGCACAGAGCACATTATCTTGTCAGATATGATCTGAAGCATAAAATACATAAAATCCTACCAGACTAGTGTTAGAAACATCTTTAATAAACACCAAGACAAAATGTGTACAGAATCACAGAATTGCCATGGTTGGAAAAGACCTCTAAGATCCATCAACCCCCCACCCAAAAAAAACAACAAAAAACCAAGAAAACAAACAAACATATATATATACATATACATATATATATATACACATCACCATCCCACTACAGCATGTCCTAAAGTGCCTCATTTACCTGTTTTTTTTTAATACCTCCAGGGATGGTAACTCCACCACTTCCTTGGGCAGCCCATTTTAGTGTCTGACTCCTCTTTCAGTAAAGAAATTCTTCCTAATATCTAGTCTAAACCTCCCCTGGTGCAACTTCACAACTTTTCCTCTGATACTATGGTTATTTACTTGGGAGAAGAGGCCAACACTCACCTCCCTACAACCCTTTTCAGATAGTGGTAGAGAGCAATAAGGTGAGGGCAATAGACAACAGAGGGAAATAGGCAGTGATTGTTCACTTATATGCAGTCTTTTGGCAGTAATCCAAAGTTGCATTTGGACAATTATGCTTAGCAAGCAAACAGCATTGTCTCATGTCATGCTGGCTAAATACTGCAAACTGCCTCACAACAGTGATCATTTTTCCACTCAGTTGGGTAGAGGTGAAAATGTTATGAAACATGAAATAAAAAAAAAACCATGGAGAAATATGTCAAAACCTCTCAATTATATTGAAGCATGTTTGTCACAGTTTACAGCATGGTTGGGGTTTTTTTACACACTTTATGAATTTCATCTGCACAAACTGCACTGGTCATGTTCCAGTTAAAAGCCTGTGAAAATTGCTTTGTATCTAGGGGTCAAAATACTTTGTGACAGACTGGGAATGGCACAAGGGAGATGAGTTCACACCTGGAATTGCAGAGCACCAATTGAAATCTCAGCCCACTCTTCTTCTTCAAAGGACTCTGGTGCACTGACAACAATGTTAGCACGGAAACGTTGGATTAATTCCTCTAGTTCCAATGGTTTTTCCAATCTGTTTCACAAAACAGAGAGAGAGAGAGAAAAAAAAGGTTTATTAACTAGTTCTGCATTAGATATTTGTGATGTAAGAATCTAGTTGTCAATATGATTCAGCAAATGTTTCTCCAGAATACATGGACCAAGTTTTATTACAAAGGTCATGAAAATGCCACAGGCTGTTCAGCTACAACCTGTAAACCTTCAACTACAATTTGTAATCCCTCAATTATAGTTTGTAATCTTCTTGCTGGTTTCTTCAGAGGTGTAACTTGGAACTGTGAAGGAGGTATGAAGGCATGTAGGCAGGGAATTGTCAACAGTGCACTTGAGAAAATTTATTAGTTAGCATATATAAGGCTAATGGTAGCAAATGAAAAGGTCTTTTGAGTTAGCAATAATTTCACTCATAAAATGCTACCCAAAAGAAGGCATATAGAAAATTATTCTGCATATGCTGCAGTAGCAAAAGGGACAAAACCTTGCTGATGCTGAAGGTGAAAAGAGCTAGTAAAAGCACTTTATGAGAGAATGCATTCCTCATATTATTATTATTATTATTTGCCTTCTGGATGCACCAGATTGACCAAATGACAGGTGTTTGGAAAAAAAGGAATTTCTGTGTAGTGATATCGCCACCTCTTTACAAGCATTTGGACCGCCAGAGTAGATTTGTGTCAGTGCAGAGAACATACATGAGGCAGACAGAGCAGGAGGCTGCATACAAATATCAGAAATCTGGCTGTACTTTTGAATTGTCATACGTTACTTCTAAAGGAGAACTTGACCAGTACCAGAAAAAAGACAGCCCTAAAATTTGCAAGGGAGTTCTCTCAGTATCATGGTTAGTAGGGAAGAACATTTCTTTTTGTACTAGCTATTATGGACATGAAGAGCTTCCAATATTCCATCAGCTGTGGTCTAACAGCTTTGGGATATGATACCCTAAGCAGAAGCAGAAATCTGGGTAAGCAGTGAAAAAAGATGCTACTGTCCTGAAAAAAAAAAAAAAAAAAAAAAAAAAATTAAAAAGGACATACTGTTTAAAACATGTTTTATTTAAAATGAGGAAAAATATGAAAAATCAAAGCATAGGGAAAACTGTTCACATCAAGCAGTCTTGGCAGAAGAGATTTTATTTAAAATAGTCTGGATTATCTTCTTTAGCAGACAAATGTGCATAAGTACAAAGTGCCTGTGAAGACTTTCAGTCAAACCACACCAAGTCCTGCTCCACTGAGCCTTTGCTGCTCACAAGGGTTCCAGCAGCCTGGGGATAGAAAGCAGGATGGGAAGCTGCAGGGCTGCAGGTTTTCTCTCAAGATACCACCAGCAATCCCATGGCTGAGACACAATTCATAATGACTGGAGGAGACAGGAGTCAACAGAAAGTGTAGCCAATGCTGAAGCTCAGGAAGGGAGGAAAACAGCATTTAGGTGTGAACCAGTTGACACTTGCTGTTGCGTTTCTTCGCTTTGCTGTGGGCTCCTGGAGCTTGGATGCTGTGTAGCCTCTAGCTACGAATAATTTTGTGAAAAATCAGTGCTTGGCACCCCAGCTGGTACCAGTGGGGGCATCAAATGCCCCAGTAGCCTCAGAGCTGAACCTACAGCATCCTGAACCAGCTGCTGAAAACTATTTCTCATTTCTACTGTTTTATCCCTTGGTGCTAATCCTCCAAGACTGCAATGCCTTTAATCTCCATCTCTCTGCTTTCAACCTGCTCAGGCTCACCTCCAAAGTACCTTACTTCTCCTGCACCCATCCTCAACCCTCAGAACTGCTTCTGAATACTTAGCAACAGCTATCTGAGCCATCTCATGTCATGTGCACCCCTCTGCCCACCAAGATATTCCTTAGCTGGGTGGAGTGACAGGCACCTTCATCCTGCAAATCTCAACGAGGGTCTGTTTTGAAAATCAGTGTATTTTGTCTAATATCTGGTTTGGTTACTTTGAGTTTTTACAGTATTGGGCCCTGCAATCCAGAACATGTTACATGTAACAGGCAAACTTGAAAATGTGTATTTGTATCTTCAGAGGCATATTTCTAGAAAGAACATCTGCACACGTTCTGCACAAAAATACCAGGCCATGGGGATTTTCATAGAGGTGAGCTCTAAAGGCAACACCAGAGAGGCAGATGTCTTCATATACATATAGCTCTGCAGCAGTATGTTGCATTCTAATTTTTAGTATAATTACTCTGTTTAAGATTGCCTCTAAAAAATCAAGTGCAAGCTGGAAGATTCACAGAAGATACAAAGAGGAATTGTTGAAACTTAATTGAAGACTAAAATTTTTTTATATATCTTAGCAGGTTTCCATTAAACAAAAATACCCCGCATGTCAGTAAGCTAATTAATACTTCTAAAAAAGAAATACATTTAATAAAGACCCAGATGTACACATTATTGAAAATAAATTGTACAGCTCAGTATTTGGAAAGTTCATACAGCATGATTTAGTAAAAGCGTGAAATTATGATCAGAGAATCATAGAAACATAGAATGTTTTGGGTTGGAAGAGACCTTAAAGATAAGCTAATTCCAACCCCACTGCCATGAGCAGGGACAGCCCCCACTAGACCAAGTTGCTCAAACCCCATTCAACCTGACCTTGAACAATTCCAGGGAGGGGGCAGCTCTCTGGGCAACCTGTGCTAGTGTCTCACTACCCTCACAGGAAATAATTTCTTCCTAATATCTAATTTAAATCTATCCTCTTCCAGTTTGACACTGCTATGCTGCTTTATATCAGTGCTGAATTTATTTCTCCAGCACCCTAAGGAAGCAGTGCATGGCTGAACAGTTCTCCAACTTGGGCTGCAGAATGGGAAGCAAGATGCTTCTGGGGTATAATGGCAACTACAGTTTTCTCTGAAGATTATCAAGCCTAGTTGTACTGGAAAACATTAGATGCAAAATTGTTGTATCAACTGACATTGTATGTTTTACAAAAATTCCCTGTTCTCCTTCATCCTCACCTGCTGGTCCTCTTTTTTGCACTCAGATCCCATTACTGGAAGGTTCATCTCACCATGGAAAAAACCCAGTCTGAGTAGGGGATGCCTGTGAGTGCTGTTCTCCCAAGCAAATGTAACCAAGCCAGGCAAGACTCAAAATAAGGCACTATCACTAAGAAAGAGTTGGCTAAACAGCTGAGGGGCTGTGATTCAAACTTTTTCCAGGCATTTTTTCCAGAGGAGCACTGCCATGACATATTAAAATTGCCCAAGTGTCTTCTAATGAAAAAAAGCCCTCAGGCAAAGTGAGCTTCAGAGGTCTGTAGTTACTGGTTTTAAATCCTGAAGCTATACAAGTACCCTTCTTACAGATACGTATAAATACATACAGACATAGATACACATATATGTGTGTGTATATATATATATATATATATATTTCTCCTCTACTCAAACCAGGAATTTCAGTGCAGGGGGAATGTTTGGTGGGTGACTAAGATGAGAGAAGATGATTCCAAGCAGAGGCAGGGAAGTTTGGTGGCACAGGAAAAGGGGGCTCAGGGACAAATACCAGGGCTATGGGATTAACAGCTTTGATGCAGGCCTTGGAGGCAGATTGTCTCTGGAATTCGAGCCTGAGCTACTTATAATCAAGAAATAGCAACTTTCAACTGTCAGCATATGAAAATTTGGTTGGTAATGGATTCCTTGTCCTTGAATTATGGTTGGCTGTTACATTCACTGCTTCTATCTCCCACTTATGTACAAGTAAAGCTACATTCATTTAAGAAATGAAATTAACCTACTCCTGACAACAGTTTAAAAATATTTTTGTTGTGAATGTTTTCTGTAAATTTCAATCCTTCCTGTAGGAAAGAAATAGTTCAGCAAGTAGCAAGATTTTGTATTTTCACCTGACAGATTATTTATGTTGAGAAAACCTAATTATCCTTGTCCTTCCCAAAACCAGAAGTTGGCTGGTTCGCGGCAGTCTCCTGGCACCAAATAATTTCACAATAACTTTTTTTAAGTTTCCTGATGACAACTGGCTGAAAGATTATGTTCAAACATTTAGCCCAAATTTTCCTGTCATACAGTAATGGATAATTACTCCACCTCAGTACCTGTATATTTTACCACTGAAAAGTAACTATGTCTACATTTCCAGATAAAAAAGTTACATTGCATCTCATGGAAAGATTCTTAGAATCAAAGACATTTGGAGACAGAAGGATCTTACCTTGCAGAAATATGTTCTTTCAGGTGCTGAATGCTTGAAGCATTAATCAGGAGGTATTGTGCTTCGTTCACAAGAGAGAGTGAGATGTTTGCAGCAGATGCCAGACCTAAAAAAATGAATCCAGTATTCCAAAATGAGAATTAAATATCAAGATGATTGTACTAGTAATTTTACCCATCCTTCCTTTGACCTTTTATTAAATCTCAATAAAAATTATTCATTCCATGCTAGACAGTAAGGAAAGATTCAAAGAATTCACTCAAACCTATAAATGATAATGATGCAATGCACTTAGAAACTGAGATAGATCTGAGATTTTACCAAATTTGTAAAACAATTTACAGTCTGTCTATAGATTTTTGATGCTCTTTCCATTTGATACTCTTTATAGTGAAATGTAGTAGAAGAATAAATTATTTTAACAGATTTTTTATTATAATTTTTCAAAATGATCAGATAGTTTCCAGACAAAATCATGGTCATGTTGATAAAAAACCCTCAGTCTGGTGTAGTGAATAGAAGGGCAGCATATACACAGTTTGGGTTCAAATGTACCCTTTGAAACCTACTAGGTCAATACTGAATGACTCTTTCACCCTTTATCAGGGTAATTAGATAATCAGCATGAAGTTTGTGAGCCTGATGTTTACTAAGTGAGGAGTCACGCCTATTTTTAAGAATGACAACATACCTTTAGTGTTTTTCTGCTGTGACCTGTTTTTTACATCTGAACATTGTCTTATCAAGCGACATGGACGACCCAGAAATGAAGAGAACCAGCCAGCAATTCTTTCTCCACAGTCATATGTTTTCACTCTGTTATGAGAAAAGAGGGACTCAGCAAAATTTGATTGCCAAAACATTAATTTGCAAAACTGAAGATGAAAACAAACATGTTTATTCTGCTTCTTCCAATACAAAATACATATTCAGTAATCTCTGATGACTGATAGAATAGAGATGGGAAGTTCTTGACTTACTCTGTTAGTCTTGAAATTAATATTCACAAGATCTAATTTAGTTTTGTACAGAAAATTACTGTGGAATAAAGGATTAAATAACACTCAAGACACTGAAGTACACTGACTGGTAGCCTATATTACACTATTACAATACAGTATCATGAAAATGTTATTCTCTGATCTGTGCTTTTTACTAAAACAAAAAGGATTAATCTGAGTTGAATTTAAGACTGCCTCACTGTGCCACACTGTACGTACTTTTAATGATCCCATATGGTACAATGATGTTAATTCTGTAATTTAATTAATTCAGACCCTACATATTAAAACATATGTCTCCACTAGCAAAGCCCAAATATCTCTGTACTAAAGATGGTTTCCATTACTAGAAAATTGTCTAGTGAGTTATGCAAGGCTGGTAATAGATTTGCCTTCTCTATCTGGATGTAATCTCTCCTAGAAGGATTTTGGGATCATCTCTTTCAGTTCAGGCAGGGCATAGATCAGACCACTGGGAAGTGGTCCTAGTTTCCAATAGATTCCTCAGCCCTGGGTAATCTTAACTTCTTACATAAAGCAGTTGTGGGTTCTCCTCACAGTTAAGAGGTAAGTAGTTCCCATCTGTATGAGACTTCAGGATGAGATGACACACAGTACACAAGTGATGACATACATGAAAAGTGAAGTCAAAGAGATTTTATAATCTTGCAGGGATTAGATATCTCCTCATGCTCTGAATTTTGATTGTGGCACAGCTCTGCATCCCCTCTCCCACAGCTGCATCTACCCAGTAATGTCCTAGAACTGAAATGAAACTCTTGTATTTGGAGATGCAGGCACTGTGGCAAGAAACAAGGGTAAAAAGGCAAGATTCCATGTGAGATTCTATAGTCTAAGATGAGTGGCTCTTTTGTTGTTGCTGATGGCTGTGTTAGGGAGAATGTTGCTGGTGAGAAGGCATGAATCTTCCATGGTAACTGTACAGGTGAAACAGATTCTTCAAATACGTTTTCTCACCAAACAGAAGTGGAAAAATGAAATTATATCCCGACCCAATTACCTCTAGAAGCCTTTTGGGGCTAAATACTGCATAAATCAGGATCAAAATGTTGCCCTCTTTTTATTTGCTTACCACTTTGAGTCACAGTGGCTGAATTAGACACACGTATCATTCTTAGCATTTCATCAGATGTCACTTCATACTTTTGTCTTCCAAGACTCCAATGTTTTCAAATTGTTTTCCTTTACTGCCAGACAGTTTTCTGAGCAAGTACTATCATCTCAAGGTCTTATTCAAAAGTCCTTGTGTTGTAGCTCAATTCTATTTGTTTTCTGCTTGTGTTCATCTTTGTTGAATATTACTTTACATCTGTCAGCATTACATTTCATTTGGCACATGTCAGACAATTTATAAAGAAGGGCCTAGTGCTCAGATTTTACTTGCTCTTTCCCTTGAGTTCCTCACTCATCTTCTTACTATGTCACTTAGCTTCAGTACCTTAGAGCTGAACCCTCTAGCTAGGTAATTTATAGAACAAGGACAGCTGAAGTCTGAATATTGATCCCAAGGGATGTAATACACACATTTATTCACAACAGTCTCAGTTCACCTTGCTCTTAACTACACCTTTGTCTCCTGATACCCCTCCTTTGACCTTTTTGATATTGTGGCCCTCTCAAAAGGAGGCTGTGTTAGAGCAGAGCACCAACCTTGAGTATTTAGTCTTCTACAACACTAATAACCATACCATCACTAGCATCTATTTACATCTGTCCATTGTTGGGTATTATACTAGAACACCATTGTCCTCTGATAAGAACAGCACATGCTGATGGACAGCCTCTGATGAGATGAAGGCTAGCACTGATGAATTGCTTCACAAGGGGCTCATTTAACTGGGGCTCATTTAACTTTTGTGGCTGTGGTGAAATGAAACTTCCTCATATGACTGCAGATTCTACATCACATATGTTTCTCAGCTGTACCAGGGTAAATTCAGACTAGCCTAAATCAGAGAATCAGAGAGCAGAATTAATAGATGGAAAATGCCTTTGTAGAGATTTCTTTTGAATAAAAGCCTTCGAACAAAGACTTTCGGTCCCACTGTTGACTTTAGACATTTTGCAGAAAAGACCCTTGGCTACAAATCACCTTCTGTCCTGCTACAAGGGACTGTTTTGCTCCTATTTCCATTTCTTGAGAACCTGGCATCAGCACTATTGATGTCTGAGGAGTTCAGGAGCCTCATAAATATTGTTCATTTAATCTGCTTTACGTTCTTCTTTGCTTATTTGCTAATCACAGTCCACTCTCTGCAATTTGTCTTCCATCTCCCCTTTCTTTGTCATTTCATCCTTTTCTTCCTCCTCAGAACTCTTAATCAGTTTCCCATGAAAATTTCCTATTTCATACATTAAAAATGAGTCGGAGTTGAAAAGACAAGCTACAATAAATAGTATGGCAGCCAATTATATGCACACAGAGAGAAAGATAACCTAGGCTATTTTAGAGCCTGTAATAGATGAGCTAACCATGGGGAGGCTAAGGATGAGTCAACACTAAGGGAAATGGAACAGATGGTTAAAACAAATGACTCTTGGGTGAATTCCGCTACCTGAGTTAAATACAGTTCTGAGAAAAAGATCCTCTTTTTCACCTGAATAGTTAGAAAAGAAGAAGATAATTACTTTCATGGTTACATGGGGAAAATGGCCAGGTATTCTCCTGTTTTGTTTATATGTTGTCCTCAAAGAAGCAAATGTAGAGGGTTATAAAGAATTCATATACCTTAGTTAAAAAAAGATGTAAATCTGTATGTGGCCCTTCTAGCTGGACTAGAGACTCAGTGAAATGCAACAGTAGATAATGCAAATGTACTTCAGGAAGGCACTTGATACACTGCCACTTGGAAAACTTAATGAGTCTGGGAAGTACTTAGAAAATATGATTAAAAATATGATAAACACTTAAGTTCACTGATAGGAAATTAATCTATGCATAATGTTATATTTCATTGAAGTGGTAAATCTCTTGATTGGAGTTAATGTTATTCCACATTCTCACCTGCAATAGTCCCAAGATTGTTAAGGGGACATTGATCAACACGAGTGGTCAAAACAAAATTAGAAAGGGTTGTAAATATGGGAAACTGCTTATAACCTCAGCAGGTTCTAGCAATTTTGAATCTTCACAGCATGAAATAGGACAAGCTACCAGCATCCTTACTGTCAAATGAAAGAACCAGAATCCTGTTACGGCCTCTGGCTGGCATTTAAAAGTAACAGGAGACACCTTTCCCTTTTCTCATCCTTGAAGCAAGTAAAACAAAGATGTTCCTTACTCGAGAGACTGACAAGTCACTACAGTCTTGTGTCATCCTTTCCATCCTTTTTAATGTTTATTATTCTTAGTGTTTTCTACCAGACATGTTGTGCACGTCAACTTGCCCATCTAATTTTGTCCTCTTCTAGTCTACTAAGTCATTAATTGCTTTCAACCCCCCACCTCGTTTTTTAAGGACTTCTGCCCCTGTGTGTCCATTCAGTCATGTTCTGAGGGTCACTGCAGTGATTTTCAGCTTCAGTTCCTCTCTGCTTTCACTCACCTGTGTGAACACACTTTACTCTCACAGATCACAGCCTCTTTTCCAGTATTTTCTTCTAGTGATACAGATATTGGGTCCATGCCTAGACAGGCAGAGAGCAAACCACATTTAAAAAAAAAACCAAAACCCACAACACATTTATGCAGAAACATAGAGTCATGAAAAAAATTCTTATTTTTGCACCTGTTCACAATCACAGCAGCATCACAAATAGTGTGTTAAAAATCCTTCCTTTTTGCTAAAATTACACTCTCTGCCTGCAGGTGGCTCCAAATGATAATGCAAACAGCAAAGGCTGCAGATGACCCTGGTACCCAAATCACATTAAGGAATACACAATTTCATCTTTGAGTTACTTCATTCTCTGTGTATCTCAGGCAAAGAAACTGGCATAGAATTACTACCTCAGTCATGTTTTCTATTGTAAGGATGAGCTTATTGTTGTGTCCCCTCTAGCAAATAAGTCTAATCACTGTTAGGTTGGGGTTTTTTGGTGGTGCGATAGAGTGATCAGAAAGATGATAGATAGAGAGAAAAAGGGGAGGGAAAACATAAGCACAGACTCTTCAAACAAATATAACGTGTCATAAAACTGCAGTAATTTAAAGATGAAATGTATGGAACGCAGTAATGAAAGAATTATTCCCATCTAAGTTTAAATCAGATGAGAAATCCTTGGTAATGATCTATGTAACAATTTTTTCCATAATTTTCTTCTATTGAACAGAATAAGCCAAAGAGATGGAAAAGCTAACGTGGCTTATTGGAAATAGAAGAAAAGCTGTACTATTTTTACGATAACTAAAAAAAAGCTGTACTATTTTCCTTTTTGTTAACTGAAAGCAGTAACATGAAATGATGAGCAAAGGGTTTATACTACAATGTAAACTGGCCAAGACTGATCTGTACCTCAGCTTCACATCAGTGTGTTTTAATTTCACTCATTACTTCCTATTTGTCTTATTGTTGTAGAAATGAGAATCAAGCTCTACCAGCTCTGTGATACGGTGAAATGAAATTGGTTTATTATCATCTGAAGAGTAACAAAACTTAGTTTAGATTCACTGTATTCCAACTATCAGCTCCGTTGCATGATCTGCTATCAACAGAGGAAGAGGTCAACTAATTTTTTTAGCTAATGAAGTTATAGTACTTCAGAAGCAATTATAGAGGTGGAAAAGCTAGGGTCACTTAGAAAAATAAACCATATAAGTAATAAATGTTTTGAACTCCATTGCAACAACCTGAAAAAATAAGTCAATGTTATAAACCAGAACTGATGCTCTTGTATTTTTTAAAAATTAACTATTAGGATCAATCCTTCTGGAAAAGAAGAATCTGAAACATATCATCCTGTATGCATCCTTAGTTGTTATATCTTTTAAAAATACTTTCTAAGCAAGGCATACTCACAAAATTTCTTAAAATAGAGTCTCAGGGCTTAAAGAAGCCTTGCTTTTATATACCAGGAAGTGTATCACATTTTTATTGAACAGTACACATTTTACAGTGATGTCTAGGTCAGTTAAGCGTTGTTAATTACAATTTTATTCTATCTCAAGGCAAAAAAATAAAGCAGAATATTGCCAGTTACTAAAATGTAAAAGCTGTCATTCTCCATGGTCATTTGCTTGATAATAAAATTCACAGATGTGCTCACAGTATTAATACAAAAAAAAAAAATATTCTTGTCTTTATAGCTCCTATTTTCAGTCAATGGGAAAAATTAGAGGTCTGTTATTTCAATAGACTGAAATATAAACTATTCATGTACATTCTTTCATCAGTGTATGCACTTAATTTCCATTATTTTTATTGGCAGTAACACATGACTATTTGAAGGCACAATGAACTCCATAAAGTGTAATGAGTTGCTTAGTTTTGCTAGCATCTTTCTACTCAAATATTTTAAAGGACCTTTACAGCACTCAAACCTTCTCCCTCTGTGCAGTGACAAACTAATGCCCATCTTGTCAGAGTAATGCTGATTGTGAGCTAAAATGGAAAGAGAAATTAGTCTACAGAAATGTATTCTCAGCTAAAATCTGTTTGGCTTACTTTCACGTCAGTCAGGAACAAGCCGAGTGTAATCTGTGCCCCCATGTATTTGATGAAGTAGAACAAGAAGATATTGCTTTATTCCCACTCAAATAATATGACACATGCTCCTGCCCACCTTTAGGCTGCTAGGAGCCTAGTCACCTATCAGCTGAGATATAAGAAGTCTTTCTCCACGGGTATTATTTAAAGTTGGACAGATTTTCTCAAAGGGGGTCCCGTGATGGCAAGGGTTAGTTCCAGTGTTCACACCAAAAAGAACAGAAAACGCCTGTTAACCACACAGTCTAGAAAAATAATTCTGACAAAATTCAGAAATGCAGTTTCTCAAACTTAACTTCCTAGTCCCTCTACCAAAGTAAAGCACAGCCAGTGAGAGACTGAGCACAAGCCCTTCCTCTCCCCCACCTCCCAGGCACCAGGGGAATGCCTGGAGCTCCCCAGCTGCTATGCAAGCCAAATATTTTTGCAGGCATGGGAAGAAAGTATCCTAAGCCTTCGATCAGTTTTGGCCTTGCCTAGAGCCCCAGTCTGATGTCCTTGCTATGCCCAGGGATGGCAGGATTGGACAGTAAGTCAGGCAGTGGGTCTGCCCACCCAAGATTGGTTGTTGGATTGGTTACGGAGACACTTTGCACACAGGGGTTAAAGAAGGAACATGAAGCAGTGTCGCAGCACACAGAGGATTCAGCAAAAGGTATTAAAGTTGTTACTGTCACACTAAATCACTTTGACAGTTTTATTTTGTTGGACAGAGAAGACAGAGAGTATTAAACTATATTGAAATAAAACAGCCATAAACAAATTTTCCACTAATGAAAAGTTCTAGAGGGAGAGGAAAGCATGTGCCCAGAAGGGAAGAGAGAACAGACTCATTATGTTTTAAAATTGGCACAGATAAAGTCTTCACCATAATCTAATAGTGTAACTGCAAAATGTTCTTTAAGAATGCTGCATAATTCAGCTACATAGGATTTGCCCCACTGGGCTTTAGGCACTTTCCAGAGACACCTAATCCAGCAGCACAGTTGCCTCAGGGTCCCTCTATTGGAGAGAGACACCTCCAGACAGCAAAGTGAGCTCTAGATGGAGATGATTGCCACAGCCTGCTCTCACAGTGGCAGAAGCACAGATGACAGCAGAGAAACTGGTAGAGAAAGCAGAGTGCTTACAGCCCCCTTTGCAGAGAAGCAGGAGGAAGGCAGCTAGCTTGGCTACAGCTGTTACCTGGTCAGCTGGGAGCTGCTGGATTTTCATGTTCAGCAGGGCAAGAGGTGCAGTGAAGATGCAGCTCAAAGGTTTTGCCTCTCCTTGTTTTTTTCACCACTGGCACCTTCCTCACCACCAGAAATGTCCCCATCACACTGGGAAGAACAGAGGAACTAAGCAGGGTGTGTGATGGCAGGGAGAGGAGAGGAATAGTTGGAGGAAACAAAACTTGGAAAGATGCATGCTAGTGTTGCTAAGGAAAGGCAGTTGGGGTGGGAGGCATCCAGTGGGAGAAAGAAAGCTTGGAAAGCAACAAAGCTGGAAGAGACCTTGAGGTGACTGCAGTCAGCAGGTTAAGTGCTACAGATCTGAAATACAGAGGCCAGTGAAGGTCCTGAGCTGCACAACAGCTGGCCTGGATCATCAGGAGGCTGCTGCTCCTCACTGCACTGATTGTTGCTCCATCTACACACGTGGCATTCAGCTTCAGGTTCTACATTAGCAACAAACTACTGGCAGCTGGAGAGAGTGAACAACAGTGACTAAATATGGAACTTTCAAGGAAAGAGTCAATGGATTAAAATAAATTTGTCTTCCATGAAAAGATGTGAAAGAATAAGAGAAAAATAAAAGCTAATACCAGTGAAGAAATAATAAATTTAGACTGCAGGTAAGATGAAAGAAAAAAGAATAAATATTGGCACAATTTCCTACAGATTTATCCACCAAGTCTCACCCTGTCAGTTCATATGTGTTTCCATCACTATGCTCTTACCACTGTGCTCTGGAATAGTCTTCCCAAAGCAAGTGAGAGCCATTCTCTCACTGTTAAGCATTAAAAAAACCAGCCAAACACAGAACCTGCAGGTACACTATGAGAGTGAAAAATAGCAGCATTATTATAAAAACACCACCTTACGTGCTGAGATCATTGATACCTAGAGCCATTACACAAGGAATAATAAAATTCCACTCTTACATCCTGGCTGTACCAGAGCATAAATACCAACACTGTTTCTGTTAGAGCACACTGGAAAGCTGATCAATCACTTTGGGGAGGAAAATTGATTCATAGAGTTGGTTAATCACTTCTGGATGAAAATGTTTCTCACTATTATAGGAAGAAAGGTGAATGACAGTGAAGACTCCAAAAATGACACACGGTAAAGTTTAGGATTTAAAGGTGAATTTCATCCTGGCACTAACTATGGCAAGAGATTGTAAATCTCAGTGAGAAATGTGTTTCTTGGCTGTCAGTTTTGTCTGAGAAAACTTCTTCCTGATTCTGAAGTGCAGATATTGACAGACAATCATACTAATCAATACGGACTTGTCTGAATAATGTGGTACTAGCACAGAAAATAATTAAGGACATACTTAAAAGAGCAGAATGAAGCAATCAAAAGGCTCAAGAGAGTTGAAGCTTTGAAAATGTGAAGGATAAATGCAGAAAGTATGGGCAAGACTTCACATTGAGTTTGCAAGCAAGAGGTACCGGCAGAATGGAAGAGAGATGGAAAGGAACTAAATTTGTAGAAATAATGAGTTTTGAAGCACTTGGTGATTTAAAAGTTGAGAGAGAAGGTTGTCTATGCAACTGAACTACAAACATTTGAGGTGCAAGTTGCTCCACAGAGAATTGACTTGAATTAATGACACCTTTTCAAAGAAAGATTACAAGGAGAATGGTGAAAATAGCAGTTTTTGTGTCACTGAGCCAGTCTAGAATTGCTAAGAAGAGACTAGATTGGTTTTGTAATCCGAAACACATTCACAAAATCACACAAGACTAGTGGAAGTAAGAAAATGTACATTTCACAATTCTATTCTAGACAAAAGAAATCAACTGGTCAGACTTAATTTTATGGAGAGTGCTCAGACAGATGTACAAACAGAATGTACAAACAGAAAGGGGAGTAGTTACAGAACTACACACAAGGGTTTCTCATAAAAGGTGAAAAATATGAATTCCTTTGTTTTGTTCTAGCTACTGAAAATGTGGGCATGTGTATTATTAATGATGAAGACATAGAGGTTGAGCAAATGTTAGACCCCAGGGAAATGATGAACACCATTCAGAAACATGCAAACTTGTCATTAATAGCAACTTTTGTGAAACACAAACTTATTCCAGCAGTCAGTGATAACAGCACTGAACAGCACAATAAAAAATTTGCACCCTCGAGTCACAAAGGGCTTTCAGTAATACTTGCTGTATCTATTTTTTTTCTTCCCCTCACCAGAGAACAGAAAGGATTTGATGAATCTAGAGAAGTCAAATCATCATGAAATATTTGCCTGCTAATGCAAGTATTTAACTGAGCTAAATATTGCCTGGTCCTTTTCTAAATTGGTACTAAGTTCCACTGAATACTCTACTCCTCTAGTCCTGAAGCTGGAAAGAGGAGGACAGCAATAAATGGGAAAGTCTCTGGCCAAGGTGTTTAATGCCAAGGCTGCTGTTCCTTTACCTTTCCAGCAATAACAGTCCCTTCAGGCTAATGGACTTCCTGATGTGGAGAGTTAGACTAGTCAGTACATTTCCACATCTGTCAAATCATTGCTCCTTCTCAGAGCATCCACTTTTTGATTGTGCATAAGGAGTCACTGCCCACACTTTTCCAGTCCCAACAGGAGGTTAGGATTCTACTCTGGGCTGTTTATTACAGCCTAGGCTTTCTTTGTCCACAGCTGGTAGCAGAATTTATCGTGCAATCATTGAGCATACACAGCATTCAGTAGTTTGGTGGGTGCATGCAGGTATCTCTGTCTCGGAGTTTGACACAAGTACTGAAAGGGAGAAAAGGATATTGCTTACCAACCTTCTGCCTGGATGACCATAACCTTCTTGTTGAGGTCAACTGAGGGCGTTACAAGACACAACCTTGGATCCTGCTTCTGAGTCAGGCAGACTCCATTCTGGTTTACAACCATCCAGTTACGGTCATACAGCAAACCCTGGTTTCCCACTGGCCATTCTGTAACCTGGAAAGCACCAGGAGGGGATACAAAGGTTTAGAAAATGTTAGCTGCATTAGTAGATTTGTGCTGAAAAGAGAAGGAAAATAAATGGTTAGTGAAATATTTTGAAATCAGGAAAACCCATGCAAACCAATGTAAACCTATAATAACAGAAACCTTAATTGCAAATCTAAGATACCACTGCACAGAGCTGACAAAACAAAATCCAGTTATGATAATTTGTTATATATTACAATACACTTTGATTTACCAGAGCTATGAGAATGTACTAAACAAGCTCTGAAATACTCTGAAAACTTTCAGTTTTATACTCATCCATTTTCTGAACCTTTGCCCTCAACAATTTTTCTTTTCTTTAATTTACTAAATATGGACTTTTCATGGGACATGTATGAATTAAGATAAAACTAAACAAACAAAAAACCAAGAAAAATGTGAAATTCAAAATTCTGAAAAAACCCTTACATATTTTTCATAAAACTCAAAGAACTTTATTAATTAATCCGTTTAAGAAAACCTCTACCACTGAGGTTTCTGGTTTAGTTATGAGCATGATAGGTTCTCCAGATCCCCTTCCACAAAACACATTGTCTTCTTTCCTGTCTGTTCTTCCACTGCTTCTATAACACTCTTTACATTCAATAGCCTATACAAACATATTGTCCTTGCTTTCACGTACATTTTTTTGGTGAAAAGAACATCTGTTACTGATGCTACAGAGATGGCAACATTGAAATCCAAAAAGAGAGCAATTTTAGTAATGCCTTTGGGTGATATTAATAACTGCCTTTTTCTTCAGAATGTTAAAATATTAATACCATAACATAATGGTATATGGTATATGGTAATAATACCATAACAATATCTTTTAACATAATGCTGGGCATTTAAACATATCACTTCAACTCATATATGCTTTATAATCACAGTTGAATACAGAGAAAAGTTAACTACAGCTGAACTTCGTTGAATTCTTGTAGAGAAGCTTAGTGCAGCTCACATGAAGTAACTGGCAAAAGACTTCAGCAAGCACTATGGTAGAAAAGATGTGTACGGTATAGTCTGATTCTGTGGAGAAAAGCATGGCTAGAAACACTGGTTATATTAATTAAAAATCAAATAGCATGAGCATGATCCAAAACCTCACAGAACCACAACACCTACTTTTATAAAATTTCCCAGGTTTTATAGGAGCCTGCAGCAGTAGCCTGACTCTGGTGGACTGACTAGAGAAAAACTGAAAAACTTTGAAACTGAAATCTTAAAGCTGAACTAATTTGGCCACAGTGCCAAATCACCCATATTGTGTACAGAAAAGGCATGGAAAAAATTTAAGGATAGGAAATGTATTTTATCAATGCAATTGGCTTATAAAAGTCTTTTAACAATTTTTAAAGTGTGCATAGATGAAACATTCAGTAAAAAATAGAAACTTTAGGTCTGACTATCATCTGAAACCACATTGTTCAAGTGCCACAAACTGTCAGCACCCAAATGATGTCAACTTCTGCTTTGCCTTTTTAAAAGCAAAGAGGAACCATAGCCGAAGGACTGTAACATAATCTGAAAGAACAGACTTTTGTCCTTGCTGGAAATTATTCTTTGGAGAGGCCAGTATTTTTTTGTTATCCTGTATAATTAAATCACAAAATGCATTTGGACAGCTGGTGATCACCTGAGAGCTGCAAAAATTTCCTGCTAACAAATCTCTCTTCCAAAACAAAAGATGGCTGATTGGTAATACAACCTCCCATGGATCCAAAAGATCTTTACAGGATTTGCAAGACATAATTTGCAGAATAAAGTAAAAGAGCAGAAAAGCAGAAAAAAGCATAAAGATGAGGACTCCTATCTCCCTATTGTAAAATTTGGTTGTTTGGGAAATGGACAGAAATCTTTGTCAGGAAATAGTTTAAGTGTTTACTGACCCTTTACTGAAGAAGAGGTTTTATGAGCAAAACAAGGTATCTTCTCTTTAATCAGTGCTTCAGCTAACTCTTACATGCTTCTAGGCATTTTGGGGAAATCTCAGCTGAAAGATTGCAGATACTTGGATATAACCAACACCTTCCATTAAAATGTCCCTGGCAGGTCCAAAATAATGGCAAGTACTCCACTCTTCGATGCAACACATGACTACAGGTCCTCAGCACATTTTCCCCCTTCCTCTGGGAATTTGCTGTTGTAACAGGAATCATGGATACACGTGTCTGGCAGTAAGCCTCTCTCATGCACATTGCCTGTATATGGTGCCCTACTTCCAGCACTTTTCACCTTATTGCATTGCATATGTTGCTAGGACCCTGATAAATAAAGTTGCAACAACAAAATAACTGCATACTTGCCTTGGACAGAGTCACAGATGATCATGAAATAGTCAGAGCTGGTTTGTTCCTAATACTGATACTGGAGATGAGCATGAAAGAACATACACATTTCTATACTTAGTACCTAGCCACATGACCTGTGCAGTCTGTCTTCCCCCATTATTTCAGAGGCTGGAGGGATTGTTAAATGACTGCAAGAAATTGAATTACAGCGGTTCAAGCAAATTCTGCCTGCTCTGGTTTCATTTGAGATGCAAGAAAGGCAGCTCAATTTGGATCCCTTGGATTACATTTGAGACGTCTGCCCAAGGCCAGCAGAAATGACCCAGGCTGCAAGGACGACCCAGTGGACCAGCATCAGGAGGAGAGTCAAGGTGCTCAGATGTTATTAAATATCTCTATTAAAGCAAATATTACAGTGAAGCAAAGCAGCCAATAAAGCTTACTGTAAAGTAACAAAACAGATTAGCATACATGCAGTAAGAAATAATGTGTTAGAGGTTCTAAGTTGATTCCCTGAATTTCTCAGGCCATCTCAGAGTACTGAGACAGATTAGAAGAGGGAAGACAGAAAGAAATCAGGAACACCATCATTTCACTGATAGATGCTAGAATGCACCTTCATTTCTAGCATGGCAGATGGCCTAATCATCCAACAAAAGGTCTTTGCTACCTGTCATAAGCAAAGTTCACTGGAATATACAGCCACTACACAGTATGTATTATCCTATCTGCTTTAGGAATTCTTTTGCTTGGAATGTAAAAATATTTATTGAAAAAACATGCTTTTTTTTTGTTTTGTTTTTTTCCCCCCTGACTTTTCTTTAAAACATTTTGAGCTACATTTTTCCATATTTCATAGTAATGTCAACACGAAGGCTAACAATTTTTGAACACATTAAAGGAATCACTAAATAGGTTTTAAATTATGCAAGTTTAAAAATGTTAGTAGTCTTACGTATAATTTATCCAGTGTTCATTAGGAATTTTCATTGTATTTTAAATTAAAAGATAATTTGTCTTCTGTGTTGAGATGCAATTTTTATACTCTGAAAACTACTGCATGAATAATAAAGTTATTAATATTTAAAGTCCTGACCTTTTTCACTGGGCACTGCTTTATGTAATTATGCAAAATCCATTGACATGAGAGATGTTCATGTTTAAAAATGCATGTTTAAAACACATTTTTATGTTGGAAAAGAAGAAAAAAAAAGTGATCTGGGATAAAGTTTACCCCTATTCTTTGCTTCCTCCCATTTAATAAAACAGTTGTGGGGAAAGAAAGGGCATTTAAGAAGCTGAGTTAGAATATTCTGCCCTCTGATTCCTGAGCTGTCTGTACAAACCCCATGGAACAACACTGAATGGAAGAACCTGTCCTGAGGCCAGGGACACTTTATGTTTGTACTTCCTACACATGCTATAGGAACTAACTACCCTGCAGGGAGCTGAGGATCTTCATGCCAAGCTTCACCCTCCCAGCTGCCAAAGCACTCTGCACTCTCATTTTCTCTGAAGGTCAAGCACCTCCCATACTAAAACACTCAGAAGGGAGCAGGGAAACCAGAGTTAAGGAGAGGACTAGATTATGTGACTAAAGAGGAGATCAAACAGCTTTGATTTTGTACTCATATCCTCATTAAGTTTGTCCTCCCTCCACCAATCAAGTCATCTATCCTGCAACAAGTAAGTCAGCAGGTAGACTTCACTGGCAGATGGGCTGGGTCCTGCACACACAGCTGGAATTTTCCACTACACATATTATTTTAGACAAATCCAAGTGGTCATCTACTTCCAATAAGGTCCATTTACTACACATGCTACAGGTTTGACTTACCATGCCAGCTGGAGGTCTGCACTTGAACTTACAAAGCTATGAAATTCTGATCTCAAGTATCTTATATCATCTACAAGATAAGTGAATTTATTGCTAAACCACTTTCACCTTTCCACATCAACTACCTCGGAGCCATCTTACCACTGGTTAAAAAGGAGATAAAATTTTGATTGGGAAAATATTTTTCTAACTTTCCAAAAACTACACAGCATCTAAAACTATTTTACATTTAAAACATAAAATTGAATTTCAATGCTTGGCTTCTACCTCAAGACCAAGGAAACTACAAGGTACATAATCATTGCTTCAGAAGTTTATGTGTTTACTAAAGTAAGGAAATAATTCACGTTAACTGTGGGATCTGTATGATAAAGGCCACTAAGAGACTTGCAAAGGTGTAATTTTCTATGGGATTCAATCTTTTAATGGTAAAGCATCGATATGCTGGTACAGTCAATATTTTAAAAGGCAAAATGATTTTCAGGATTAGAATCCATTCAGTTGTGGTAAGGTTTCTCTTGCATGTCTTGCTGCAGACTCCAGTGCCATGTGGCATGGTTTATTTTCCCCACTCAATGTCACACAGGTTGAAGTAAAGACATTGATTTGTGGAGGGTGATGCAACATGCAGTCAGTGACAATGTGGGTTCTAGCAGAACTTACTTTCTATTTTACTTTTAGCCACTGGGGAAAAAACTAAACCACTTCTTCCTTTAGATGATTTTTAAAGTTCATAACAAATGGTAGTCTCTAAGTAGCCATTTGTACCTCTTCTATAGTCAATGAGACTGACAGATCTTTCAGAGGCTGATTATAAATGTAGGACAGGTCTAGAAGTGTCACTCAAGAACTTTAGGAACAAAAACATGAAGAATAACTGGAGGACAGGAAGAAGATTGGAAAGCAAACTTTTTTTTTTTTTTTAAAATTTTGTTTTATTTACCTAAATATTGAAAAATATTGAAAAGCAATCAAACTTTTGTTTTCATCTTCTGCTCTCCTTATACTTGGAAAGCCCTTTTTCATACTATTGATAAGGGCAACTTCTACTATTCTTTCAGAAGAACTCATGAATCTTCTATGAACTAAGCGGAAAAGCATAAAAAATGCTTTTTGAGAACAGGAGGAGAAGAATTAAAGGCTATTAATAGTGAAGTCCAGTCCCTTCCAAAACTGTATACAGAAGGCAGTATATGTAATTATATACCACACTTTAGCAACACAGGCTCTGACAGTTGATGTTCCATCTGCTAAAGAGAGAAACAGGTTTGTATGAATTAATCACCTAGAGCTGTCTCCTCTCACAGAGCTTGAAGAGAAGGAACTTGGCTCAGCTTGTGGGGAACATGAGCTGTCTTTCATGCAAGGCACTTCTTACCTGCTCCTAGGCACAATCCCTTCAAAGCCTTCCTAGCACTGAATGTTGTGGTATGTATCTCACAACACCAGCCTGCACAGTAAAAGCAAAATTTAACCCCAAAGAGGCCCAAATACCACTACAATATATTTCAGCAATTCCTGTAGTGGGCTTCTGTAATACAACTGCAAAACTTGAACAAAGGTTAAACTATTTTCACATGAAATATGTGATGACTTTCTACACAGTCTGATTTAGTGGGAGGTTAATAGGACATGGTAATTGTTTGCACAGGTCTCATTTAATGCTCAAAATTGTGCGTCTGAACTAAAGACATCATAAGCCAAACTGAATTTGAAAGTGCAGATGTTTAGTTGATCATTTAACAGTCTTTGCTGTAATTCCCCAGCCTCTTTTTGCATTAAGAAAAAAACCATCATCAAATTGGTTGAGAAGCTGTATTTTAAGTGAAGGTGATTTGCCACCAAATTCATTGACCCCAATTTTCACTCAGATGTGAGACAGTGACCTACAGCAGCATTTTCATAGGGAAAATTATAATGATATTGACATTCATTAAGTCGTTTCCCAGTATGGTACTAAGCAGAGTCACATTCTAAATCATGTGTGTGCAATACACCTACTTCACCATGCATTATTAAAAAAAAAAAAGTCACAGCTAAGGTGACGATATTAATAACTTGGTAAAAAGCAATTAAAATTTTCAAGGAGTGAACTTTCAAATAGTGCAGCAACACTTAAATGTCATATTTCTGTTGCAAATGTATTTTTAATGATAACATTTCTTTGTAATGTAAATCAGCCTCCTCTCAATTATAACATGTTAATCAAGTTATTTCTCAATTGCCACTTACCCATCAATGCTTACAAGTCCACCACATGTCATTTTTTAAAAGCATACTAATTACTTGATTCTATTTTAGCCACATTTTGCAAATCCAACTATTTTCTTCAAGATTGCATATTATGTGAAGATTTTTCTGTTGAGGGAGAGCAGAAGACACATTTGCATCCTGCAAATTCAGCCTAATTGCAAATCCTGCGAGGTACCTTAGTGTGCAGGACTTGACTCTAGAAACTGGAGAAAAGGAAAAAAGGGTACCCTACCCACATGAGGCTTCCTAATATCCCCGGCACATGCTATTCCTGGTTGACACATCTGAGAGGTGTAAGGACACACACAAAGCTGAGACGAATATTTAAGAATGATTCAAAGTGTATACCTCAAATGCCGAGCAGGATTTGATTGGGTAGAGGTAAATGTTGGTGACAGTGATGGGCTTGCCACCTCTTCTATGTGTTGGTACTGCAGTCTCAGAAACAGCTGCCCTTATGCTTTCTGCCTCAGCCTCTGGTGGCTGCCAGTTGAGAGTCATCTTTGTTGCAGCTGAAATATTTCTGAATTCATTGTCTGAGATGTGTGGTACTGGACACAAATTCTCTGCACTGTTAAAGGAAGGGTGGTCATCTGGGACAGACTCTGTCGTCAGCTTTGTCACAGAGGACTGGATGGGAATCTCATTGTCCAACTTGGAGAGTCTGGTGGCTAAGATGAATTTCAAAAAAGTCTGCGCATCTTCAAAAGATGACATGTAGCCAAAGGATATTCTCACAGAACCAGTGGGACGTCCATCAATTAGGTCTAGATCATCTCCACAGACATGGCCAGCCTAGTTTAAAACAGGAAGAAAACCAGAGAGCTATTATGACAAACCTTGCTTTATTTCACTCTAAGTTTACATAGCTATTAACATGTCTCTTACTTCTAACCTAAAAAAACTGTTTTCAAACAGTTGAGAAAGTTAACTCATGAATACGAAGAACAAGTGGAGAGAAAAAAAATAAAACAAAGCAGCTATCTTATTACTTACTCAAGCTTGGAACAAGATCATGTTGAGATGCTTGCCTTATTCTACTCTAAGGGAAGGGAGACTTCTCAAAACTTGTCAAGAATTAGAAAAAGTTGGTATGTCCCAGGATGACCTGTACGATACAGCAGTCACCAAGTATATTCAGTATATCTGCACAGTTCACTGGGATTTAAACTGGGATATTATATTCAGATAAGTGAACAAAGTGACTATGGATTTTTCTGGGGCATTTTTCTTGGTATTTCCTGTCAGAACAGTTCCATTGTATACTATCAGTGGTTTATCCATGGCTTGTGAGCATCTAGCTGTAGAGCTGAGAACTGGCTTGGGATATTAGCAAAATAGCAATTTGAATGTAGAGCTCTAGCATTCAAAGTGACTTGCCTCATCATTGGGATATACAATAAGTTTTTCTTGCTGATCCAGTCAATGCATTGCTTTCAGGATGGAAGAAACTGACCTTCCCCATAGCATTTCCTCCTTTGGAGAACACAGGTTGCCACTCAAGAAAAATCTTTGTTGAAAAATACTTCAAATAGAGTAACAGTCACTTCCACAGAGATATCCCCTCAATTTGATTTGTCTTTCATACAGCAATCTCTGGAAAATTCTTGCTTAAAGCAGTTTCTTCTTCAGTAAGTGGGTTAGTGAGTGTTGCCAGTCACCTCCAGTGAAAGCGAGAGTCCCTTTGCGCATCCAACTTATGGACATGGAATTTAGTCCTACATCAGCATCCCTATTCTTTTAAGTGCACTGGCTGTTTTGTTTTAGTTTTGGTTTTCTCATAATTTCATTTTTTACACATTTCTGTTACATATGAATGACAGTGTGAACTGATTATTTACATGAGGGCTTTTTTAAATCAAGAAATGTCAGAGTTCAGTGAACACATGCTATTTATGCAAGGAGTAATAAAAAACCCCTGTGTCACAGTATGCAAGACAGTAGAAAATATTTCAATGCCATGTGATGTAGTTTATACTTGACAATAGAGCAGATGTAACATTTGCAAAATTAGGTTGCATCTGTTAATATACATGTAACCCTTCTGCCAAATAGTGACTGATTGACTAAGGAGAGGTTCCTGCTGTGCAGATAACTAAACAAGTTCCTACCTAACACCCTAAGAAAACTAGCCACACTTCTCCAGGGCCCCTTGAGGACAGAGAGTCCTCCCTCACATGGATTTTATTCATGGAAATCTTCATCTGGGAAGGAGGAATATAATCAATAACCTGGGAAAAAACAAAATTGAAGTGTTTGTGCAAATAATATGATAAAACAATGCCTTCCCCGACACAGTAATGTTGTCAATGACTCCTCCAGATCCTTCTCAAAGGACTGATGAGAATGTCTCAAAATCATCACTGTTTGACTGCACCACCTCATCATACTTCTGGTACGTGTCTTGTTATCAGTCTGGGTTTGGCATATTTCTATTTAAAGGTTCAGCTTTATTACCATGATAAAGACCTACAAGAGGCCACCAATTCCTTAGCAAAATCCTATAGTGATCCAAGAGTATTGAAGCTGGCCATTTGGCATTTTGCACTTCAGAATAAGGGTATACCTTTTTTTCCTCTCTCAGATTACCTTGGGGAACCTGCTCCCTCTTGAAAAGTCAAGTGTTGCTCATCTGTTCACAGAAAGCTTATGCATAAAGAAACTATGCATCTTGGGTTAGTGTGGCAGGGTTGTGGAAGCTGGGGGATGGGGGGGGGGACAACAGGGCACAGGAATGGCTCCTGTGAGAATATGCTGGAAGCTCCCCTGGTTCCAATTCTGGACCCACCTCTGGCCAAGGCCAAGCAGATATGGGAAACTGGATGCACCTCTGAGAGTACCATATTCAAGACAGGTAAAATGAAACTACAAAAAAAGACCTGCAGAGGGGTAGGTCAGAGGAATGCTGGAGCAGAGATACCAAGGTAAGTGAGGAAGGAAGGGGGGGAGGTTCCTAAGCGGAGATTTCCACACATCCTGTGGTGAAATGACAAACTCCCCCCGCAGTTCATGAAGGAAGTCTGTGGAGCAGTCCCTGAAGGACCACGGTGGGGCAGATGTGGATCTGCAGCCTATAAATGATGCCAGTGGGCAGATGTGGAGCTGCAGGCACGAAGGATAAGAGAGAGGAAGATGTGGATCTCCAACCACGGGGGACCACGGTGGGGCAGATGTGGAGCTGCAGCCATGAAGAACTCCGTGTGTGAGTGTTCCCCAAGCAGCCATGACTCTGGGGGCAGACTGCGCTGGAGTAGTCTGGTTCTGCACCTCATGGGAGGGACTCACGTCGGAGGGGTTGTGAAGGACTCTCTGCCATGAGAGGGACCCCACGTTGGAGCAGGGGAAGGCTGTGAGGAGTCCTCCCCCTGAGGAGGAAGGAGCGGCAGAAACAGCGTGTGGGGAACTGACCCTAAACCCCCCCTGCCCCTCCCTGTGCCCTGGAATAATGGAGGGGTGTGGGGTGTTATGATCGGGTCATGTTTCCTCTTTCTCATGATAGACTGGATTAATTTGTTCTTCCCAAATTGTTTTTGTCTGTTTTGCCCGTTACTGTAACTGGGGAGTGACAGTCTCCTTGTCCTTGTCTCTATTAAGGAGCCTTTGAGTGGATTTTTTCCTCCCTGTCCCATAGTGGGGGTGGGGGGTGAGTGAGCAGAGGCCTGGTTGGTACCGACTGGGCCCAAACAGCAATGCTAAGAACACAGATTTCCACTGTAAACGAAAGCATAATTTTGCTGAGGGAGGTATTAAGGAGCTCTCCACATTTAAGAACTTGTGCTATCAATCTTGCACATAAATGTGTTTACGAAAGTTATCTAAATGTCTCTGTGGGATTGTAAAGGAGCTATAATATCAATACTGCCATTATATATGTTTTATTTTAAGAATACAGTTCATAAAATATTTTACTATTCTTTATTAATTTACTGTAATTTCAACTCTGAAAAATATGCAGACATGAAGCCTTCCCCACTTCTCTGTAATGCATCCTGCTATGCACATTTTGATAACAATTTATGGAAAGTACTAGTCATCTAGAAAACAGTCTTTACATTCATGTTCTAGCAATCTAACATCCCAGTAATCTAGATGTGATTTAAATTTACTCCACTGCCTGAGATTCACAGTGTATTCTCATTTATTATTTCTTGCCCAATTTGTGTATACCTTTGGAACATCCAGCAGCAATAGGTCTAGAATCCTTCAATGTTATTAAGTACAATTAAGGGTACTTAAGGAACAACATGAGATGAATTGTCCAGGAACTTCTGTTCTGCAGGAAATCTGGATTTCATGTAATTCCAAATCAGAACAAGAAGCCACAATTTCATATTTTCCCATGAAATATAAAAAAGGACTGCATACTACTTTGGGCCCATGAAATTATTTTGTTTCCATTTCAAGGAACTGAATTTCAGTTCATTTAGTTTTTTAACATAGCAATTGATTTGAAAGGTCAGAGAAAGCCAATCAAATTTGTCTTAATTCTTAAAGTCACAGAGACTCAAAACCACAAGACATGGTACACTTTAGCTTTTAACTAGTTAGGTGGGGTTTTTTTGATACAGAGCCAGGTTTTCTTCTCCCCTTCAAACCTCTCATCCTTAGGAAGATCAGAACTGATATTCAGAAGATGTTGCCAGGGTCACTTAATCTAGGTATTTTTCCAAGGCAATATATCATGTAATCTCATTTAGAAACTAACCTGCAGGTTCCTTTGGATGTCCTCATTGCTCATCCCCAAATGAATCTGGCAGGCTCCAATATTACAGAAGCAACCTGTGCGTACATGTATGTTGTAGAGACTGGCCATCTTGTCCACCTTTCCAGTTCAGGAGGAGGTAAGGTACAGGAGAAGAAGAAAAAAAAAACACTTTAAACTTGTGGTAAACAATATATAATGCTTTAAAGGTACAATTCTACTGGAGATAAGCTACTTCTCTACATTATTAAGAGCTCACTGTAGCTTTTAGCATTGCTGTACACATTTAGGATTTTTCATCCTTGTTATTCAGCTGAAAGAAAAACAGTGGTGAAGTGGAAATGCTTACCTTGGCATTGAGAGACTGTGCACACAACATACACACACACACACAGGGTATCAGTTCAGGCCCTGATTCCGTTAATGATGGCACATGTGCTTAATTTTAAACCCATGAACAGGTTCATTCACATCAGTAATGCTAATTACAGGCCTGCAGTCCAGTGTTATTCAGTATCTTGACAGAAATGTCCCCTTTAACTGCATCTACAGAGGTTGAAGAGAGGCCTGGGGCACCAAGGATCTGAAACTGCACATCCTCATTACAGAAACTGTCTGCCTCTGTGGGATTTTGGCACACAAGTGCTTGAAGAATTGGCCCCCCAGTAAGCAGTAGCATCTGACATGGAAGGGACTAAACTGGATTGCATCCTTGAAGTTTCTACATATGACCATTCAGCCTACCAACTCCTTGGTGTACTTTTTCTTTATGCTGTGTTGTTCTGTGTTATGCCATTTCTTTATTGTCCACTAAAAAATGAATGGGCAGATGTATAATCCTGGATGACAAACTGGCATGAATAAATTATGAAGAAATTAATAAATTGTGAAGAAATGAAAAATGATGTGCAAAGAGAACAGAACCACAGGTCTATATGTGCCTTCGAAGGACTTACATAGATGCATGCACTGGCAGGATGACACTGCAGAGAAGAGATATGGATTGTCAGGATTTCATAGCACACCTAAACAACAGAAGCACACCATGGGGATCCTCTTAGCACAGCTAAGAAACCATGAAAGCACACTTCTGGGACCTGAGAATACTTTATGTGGCTTTCAAAAAGCAACAACAGCAGCTGGTAAGGTTAGCTAAGCAAGTATAGCTACTGCCAGTTATTTCTTTGACAACAAGAGATGAACATTCCTGGCAAAAGGAAGACCTGGGAGGAAGGACAGTCAGATGGTCGGAAAGGCAGCAAGAAACCTGGAACATCCTATCTCTACTTCAGACTTCCAGAACAACCTTGCACAACAAGCTGCATTAATCTCTGTGCATTTGCTCCTCTTCTGCAAGATGGAGAGCTGAGAGCTCTGAGAAGAACCCCACTGCAGACTGAGAGGACCCCACAACACCCCCTGCTAGGGAGGTGAAACAATTCTCCTCACAGGGAGCTCAGCTTAAAGGTGAAGGAATGGAAGTGTTGACCACCTCAAACTAACCACACTTCCCTAAGGGTGAGCTCATGCTTTTTTTTGCCTGAGGTATCAATATAAGTAGTCAACCCAGCTTTCTGTATTGGCATAAAACCTCTACTGGCTTTTATTTTTTAAAAAAACATAATTTGTCTTTGCATAGGACAATAGCCCAATATATGTAGCAAATACTTTCAGGTATAATTCAGCCTGCCTTCTGTCTCCTGCCTTCCGATAGCAACCTGTGTTCTGACCTCTCTGAGTTTAACTGTGAGACTACAAGCACCTTTAGCTTTAACTTTACTCCAGGCTGAAATGATTCAATCAAAACAGTTTTTGGCTCTGCTAAAAGCAGTTCAAACAGCATTACTTTTTTCTTTTCTGTGAGGGGCACAAGGCACTCCACAGAAAAAAGTGCTATATACACAGAAGAAAGCCTCCATCTTTGAGGTCCACAAATTTTAAAGTTCACACTTAAATACATTCTGCCCCACTAGTTCAGTTCAAAATGGTTCAGTTCTCAAGTGGAGGTACAATCAAAATAACTCCAAATATCCAGACTCAGAAAGCAAAGAATTGAATCAGTCTCAAGATCCTCACTTGAAATTAATACCTTAGAGAATATCCTTTGTTCAAACGATGTTTCTCAAATCAGTTATAGTAAAAGGCATCTGTTCAGAAAGAATGTTGCGGTGTCATTAGCTTTGTTTTGTCATATGACTTCAATCTGTGAACAGTGACATTTTCTTGACTTCTTTTTTTCACTTGGATGAGAAAAGTTGTCATCCTGGCATAACACGGTTTGTCACAGTTTGTCGTGGGTGGATCTATCTTTCTGTTAATGATGACAAGCAAGGCAAATCCATGTCAGGTACTTCAGTGCTGAACTTGAACAGTGTTTGGGCTTATTTGCTTAGTATTAATGAAGCTTGAAAATCTATAGTATTTTTATTATCATCATTATTTGAAGAAACATAGCTGAGGCAGCCTTGCTAATCAAAGTGCATGTAATGTAATCTCCATGACCCAACTTCAAGGAATTGCTAATTTTTTTTAAAAATTAATTTTTAAATTTTAATTCCCCTTAATTTTTTTTAAACTAAATTATTATTGTTCATTAATGAACAGTAATTTCATTCTAGCCGTGCAACCCAGTATCCTGCTCCAATAACACTTAGAATTATATATCAATCTGTACAGTAGACAAACCTCATTGATACTTGAAACCATATAAACTGTAGAGAATATAGGGGACTGTGTTTCAGGAGAACAAAGATAAGTTATTCATAGCTTTAATATTAATCAAACTCTTGTTATCATCAATGTGATAATGCAGACAGGTTGTTGGGAAAGTGATACACTACATAAAGAATGACATACTACATAAAGAATCAGTCAGGGCAGCACTGCAAATCTATCTGTCCCTTGAATGCATGCTTGACTTCCCTTGGACATATGCTTTGATTTCTGCTCCTTTAGTTTCAGCCTAGAAATATGCGACTTGGGGAGTTAATCTCTCTCTGTAGTGCTAACACACAGCAAAACAAATAGAACATAAAACATCTGTTACAGTTATTTCGATTAAGAAAAGCTTATTTAAATAAAGCACATCTTCAAAATTGCCATAAAGAGCAATAGTGGGTTTGGAGCTCAGGGTTAGGAAATACAGAATGTTGCTTGCAGCTCTCTCTGTAACAGAGGCAGCTGACTTCTGGGAGCCAGGAATATGTTTATCAATGAAGGCAGAGAGCATGAATAGTACTAATGGTAAATACACAGCTTAATATACTCAGATTGTCAGTTTTGGTGATTCCCTCGGTCTGATTATTTGCAACTATTGTGCCTTGGTCTTTCACAGCTTAAAGACTACAATTAAACTGCACAACACATGCAGAAATCTCGCAGCATTTTTACTGATTTTAGTCAGTGAGAACATTGTAATTAAGCCATCACGAACTCTTGGAGTCCCGTCTGCCTCTAAGAGTCCCTTTGCTTTCATGACTGCTCTGAAGCTCTTTACTGGGAGCCAAACCTTGTAGGTTGCTTTAGACGCCAACATTTCAGAGTCAGATCATCTTAATTTTTGACAAAAAAAAAAAAAAAAGTGCTTTCTCCACTTCCTATCTGTGATCCTCAAGTTTAATAAACACATGTGAATGAAGTTTACCTAAAAACATTTTTAAAATAGTTCTGGCTTTATTTGATTTTGCTTGTTTGCTTTTTTTTTTTTTTTTTTTTTTTTTTTTTTTTTTTGTTTTGTTTTGTTTTGGGCTTTTTTGTTTGGTTGGTTTTTTCCCCAGATAAGTTCTATTTTAGACACAGTTGCCTTCCTCAGTGAGCCCTCCTTTAATGTTACCAGATTGACCAAATTCTCAGTTACGTTTTTTTTTTGTTGCTTTGTTTTGTTTTGTTTTTTTATATAGTGGTCTATCTGATAAACACTATTAGAATGTTTTTAAATATAAAAAATGGTGAGGTGCTTTTCCCCCCTGGTTTTGATGCATTACCCTACAACAGTCTCTCTGGAGTAGCTAGTATTTTATTTCCTGCTCAGCAACTAAACAGCCCCAAACATCCACTTGATTTTGGTATGTTCTGGTTTCCCATTCTCTATCACCCAGCTGCACCCATGACTCCCCTGCCTTTGCTAAATGTCTGGCTTCTATTCATTCACTTGAGGGTCTCTGTGGCAGCCAAGTGAAAAGTATAAGCTTCTTTCTGGCTCTGGTTCCACTGAAATAAGTCTGAGAATGATGCTTACGGTAGGTAGAGATATAATAAATGACAGTAAGTATTTACAAATAGCATATACTTTGGCATTATTTCTAATCACCTAAGTCTAAGATATTCACTAAGAATGACAGATTTTTTAGGAACCCCTCTTGAAGTCATTCCCATTCTGTAGCTTTTATTAAAGCAAGAACTTATTTGTGTGTCCTTTTACTGAGTAACACAAGAATTATTCATATGAACAAAGAAACTTTTAAAATTAGGTGATGAAGTGTCCCCCCAAAATAATATGTCAATACTGGCAGGTGCTGTCCTTCAGAAACTGGGATTGTGACTTTTCATTCTACTTTCTACAATGCTCAAATTTCAATGCAGTTTGTTTGTCTGATGGAATTGCTCATTACAAGAATTTCACTGTATACCACTGATGGCTGGTTATAAAACAGGCTTCATGACACTGTTCTCCTCATCCCGTGGTAAATTAATTCAATGATTCATGACACAGAATTGGAGAGAAAGTAAACTAGCTCTTTCTGCCATCCAGTGTTTGACTGTGAAATGTAGTTGTTGATGAAAATGCACACTTAATCTTGTGTGGTCAGAAGAAAAAAAATAATCAGCACTTGTTTCCAAAACATTTTAGCTGAGTTACAGCATACTTAAACTGGTTTAATTGCATGGCTTCCTGCAAGAAAGCCATTTTTTTCCTATCTCAGGAAAAGAATTTCTAAGTGGGCAGATTCCCACAAAGCTGTTGAATTTGATCCCCTCCTCCTTATTGTGACTCTAGTTGTTGAAAATGGTTTAAACTAATTGGAGAGTATATGTAAATCTCTCTTTAGACTATACCCACTCATGACTCCCTCTGACCAAAACCCCCTTTAATAGAAGGCAGTGAAGTATTAGACAGAGACACTGAATTCACTGAAATTCCCAAACTCAGTGTCCTGATAGTGGAAATTATAGCTTATCAGGAATTTTGCAGTTGATATGATCATTTTCTCTGCTGGTTTCAAAGACAGCCAAATATCAAGCAAGAGAAGCAGCCTGGAAACATCAGCATTTTTAGAATATGTGAGTTGCCATTCTGCAGGAATTCTCACTTAGAAGATGCTGGTAAACTGCAGGTCTTCCATGCTTAGAAGACAAACAATAATTTTACATTTCTGTGATCCACAAGCTAGAAGATGCTTTGGGGATGGGATGCGTATAAGGAAGAAAGTCTTGACTGATAATGGATGAACTCACATTTTTCCAACTGCTTTTTTCTTCTCTGCAGAACATGCAGTAAATTAGGCCAGGGATATATTTGGATTGCATATAAACTTAAAGAGTCCAAGATCCAGGTATTTGAAATGGAAAAGACTGATTAGTAAGCTAAACACCTTGGTTTTCTTTGATTTGGCCTCTCAATGGCCACAGGAGTCTCCAACCAATAGCATTTTCTCTTACTTTTTTTTTTGTTTGTTTTGTTTTTTAATCTGGTTTGATAAAATTACATTAAAGAAAGGATTGATTTCCAGGAAGAAAAGTGAAGCAAATGAATACAATCTCTCTGTGGCTTCCTAACTCTGACTTCAACAGAGCATTCCCTTGAGGGTCTTGGTAAAAGGCATTCCCATTGTTCAAACCCCATTGGCTTTGGGTCAGGCAGCAACTAGTGAGAGAAGTGGAAGTCAGAGGCACACACCACAGAAGATGAAGGTACAATTTGAATTTAAAAGGGGAAAGTAATGGAATGTAGATAATAATGAGAGTGGAAAAAGTGCTTACGAATGTAAAAGTGCAGTGCATGATACGGAAAGTCTAGTGACATAGATTTAATTCATGTCCCAGTTAAAATCTTCACTTTTTTCTCTTTCTATTAAATCACTTAAACCGTCCTTTGTCTGTATCCCCTGAAAATGGGAATAATAGGTCACAGGAAGGTTATAGGATTAAATTCTCATGATGGACTGTGTTGAAATGTCTTTTTATTTACATAAATGCAGGGTCCTTGGCAAGATTTGGGGGGGGGGGCAGGAAGATGCAACCAAGGCAAAAGATAAGGTGAAGCCAGGCTCTCTTTCTCTATGAAGGATTCAGATAGTGGACTGAAAACAGACACTGTATTTGTTCAAAGGCTGCTGATCTGCTCTTACTAAGATCAGGAAAGCACAAATCTAGCAGATGCTGTCAAAAGTGAAGTGCTTTTGCAGGTATCATGTGGTCTCTTTTCACTGTTTCCCCTGTGAAACAAGGTCTGTAGCCACAGTTTGGTCCTGTTACTAAAGACAAAATATTTAGCCTCCCTCATTCATCTGAGAATCTCTCATCTGAACAACTATGACTATCTTCCTTTTATTTCCTTTCCAGTTTCCTTAGCAACATGCAAGGACACTCCAGAGAAGCAGTGACAGTCAACACCTTCAGTCTAGGCTTTTATGAAGTTTCTAACCTTCACCACCTCTGATGAGCAATTGAAGGGTAAGTGATTTGAAGCATACTGTCTCACATGCATCATCGTTCCCCCACAGTGAGCTATTACAGAATGCAACACAGCTTTTACTCTGCTGCTACTTCTTCAGCAAGAAAAGAACTTCATTAACTACTACCTAGGTTTGCAGTTACCACAATGAATCTCTCAGGAACAGCATCTCCTTCCACTCTTTCAGTAATCTTCCTTGAAAGCCCCTTGTTGTAAAGGCTCTCTTTGAGCACTCAGTGCTGCATAACAAAATGCAAGCAAAGACCCAGACTGTAATGGCATTTCTTGACAATTTGAAGCAACAAGGTACTACTTCTTGGCAAGCCATTGTGGTTTGCTGCATTGCTGCTACCTCCTGGCTTACCAGACATCTGCAGTGCAATTGGAATCTAATTGGAACCCAGGAAATTAGTGGATATTCAACAGGAATCTTCGCAACAATCTTTTACTTGTAATCCTATTTGTATTTTATTGTGCTGGTCCATCTGCCATCCCGGGCTTCCTGAAATCAATGGCTGAATCTATAGCTAAAAATCAATAGTGAGCAATCACCCTAGCAATTTTCAGGTAGCTGTTGGGAAGGTGGCCAAAAATCCCATTAGGCATGTTGAGAACACTTTTATTTCCCTGAGTCATCAAAATTAATATAATGAGTGGATATGCTTCTAAAAGCATTAGTGTAACTCAAAGTTGTTTGAATATCTCCACAGTGACGTTCTTAGCTGGAATTAACAAATGCTGGCTTTCCATTTCCTCTGGCCCGGATGAAAAAATGCTGCACTTCTTGACCTGCAAAACTAAATGATTGTTTTACACTAAAGCAAAAAGTAACAGATGGAAAAACACAACAGGACTATGGTTTGAAAAAGCAACAAAAATCTTCTGCTTAATAGCTTTCTATGAAGCTTCATTTCACGTAGATTAAATAAAGTAGAAATTGTTTCTCATCATTGCTCAGCAGCAGCTCACTTGCTCCCACAGGAACATGGTATAAATTTCCAGACAAGTACTGATAGCTACTACCAGGTTCCAGTCTCTAGTCTGATCGAATTGACCTGGTAACAACTACCTGTGTATGTGAAATGCTGTAGCTACTTTTCTTTTCATCCTCTAAATCAGCACATGCTGTCCTTGCTCTGACTCTGTGCCTACATATCAGATGTACAGTGCACTAGAGCTAAGCTAGCATTGACACAAACAGCAAACATTTCAAGAAATCAACCCCTACAGATACTGCATGGTCCCTTTTATCATCTTAACCATAAGTAGTAATATGAATATGTATTCCACCAGCTGTGTTTATATGCAAATACATCTGCCACTTGATACCTGAAGATTTGCCACTGTTTTAACATATTTCCTCTCCACTCCTGTGAGGCTAGACCAAGTGGGGAAGACAGACACTGAACCTCTCAAGGTGACACTGAAAGACTACAGCAGAAGGAGGAGATTTCATCTGGCCACAGTCAGGTTCTGCTGACTGATTTAGGTCCACCTAAGCGAATTATTAAAACATCTCTGAAGGAAAAGGAAGCTCTTAAAAGAGAACATTGTGAAACTGAAGCAAAGAAAGTGTACTTGCAATATGAAGGTGCTTCCAGAATTGACTGTCACCACCATTTTATTTACCTGGAGCAGCTACTTTTACTTACATTTCCAATCCTGCCTTACACCACTTTGTCCTGTGTCACTTCTGTTTGCACACCTGTCCAAATGCAAACTGACAGAATTACTTCTACCTGCTTCTGTTGCTCTGCTTCTTTGTTGGTTGCATTTCTCCCATACAACACTCCCATACAACAAGGAGTTTCAGACTCCTTGTCCAACTCTCATCTGCCTTTCATGGGTGGAATCTTCTTTTTTAATGTTTTCCTGCCCAAACTGGTGTCTGTTTATTTGCCTAACCAATGTAACAATGGCCTTCAGCTGCACTGTGGGAAATCTAGGTTAATCATAAGGAAATATTTTGTAATAGTGAATATAGCTAAGTTCCAAAATGAACCCCAGAGGCTGCGGAAAGGTTCAGGTTAAGATGATCCTATCTTGGCACACAACCTGTGGGTATGGGTAACCTCTCATAGTCCCTGCAGTTCTAAGATCTATTTTTCTTCCTCCATGTTCTCTAAAACTAAAGGGATGAATTTGGCTTAGCTGCTAAGCTGCTCTACAACACAATTCACTGCCATAAGATGCTTTGGATGCAGAAAGACAAATGAGATTAAAAAGAAAAAAAAAATATTATTTTGTTTCTTGAGGGATTCTCATTCTGGTTTTGCCCTCTTCTTACACTGCTAGCATGTAAACACTGTCAGGGAGAGGCTGCCAGGGAGAGAATGTGCCACAGTGAGATCCTGTGTAGCTGTTCCTACATCTAAATGATATGGGGCCAGATATTCCAATTTAAGATCCCGGTCTTCATTTCAGAATTACAGCAAATGCAGGAAATTGAAAAACCCAAAACAATAGTGGGTCATTGAGTCTACATTAACTAAAGAGGGACTGAAATGGAACAAAAGTGAGTAAGACACTGGGCTGTAATAAAAGCAGTCATCAAATTGCACTGTAAATTTGTGCTGAAGGGATGCACAATGGAAGAGAAGATATTTTTTTTCTTGAGAAATGGATGAGGAAAGGTAAGTTAAAAGTCTAAACCCCTCTTCACTCTATGCAGGTTGATGAGAGTGAGCAAGGACATGGCAATATAGGCTCCTAGACAAAACTGATCATTATCTGTCTATCTGAGAAGGGTTCTCAGCCTTGAGAGGCAAAACTCATCCATATGCAACACTACAGAAGAGCCTTCCTTAGGCAAACCAGAATTTTTACAGTTTCTATCCTTGGCAGCTGATTTCTGTTATAGCAGTTTGTCTATCACAAGCAAGTTTGAAGTGGCAGGCAAGAAGGCTGAGACTGCTAATGGACTGATGCTATATACCTTCCTCACAGGATTTTTAGGAGGTATTGCAAGCATATATGGATACCAAGGGAACTTTTGCAGGGGAGACAATAACAGCAAGCTACTTCTGTTTAGCTTCTGGCTCCAGGCAAAGGAGGCAGTACAAAAATCAGAATGGGAAAGAGAGCTGGTAATCCACAACTGAAATGATGGCCATTTTTCAAAAGATAGCTATGCTAGTTTTCTCACTTTTTTTATGCCCATGACACACAGGAGAAAAAATATTGTCTCAGAAGACCAGAGTTAAGAAGGAAAAGTTTGATAAGGGAAATGCTATTTTTCACCATGGGCAGAAAACACAGAACTGGAAGTTGTGACTTAGTAAGAGATCTCCAGGGCATACAATTAAAAACAAATTTCATGTGAAATTCCATCCCATCTTCTTCTCTTACCCTTTTCCCTTCTTCCAGCTCCCAAACTGACTCTAAGTAGAATGAAATGTGAAAGGTTTATAAAATTACTCTGCAATAACCTATTGAATATGCAAAAAAACATTTCACAGGTGTCTTTTTCCTATCACAACACAGGGGAAAAATTATTATTTTAAGTTTTTAGCACAGAAACATAGCACAGATGGTGATTTTTTTTTTTTTAAATCCAGAAATGGAAGGGAATGTACGACTGCACTTTGACCTGACCAATAAGAAATACGCTTTCTTGTGTGGTGACTGTTATTTCAAATCAATGCTGCTTCCTTACAGCTGCTCTCTCTCCTCTGGCATTCAAAATAGGCTAGAAACTCACAGTCATATACAAGCTTTTGATAAAAAAGATGGCAAGGATGCAAACTGAAGCTGAGTTGTTGCTGTCAAACAGTGCTTCAGAGATTGGAAGGATATGAGGGTGTTTAAGCACATGACATTCAAAAATGCTGAAGACTACAGATATTAATTCTTAATAAATGACCCAATGGTGATTCTCTGTGAGAAGGGTCTGCAGTAGTATTAGCTCAGCATCAAGCACATACATAACCCCATTTTTGTGACATCACAAAACACCCTCTAGTATCTAAGGCTAATTGCTTCATTTTATGGTAGCCTCACAAGGAAGCAGAAGACTGACAGCTTGCTGCATTAATACCAACTCTGCTTCTTCTGTCCTGTACCACTGACTTAGCAGAGGTCCTTCTCTACCCCTGCACTTTCTCACCTTTCAAAACCACCAGCCTGTCATCTGCCCACATTTCATTAATAGCAAAAGTGCTGAAGAATTATCCATTCTATCTAGAAAAGTGTATATGAAGAAGTTGTTTGGCATAAAGGCCAACTTCATGTCCTGGACCTGTCAAATACTCATCATAGTTTAACCCCTCTTTGTAACTGGGGCATTTTGCTGCTGCAGTGAAAATAAAAACATAACATAAAATGACAGACACGCCGATGACAGGCAGCTTGTGTGAAGAGAATATGGGTATCATTCCAAGTATTTTCAAGAAAAAATTACTACTATAGTAGTCTGAAAGACAGCTTTACTGAAGAAAATAATTTTAATGGGAATTGTTTGGTGTAGCTCAAATGAGGAAATTTATGTTATTTTACTGTGCAAAGAGTTTTATGGAGATTTCAAAACTGTAGCCATTTTATCCCTAGTTTAATGAAAAATGTAAAGAAAAAACAAAGCTTTTGAGTGGTTGTGTTTGGAAAAGTCCCTCTTCTTTAATTGTTTTAATTACCATTTAGAGCAAAATAACTAACCCAGTAATTAAACTGCCAATTAAACCAATGATATATAAAGTATACAAAACAAGTTCATTCCAGATGGAATACTCTAAAATAGAGATACACTTCAACCATCACAAAAAAAACCCAACCCACATTTAAATGAAAAAGCAATAGTAATTCAACTTCCATAATTATTTCACTCCCACCTTGTCACTTCTTAACTTCCAAATGTTCTATCATCATCAGTGAATGGTTTGGGTTGCAAGGGACCTTAAAGATCACCTAGTTCCAACCCTTCCACATGACCAAGCTGCTCAAAGTCCCACCCAGCCTGATCCTGAACACTTCCAGGGATAAGTCATCCACAGCTTCCCTGGGCAACCTGTGCCAGTGTCTCACCACCCTAACACAAAAGAATTTCTTCCTAATGTTCAATCTAAATCTACCCTCTTCCAGCTTAAAACCATTACCCCTTGTACTAGCACTACATGCATATATATCATGACAAGAGGCTGTCTAAAAAGCTGCCATCCCTGAGAGAGCAATCATGGCATAGTTTCCTTTGTGTGTCACACTTTATTGAAATGCCTTCATGTAAACCTGAGTACTGCAATGAAGGTTTCACTCAAAGATGAACCTGAGACTGTGGGTGTTTCCTATTGATGCAATTGATCTGATGTATGTATTTCAAGCTTTTTTGTGTTTAGTGGTACAACCTTATTATACCTGGTAAATAAACTCTGACACCAGTGAGAATGGACTTCAATAATAGAAGCAAGTAAAAATATCTTTCCTCTCAAATGCTACCCAGGTGAAAGTCATCATTTTTTCCCTGATTTCATTTTTCAGTGGCAGTGTTAAATGTCTTGTATTTCACTACACACCTTTCACATCCTAAATATCTTGGACTTAGTTCAGAGCTTTGAATATCATGTAAATTATGTAAATCTTGAGGCTTAAATGTAAGCTTGCTATCCTCTGAAGACGCTGTCTTCTTATGAAGTCTTCCTTGCTAATTTCAAATGTTCCAAATAAATTGCTCCCACGATCATGATAATATTTTCTCTGGAACCAGTTACTCAGGTTGTCCTTTTCAGGCTACCCAGTGCTGAGGTGCAGCCACACTGTGCCCTCCAAAAGACAATGGGCACATAACAATTGTCTGTCAGAAAGAGAACTAGAACTGATTGTACACCTGGTTATAGGTAATTAATTAGAGGTGGGATACCATCCATAAAGTAATAGGACATTCTGTCATTTCTCTTTTAATATTCTATCTGAAATACAACTTGACTCATTAATTGTTGTCCACAAGTAGGAGGGATGTCAGATGGAAATGTCATTTAATTTTCCCTTTGTAAAAGATCCCCAAAAATATTTTCTGGGAGCCTTCTAAAACTGTACTCTTCTAACTTCACCAGATTATATTTAACCAGTGAATCCATGTGAACGTGCAGATCAGATATGACCAAACTAGAGGATGTAATTTCATTTCTAAACCATTAGGGGGTGTATTGAATTTAACTTTGATTTCAATACAGCTATCAAATTTTGGACATGCATACAGGTATGAGGGTGAGATTATATTATTAATTTGATGATGCTTACTCTCTGCTATATGTATTTTCTTTGCAATCATAAAGAAGAAGCAAACATTTTTCTTCTGTATAACTGTGGGAATGAAAAGAAGTTCATTCCATAAAGAAGCCATTTATGTGTATATGTATATATATATATGCACACATACACACATATATATCACACATATTGTAGCCTTGGAAATCATAGTGCTGTTGCTTGTTAATTTCTAAAAGTCCTTATATTGCACATTATTTTAATTAAACAAAGCAACTTAACTGGCACTGCAGATGTGACTGGTATGCATTTGGAAACTTGACAGTCCTTCAGTCTACATACTCATGCCAGAAGTGATGAGAATCTGGTGAACAGAACAATCTAGATGATACAGATCAATAAAGGAGATTTTTTATGAGCAGACACTGCAGCAAACGGGCACAATCAAGGCATAAGACTATAAAGTATTTTTTTCTTGGAAAGTAAAATTGAATTTTATAAAGTAAAGAAGGTAAGAGTCATTTATACTAGGGAACTGTGAAAATCAGATGTGTAAATATAGGTTTTGGTTTTAAACAAAGGACAGAAGCAGTATTGGAGTGTTTGTGGACTGTTTTACCAACCCAGTTGTGTAAATATCTCCAATCTTTTCTGAACATTGCCACACATAATCAAGACTGTATAAATGGATAATTCACTGTTGGAATGTGGTATTCTTTAAAGAAGTGTGGTAAATATTTGAGACTCTTCGGTAGCATGGTTAAAAAAAAAAGACATATGAGAAGAATAGTTCTTCCAGTACTGCACATTTGCCCATCCCATGCTCATCTTGTGTGGGAGGTGCCTTGAAAAGAATTATAAAAACACCACACAGACAAGCTACAAACCTGCTTTGTTTCTGTTCTCCTTTGTGTATCTATGGATCTCCTCTTTTATTCTCATAGATACATCTCTCTGTTCCTCTCGTTATCTGTTTCCCTCCAGCAGAGGAGTGTTGAGGAACATCTTTTGCAGCAGCTCCCACTCTATCCCCACTGGTCCAGAATTAACAGCTTCCCAAAGCAATGCAGCTCTGCCACTACTGCTGGCAGAGGGAGGCACTTGCTGAGACAGATGGTGCCACATACTGACAACTTTAAAGAAAAATCAAGGCCCTACACTTGACATGGGGGTTTATTCAATTGTCAGCTAATGAAAAACAGAAGAATTAAACAGGACTACAGCACTGTGGGTTTTCTGACTTCTGACAAGGAACAAGTGAGCTAAGTTACTCTGTGTTACTCACTGCCTACACAGTGCAGTTATACACAATTATGGCCACATGCCATTACCTCTCTACTGAAGGAAGAAAAGTTTCACAGTTTCATCTTACAGATACTCAATATACCTGATTGATAAAGGATAGAGAAAGCTGTTGAGGAAGACAGCATTTAAGGATTTTTTGGGTTTGAATCTCACTTCTTACACTGATCATTCAACTTTATTCACTGCTTCCCTAAGTATATTACAAGAACTTAATTATTAGAACTGAAGAAAAAAGAGAACTGCTTTTTCATGGGTGACTGCAATATTTTGATATCTGATTTCACCTGTATGTCAGAGCTCCAAGGCAGTCTCTTATATAAGCTTTTCTAGACTTGGTCTTCAATCCCAAACTTTGAGCACTCCAGAGAAGAAAGTAAACAAGAAACCAAATTGCATAATCTATGCATCCTGCATCTATGCCCACTTTCAAACTTGCTGAGTTTAGGGTATTAAATCTGTAAGATACTAGCTTTGCCTATTAAATATTTTGCTTTGTGATAGCACTATTTATTGTATTCTCTACCTACTACTTAAAAAATTGTGTGTACATATTGTGGAAGACTACAGAAAAAAACAAATCTAAAACCTTAGAGGGGACCAGAAAATATTTCCTTTAGAATAAAGAACTACTTCACTAATGTGAATATGCTTTAAATCTAGATATGATACTCAGTTAAGGCAAGAGAAAAAACATACCTGTGAAAAGCCGATCACTTCTCCATTTTCATCGAGAATGTTAAAATTAATGATTGGACCCTGGACATCAGGACTGCTGAAATCTGTATCACTGTAAATACGTACTACAGGAGCTCCATTGGCATATTTTAAGGTAGTCAGCACAGTATAAGTGTAGTGAGCTAATGCAAAGGTATGCTGTTTTATTTTCTCCATTCCACCTACAAAAGAAAAGTGTACATACATGTCAGATTTTCAGAATGGTGTAGTTAGGAGGTAAAAAAAAATGGTAGGTTTGTGTTCCTTTACATGAATATATAATCTGCAAATGTTTCTTTGCTGACACAAAAGCTGATTTGTTTCACCATGGATTTATCTAAAATTAATCTACTGTGGAAATATAAAGTTACACTGAAATGGATTCATGTACATTACAACATTGATAGTCCCACCCTATACATATCACTAAGACATTCTGCACAATTTGAAAAGCAAGTTTTGCTCCAGATCTGGCTCTGGAGACCACGGGGGTGAGGCATCAATTCTAGTTCAGCACAGAAACCAAATTTCTATGTCTAAAATAGAATAAAAATATACATGGAATTACAAAACACAAGTGTTAGTCTACAAGGAATTTACTTGAATAGTGAATAAATAAATATTCTTCCAAGACTTATTTTTGCAGAAAAAAGAGGATGTTGTGAATGCCTCATTGACTACACCCATGCAGTCTATCAGATAAGCTTTGCACAGAAGTTATCACAGAACTTGGCCTGGGAAAAGCATAAAGAGGAAATATGTTGTCTGTTGTCTTTTTTTTTTTTCCCCCTACACTGAGGACTTTGAAAAAGGATTGCAGAGTTTGCCTGACAGATGGAGACCTCTTCTACATCTCTGCATTCTGAGAGGACGTTTCATCTCTCTCAGATGTGTTCAGAGGCTATGGCATATATACCCATGGCCCATGATATACCATGGGCACCTATGGCTTTGGGAATATTTTGATTCTCTACAGGAAGCTAAAACATAAGTGTCAGATACAAACCCAGCCATTTCAGTCTAATGAGAACATAAATAATCTAAAGCGAATGGCAGCCTGTGATATTCACTGGGATAAAATGCTGACAGAAGACAAGTTTACTGGGTATGACAATAAATATGGTCCAAGAAAAGGAATAACCCTAATCCTAACTGTAATGAAACAGTAATTTATTACATGGACCTGGAAAAGTGTAAGTAATCTTCAAATGAGAAACTACAAACCTATGAATTTATATCTTTATGGAAGACAATTAAAAGATAACACTATGATATCAAAGGATTGTAAAAAATTGCCTACATCATATGGAAAAAAAAAGAGAATAATTTCCTCAAAAGCTTCTTGAAGACAGTATTTTTCTTCCTCAATGTTAGATCCAGAATATTTTCTGTAATGTTGAGTATCTTGTTTGAGGCATGTGAGCATTTCTGTAACTATAAAGCAATTTGATATTTTCTTTGCCTTTATTCTTTTAAAACTGTGTAACTATAAGCCTCACACTTCTATGCATGCTGTTTTTATATCTGAGTATCTAATATCTGTTTATTGACTTTTGTGCTTTTAACTTTAAAAAGACTGTATCATTTATGATTGTATATAAAGGAAAGAGGAAAAAAAAAAGATATCTTCCTCCTGACATCAAGAAGAATTACAGTAAGCTCTGTCTCATTTAGGTAAGCTAGGACAGCAGACAGTATCAAGAAAGTACATTTATTGGTGATAAGAATAATAAAGAGCAATAAGAAATTTAATGAGATACAAACACAGAAATCATTTTCAAGGAACACTGCCAGAAGCTAATAAGTACAATTTCTAGATGTTAGCCACGGTAAACTTGGCAAGCATCTCTAGAACATTTTGGTCTGAAAGTCAACATGCATTTTCAGAGTGTTTGAAAAGACCTGCCTAGTCAGAGATGTCCTAGTCATTGTTTGGTAGAAGTTAAGGGTCTTGAAAGCGTTAAAAAAAAAAAAAAAAGAAAATGTTATTTCTCATCAGCCAGGAACTAGCTGGCTTAAGAGAAGTGACTGCCTTATCATCTTCTGAGATGTCTGTAGCAGCCTGATTCAGAGCTTTTTCAAATTGGCAGGAATCTTTCAATGGAAGAATAAACTACTACCCTTGTCTCTTATTGAAGAAATCTCTTATTCAAAAATTTCAGTCTCTCATTCACAGCAATCATCTTGCTATCATTTCTATATTGTCTTCAGCCATTCCCTTTCGAAGCTGCTTGATCATATTTCCTTCTTTATTAGTGAGAAGCTGCTCAGCCTCCTAATTATTCTGACAAAACCAAATGCAATAGCCTGCAGTTGCGTGGCTGCCCTGTGACTGGAGAGAAGATTCCACGTTGTGAGGGTCCCATATTTTTAAGTAGCAGAATAGGTTGTGATTAGGTCTGATGTCCCAGCAAACCATGTGAAACTAGTGCTAGCAATCTAGAGTTTATTCTGACAGAAAAAGCAGTATATTCAGAAAATGGTTGTGATTTATTTTTATTTTGCTGAACAAAATTATCTGTATTGTATCCTGCCTAAATCCAATGCTTACCTCATCTCCCTCTTCCCACTAGGGAACAGATTATGAGAAAGAGAAAATAAAAACTCAAATCAATTTTTGGTCTCTAACGTGATCTAAGAATTGTGTTATTCCATCTATTCTCAAACATGGGGTGACCTATTGCTGGACTGAGCCTGTCGGAAGAAAATGAGAAGGTAATTTTCTAGACTATAGTTGAATTGGCATTTCTTATTTTATTTCCTTCCTACATTTTATCTGGTTTTATGCCAAGTTCCTTAACTCTGAATACCTGGAGATTCTTCCCTAGATGACTGACCAGGGATAAAAGGTGTATCACACCATAAGACTTTGTGAAGACTTACATCTTGAAAAAATCATCAGTACTTCTTCTTGAGAAGGTGCTGTGAAGGACTCAAGTGACCTGACTGCTTCTCACTTTATGATTTTATTCCTTATCACCCCATTGCTCCATTAAGGTGAATTGCATCTAGTTGCTCATAAACATTATTTTAAAATTAAGAACAATTTATGTACTCCGTAATTTGCATCAGAATTAATCTGATGCAGTCTAGATTACACCAGTTGAAGTCTACCTGTATTTATGTGTGGAGGAGCACGCTCAACAAAAAGGATGTTCTCATTAATGACATTTCTTCCCATGGTAGTTAGGACTTCTCTTTCAAAAGGACTTCTGCATTTCTGTGAATTAATATGCCATTTTTTAATTTGTCCTCATGTGTATGTTTTCAGTTTACATTAAGCCAGACATGATAATTTAATTAATTCTTCTTCCTTATAGCACCTCATTTTTCACATTCTCACCACAATGTACATCATACATTTTTGCAATGACGAAGTTACCGAGCAGAAGAGATTGACAAAAAAAGCTTGCATCTCTGTGTACTAAACTACCAGCCAAATATTCTAGTAAATCTGTGGAGATGCTGTGAAACCTCATATTGCTGATGTATGTTTGCACACTGCATCCTGAGAGATCAGACCTACCATCCCATCTTTTACTTCCAATCAGGTGTTGCGCTGAAAACTGATACTCTTCCAGTACTGAAATTATCCAGTGCACTGGATAAACCTGTCCTGGTTTGGAACAGAATAGAGCAAATTTTCTGTCTTGTAACTTTGCTTTCAGCTAAGCCTCTCATAAGTATCTGCACTTGCTGGAATTAACAGCAAGTTTCTCTGTCAGTCTCTGCTTCTAGGACTGATAACGCTCAACATTTATATTTATTGCTAGAGAATGGGCTGCAGAAACAAGGACGCTGCTCAGTTCTGAGGATCATCTTGTGCTCCAGAAAGAAAAAGAGAGTTAGGAGGTCACACCTGCAGCCCTCTTAGGGAGGAGCAGAGAAGACACATGACCAAACTTTCACAGAATTTTAAGGGTTGGAAGGGACCTTTAAGATCACCTAGTTCCACCCTACCCCATGGGCTGGGACACCTCCTTCTGAATGAGGTTTTAAGGCCTAGCCTTAAAAACTCCCAGGGATGTGGCTTCCACCACCTCTCTGGGTCTAAAAAGAATATTCCACCCCATACTTTGTATAAATTTGAGGGATCACAAGGGTCAAGTGCTTTCTTCTTTGCCCTTCTCTCCAGCCCTTCTTCACCTGTCCCTGTTTGCTTCAGCATCCTGGGAGGATTCCATCCGTCCCTCTGCCTGTGGTCCTGATCCATGCCAGCCTGAATCTGTGTGTTCCTGCCTCCAGCTCCCGACTGCTGCCGACTCCAGGATTCCAGCCTGGACTTTCCCAGGGCTGCCCTGCAGCCTCAGTGGGGTTGTGAGAGTTACTGGGGAAAAGGGGGGAGAAATCTGGTATCATTTTTTCTGTATATTTGTATATATTTAACAATTTTTCCTTTTTTTTATCATTACTGTTTCATTAAAGTTGTGTAGTTTAGTTTCCAAGACGTAAATCTCTCTCACTTAATCTCTCTTCTCCTTTCCTTATCAGGGAGGGGAGGGGGATTAACAGAGAGCATCTGTCATTCAGTTAACTGTCGGCCCAATGTTAAACCACGACAATGCCACGGATAAATTTACAATGTCAGCTCTTCCAGAGGAATTGCATGCTTGTGTGTGACTGTCTACAGAGACTGTGGCACAGTTTGATCATGTGGAAGAGAAGGGTAAGTTACCTCACTATTTACAAAAGACTGAAAACTATGTGCATTCAAATTATGCATTATTGTGACCACAGTACTGTACATGCACCGCATGGCTTGACTGGTGATAATAATAATAAATTTCCATAACCTCTGTCTTATTATCTGCTTTTTATATGCAAAATACTGTAAGACTTTATTTTTAAAGTGAATCTTATCAAATCAGACATAAAAGGAGCACCAGTAAGTATTCAGTATAGAATACTTTTGAGTTGTTATAGATCTGGTTTTGCATGATGGAAGTGGCAAACAAGTAAAGGAATATCATCTCTCTGAAATAACCAGGATTTCTGTAGCTCAAATGTTCAAATGTTAGTTCTTCCTGAAAGAACTGTAGACAGAGAGGCATATGTCAACATCTGTAACAGTTTTTGAATGAAAAGATTAAGATAAAGCAGAGACTGAAATTGAGCCTCTAGAATGAAAGCTCTGGCACTTAAAATTTTCAGGCTGTACTCACAAACCTCTGTGATCTGCATTCAAATACGTTTCTTATCTCTCTTATTATGATAAATTAAATACTGGAGTTAAAGAAGAGAGCCATAAATCAAATATACAGTTATTGTTCTAACTTGCTGGGGAAGAAACACAGAAAATGAGGCTTAAGTGAACAAATTTTCTTTGCTCCTTTAAATCCAAACACATATCTCTGGATAAGAAAAAGATCAATGTGATTCATTATTCTTCAGCATTACTGAACAGAGAGCAATGAGGCAGGGAAATGATGAGCTGAAATCTCAGCAAACCAATCAGCAGGGAGTGAAACCAAGATGTAGCCACCTTGTAAGAAATCCCAAACAAGATAGATCGCCATCTGGGACCTGTGAGTCAATGTGCCAATTAAGCCACAGAACCTGTAAAACCTGTCAAACATTTGGAGTCCTTCTTTCACTTCCTCCAAGAAGAGTACATTAAGATTAATTTCTGTGCCTTTTTTGGGGTGTTCTTATATATGTAGAACTGAATGTGTTTGACTCAAGTCTGTCACCTACTTAGTGTTACTCTCCCAAAGAGCACCTCTTGATTACAAACTTGGTAATGGCAGCTTCATGTATTTCCTTTGCAAATTTGGGTGTTTGGCTTACAACCACATTAAACAATACATTCTATTCACTGCTATTTTTTACCAGTCCTGCTTCAAACAAATCTCTGTAAACATGAAAATGAAATATTCATAGGATGATCCAACCCCTACCCCCAAAGTGTAACCCTGAAATGTTATAACAGGAACTGTCATAACAGAAAATAATGAGAAGAAAACATAACCAACTTCATAAAAAATCTTGATCACTCATCCTATGATAGGTATCCTATATTAATCAATAAAAGTATTAAAGACACATATTACTGGTGTTTTTCACCCCCTAAACTATGAGAACATCTCTCTTAAGTCAAACCAAATTTAGCTACTGCCTGTCTCCCAGAGTGAGTAATAGTAGATCCCTAGAGGATAAAACCCTAAAAAACCCCCCAAACCTAACCTCTAAGAAGTTACAATTGATAGTTTAAAGGTTAAATAAACAGAATGTAAATTAATATTAATGTAAATGAGCTTACAGGTTGGCTAACACTAACTAAGCATTACTTTTAGAAACAGAACTAAGGTATACAAAACCCTCATGGAACTTAAGCATTAAGATGAATACATTAACACTTCCCTGGAAACAACAGAAAGAAGCTCTTCTGATGTCATACCATTTCACTTTTGGTCATAACCATCAGCAAATCCAGTTCATTAAAGCTCAACATAAAACACTGTAAAGGGCTCATCAACAAATTCATGAAACCAGCCATCATCCACACTCAGAAAATACTTAAGATTGCAAACTCCTTATTCACACTGACTCACATGAACACCTCAATGAGCTTTATCTATAATACACAAGTAATAAAAATTAATTTTCAGGAGATTGGACTGTGGGGTGAACCATGGCAAAGTGGGGTGAACTGTGACCCTTTCTGCAGCTGAGGTGACTGCATTTGTGAGCAAGAAGGGGAAAATCTGTGTCCCCAGACATCATTTGTACTTCCAAAGAAAATACCTTTTCATACATAGATTAGAGCAAGCTTCTTTCTGAAGTTAAGATGTAAAAAAAAGAATTCCATAAAAAAAAATTCAAGTTATGAAACTGCAGAATTTGTTTTTGTTGAATAATATATAGTTTTGTTTGACAGTACATAATTAAATTGCAACAGTCCATCTCACAAGATCAGTGCCCAGGCTGAAACCTTAGATGAACCCTAGCAAGCTCACTATCGTTTCTGTGTGTCTTAAATAGAAAGTCATATTACACTTGCAATGCTACTAAATCCATTCAGAACTCAATGGGTAATAAGGGGACCTTTTACTCTCTCAACACTAATTCTCTGCATAATAGCTTAAATCTTTTCATTCTCCTCCTTCTCCCACACCATCTAATAGTTTAAGACTGCAGGAAGCAACTGCTTAATCCTTTATTCACAATGTTATACCAAAACCAAACATGAAACACATATTTGGTGTTTATCTTCATGAACAGAAGGCTCTTTGATGCCCCATCTCCCACTTCTTTAGAGCAGCTAATTCAAGCTCTCTCTTTACACATTGAGGACACAGACACGAAGTCTTTGTTCTGAATAAAATGAGCAGCACATTCTGAAAGAAGCAGCTCTGCATTTGCAAACATCACAATGAGAAATACTTTGCCTTTTTTTTTTTCTAATTTCTTGGGAGTAGTATAAGAGAGGGGAAGCTGTACATGCCAGCTGGCTGTCTCACTTTCAGTGTAACAATTTTAATTACAGGTACAATTCAATTTTGATTAACTGCTTGTTAGAATGAAAGCTACCTAATAATTCAAATAAACTCCAGGTAAGATACATTTAATTTACTGTTAACTTAATTTACTGTTTGCTATTTTTATGAGATTTTTTTTTACCTAGAAGAGTGGGATGTCTGTTCATATGTGTGTCTGTCTGCCTGCCTGTCCTTCCTTTTTTTTTTTTTTTTTTTTTTTTTAATTCCATAAGCCCTACTCTCAGAGGAGGAAATAATTCCAAAATGACTTTTCAAACCATAAAACCAACAACATAAAAGATGAATGGGGAGACTTTTAAAAAAGGCAGTGTTTTGCACACCTCCTGGAAGCAGCATTCAAAATACATCTCCAGAGTGCTGGATGGCATGAGCCTACAGAGGCTTCTGCAAGAACAACAGATTCATCCCTGGAACTTGTATTTATGAGAAACTCATTTTTTACTTCTAAAGGGTTTATCTCCTGAGGTTTTTCTCAGTCCAGCAGAACAACTTGTGCTTATGACTCAGCCATCTTAAGGACTAAATGCAAGAGAAGCTTGAGCTATAAAAGCACATGAATTTTCCTGGTAGCTGTTAGAAAACTGGATGTAACATACACGCTTGTTTTCAGCTTTATTATAAAAGTGGCTCTATCCTTTGTTTAATGGAGCCTGCTACGTTCAATTACTTGAAGTCACCATGTGAAAGCTCTGCTACTGCTTGTTTCCTGGTATTTTCAGCTCTCAGCAGATACACTAACATCAGGCAGTGTGCAATAAACTCTTTGTCTCAAAGCCATAGTCATGGGGATTTAGAAAATAGAATATGGGGCAGTAAATCTTATGTTTTCAAGTCAGTAAGACTAATACAGCACTGACTTTGCATGAATAATTTATTTGTTTATTTACTTACTGACTTAGTTACTGGAGTCAGCAGCAACATAATAATCACTGCCACAGTAGGAGAAAAACTGTTCTCAACTTCTTCTGTCTTCTATCTGTTACTATCAGAAGGTTTGCATTTAAGTACAACTCTTCCTTCATACAACTTTTCTATGAAGCCCAGTCACCAGTATTATTTGATGGTCTCATGGCTTTCCAATGGTTCTGCAGTTCTGTGGGTTGCTTATTGTGTTTTCCCCTGAGGGAAGCTGCAGACCAGTAGCAACAAATAACTTCCATCAGAAAAGAGATGAATAAAAAGACAAATCCAAATTTGTTTTTCTTAGGAAGAAATCTCTTTCTCAGCATCAAGAGAACCATGTAAATATTCTGAAAACTGAGCCACCTTCTTTCTTTTTCTCCCTACAATGACAGATCCCAATCTAAAGCCTTACAAGGACATATATCAGGTCTGTTACAAAGCTCACCATGCTTGCATTAGGTGAAGAAAAATGAATAATCCTGTTCTCAAACCTTGCACTTAAATACCTACTGGTTTGATTCTACCTTCCTAGAGGTTTTACATTAGCAACCCTTTTAGCATACCATTTCTGGAATCTCTTTGTCAATGAAATACTTTGGTACCCAAGACAGCACATCAATTTGCATTCCAGGTTTTCCCTGCCTGATAACATTGGTTGAACACCTTCCCTCTTTTTTCTCTGACAATTGCTGAACTAGGGCTCTGGCTGGCAGTGCATGAAGCAGTGGGGATGCTCTATGTCTGTTCTTCTGCAGCCTTTGTATCCCACTCTTTCTAAGACTCCACAGGAATTTCCAGTCACAGTAATACACAAAATCACACAAGTTCATATGGTTAAACCAAGAAATACAACACAGAAAAAAGTTTCCAGACAGCAAATTCTAAGTCATGATATTTGGTGATGGAACAAGTGAACAATACACTCAATTTTTCCATTCTGTATCTGTAACATTCAGGAATACAGAAAGTTGCTAAAATAAGCTCTAGTCATTATTTAACAGAACAATATTTTTCTTAGTGAAATTTTGGATTTATAGATATTCATAATTTTCTGATAGCCAGAAAGGATGTTTTGCCATTGTTTTGCATTCTCAGGCTAGCTCTTATAGTAATACCTAACATGGAGGGAACAAAAAGTATCATTTATGAAACAAAGGTAACAAAGCAGCTAAAATTAATTCTCAAATCAGCTCGGAAATTTCTTTGATTTGATGTTTTAACCATAAGGAATCATGTACTCAATACTGAAAAGTGGTCGGGATTATTGGACCTCATCCTAAACTGAATTGTACCAGCACTTGTCCCAGGTTTTTAAAAAGGCCAAAATTGTTTTAATAACTATCTACATAAACACCACAAGAGAGGCCTTTAGCTAAACATTACAGGAACTATCTTTTTTTATTAACCCTCCACCAAGTTCACAGCATTAGCTCTGCTTTACATCAGTCACAGTTCCTGTGAGGACTGAAGGGTGACCCACTGACAGTTTCCTCCACATGGAGAGGTTTCTGTCTGGATATGGCAGGCTCAGATCTCTTGATGTCTGTGAGATGGTGAGATGTGGGAACACATGGGAGGTATGTGAGAAAGTGAACGGAAAAAGTGAGCGCAAAAATTACTAAAAAGAAGAGAAACCTAAAGTAGAAAATATGAATATTATAATAATATTATTATTATATTTTTGCCTCCTTCTAAAGACTATAGGTAGTGTGCTTCTGAAAGAATTAAATACCCTTGGTTTTAAATCAGCTTCAATAAGTTGTAACACTGTAAATCAGAATCTGTGCTTCAGATTCACTTGAGAAGTGCTGAAATATTTCAAGATATGAGCATTTCTTTTGTGTACCATTTGCTGTCTCGTGTTGTAAATCAACATCTACAGTAAACTAGAGAACTGCCTCTGAAGACAGACTTAGATGAGGTTAAGAGAAAACACTGATCTGAGCAAGGCATCAGTGAAGGATGAATGCTCCCAGCTCAGAGGAAGGGAAGAAAAGCAAGACAGTATGCATTTCTGAAGCTCTGACCTTTTTCCATGGCCACTCATTGCCCCTGAGCTCTGCAGAAGTGAAGGAAAAAGAGTAGAGGCTGCTGCATCAAGTGAGGGACTTTGCAGCCAAGGTGTAAGCACAATGATTAAAATTGTCTTTAAAAACAAAACCAAATACATTTTCCCCATTGTTTCATTTTCAAGTATTTTTAAGAATAGAAAGGCTTTAGAGGATGGAAGGTCTAGCTTAAGGCACATTCACAAATCTGAAAAAAGGCAAGAGGGAAGAGGTTTCTTTCCCACCAAGTAGGGATGAAGCTACAATACTCAAGAGGGATGTGGATGCACTTTTCTCTTGAAGTGCTTCAGACTCTAGTTTTTTATCAGATATAAAAATAAACCAGCATATTTTACTTCTCTGGTTGCTTTGGAGGTCTCAGTTTTTGTAACACTTTTCCTTACATTTTGATGTAATATTATTAATGTGGTAATATTGGCTACTGCTATCCAGACTGTTCTATGAGATCCATATTTGGAAATGCTAAAGAACACTCTCAGGGGTAACGAAGGGAAAAAACAGTAATACAGTTCTTTTTGTGCTATATGGTTTTCAGTATTACCCGTCCTATGCTTTTTTTCTTTGATGCAGCATATTTGCCAAAGAATTTTAGAATGCAGAAGCAAGTCATTTTTATTGTTTGATAAATGGAAATCATCAGAATAGATCGAGAGCTTTACTAAAGTCATTCTTGCCACCCAACAAAAACTGCAGTCTCACTACTCTAAATGAAAAGTATGACCATGAAAAGAGCTTCATATTTAAAACCTTATTAATTACAAATATTTAGAAATTAATCACTATAACAGATACTGACTGTTATTACTAACAGCAAAAGAAGTTGACACAAGCTTAGCTGCATGACATTTTGTTACACAAAATGAGATGCTGCAAAACATGAGATATGAAAATTCCATAATATGAAGTAAAAAATCTGCTTTATTACCTTAGCCTTGAATTACAAAAAGTTGCTGTTGAAATAAACTAATCTCTCCCTTCCCTCCTCCTTCCCAATGTGAAACAATCTGAGGCTTCATTTACACACTAGATCCCTTCTAACACAACCTTGCCCTGGCTTAGTGTCTCTAGCCTTGTAGTTGGGAGCCCCGCTTTGCAGGTTAAATGACTCAATCCTTTTAAAGATTATTATTTATTCAATTTTGTTTATTAGGTGACTTTATGCTACAGACATCCTCTTCTGAACTGAACCAACAGAATGGCTATTTCAGGCTGCCCAAGGCTTCCAATATTTCAAGAACCAGCCTTTCAGGGCTGGTCAGGCCTGTGTTGGTCCTAATCTCTAGATGATGATCCTACAGGAACTACATCACCCTACTGGGGTATTTTGTGAGAGACATAATGCTTCTCTATCAGACCAGATAAAATGATGTGTTGGTAACAAGACAGCATGATGATTATTTCTGACTAAAAGTTGAACCTTGAAGGCTTACATTGTTCAACTGCCAGATACAGCAACTGCAACCTTCATTTTCTTCTGCAACCTACCAAACTTGGACACAACTCACATCAAACTTTTGTGTAACATATAATGAGCTCTGCAATGGATTTAATTACCTCCCACAAGTTATCCATCTCTTTCTCTTCCCTTGTTTCCACAATTATATATAATATTCACTGAGCTTGTATATATATTTGCTTATAATTTTATCTGAAGATATTCTGTAAGACAGAAGTTAAACATAACACTATACCGCTCTATATGCTCTCTATATATGCTGGTATTAGTTTTCTCCATTTTTTCACTTGATCTATAGGAAGAAAGATGAAAAGGGTGTGCCAGGGGCATCAGGAAGTTCAATATCAGTTGCTATCAATCAGTAATGTTTTCAGAGCCTATGAAAGCCAATAGGATCCTCTGCAGCTGTAGAGTTCTCCGGCAGCACTCAGTAAATCTTTCCATACTCTACGTGCTGCTGAGATGCAGACCCACCTTTTCAAGACATTCTGAAATTTATACCAGACTGCGCCCCACCGGGTTTTAGTACTTTAGTTTTTGTATTTTGTTTTGCAGAGGAGACAATGAGTATTTGACCCGAAGACAGAGGCTGGATCAGCCTGTTGTACACAGCTGCTTCTTGAAAGGACATTTATTTAAAACTCTTTCTGTCAGAACAGAATGATCTATTAGTACCACAAAATGGCATGATGCCCAGAGACAGATTTTGAGAATTTCTGAACGGGAAGACATTCTCAAGACTAATTTATGAAACAGGGAGCAAAATATATCTTTAAAACCTCTTAACACAGTCATAAAAATATATTGCTTTTAAACACCTATAATGTTATTCAATTAATGGATTGGTATTGCTACTCTCAATTTATAAATTCCAATTTATAAAACTCTCAGCCTCTTTTTTCTACCCTTAGTTTACGCCCTTCTTCTTGTCATGGTCTCCCTTTCATTAACTTCCAACTTTTATGGATTATTGAAGACAATCAAGAATGTTCTCTGGCAGTTGCACTAAATTGTATTTTAAATAATGTACTCACTTCTTCCTTTAGAGATGAGTTCCAGCTATTGGAATCTTGGAACAATATAAGGTCATGTCCATTTTTTTGTAAAAGCAATGAAATAAAATATTCTAAAATGATAAAAAGTGTCATTAGTTTTAGACACAAATGTTTTTGTTATAAAAAATTCTAACTTTTAGTTAATGCAGTTGGAAAATGCCATTCTAGTTATGAAGAAACTAGGATAATGGTATTTTCTAAATATCATATCAGGAAGAAAGGTGAAGTATGCAGATCTCCTAGATAATAAAATCCCAAAGAAATGTTTGTTTCAAAGACACTCAAATATTTCATTTGAAGTCTTTTGTGAAACAAGTGACCTTAAAGATCATCTAGTTCCATCCCCCCTGGCACAGGCAGACACCTGCCTCCAGAACGGGTTGCTCAAAGTCCCAGATACTCTCTTCTGCAAGACTTCCAAGGAGGGGGCATCCACAGCTTTCCTGGGTAGCCTGTTCCAGTGTCTCACCACCCTCACACTGAAGAATTTCTTCCTAATGTCTTATCTGAAACTAGTTTAAAGACATTCCCCCTCATCCCCCATAAAAGTCCTTCCCCAGCTTTCTTGCAGGCCACTCTCAGATACTGGAAGGCCACTATGAGGCCTCCCAGGAGCCTCATCCAGACTAAAAAATTTCATAGCAGAGGTGCTCCAGCCCTCTGATCATCTTTGTGACCTTCTTCTGAACTCACTCCAACAGCACCATGTCCACCATGTGATGGGGGCTCCAGAACTGGACTCACTACTCCAGGAGAGGTGTCATGAGAGTGAAGGAGATGGAGAGAATCACCTCCCTTGACCAGCTGGCCACGCTTCTTTTGATGCAGCCCAGGGTACAGTTGGCTTTCTGGGCTGCAAGTGCACATTGCCAGCTCATGTTGAGCTTCTCATCGATCTTCAACCCAGGTGCAGGACCCTGAACTTCACCTTATTAAACTTCACGAGGTTTGCGTGGGCACAGCTCTCAAAACTGTCAAGGTCCCAGTGGAAGACGTCCCTTCCCACCAGCATCCTGAGCACACCACACAGCTTGGTGCTGTCAGCAAATTGGCTGAGGGTGCACTCCAATACTGAAGTGCAAGTTGTATTAATTAATATACTTAAAATACAGTGAAATAAATTCTAAGTACTATATCTAGATGCCCTGATAGAATAATTTGAGGCTCTTCCCTGTAAAATATTATATCAAAATAAACAGATTTCAGTAAGACAAATGTGCCCTCAAACAATGTTCCAGCGAGAACTGTAACCTGTTCTGGTCTCTCCCTCTTTACGCACTTGCTTACGCAAAAGATTGAGCAAATAAAAAAGGTGAAAGCTTTTCCATAATTATTATTACTAGCATTTTATATTTTGAAACCATTACTTTCAGGAAAAAAGAGGATAAGAATATGAAACTCAGTTACTCCTTAGACATCTGGAGTAGCATTTCCATTCCTTTCAGCTTAATTTTCTATTACAAAGACATGTCCAGGCTATATAAAACTACTTTTTTTGTTGTTTTTTTTTCTTCTTTTTTTTTCCTCTTTTTTTTTTTTTTTTTCCCCAGAAAGACCTAAGTTGGCTTGTCTTTATACTATTTTTCCTGTCTCCATTTTAATAACTCTCATGTTTTTTAAGGGATCTACTCTTGTCTTTATGTATACGCTTAATTCAACCAATTCTTGGAAACAAAAGTGTCAGCCACAAAAGAAAAACAAAGCAAAAAAATCTGATGGCTCATGCACACACATGCCTTCCCACACAGAAACAGGTGATTCATGAGCATTTGTCAAAACCATGTAATGCAACACCTAATCCTAATGACCAAAAAAGGGAAAAAAAAGTTGTCTCAATGGGATTTAGTGAAGAAAGACAAATGTAAAAATCACTTCCCGGTTTGTGGATTAAGAGGTGAACTACCTCATTCCAGAGAGCTTTTCTATTTTACTCTTAAGCTTTTCAACAGTACTACTTCATGTATTGAATTTCTTCTGCCAGGTCTCCTTCTCGTCCTTCAGTCATTTTCATGTTTGTCTGTATTGGTTCTGTTCCTGTCCTGCTGTTCAGATTTTTCAGATACCAGCAGTGGGGAGGTGACTTGCTTCTGTTGCTAACTCACACAGTATCAACAATATCCACAAAACACTCTTTCTCTGAACCTCACGAACAGACATTTTTTGCACAAAACAATCAAAACCAGAGTTGTCAATCTCATAAATCAAGTTCAAATCCACTCGTTATCTTCTAATATATTTCTTCTTGTGGTGGGGTCAGAAACTCTGAAGAGTCCCTCCTAAGTTCCTTGGTCAACACCTGAAATACAGGTGTGTCACCAAATGTATTTATGTTCACTTTTTTCCCTGTTAAACGCTGAAAAACTTGCTTGAAGGATGAACCATATGGTATTACTTAACTCATGAATTCTAAATTCAATTCTATTCCATAAAATGAAAAATTAAAGACTGGCTTTCAAGCAGATGGATGATGCAAATAATGAGCATAGGGGTCTGAAAAAAAAAACATTTTCAAGTTCTTTTGTACAAGCATGAGGACAAGAAATGCATTAATAAAATCAAGTATCATTTATACTCATGAGACTCTAGACATTTGCTATTTAGGAATTGTATTACACGGCAAAAGATTTTGAGAACAGGGGAAGAGTTAGGAATGCCAGGAACTGATCTGCAGCTTCCTGTAACTGGCTTGCCCCATACTTTGTAAGATGGCAGTTCCTCTAAATAAATATCAGTGTCTTTGTAAAAAGCAAACCAAAGCCATATTCAGATCTCACTTTAAATGGTATCAATCTAGGAGAAATGCATCAGTCATATTTAACTTTATACCTATTTTCTGCTGCATTTATAAAAAATTATTAACATACCAACAACTACTCTAAATCAATTCAAAATGCAGGCTAAGAATTTTCTAAATTATTTATAAAATTCAGTTGCATTCCCTTACTAGTTTTCCTTTAACTGTATTCCCTATTTATGCATGGTCTTTATTCTTTCTACATTGTTCAAGCTGTGCATTTTCATAATGGAGAAGATTCCAAGTAGCAAGGTGATACATCGACTACCAGGAATATTACTTTTTAGATGCTTATCTTGGGGAGGAATAAACAAGAATGAGAAATAATATTCCAAATCTGGAAACATTTCACTCTTCCAGTTGATCATTTTGTTTACAAATATGTAATTATAATGCTGTTGGGAGTGAATGGCAAGTCTAGGGAACAAATGCTCTTAAAACAAACAAACAAAAGGCAAAAGGGTTTATCAGAAAATCTAAGTTTCAGTGTAGTTGTGCAAAAGATGAAATAAATACCAAGGGATTGCGGAAATCATAAATTTTAGTCCTCGGGGCTTGCTGTTACTTCTTGCCTTCTGCTTTCTGAATATTGATATTTTCTGTTTTCAAGCTTTTCTCTGAAATAAAGAGCTAGAAAACTGATTTTTTAAAAGGACATTCCTACTCACATGACTATAAAACAAAGCTTTAAGGAAAATTTTAATTATATCTGACTTGTGGAAAAAATATGAACTGCTGAGATCACTGAACATGCACTCATTTTGAAAGCATTCTTAAACTGTAGGTTTACTACTTCAGATGTATAAATATAATCATTATAATTTCCTATCTTCTATTAATCTCATAAACTAAGATGGAAAAGGATAGTGAAAAGGTACTCCCAATAAACATACAAACACAAGTACTTCGGAATGCTTTTTTTGTGCCAGATGAGAAATCAAATATACTTTCAAACATATCAAAACTTTGAGATATGAAAGAATTAAGGGACAGCCTCCCAAGATGTGGCATTTACCTGCACTTACATAGTTACTCGACACAGTGTGAAGCAGGCACTGCCCACATTCAGCATTCAGATATTCTGTGCGTCAGGTACAAGATGGGGTTTTAGCTGCAAAACACTTGTTTTTAGGATCCTAATAACACAACTGTGAATCTATGCATTTATGGCTATTCTGTAGTATTAAAAAGAAATATCAAGAAACTCATCCTGAGAACAAACTGCACACACACACACACACACACACACACACGTGTGCTGGCTTCCAGCCTGCAATAGTTCACTGGTCATGGCCTCACTGACTGCAAGCTCTTCATACATATGAAGCTCTAAATGCCAAGAGTCATGAGTGGCCTCCTGGGACAGGGCAGGTGAGCAGCTCCAACCTGGCACAGCTCACTCAGCTGTGTTGGTACCAGCATCCCACTCCTCAGCAAGGAGACTCCCAGCAGAGTGGCCCTTGCTTTATTCTCCCAATCCCTGCCAGGATGTTTCACAGGATGAAGGTCGCAACTCTGTGTTGATCCCTTCATAACAGAATAAGGTCAAACCAGAATACTTAGATTTTGCAAGCCATTTCCAATATCAGTATAAAAAACAGGACGGGAGGGAGGGAAGATGTTTGGCAATGAGCAGATGCTGAAATAAACGTATTAAACATCTGTAAATTCTTCCATGAATATTACACGATGCATAACAATGAACAATAACTTAAAACATGGCACCTAAGTAATAAAAAGTTATACTTCTCTTAACATATAAAGCGTTGTTCTTTATAAGGCAGTTTCCAGTTTCCACCTTCAAACTATACAGCTTTCAAGCTGAGAATATTTGAGATGAATCTCCTCTTAACCTCACTAAAACAACTGCAGTGAATCAAGTCACAGTGAAATTTTATGTCTTCCTACCCAGGCACATAGTCCCCACTGAATGCTGCAGGAATTAGAGGTGTTCAGAGACAGGCCATACTCAACTTCTTCAGCTTGACTGTGACCACAGCTCCATTGTGTATCTTGGACAAGCATGAAAATCTTGAAGAGAAAAAGACTTTTGCATGGGCTGTAATTTCCATGACTCAAAAGTAAATCAGCTTGCCTATGTCTATGCTTTTTTCAGAGTGAAAGCTCTGTAGGTTCCCATTTCTTGTCTGCTCATTTGTGTGGCTACACATCTGCTAAACTCTTCCTGGAACCAAAGGCATTTGATGCCTAAACCCAATACTCTTCACCATGAATAAATATAAGAAACACAGAACGTAGGTGATGGTGAAAATCCTTCAAAAAATAAGTAAGATAGCAGCAGCTGAGTTTTTCTGCAGCCAGGTTGCACAGCTGCTGTACTTCACTGCAAATGTTCATCTTTCTCAGCTTCAGTCATCAGAAACATCTCACCAGAGGGAGGACTGCGTTGATGACCAGAAAAAAGGTCCAGTTCTTTCTGAAAGGCCCTAGATCTGTATCAGGTGATATGACACTTTGCACTTCTGAAAGTAGTTGGCAGCATGATGTCCTACTGAAGATGGCATTCTCTCTCATACTGTGACAGTGACAAACACTGAATTTTGGTGCTTTAGCTGGATCGTCAGCTGGAAACTACCGACTTTTTTCTAGTTAAAAAAAGGTATTCAAAACACATAATGTTATAAAAAGAGAAGGGCTGAAAATCTATGCAACGTTTCACAGACTGTATCTGAAGAAATGCTCTCTTGTGTTGACTAGCAATCAGAGAAGCAATGCTGAAAAGAAAAATTAAACATTTATGAGAAAGTGATGAATTAGCTTATAAAAAACATATGAAAGCTGGGCCATTTGTCAGGATTTTGAAGGAATCATGAGAATGAGAGCTTAGGGGCTTTGAGTAGCTCATTATATAGGTTCCCCCCCAGTTATTGAGCAGCTTATATTTTGCATCTTTTTTCAGACAATTTTGTCAATCCTGGACTTTGTTCTTCTGCTTAAAAAGATTTTATTCAAACATTGTTGCAGGTGATTCACGCTTAAGAGTAAAAGAAGCCTCCCAAACCTGTGCAAAAAAACCCCAAACCTTAGCTCTAGTTCATATTTTTACCACAAATATTTTGCCAAAATATTACACTTTTTCTTTGAGAAAGCAGGCAATGAAGCCCAATTAATTGAGTATCCCAATACAAAAAATGGGTCCAAGTAAAAAAAGCTTGTAGGTACCTAAGCTAAAATAAATTACAGTTTTAAATTTCAGAGGATATTTTTATTATCTCTAAGCAGGTGACAGCTACTGCCAGGTATAAGAACTGTCTTTTTTCTTCCACTCCAGCTGTCAGTCTTCTTTAACTTTTCTAAGCTTTGAAATGAAGATGTTCTTAATACCAGAGAAAGAGGCTTTGCATATGAAACGAATGATTAAACTCACATGAGATGCATCCTTTTTGGAGATGAGGGATTGCATGAAAGAAAGATACACTGTGATCTTTTCCTTCCTGTCACTTTCATATTAAAACAAACGCCGTATCATTATTGGGAAGGGTTTGTCCAAGGTCACTCAATTGTTCAGCACTTACAAGCTGGCAGCCCATCACAGGCAGAAGTGGCACATATAATCATTCTTGATGCTGGCATCCTCCACCCTCTCTTAATGCTACTTGTTCTGTCAGCCAGTCCTTGGCTTGTGGCAGGCAAACGTAATTATTCTTTGAGCCCTGCCTCAGATCTGCAATTGAAGGGAGCTGTTTGATGCTAGACCACAACTAAGTACCAAATGGTGTCATGCCTATTACAGAACATGCAAGTCAACAGCTACTGTGTAATTAGGCTTAAATCCTCCCATCTGAAGCACAACAGGGATGCCCAGCCATGTGCTGGGGATCTCTGAAGGAGAGTGCCTTGCCTCCTCCCATGTGTGAAGTGACTGAAGAATTGCCTTCTTGATGCCATTGTAGCCCCCAAAGAAGGTGCCCTCTGGGATGGTGTTGATCCCATCTTCAGGATACAGATGAATGACTCCGTTACTCAGCTTCTGCTGTTACCATGAGACAGAACTACACAAGCACCAGCTACAGGATTTCCTAACTCTAGAGACTCCCGGGAAATTGCCTCTGCTCTGCAAACTTCAAAACCATTTTCCCTCCATTTTTTTTTTTTTATTATTTCTCTTTGAAATTTGTAGTTCTAACTTAAACTGACGTTTAGTATGAAATAACTTAAAAACATGAACAATTTGGAGATGAGGAAGAATTCTGGTCAAAGACTGGTAACACTAAATTGACTATCATTTTAATACCATTGACCAAAATATGTATCAATTACTATGTTCAAAAGCAGAAGATGAAAACAAGTGTTTCACAAGATGCAAAGCCCTCAAGAAGTTTTGCCCATATTTTCAATAACAATTATAACATTCCCTACTTTCACAGGATTTTATCCCTTTATAAAAAACTTCTCGAGGTTCTAATTAGTGCTTTTGAAAATATTTAGATTTTTCAAATAGAAATTTCCAGATGTATGATTTAATACTACTTTTAAAATTAGACTCTTTTAGTCAATGTGTAGCTCACTGAATATGTCAAATTGATAATTACACCTGGGATGCCAGACATTATATGCACAGAGGACAAATATGCTAGGTTGTTTGTGAGGTTGTTTGCTAGGAAAAAAAATCCCATGAAGTAAAGCTTGCTCCATGGTGTTAGTAAAACACCCAAAAGCCAGTGACTACTAACATCTTATAGCTTCTTTTCAGCAGCTTTACAATTCAAAACTAGCATTGATTTAAAACTCTCCATCATATTAATACATACAACATACTTCTTTAAGTATTGTTTGCTGAGGAAAACATTAAAAACCAGTAACAAAGAGGACAGCACTTTTCTGTTAGGATATGTTGGGATGCTTTTATCAAGACAATAATTTATAAAGGAGGCACATGGATATTTATGTGGATAGCTACACAATTTGCACTTAAGCCCATTTTATTATATACATGAGTTTTACTTAGACTGATCTGAGGTCGCTATCAACAGACTGCTCCTTTCCCCCTTTTTATTCTGACATACATAACAAATCTTTAGTTCGATGTATAAACAGGTGTACTTTCCAGAAAAATGTTTAACAGATGTGCTCTAAAATAAAGTTACTCTGCTTACAAAATGACTGCATCAACACTACCTGCTTAGATTGCTTGAAGGTAAAAACTTTATTAAGACATCAATCCTGGAAATTTCTAAGAGATAGATTCTTTATAGAAAAGCCTGATAAAATTACAATCCATTGGTCTGCCTAGCAATTACTGTGAAAGTCCAGATAATTTAACTGAGAATTTTTCCTTTTTAGAGGTTCAGGGGCTTTTCTTTCTCATATGGAGCTCTCAACTCTTTTTTAATTGCTCGCACATGGTTAAAAATGTAATAGAAAAGCTTTTCTTTTCAATTAAGTATTTGATAGCTTTTTCAGGAAAGGCCAAACCCTAAATATGTAAGATTAGTTTCAATAAGTGTTTTTTTACTATGCCTATAAAAAGTTTATAGGCTTGTCCTGGTTTGGGCCCATTTTCTGCTCTTGCTACCATGCCCATACGTGTAGCACAGATTGATTCTTCCACAAATGATACAGTGACCTCATAAACCACAGGAATAATCCACTTCCTGATACTATGCTCAAAAAAACCAATGAGACTTTTTAAAAGTGATTTAGATTAATTCTGAATCAGATACACAGTGTACATGCCTGAATGCCCACTTTTACTCAGGTGCTGATGGCCTTGTCCATCTTTTCAGGAATGCTCAACATCACTGTTAGAATTAGTCACTGAAAAAATCTGGTTTCAACCTGACACTAAAAATTCAGTTGCAGGTCAGACAAAATGTTTCAAGGATCACCTTCTTCAAGCTCAAGAATGACCCAACCTAGTAATCAGGAAATCAAACAAAGGCAGCACAAGACTTAGATGGGTGAACAAGGAGCTCCTTGCTAAACTAAAACATAAAAATGTAGAGAGGGAAACAGGACCATGTGACCCAGGAGGAATACAAAGCCATGGTCTGGGCATGTAGGGATGTGATTAGGAATTTGGTGAGGGATGAAATAGGTAAAAAGGACTACTAAAAGCAAAAGCCCTGATGAGGAAGGCCTCAGAAAAGTCTAAAGTTCTCAACATCTTCTTTGTCCCAGTCTTTACTGAAGGCTTCCAGGCCTTCAGGTATCTCAGGACCTGAGACCAAAGGGAAAGCCTAGTCCAAAGAAGACTTACCACTGGTGGAGCAGGATCAAGTTGAGGATGCCATAAAATAAAATGAGCATTAACAAGTCCATGGGCCCTAGAAGGATGCGCCCACAAGTGCTGAGGGGGGTGGCTAATGCCACTTGTAATGTCAATTCTGATAATCTTTGAGAGATCATGGTGACTGGAAGAAGTTCTGGCCTTGCACTCAGCAGCCTCTGAGAACAACCCACTGATGACAGACAGCTGATGAACATCTCCACAAAATATTCCCAGATACCCACACACCTGTTCTTTTTCCCAAACATGCACCCTTCAGAACAAAAACAGGACCACACAATTATTAAAACTTGCCACTTAATGTGCTTCATGCCACTTTTAACCTACCTTCCACATACACCTATAGATGCAACTCGGGTATCTCGATCATATTTATTCCCCTTTAAGGATGCAAAGAAAGCAAGTGAGAAGACAGAAGCTACAACTGCTCAAACATCTCCTCTGGTGCCAAGAGCTGCTGCAGCTTGGAGAATGTTTCTGACAAGTCAGCAGTGTTGGGAAAATTGGGATAAGAGGTTCATAGCAGCACTTTTCTCAGACATAAGGACATACCATCCTTCCCTACTTCTGTGGCTTTTTTTTCAGTAGTAGTGTTACTACCTTTGAGGTAGAAGGAAAGCATTGCTGATGTTGCTTGACTTCTCACTTTCTTCCCTTTGGCCTCCCAGGCCTCAGTTCCCTTTGAAATATGAGCTCAGAATATGACTAAAAATATTGTTCCTAGTTATCTTCAGACACAAATAGAGGTCACAAAGAATGAAAAGGTATTCAAAGATTGTTAGAGGAGAATGGGAAGCAGTACCGAAGTGTGTCCTCCACCCCATGTTGTAAAGCAGATATGGATGCTTTCTTTAAATCTCAAGGCATTAACACAGCTTCACAGCCATTCTGCCAGTTTCATTAATTGCACTTCTATTCCAATCACTTCATAAGCAGACTGTTCTTATAATCTGGCTATTTATCCTGATGTTTGATGTTTCTGACTCACATAAATACATTACATTTGAATACAGAAAAGTACTTTGCATGACAAATTTGAGATTTCTGCTGGAAACATTTGACTGAAATTTATTTTTGCTATCCACAGGGAATAAGCCCATACATTATTTGATTGTTATTCACATTTTGGTAATCGCATTACAAACTTCTACTGAAAAATGAAATGGCAATGTGCCTTTTTTTCCTCTAGGAGCAAACATCTCCCTCCCCCTCCCAATAGCACAGACCTTGAAAGAGCATTAGAAAATTAAAGTTTGAATATGCATTAAAACACAACACTGCTTAGTCACTGCTCACCATTCGGATGTCACATGGTGCCTAAGCAAGCTTAATGCAACAATGAGAATTCAAGTTTTGTTCTCATAGGATGGGTGCAGACTTTAGTGGACAGATTCCCAATGGTGCTCAGCTGTCCTAATTGCATTAACATTGTTAGTCCCTAAACCCACTTACAGCAGTTGATGATCTGATATAGTAATATACATAAAGTAAGATATAGTGATATAGTAAGAGATTTAATTTCTGGGCTTTATTCTGATCTGTCTTGATAATCCTCATTCTATCCAGCAGCTGCTCTACCTACAGTGTCTTATACTAAACACCACATGCTGGAGTTATTTGCCCTTGGCATTGTTTGCCCTTTGTTTTTGTGTTGCTACACTTTTCTCTCCCAGAGACTTCCTCACATAGTTCCTTCACTGGCAGAAAATTTATCACACTTTATCTCATTCTGTACTGCTATTATCAAACATCACAAGCACAAGAAAGGATGACATAAAAATATCTTTGGGCTACTAAAACCCATGAGTCAAAATTATCTCTTGTTTCAGCTCACAAATTGCAGCAATCTGTTAATTGTGTCCCCCACTGCTTTTAGATTTTATGAGCATCAAATCACAGCAAGTTTTTTCTCTGAAATTTGTTGAGAAAAATAAACAAAAACTATAATTAAACAAAACATTCTGCCTCTACTCTTACTGTTTTTAATATCAGTTTTTTAATCTGGATATCTGATATATATCCTGTACTCTCACCAATCAGCAGCACATAAGAATCTCCTTTGCTTTGCTGTGCTGTAATGAAATGAGAAGTGGTTAAAACACCACCTTTGAATGAGTTGAAAAATCGTACAGATATGGTTCTTTGGGACATGTTTTACAGTGGGGTGTTAGAGCTAGGTTAGTAGAGTTAGGTTAAAAGTTGGATTGGATGATCTTGCCAGTCTTTTCTAATCTGAACAATTCCTCCATGTGTCTATGAAAATGCCACTGATGGTGTTTCCACCACCTATCTAGCAGGAAACCCTTGTTTTCTGCACCTGGAAAAAATATGAACACAAAAACATGATAGAAACAGAAACCCAGGAGAACACACAGCCTCACACCCCATGTACTGCTGCTCTTCTGAACTAGTTCTGTCTGTGCTCAGAGTGTGAAGAGAAGGTTGTTGAACTGCACAACACCATGAGCACCCTTTTCAGCTGTGGCCCAATACCTCAGGCTCAGCCTCATCACCACACCCCATGTGGCAGACACAGGCCCCACAAGACATCCCCCTTCAGTAGTGTCTCACATATTGGAAGAGAAGTAAGTGGGAAGATTTGGCTTTTTTTTTTTTTTATTTATACAAATAGATTAGTGGGGAGGAATAGAATGCAAAAAATAATCTTGCCCATGAGTTCAACACAGATCTGAACAATCCAACTCTCTAAACTTCATGAGATCTACATCTCATCATGAAGTCTACACAAAATACTCCCATGTAATGCCACCCTGCAACAAGGCTTACACTGCAAGCATTTTAGCATCTCACCATCCTTTCTCCCATTCTCTAACTATTTGTGCTGGATGTGGTCATTGGCCTGATCCTTTCACCCTCTGACTAGCTGGTGGCAAATGCTGCTCTCCAGCTCCCTCCAAGCACAACTCAGTGAGCCAGCCAAATACTCTTCTCCCAGATCCTTATGCTATACATACACTTTCTCCATTGCTTGATATCTTTCATATTGAGGAGTGAAATAACTGGGAGGCCTGTCAAAACCAGGACTTTGGAAATCATCCATCGTATTTTAGCTTGTTGCAGTGTAAAAGATAAAGCACAGTGACAAACTACATATAATATTGTTACTTACATAGAAATATTACTTCAGAGTTGGAAAAATGTCATAATGTGCTGAAAATCTTACAAGTTATTCTAGAAAATGCATGTAGTAGGGTCAAACTTTGCCCACCTTAATGAGAATACTTGCTCAAGTTACAGCAAGACTGGTTCAACCTTTTGCATTACCAATGTATGATGGATGCACAGAGCTATCTAGTTTGCTTTGCTGATACTTCTTGGAAAGGATAAAAATTCTTTCTAGATTTTTAATCGATGTAATGTCCACTAGACATGTAGCACATTTTAGTACTAAGGACAGATAAGTGGCTTAGTAATGTAATGAGAAAAATTAATAGAAACATGCCAGCCCATTTAACTGAATAATTCTTATCTTTGCATTACATTTCTCACAATTAAACAAGCACAATCCAAACGTGAAATACACACGTTGAGAACAAGATATTTCGGAGTTTGAACTTCATTGTTTTCCTTAATAATTGGATGTATCCAGCACTTCAAAAGCTCAGATCAACAGTGCATGTTGGCTACCTCAAGGCCTCCTTATTGATCTTTTGCACACATGGTAAATTAGTGAGTATGGCAGCAGCTCACAGTCCTCAAATCTTTTTAATGTTTTTGTTCTTATTGAATCAAGTGGCATAGGAGCAATTAGATTGGCCTCACAGTTTCTTCTTCTGTTTTTGTCCCCCCCCCTCCACACATTTTTGAACACTGGTTTAATTACCCTGGTGGCAACTTGCTTCTAAGAGTAAAAACAGTCCTTTGGCATGAACAGGAAGCACCACTAGAATGCTTTAAACATAACAAACCCTGCAAAACTACACATAAATGAGAAAATACACATTTTGTGTTCTGATAAGCAAGATTTTAAATCCTCACAAGCAACAATATTTTGACAAACAGAGATATGTCCCTAAAGGATGTCATCCATTATTTTCTGTTCACATGAGTGCTCCTTTGTGCTGAAAGCATTAATGGACCTGAAATGACCATTACAATGCATAAAAGTCTAGAGTAAAACAAAATGCTTTCAGGAATGTAGCACATGAACTAAATAAAGTAGGTTCAGTGAATGTTTACTTTAGAGAATAGTGAGATTTTACTTGAATAAAACTAGTCTGAAAAATTTCACTGCTACAGCGGGTCTATTATAACAGAGACTCATCTCTCTTAAAATTATTCAACTGTCCCCTGAAAAACAGACATTAGAAACTTTAAAAAATATATTTTAGCAGTGGAAACTGTGAGAGAATACTCCCACTTGAACTAGGTGGATGAGATGCTTCTTAGTGTCTTGAATCCACAGTTTACCCAAAAACGCAAAAGCTGATTTTTCCAATACTGAATGACCTTTTGTTGGGCAGATGACATAATATGTGTTCTTTCAATTCTGTTTGTGCACTTCTGCAAGGCTACATCTACCCCAAGGCATGTGAGTGTCTCCAGGAAGGGTGTTGAGGCTGGACCAGTGAAGAAGTGCCAGGGCTGAGTGGAGGACTCCTGGGGGCTCCTCCAAGGCCTGGGCCCAAAAAGGGCTTCCTGGTATCTTTATCTGTGCTCCAGGCATTTTGTTGTTCCACTACTTCTGTTTAGACCCCAACTAGAGCACCTGCTGCACAAGAACTGAAACTGCATCTCAAATGGCTCTGTGGAGAGCCATGAAAAACTCAGCAATGGTGATGGCTGAGGCAAATGTTTATAGAAAAAATCATCTGCAAGTGTGGAGCAAGCATTCGACGTGAATCCAGTCACTGTAGGTGCAATAGCTCTAATGTCCTGTAATTTCTTTCTTTCCATTCTGTATTAACTGAATTAGAATCAATGGAGACTACCTAATTATTACATGATTTGAAATTAGTTAAGTTCATCTACAGCGGACCATAAAGTCCTCTGTTCTCTTCTTCTGTGATACATACCTCTCTACTAAAAGTAGTATAGCAGCTCAACAGGAAGTAACTTTAATGAGACAACAGGAAAGATTTATTTAGCCTTTATTAATTTTATATCTGTTGATATACTACTTAATGCTTCATTCCACAGTAAAGATTTAATACTCCAGAACATCTCAAAGCTTCAGAATACATATTTCTCTATTAGCAGGTCCCCCGAGGTGTAAGAAATAGCAATGTAGGAAAAGAATTCTAGGTAACATCTTGCCAGTAGATGGCTCTGCTAAACACACTGGAGGGAACACACTAAGCTGGAAACATCAGCAAAATGCAAGTGGCAGTTTGGATTCTTCAGCTGAAGAGCAAGGGTAAAACCAACTAGGTCACAGGCTCAAGTAAAATGAGGCTTGCTTAAAACTGGGCGATTTCCATGTTAAGTATTTATTTTGTCTCTTTATTTTATTTTATTGAGAATAATTCACAGAAGGCTAAGCTTGTGTATTAATATTCTTGACAGAAGTTATGAATATAGAGTCCTGGGGGAAAAAAAAATTTTTATGATTGAAATTCCAGCCTTTTTCAAAACAAACAGTCCATTCCTAGTTCCAACAGAGAGCTTGCTTTACTTAACATTTCTGCTCATACTAAAAAATCAGTATGTGGAGGAATAAATTTTAGTTTTAGGCTGAAAAAGCACAGTCCATGGTAGAATAATAATGCCCCTGATGGAAAACATTCAGAGGTTCTTACATTTTCTTTACATCTATATGTTATTTGGCAATGGTCTTATTTGCAAAAGCACAGCTTCTATGCTAAGCAACTAATATTAGTTTCTCATAATTGGCAGTTGCCATTAACATACAGCATGATTTTCTGATTAATAATGAAGAAAAGATCTCAAAAGGCGCAGATCAGCTGGAAAAGCATCTGCTTAAAATACACACACGTAATTAGGAGAGGACGTCAAACAGACTTGATTACATATTTCATGGGTATGTGTCAAAGAGTGTAAAGCATTTGACTTAACCCCAGGGTGACTTGAAGAGGATTTACTCTATCTAGTGTTTGTGATTAGCACTATATAATCTGGATATGCTGAACAACTAGAGTTTTACACAATATGCAAATTTCCTTTCGCTTTAATTTAGCCCCTTTGGATTTAGCATAAAATTTGTGTGTTGCATGAAGGGCTGAAACAGCTGGATCCAGTTAGCTAGGAAAATGAACACGTAATAAATGAAATAAGGTACCCCTTGCCAGGGTAGGCAGCAGACACTAGAACACGTCCTTGAGTTCTGCTGAGGGATGGTTGGAGTGCACACCCCTAATGTGGGCCAGACTTTCTTTTGCAAATGCCAAATGCTGATCCCTTCTCTAATTACAGCGTGCTCTAGTTTTTCATCTAGCTAAATTAATTTCATTGCCTGTCAAGGTACATATTTCAGGTACATGATGGTAAGAAAACTGCTGAAGTATCAGTCAAAGAAATTTGTATCCACAAGGTAACACATTATTTCCTTGTTAACACATCATCACGTGGCAAACAATAATTAGCAATGTATTAAATAATTTAAAATGCAATGGAATTAATTTATAAGCAATTTTATTTTTCATTTGCCTTTCAATTCTGTTTTTTAGATGGAATTATGCAGAGACAACTCTTGACAATTTCTTATACAGGCTTTAAGAATACAACTGCACAAGATTATTTTTTTCTCCATTTTGACAGGTTATTACAAAGATGACAAGAGCCCTGACCTATTCAATCAATTTAGATGGCCAAAAGTCTTTGAAAGGTCTGTAGGCATGTCTGAAAGCCTTTACTTACATTCTTTGAAATCTAAGGTCCCATGGGACTTTATACTTTTAGCAATGACAATGACAGCTGTGCACTTAAAATGACAGCTCCTCTAGATCCTAACTACATCTAACACAGAAAATGATCTAGGGAGAAAGGTAATACAAACAGAAACATTTCTCCAAGATATCCTTTAGCCATGGGTAGGCAATGGTGGATCTGTCTAGGACCCAGAGGATCAGAGCTTCATTACTCTTGACTGCTGCTAACATTCCTAAAGACTTTATTGAAGACTTGGGTCTCACACCCACTCTCTCCCATAGGCTACAACAGTTTCTCCCACTTTATTAATCAAAAGTGACAGATTTTACAATGCTGTCTCAGGCAGAACTGGGAACAGATTCCACACCTACAGTAAAGACAAGTAGGGCCCATTCCTTAATTCAAACTTGCCTTCCAAATACACTGTATGTGCTTGGCTGCACTTTCAGATAGTTGCACAAGAACACCTCACCTACTTTCTCATTTTGTAATACTAATTCTTTAATTGTTTCAATTCCATCTACAGCCATTAGCAAATAAGTGCTCAGTTGAGCAGGTCTTTCCTATTAAAATAACCACGGTCCCAACAATGGTTTCTTTCGATGAAAAAGAACCAACTGAGTTCTCTTTCCTCCTAATCAGCTTTAAGCAGTCATTTGAAAATGAAAACAAAGACTTCTGACGTCAGCTGTATGTACACGCTATTTACACGAGACATCTTTTTGACTGGTACATTCTCACCCTCGACACAGAATTTTTTTTTTTTGTTTTGCTCCTGCAAGATAGTTTTTCTGTTGTAAGTCTTTGAGCCTTTCCCTCTCAGAGAAAGCAATGCCTACTTGAATAAGCTTGCATTTGAAGTATGGTATATATGTTGCAATTCAGAAATTACTCATGAAGTGATAGATTAAGGTTTCCCAAACAGAAAACCTCATGCTGAGCCTTCTCCCAGTGAATTCCCTGTCTTGCTTTACAGGTTTATTTCAAAATCAAGAAAGGCTGAGTCTGCCCTGCCCAATGCAAGCTGCAGATCTAAGGGAAAGCAAAACACTCAGAACTTTACTTCCATCTCAACTAATTTGGCAGTTCAGATTTCCAGTTCCACAGGGATCATTACTAGGAAAGTTACATAAAAGCAATGTGCTACACAACACTAAGCTAACATTTAATCTTCCTTAATAGACAATGAGAACTGCTAGTATTGCTGGCTGTAACTCCTGTAATCTCAAATTTTTAAGAAAGGTTAGAGAGACCAAGCTGGTGAAGCACTGTCTATTCTACTGACAGCAATGGGAATCTAAATGGTCACCTCAGATGTAGGTGCTGATAGCAACATAAGATAAATCCTACCCAGAAATCTGGAATATAGATCTGGAAACATATGTAGTTAACTAACTCCCTGCTCCCCTGAAGATTAGTATCTATGTGATTTAATAAAAGTCAAGTAAATTTTGTGTCTGAGGAAAGGAGCTTGTCTCCCAGATCCTCATCTAGCTCCCTAGCCATTACATTAGCCTTTTCATGGCCCTTTTGACTTCAATGGCAGCATTCACAAGTGTCCACATGGATAAAGTACTCACAGTGAAACACATCCTCTTGTTGGAAAGCTAGAAGTGAACAAGTGCAGGTGATTATGCTATAGAAGTTCCGATTAATCAGCAGATCAAACCTTAGTTTCACAGTAACCAGTTGAAGTGCCACAGAAAAAAACACCTTTCTTGCATTATGCCACATGCAACAAAGCACACAGAATTCAAAGAAAACCACATTAGCAAAACCTTGTTCAATGGATGATCTGAATAGAAATCAGGCTCCACAGTTTAAGTCAGGAATAAATAGGATTCACATACAATGTAATAAAAAAAATAAATACACTGATTGTTTATTCATTTGCCGTACTACTATAAAAAAAGTGTATCTATTTGTTTAGGAACACAATGGCTAATGATGAACTAAATAAGTAAAGTAGACACAGAAATAGCTTAATCACTTCAGTTCATTAAATCCCCTCCCATCTTGCTTTCCTGGTTGTATATTACTGTATGTGCCTCCTGATTTCACTGATAGGCAGAGAGCAGGCCCAGGATTTTTATCATTCTTGTTAGATCACCACCCACTGTTGCAAAGAAACTGAACAACTAACACATGGACAAACCCTATTCTTATCAGTTTATTTACAACTCTGATTTATAGCTACCCCAGCTCAATGGGTACGTTCACATTCTTGTATTACCAATCAGGGCTGGAAAAAAAAAAGCATTAGCAGAGCCAGAAACCAGACAAGAATGTACAAGTAATGACCATACTCCTGCCTTAAAGGCTATATTTGGGAATGACCACTGTAGCAGTGCACTCTGCCACTCTTCAGGATCCAGAACAATAGTTCTTGCAAATTCACTGATTCTTTGGCACTTCTGCTGGCTGTAATCCACAACGTAGGACAACTGAGGACACTAACATGTTTAGCAGCTGTGATATTCCCTGTGCCAATGCTGTTCTTCCTATTCCTTCACTGCATTTAGTTGTTTGGGTTTGGTTGGGGTTTGGTTTTTTGTTTTTGGTTGTTTTTTTTTCTTTCCCTCCCCTGCAATGATTTGACCAACCGTTAGATGAAGGTGTCCAAATCATACCAAAAAGCAAAGGGCACACTATGACCTTATTTACAGCAGGTTCCAGGAACTTCAGAAGTAATTCCTGTACTACAACATGAAAGTGTAACGGGTAGGAAATCCAATACTTGTGGCTAACCCCTTCTTCATCTAGGGACTAAATCAGACACACAGAAGTACAGAAGAGGAAAGCCAGGCACAGGCCATACTAACTGGCACAGAGGCTCTTCTGCTGCCAACAGGGTGATGTTAAGGCTTCCTTGGTGAGAAAAAACCCAAAAGATCAGTGACTTCAGCATTCCCCCATGTGGAAACACATAAAGCCCACCAAAACAAAATTCCCTCGTTTCTCCCTGTAGTCTTTAGCAATGTACACAGCCTTGCCAAAGAAGTTGTTTTCCGAATCTGCAGACCTCAAGAGGTCACTTATCACTGGATGAGTGAGAAGCCTGTCAGGGTTGGAAACTGATGCTCCCTGCCACTTCTTGTGCCAGCACAGCAAGAGCACCTCTGGTGATCCTCCAGTTATTGGCTGCCCCAGACTGGGCTCCCAGCTATGAAAAGTCTGCTGTGAGTCTCTCCCCTGGAATAACACTGGATGCCATCAAATGCCTTCACTGCAGGAGTCTCGCTAACTCTTTTTTCTGGACACAGAACAATTATCTCTTGCCAAGAGTATATTTTCTGTCAGCTGTGCTGCACTTGTTCTTCATCAGCACAGCTTATAATAAAGACATTTTCACCTTATTTTACTTCCTAAGAAGCTTGTTTTTCTCTCTAGCTGTATTATGTAAAAACTCCCACGGCATTTATGTGGTCTACTACCTCTTCCTGTGCTATCTCTACAGGTCTGAGGACTGAATCCAGCATTTTTGGTCCTTTCCTAGGACTCTTCAGATATCAGACAGTTTTTGAGTCAATATTAAAAAAGGTGTATTTAAAAAAAAAAAACCCAAACAAAACAAAACAGAAAGGAGGTTTTTATTTCCAGAGAGAAGTCTCCAAAGGCAGCCCTGGCAGGATTTCTTCTAGCAACCCCTTTTTCAAAGCTCCTCAAATCATGTTCTGACTGTTCTGCTTTTCTTTGAGCAATACAGATGATTTCTAGTCAAGTTTGCATTAGTCAAGCCACAAAAGAAAGCTGAGAAAACCTGGTCTGATGTAATGTGCTAGCAGCAAGAGCTGTTAGCAGTAAATAACTAATTTTCTTTCTAGTTTGTCCTCTAAATCAAATTTATCTTAGGACATAAATTTGAAAAAAGAGAACAGTCACCTCACTATCCAAGAAAGGTGAGGAAAGATTTTAGTCTTTAAACATACCAGTAGCATCATTATCTGGGAATCACAATACCTTTGGATTTTAAGCTCTTATTCACTCCCTTCACATTTAAAAATAAAACTTTTCATTCTGATGCCAGAATTCAAAATGCTGTCTCTTCAATGTACCCATATTTTTATATTTAGAGTGTGGATGGAGTATCTTCTCCCTACCGTGAACTTGTCAAACATTTTTTCTCAGAAAAAAACACAAACAACCAATGTACTCTTCCTCTCTCTGACGTACAGCTAGAGAAGGTGTTAATTATGAGCAGTAAGGTGAGGATATTAGTACAAATTGCCCTGGTTTCTTTTACATTAAAATTAGTCATATGACAAATGGTTGGTGTAGAGGAAGTAAAAATTTCATCAATGATTCCTTCTTGTTCTTAAACTAAAGGAAGAATTTCCCCTCAAAATGAAAAATTTCATTAACATGGGCCAAAATGGAGCATCCGCTTCCAACACACCAATACAACACAAGCCAGAACACATGTATTAATGGCATCTTTAGTCTTACAGTTTTTAAAAGAAAACCCCAAATCCATTAAAATTATGAAGGGATGCAACACCTAGGATGAAAGCAGTAAAATTCACAAGAATCAAAGACACAGTTTAAGTTAGGCTGACACGCCAAGGGAATGACAGGACACAGTCACAAACTCCACACAGGAAAAGAAATCCCAGTAATCCCTGCCAATCTCACTGAGAAGATAATTTTTTTCTGTCCCTAAACTGTATAGCTTGCATAACCCTAAGTGTACAAGCACAACATACACGAGAATTTATGCAGTGACACTAAACACAGGTTGCTCAACATCCCATCACTGGCTGCAACCAGTCCTTGATGTAACAGGATGGTAAAAATCATTAACAGGGCAAAACATTACTCAAAATCCCTCAGACAAGTACAAAATCAAAGCTCGCTGCACCATTTAGCCTCTTGCACTATATTTCACTTTGGCTGTTTTGTGGTATAATTGCCTTTATGAAAATCAACACAGACTTTACTCTCCAACAACTAGTGAAGCATCCAGTGAGTTTAAAAAGGATTTTCAGTTAATCATCTTTAGGAGACTGATTCTGTATCTTAAATTTTCTTACAATACATACTATATTTGTACTTCCTTGTGAAAAGAAGTAATGTTGCCTGTCCAGGCATCATTAAAGTACTCCTTCTAGTACTAGTAGTATCATTCATAAAACCAGTATAATTCATAAAACTGATAAAAATGTACCAATAAAAATATATACCAGCTTAAAGTTAAGTTTGAAAAACATAGACACAAGACCTTTGAAAATGGCTTATATACACACACATCATTATATAGTTCTGACAAGAAATATATTTTGTTGTTGAATAGAAGTTGAGATATGTCAATCATTCAGTCAGATGATACCAGACTGAGAAACAGATTGTTATTTTTCATGACACTACCTAACACTGAAACTCTGATCTCTCTCCCCATCTTCAATAATTACGTGGGTACAACCCCGCTACACTACACCTCAAAAGAACTTCAGCAGTGCTTTTATTACACAGAAGGACACACTTAATACCATCACTACCACCACCACTTTTACTTGTTTCTACTCCAGACTATTTCCAAACCAGAATAAGAATCATTTTGTTGGGAGAGTGCAAAGCAAGTAATCCAGGTGCTCCAGTAAAGTGAGACTCAGCAGCTGTTCACATCTGACAGTGCATTTTGCCACTGAAAACTCTGACAGCTAAAGCAGAAGAACCTGCATGAAGTGCCTTAAAAGAAACCTGCAGTCCTGGCCTATGCAATGTTTCTACAGCATGTGGCAGCTTTGTTGTATATGCACAAAAGGAACAGTAGACCTTGACAGAAATTAAACAACTTGCAAAGATCTCAAATATTCTCAGTTATTCACAGGGAAGAAAAAGATGGTGAGGGGAAAATGGCAACTGTAAAAGCACTGTTGCATTGCTCATGCTGGCCACACAAATATTCAATGCCCATACAAACTGAAGAGCTAAACATTTTGAAAAGTCAACCAGCCACTCTGGACATCACACCGTGCTTTGGAGGCTGTGGTGCTACAGTGCGGGGTCACACGCAGCCCTCCTCTCACAGCCAACACCAAAGGGCCACCAGAAACCTGATGGGGCTGAGAAAGAAGGTGTTTAGTCTGATGGTGCTGAGACACTGGCACAGGTTGCCCAGGGAAGCTGTGGCTGCCCCCTCCCTGGAAGTGTTCAAGGCCAGGCTGGATGGGGCTTGGAGCAAACTGGGCTACAGGAGGTGTCCTGGTCCATGCAGGGGGGTTGGAACCCGATGATCTTTAAGGTCTCTTCCAACCCAAACCATTCCATGATTCTATAAGCTGACCAATGTAGTTACCCTTCACATTAGCTTTGCTAAGTGGGCTGTCACGGTTTAACACTTTAAATCAATTAAATCGAATGACAGATGCTCTCTATTAAGTACAAACCAGAAAATCACCTTTATCCTGGCCCAAACCAGGACAGGGGGCACACACAACACATTTTATGATGGAAACACCAAATGTGACCACAGCGGTATCACATTTTGCTATCACCTTTGCATGATGTGTGATTGGCCTTCTGCATGATTGAGTTCTAACCAAAAAAACACAATGTGGAATATTTCATATTTAGAAGCACATATATGCAAGCATAATCATGTAAATTTTAGCATGAAGGGAGATGTTGAGAGTTTCTACTTATCTAGAACACAAGCGTAATTCACCTGGGGTCACAGGTAACAGTGTAGGACTACTCTAATTTCACACAAAATTCATGGACCAGGCAGAGATTAAAATTCTTTACAGAATTCAATTTATACTTCCACTATGGATTCCTCTAAATTACTCTGGTCTCCTGTATATGTAAAGAGGTAGATTTGGCATTTCTGCTCTGGCACTCAAGAATTTGGCTACACTAGCAGTGCAGTTGTTTTAAAATTCAAATATTTGTCAAAACAGTATTATAATTTATTTTTTCAAATTTCTCCTCCGTATAGGTTTTGTCTCATTTATTCTTTCAGCTCATATGTTGTCTTATCTCTCCTTATCTTTCTGTATTGTAGCACTTTGAAAAAAAATTAAACTGAAATTATAAATATTCAGGTTTTTTAAAGATTCTATATCTGAGAATTTGAAGTAACATACACATTTTTATATAGCAATTTTCAGCTTCAAAAAAGCTTGCTTTCCAGTGAAATAAAGCTCTTGAATAAAGGGACACCAGGAAAAACAAAGCTTATAGCAACTGAAACACACCAACCAAAATACTCTGTAAAAATTACTAAAAATGTCTCTGCTAAGCCAAGAGATGCTGTTATATGTCAGACAAAAAATATAATTTCTTTGATAAACTTACTAAACTTCCCACTATGTCTCCAGAAATGTTCCAACATCCAGAGGATAGCAGTCCATAGCTCTTTTCAGTGTGATAAATAGTGCCATAAAAACTCTTGTAATGATTTTATTCAAGCATACTGGTATGGTGCTGATACGGTCAATTGCATTTTTTAATAATGAACAAATATAACAATTCACCATAAACCCTCCAAAGTAGTATAAATGCATCTGCTTTGCTATATGAACCAGTTACACCTAAGTATTGATGATAAATAAAAAAGTAATAAAAAAAAATGTTCATCAAATACTGCACACAGAAAAATATAGCTTGAAGCTAGGTTTTAAAAATATTTCAAACAAACGAGCAAGCAAACAACTCCCCAAAGGAAAAAAAGAATCGAGTCCAGAATGAAAGCAAATTTACCCACCCATGTAACTATTTTGTGGGCAAACTCTCTGACAGGTTATTCCAAGCTATGACAGCTGCTTTAGATTTTCATCACTGCTACAGGTCAGAAGGCAAACTAAAAGCAGTAATAATGATCTAAAGGTCTCAACATACTATTTGGCCATGCTTCTGTATTTTCATCCACTGCTATCCACTTTATTCAGGTTCACAGCTAAGTCTTCCCCTCAGTCTAATATTAGGAGATTTTTCTATTTTTATCTGAAGTAGGTACCAATAGAAGGTTCATATGGATGAAAAATGCAGTGGAAGAGATGCTATTATCAATGCTTACATTATGGTTGGCAATGCCCCTACACAGAGCACCAAAGCAAGTAGGTAGCCCTTTGCACAAGGGAATGTGTCTGTTTAAGATAGTACATTCTTCAGAATGTACATTAAAGGCAGGGTTCTGATCCCTGGTCTCCATACAGAGCATATAAAGAAAATAGCCTTCCTTGTCAGGGCTCAGTAAGACTACTATTGAAGTGGATGAAAACTGCAATTTATTTCCACACGAACAAGACTTCACACATCTTAACAGAACACTCCTTACAGAAGTCTTGCTGTGCAAGGAAGAAGAAGCTGGAATCCTTCAGATAAAGCCTGACAATACACCTCCACACATGCAGAAATTATACCAGCCTGAGAAGTACATTGTGTCTCTCTTGACTTAGGCCTCTTTTATATCACAAGACACTTGATGCCTTTATATAGGAAACAGAAGAGTACACTGGAGAAGGGAGGCTCAGGCATTATACATTAGCAGTGCACATTTCTGAGTATGAAACACATGTTCAGGAAGATGTTTTGTTAACCTGGCACACTGTACATGTACGGTGCCACCCTCCTGCACAGCCATGTGTGCAAATTTCCTTAGCCTGCCTCTCTCAGGAGAATCACTGCCCCATGGCAGCACTCACAGAGAGGCTTTTGGTGCATTTGGTGTTGAGTCAGACAAGTAGCAGGCTGTCCTGGAGTCAACAAGATTCAGATAAAGCTTCTGGCAGGAAGATCACCTCAAAGTTTCATTTGGGACTTCAGTGTTACTTCCATATTAAGGGCTTCAAAGATACTCAAATGGTGGGAGACACTGAAAACAGCTTCCAAGTCATGAGAAACCCTGACAAGCCAGAAAGCCTGCAATGGCCTCTTATCCCAGGATACCTGACTTTTGCTTGGGGAGATGAAGTCACCGTAGTAGACAGTGATACCATGGAAATTATCTTCCCAGGAAAGCCCATTGTGAGAAACCTTTGCCAGGTTTGCACTAGGCTTCCCAAAGCTAGCATGAGTGAGAATTGCAATTACATAAACCAAGGCAACATCAAAATGGCAGGCTGTGAGCTTCTTTATAAAACTCAAATGTACTTAGCTCTGTGCACAGACACAGCTTCAGTCCACTGCATGGAGATGCCTTAAGGAATAACTGGAAAGACCTGCCTTCCACTTTTCACAGCTCAGTATGCCCCAGTCTGCACTATAATATCCTCTGTAGTTGCAGATTCATAGACTAGTTTAGGGTTGACCTCTTGAGGTCACACAGTACGACCTCCAGCTCAAAGCAGGGGTAACTTCAATCTAGATCAGATTGTTCAGGGCTAAGCCCAGTCAAATTCTGTACATCTCCAAGGATGGAGATTTGACACCCTCTCTGGGCACTTGCTCCAGTGCTTCATTACCCTCATTCTAAAAAAGATATTTCTTTATGCACAGTCAGAATTACCTTTTTTGCAGACTGCGACTGATGATTCCTCTCCTTTCAATCTGCAGATCAAGAGGCAGGAACTGCACTACAGGTACACAATAATCTGCTCTTCTGGGAAGTTCCAGAAGACTTACAGTGCTAAGCTATACCAAATAGAGAACAAACTGAGAAAAAAAATCCCAACAGCATAATGCTGCTTTCCACAAAAGTGTGTCAAAGTACAGAAATAAATAAACTGCTGTGAAAAGTCATAGTCTGGAAAGTTTGCTGTTTGAAGATTGCTCCCTGTACAGTGGAACTCTATTTCTTACTTAAAAAAAGCTTTGGTGTGTACTCTAAAATCTCTTTTTTTGTTCTTCTCTGAATCTGTATCACCAAATGGCTTTTCTGCAGCAGGTCAAGTTGCCTCATCCTCACCCACAGCAGGAACCCTTACTGGATGGATGTGGCTCAGCTACTTTCTACTCCTGTTTTCCTGTTGCATTTTTTTGTGAGCATGAGGCAAGTCTGGCATGTGTGTTTGTGGAGAACAGTCTGCATATTCTGTTTTTTTCCAATCCAGGCTCAAGTAATCCAATACCCAAGACCTGAACAAACACTGAAGTCTAATCTTCACATAATCTTATGGATACATATCTTATGGATAAAAAATCAGAGAATCACAGAATTTTCAGGGTTGAAAAGGACCTTTAAGATCATCTAGTTCCAACCCCCATGCCATGGGCAGGGACACCTCCCACTAGATCAGGTTGCTCAGAGCTCTGTCCAGCCTGGCCTTAAAAACTTCCAGGGATGGGGCTTCCACCACCTCTCTGGACAACCTGTTCCAGTGTCTCACCAACCTCATGGTGAAGAACTTCCTAACATCTAATCTAAATCTACCCTTCTCTAGTTTGAATCCATTCCTTCTACTCCTATCACTACCTGACATTCTAAAAGACCCTCACCACCTTTCTTCTAGAAGTGGAAGAGATCTAGAAAGAAAATTAAGTTACACCTAAAGGAAATACGATCAGGCTTATGCCCTGAGTCTAAATCTGGAACTTCACTCTTCAGTATTAGAGTTATGTTAACTGACCTGTGAGTCTTTCCAGAACATCAAATCCATGTTTCAAAGCAATGATATCAAGAAAAGACACTGTGCCGTCTTCAAACCTAAAGAACGGAACAAATCAGCATGGTAAACAAATCATGCAGCTAAAATGCATTTAAATTTATTTTGAGAGTTATTACTTTATAGTTAGTGCATCTAGCTTGCAGAGTGGGAACTCTTCCCTTAGGGATTCATCTTCCTGCCTTGTAGTGTCCTGTGAAGCAAAAATTCTTCAAACCTAGAGGTTCATATGAACAGTCACCTGAATAGATTAAGCAGTATTTTTCCCTGCATGGGCTACTTTTGAGGTCTGGATTTCTAGAGTTATGGGTACGAGTTATGCCTTATGGCAGTATGTCATAAAATCCTAAGTTGTCCTTTAACAGCATTAGAAGATGTCAGGAAGAAGGTAGCGAGGTAGGTGGAGACATTGTGTTTGCCCCACTTTGAAGTGATTATATCTAGGACAGTTGACTATGAGGATGAAACCTCCCCTGGGACCTGCTGTTCCTTGAATCTTTGTCAGAAAAAGCTGATAATGTTCATTCTGAAAAAAGACTGGAGAGCATGGAACACGAGTGGTCCACTTGGGCAAAAGTACTTTACACGCACACACAACAGACAAGAAAATGGGGGATTACTTTCTTTTGCTGGATGTACCATTTTACATAATGCATGTAAAAAGCTTTTGGTGCCAGAATTAAATATGTATTGTGAAAAGGCTCAAAGGTTAAAAATATCAAACTTCACATGCTTTTTCTGTAATGAAATAAACCTCAATAGAAGAGCATAATAGCTCTCACTTCTACAGTGATTTTTTTTCTTACTTACTTTTATTTCATTTTTCTATAGTTATCAAATAATTTAAACACTGCAAATGACACTGTCAGTTGGGGGGCATATAAAGCTTCCAAAAATTTCAGTAAAGTTCCACACAAAAGAGTAATGTAAGAGTATTGTGTATATGTGGTAACATGTTGAGCTGGGATGAAATAAGACAGCACAAATAATTATAAACCAGGGGGTAAGAGAAAAGTGTTGGACAAGCATGAATAGCCCAAAAGAGACCATATGCTCATATATTTCAACACAACTTAGGAGAAGGAGTCCTTCTTAGAAATTTCTGAATCTTGCCTAGCAATAACTAACAGCAAAGTTTATTGCTCCTGAACTTGAGGGAAATAACCTTACTGTTTGTCAGTGATGACATTTAAAATGGCCACTTGTGAATTGAAAGAGACTTGACAGAAGGAATATTTTCACAGAGACTTGTGGACCAGCATCTGAGGGAAGCAATACTCTATCCAAAAAGCCAAAAAAATTGAAGGTAGAGAAGGCAGAAAAAGATAAGGCAGAGGCTAAAAGTGGTTTTGGAATTAAATGAAGAAAAACATTAAAAATTTGCACTGGCTGCAAGAAATGTCACAGTGGTCCCACATGGCTGACAAGGAGAGATTACAGAAAGGATCCATAAGGGCACACTGACCTGCCCTGCTCAGTTACTGGAAATGGCTTACAAACCAAATAAAACATTGGGAACTAAAGACCAGAGCAGAGACACTGGAACTGAGCCCATCAAGATGACTGCACAGCCCCCAACAATCTTCTCATTATCAGAATTGAAAGACCAACAAAGGTGTCAGCTTAGAGACCTTTGTATCTTACTTACAGTCAAAAGTAAAGTGAAATTGGTATTTCTGTTTATAAGATGTGATTATTTACTAAGCAAACAACAATATTACATCTATTACAAAGCAACAGAACAGATGTATGAACATCACTGTTCTAAGATCTTAAAAGATTTTCATGAAAATAGACCAGAGCTTATGAATCTCTTTCCATTCAGAAAAAAAGAAAGCAAACACAATTATGATGTTTTGGTCAAATATTATGCTCCAGACCAGTGCAGTCATTGTGACAGTAGATATATTCTGCATTGTTTTCTCAGACCTGAGTAATATATTCTTTCTGAATCACAAATAAATTGCCTGATGGGAGATCCACTGCAAGAACCAGAAGCCATAAAATATAATTGAAAATAATGCTAAAAATATTTGCTTAATGATATGGACAAGTGTCTCTTTTTACAATTAAGACATGGACGTATGCAACACTCCTCTCTTGTATTTTGTATGCTCATATGGCCCCCTCTATTTCTATATTACAGGTTTTCTATTTCTGATAAAGAAAGCACTAATATTTTGTTATTCCTAGAATATGTATATTTCTATATTATTTTGCTTTGTTCCCAGAAAAATGTGGAAGAATCAACTGCATGTTCTATATCTAACAAATTTATACGTTCTGATATTTAGCAAATAAAGCCAACAAATTGTTACAGCAATTTTTCTTACTACCACAGCAAAGCATGATGCCCTATGAAGGGCATTCCCCTCTTGGGACACACAGACCTCTCTCCCAGCATACTTAACTGTATTTAGGACTGAGAACAAACATGTTCCTTGAATGGCAAAACTTTACCTTCCAAAGGCTACTTTTCTGTTTGATGCAATTGATACTTCAAATAAATTGTTTCCCCACTCAGTGGCAGTTCCCATGTTAGATAATCAGTTTAGGATGAAGTTAATTTGCATGCTGGCCTAGAAGCCATTTCCTGAAGTAATAAAGGTTTTGTAACTGATGATGTATAAAGGCTATTCTATAAAGACTACTAATGCAGAATGCCAGCCCAAGAAACAAGCAGCTTACTTCTCTTATGTGGTTCATATTATAATTGATCCCACATAATCACATCTGGGATGAGATCAGTTGCTTAGCTGACTCTGTTTATGAGAAGCTGAGAGCATTTCACATCAACCTGCTATCTGACAAACTGGTTAAACAGCTTGTAGAATAACAAAAACCAGAGCAGCCTGCCTAATTCTATCAAGGACTTATGAAGCTGATGAGCTGCTCTTCTTTTCCAGTTCACACAAGACCACTGCTTCTAGAAGCTGCAATTTTTTATTTGAATCACGAGAGAAAAATTTTGCTTACAAAGAGAAGTTCTGCTTTTTGGATCTTCCTAGGGATGGAGATAGGCTAATCTTTCTTTAAATTCTTGTTCAATTGGTTGTTGTGAGATTCTCTGTTAGGCTTCTGAATACAAATACTATTTTCTAAAGCCACCATCCCACAGTGCAGGGCAACTACAACATGGAAGAAAATAGAATTTTGGGCAGTTTGAATTTGTCATCTCCTTAGCTGATCTGCTTTACTTAAAAGTATGATGACAAGAGTCATGGCCTGGAGAGTTGTGATTGGAAACAAAGTGCTTAAGGACTAAGCAAATAACTCATGTTTAAAAAGAAGACTTCTGAGTAAAATTTGGTGGAAGAGGAAAATATTACCCTGGAGCTGGGCAGCACTGACTGAAGTCAGGAGTAGAGAAGGGCTCTCAAGACCTATCAGCCAGCACTGAGGTGGCAAAGTATCTTGCCTAATGTGAGCTATTTGGCATATGGCAAGTACACAAAGCACAGCTTTTAAGTGTTTTGGGTGGATGCACTTGCCTCTCTCTGGAGTCTGGGAAGGCTAACCAGCTTAGATAGCAGCTAAGAGATTCAGTTGCTATTTTTCAATCCATTTGCTGAATAAATCCAGACACAGAGCCAATTCACATGTGCAATTTCTGTCCAAAACATGGCCGAAAGCTCTGAAACTTTGATAAAAATCCTGTAAAAAAGGTAAAAATTAATCCTTCTCGTTTGAGAGCATTGCTGAGTGGGTAGAAAGTGCACTGAAGGAGCGTGGAAGGGAACATCACTGTCTGTCAGCTTCCAACTCTCCTGTACTCCAGGGTAATGGCTTCATTTGGGTCAATTGAGCATAAGTCACTCCTGAGTTTCTAAAGCAAGTAAAAGTGAAACCAAATCCACCGAGAAAGCATATTTCTTGAATAAGCTGCTTCTCTTTTCTTTCTTTCTAAACACTCCTCAAGAGTGGAGCTGCCCTTTGAAGTGAGATGTTACACAAGTTCCTTTCATCTTTTCAATTCATTTATTTTCATCTAATTAAAAAGTACAACAATACAGAGTGCTTCTTGGTATGCATATAAAAGTAGTTCATTCAGATCCGATTTTTCATCTCTATGATACTCCGTATCACCTCCACATGAAACAACTGTCTTGGCAAATTTAATTTTTACATTTTATACATTTAACTGCTTATTCTGTATTGATATTTGCTGTAATTACAGCAGCACCAAGGGTATACAATGCCAAGCTTATGGCTGTAGAACAAACTGTTTTCAGCCATATTCGTGTTCTTAGGTTAATAATTGCCATCTCTGATATTAGCAGGGGAATGGATCTTAATTGGCCTCACTGCTTTTCAACATCAAAAACCAAGATCTGGAAAATGAGATGTATTTGTTTTGCTTCTCTTTAGCTTAAAATACATCATTATTGCTCTATAAAACCTTTAGGGCCCTGGTCTGCTCTTCAGCACATCTATCAACTCCTCCTAAGAAAAAGTTCTCAGGTATCTTTCCAGGATGTCTGTGGGCCTCCAGACAACACACTCCTCTCAGTCTGGCTTCATCTCCCACAGGTGATACTCTTCATTTTTAGCAATACACCACCTGTCTGGATAGTCACTTAACCATGGTCACATTAACACCAGTAATTGAATTTTAAGGCAGCACCATGCAAGATGTTGCATTTATCTGTGGGCTTTTTGATCTTCTACTAGTAAAGCTTTTGGAAGAGGATCTGATCCCAGACCACTAATCTCAGGTACACACTCACTTCAGAGTGAATGCTTTGTTTCACATCGTGGATGCCACTGAAGCAAATAAAATTAGCAGATAGCCTGCTGTAACAGGTATGTACATTATCATTAAACTATGCTTTCATAATAAGCCAACTTTTGCAAACTGCCTGCACAGGGGCATGCTATAGTAAGCCAAGAATTTAAAATCTAGCAGGGCACTAAGAAGTTACAGACTTCAGAATGAGACACTTCAGCAACTCCTTTTAACCTCTGTTAGCTGTATATTACATGTTCACGAGCAATTATTGTTTCTCACACAATGAAAGAAGAAGGCTTACCCAGTGCCCCAACAAGTGGGCAAGCTACTCGTGGAGGAGAAATTGAATTAGTAATTCAATCAATTCATTTTTATCCCTCAAATGTCTGTGCATTTCTCCCTTATGTGCAATTTAGTGAATTTGTAACTCTTAACTTTACTTGCTACCTATATCTAGAAAACTCTTCCGTTTTGTACTGAAAGGTTAGCAGTCCTTGAGACTGTTACTCAAATCAGCATGAATGACACATTCTGATTTTGCAGATCATCAGCTGGTTGGGGATCTGCCTTCAGTAAAAATCACACCTCTGACAAGTATGCATAACAATCAGTTTAAGCTGCATGGATTTTTTCAACAAAAGGGAATACTCCTAATAATATAATTTCTACAATTAATGTTTTACAACATATTTTTTAAAGTGTTAAAACAAGAGCTTTTCCCATAAGCATTTAAATCATGCAACAGGTAAGTTACATTTCAAGTATAACACACTCCTTTCCACCCACTCCCCTATATGGGCCCTCCAAAGTCAAAGAGAGAAAATAAAAATACTTTTTTTTTTTCCCCACCAGAAGATCCATTTGTAACACAAACTTGCACTGCATTTGTCTGTGCACAAATGGCCAATGTAGTATGCATAGACAGGGAGAAGAAACAAAATAATCTTTCTCTTTAAAACTCCATCATGCACAGGTGTATATCCTTGAGGTATACAAAACATTATGAAAAAGCATATTTTTTTGAGGTTTCCTAAACCTAAGTTTTCAGGAACATGAGGCCTGCTGGTTCACTTGCCTCAAAGAAAAACATGTTAAACTATCAGCTAGTTAGCTTGTAATATATACTTATTTATCTTAACTTGTAACTAATTAATGTCAACAAGAACTCCATTTCAGTGTGAGCAAGAGTATTGCAAATGATTTCTGCATCTGTCTCGCTGTTTAACATTTGATATGCATTATTCTCCCATAATAAAGGTCAATCATCCAAATGTTCACACCTCTGTTTCCCCATGGGAAGGTAAAAACCAGATATAACCCCAAGCAATAGTTAAAATGAGCAATTTGCAAAGTATATTTGCATCAACTGTTAACTGATCAGTTATGAGTAATGAATCATTAATAAAAATTCACAGCTCTTTCTTTGATTTTCTCCTTAGGATAAAAGAAAGGATGAAAGACATGCTGGAGATAAATTTTTCATATACAATAATCTGACCAGCTGTAATCATTTGTCCATGTTCAGCATAAACATATTTGTTTATTTCCTTATGAAGATTGAGATAAAATCTTTCAACTTTAAGCAGGTGCATTTGGGGGTAAAGAATAACTTCGTAAAGAGATGCTAAAGAAAAAGTGATTTAAAATCTGGCAGGCAAAAAAATGGCTCAATTTGAACATGAATTTATTCTTAAAAATCCACACATAAAATTACTGCTCTCTAACCATGTGAGCCAGTGAGACAGCCCCCAGATCAATTACCTCAGATAATGTTAGCGGTAACAGATAAGAGAGAAAAATAGCTATGATTGCTTTCCCATGGGTGGGCTCCATTTTACAGAAGGTCTGTGTCTCAAAGCAGGGGAACGAGCCTTATTTCCACGGTAGGCAGGAGCAAATCCAGCAACATTTTTGAGCACTTTGTTTCCTCATTTGTGAGAGGGTGAAAAGACTTCTTTGATCCCATCCCAAAAGCTTCTTTCTCTAGCAATAAAAACAGAGTCCAAACTTAATTTTCTGAGGCAATGTATACCAAAGACTAGCAAAATCCATTGGAAGCTGTGAAAGAAAACAGGTTCTTCCCTATTAAGCTCATCATGTTAAACCATTCCATACTGAGCCACCATTTGCATCTTACTGTTTTTTCTTCATGGCAACCTGAAAACTTAAAAGAAGCCCAAATCTTCATAGCCTTGTTGAGACAGAGCCTCGGAATGTGCTCATGACAGTGATACCACAAATAAGAAAATGGAGGTGGGGGAGTAAGGGTTCTCCACATAAATCAACATTTTTGCTGGAGGCAGGAAGAAAAATAAAAAGAAACAGAGACTCTTCATCTTTCTCCATCACTGTCTATTCTATTAGTTTTCCAACTAAAAAGAAATAAAGTTCCAATCTATAGTTTTCTGATGCAGCTGCAAAACAATCTAAGCCAAAAGTCACAGGAATAGGAGCGCTTCTTGCAAATTTTGCCTTCAACATGACTCTGGGCTGCACAGAATCTCCCCTCCCAGATGCCAGGTCTTGATAAATTACAGTGACCCGTCAGCTCCAGATCTCCTGTTGCTGCAAATCAGAGAAGTACTGGAGACATCCCTGCCCAGATGGACTTCTTACCACAAGTACACACAGCAGCTGCCTTCATGGGAAACTGCACTTCTTAGCATCTTTCCACTCATCACTAACTCAGATAAAGCAGAAGCAAGAAATAATTTTCTTTTTTATGAAGTGGAATGAGTATAAAGTGGGTGTCAGACACCTTCATGCATATGCTGAATAATTAATAGCTGTCAGCAAGAATGTAGTGTTACCAACATTTGTTGTCTTTTCCTTCTGATGAGAATGTGCACGTGTGTGTAACTGCCTGTAGCTGGTGGCATATGCCAACTACAAGACATAACAAGTAAGTATTAAGCAGCTAAATGAAGTTTAATGTATGATATATGTACCAACAACCTGTGCATCCAGAAAGGCTGTCAGCTTGATATCAGTGGCATAATTAAATTACTGCTATAAAACAATGTAGGTTCAGAATAAGGTCTGATAAGCTAGTTTGCATGTTGAGACATTTGTGATAAAAATAAAATTGTCAAAGCACAATGAGAAAGGACTAACACAAGAAAGACTTCAGCTAATAAGACACTCCAGGGGATACATGCAACCTTTTAAGGCAGAAGTGCTGCAGCCAACAGAGACCTTCATGAGGAAAAAAACCATATCCTTTCTGTCCTAGTCCTACATTTGAAAAAAACCCCCAAAATTACATAGTAAGACATGCTACACCAAAACAGGACCATACTGGCAATCAACTGTTTTACTGCAAAACCTACCAGGACATTTTTCCACCTTGGAACTGCAGAACCACTATAATATGTAGATCTCTTCCATCGTGTTTTTGTTTGTTTTCCAGCATCATTATGAGACTTGCTAAAACTTGACACTACCCTCTGAGGTCAACTGTTAGCATTTTATGCATGAGAACAAAGAAGCTGAAGAAGTGACTTTTCCAAAGAGCTGCTCTGACTCATTTGTCAAGTTTCGTTAGAAAATCAGGAGTTACCATATTTCCAGAAAAGTGAACTCACAACAGTCATACTGAATTAGCAAATACTCATAATTTCTTAGTGTTTTAAATAGTCTGCTGCTTATACTGGAGCAAGCCAAGAACTCTTTCCATGCAATTTATTCTGCTCTTCAACAGAAGGGCAATCATGAAGACACCAGGAATATGATGTACCCGTGTTATAAACAAAGCTTTAGCTTTCTTTAGCTTTCACAGGTGTCCTGGACCTGCACTGGTAAGGTTCATAACTGGAGGTAGTTCTAGAGGTCTTTCAGTAGTCTAAATGCAGAAGAAAGGATCACCTCAACTAACAATACCTTCAAGGACTCCAGAAAATTCTGGCATGTTACCTGTTCTTGCTAATGCTTTCACCAAGGAGCACAAAGTGATGACTCCTACCCTCAGCTTTGAAAGGGAACAGGATGAACCAGGTATATAAGGATACAGTGAGGTAAAGAAATAGCAAAAGGTTAGGTATGTGTGCATCAATAGAGAAATAAAATGTTTTTGTAGTAATTGGAGCAGCTGTTACGTAAGTTTTATCATTCCAGCTATCATCCAAGTAGAGAACAGGAAAACAAGTGGGTGAAAGTATGTGGGCTACAAAAGAGAGGCCTCTGAATTACATTTCACATTACCATGGGGTACAAAAATAATCACAAATAGAGAAAGTGCTAAGGAATAAACACAGAAATAGAAGAGAGATGGCAACAAAGAAAACAGAAAACTGTTTTGAATTGAAATATCTTCGATGAGATGTTCAAAACAAGCAGGACTGGTAGCTGAGATTCCACTACAGGCTATGTAGCTATGCAGAAAAAAACATTTTTGGGTTACAACAGATTCATTTCTATCACTCTCACAGAAATAAATACTATCTTATGCTTCCTACAAGCAAAACCAAGATAAACAGAAATGGTTGAGTTCAGTTAGAACTCAACATCAGAGACAAAACAAAACCTGCTACAAATAAAATAATTCTCCGAAAAATGGCTTTTAAAAACAGTTACATGATACAAGATGGAAGACTTTGAAAGACAGAAACCCTGATGAGAGGGATTCGAAGTTTACATGGCACAGATGTATAAGAAATCTCAAATGATGTTTTCAGTCTAATTGGGGCAATATGAGATATTAATGCTATCACTTGGTCAGGAAAACTAGCTGAAGTGATCAGACACTTAGACATAAAGAAGACCTAAAATTACTTGAAGTAAGAAGCAAAAATGCATGGAACTTGCATCCCAAAATACTGAAAGAAAAAAAAGAGAGAGAAAAAAAAGTTTTGGAGATTTTAGAACTGACAAGAAATCAGGGAAGGTACTGTTAGAAAGAACAGTATGGAATGAAGTGAGATTTCCCAAGAGCCAAGCCCTGACAAAGCAAATTGAAGTGAACAGAAAACTATTGTTCATATAAAGGCAAAGGAAAATATGAATAATATATAATAACATATGATGAAATAAGGAATATAAATAAAAAACAAAACAGTGCCTGTTATTTAATAAGCAAAGAGTTGGAAGAGGAACAAGGGCCTGAAAACTAAATAAGTGCTTGGCTTCATATTTAACATGGACTCTGATGAAAAACATAGGTCAGAAAAGGGTGACTCATGGCAGAAAATGTGCGGAAAGTGTGAAAATTGTAGTTATTGCAGCTGGTGTAGAAACTCACTTCAAAGGCTTTAATGTACTTCAGCACAGGCAAACAGAAAAATTATGTCCCAGCATAGTAAGAAATTGGCATGAAATACTCCCAAGTCCAATAACATAGCCTAGTAAACAAATTTGTCAAATCAAGGATGGAAAACAGAAAACACATTTATACTATAGAAAGGGAAACACACTTATTCAGGAAATGACACATCTGTTACCTTGATCTCAGTGTTATGTATGTTCTGGAAAAAAATTCTGAATGAAAGGACAATTCATGAGTAAATAAAATCATGTTCAAATGCACCACAGACTGTACCAATGGAAATTAAAGCCCAGAGAGGCTGTTCTTTTAAGAGCCCCACTATTTTTCTAGGCAAAGGAAATGGAGAACTAATTTATCAGGATTTATTACCTCTAGTGCTGTATGAGAAGTTATTACAAAGTAAGGATTGTTCAAAGAGTGCTAAAATAGGGTAAGACATTGTGCTGAAAGGGGACCTATTAAGCTAGGAAAAGGTTACTTGTTTAGTTACTTGAGCACTGGTTTTGGCACAAGTATCTCTTCAGTGGTCTCTCTTTAGACAAGTATCTCTTTTAGTAATGATCTTGGCATAAAAGATAGGAATGTAAGATAAAATAGACTGCTAAAGTGAAATCTGGAGACTAAATACAGATGATGGAGCTGTACAGTGTTCGCAGTAAGAAATGTATAATATGGGAAACCCTAAAAACAGACAAAAGATTAAGTGTATAACATTCTATAATGTATGTTAAGTAGATCGCCATGCATAAAGCCTGTTATGCATTTAGGAACCACTGACATTAAATTCTGCCATGGACTGCAGGAGTTTCTTCTGAAACATCAGATTTATTAGTTAATCAGATCAGGTATCAGTCATCAGCATGACAGACAAGAAAACATGCTAGGACTTAAAGAAAAATATTAACACCATTAATAAAGTTCTGATGCAATTTTCTGTGGCATACTGTGTGTGATCAGAGAAAAGGAAAGCTCATCTTATGAAAGTGTTCATGCAATGAATGTGTAACAGTAGAATTGCTCTGGGTAGTTCCAGAGATGGAAGAGGAGGGTAGTAACCAGAGAGGAAAAAAAAACTGTTTAAGCTACAAGTCAAAATGTGGATAAATGACCAAACTGACCACAAGGTAATACAGACTGCAAATTAGAAGTCTTGTATTCATAAAGATACAAGATTATAGAACAATTTTCCAACAGGAGTGGAAGCAACAAAGGAAAACCAACACACTTTTCCCTTCCTATGCCAAAGCTCTGTCTCTTCATTCTGCACGGGGTGTTATAGAGTATATAATATAGAGTATTATATAGTGTGGGTGATCTGACAGCAAAGAGATTGATAATGTAACCCAGAATGTTTTTGCCCCTCCTAAAAATCCAATAAACAAAGATGCCAAAATAATGACTTTATGAAATTGCATATGAAAATTCCATAAATACAGAAGTTTGTAATTTTGGGAAACTCTGAAAGCCCTGTAGTCACCTCTCTTGATATACCTCTGATGCAGTCCGTTCCATTTCAAACCCAATTAAGGTGCACTGCCTTTAGCAGCATCAGTTGTAGAAAGATATTACTGAGACAAAAGCAAAAAAAATGCACTTACTAACAGCTTTTTTTTTTTCTTATAAATTTTCATGCATGGTCAACCAGTCTGATAGTACAGCTTATTGACTAGTTCCATATGTCTCCATGAAGGACGTTCTCTGGTGATAGGGGTGAGGAACAAAAAGACAGTTTATTTAGATTAATTGTCATAGAAGTAAAAGGTGATCTCAACAGCTGTATGATTTTATAAAATTATGTTAACATGGTAAAAAAGAAAATACTCAGCTGGATTAATGCTTTTTTACCTAAAAGTTCAGAAATTCTCTCTCCCTCTATCATATTAGACACAAAAGACTAACCAAAAAAGGAAAAATTTATGGTGACATTGTAAAACTCAATTTGAAAAACTCAATATGCACCAATACAGTAAGTCACCTATTGTCTCTTATCAGTAAAAGAACTTTGAAAATTTAGCTCCCAATGAGTATATAGTCCTCCTGGTTGGAAATATGTTGTTTTTTTGTGTATGCTATGGAATGCATAATAGTAAGTACAAGACAAAATGGCTTCAGGTTTCACAGAACTGCATCCTCCACCACAGAAAAAAATTTGGTATGTTCTTTACCAAAAGCCCATCAGAGAAGACTTTCTCATATCTTACCAACTGAAGACTAATCAGGGTTGAAATTAAATTACTTGCTCTTACCCTACTTACACATTTCAGGTGCAATAAATATTTCAGGGATGTAACTGAGGTCTGTAAAATAAAAGGCTATGCAGATGTCTGGTATGAGTAGAAATATCCAATAAAAGAACCATCTGAGCTTGCTCCAAACATAGTACTGATTCTTCAGACTTACAGACCACTGGAGAGAACTGAGTATGGCAGAAAGCAGGTAGCTCTGCATGCAGGGAATTCATAATAACATACAGAGGGAAACTATAATCATATTTTAAAGTATGCTTAGTACTATACCAGTCACTGTAAGTCATGAAGCACTAAGTAAAAAGAAGGTAACAAACCTTAGGAAGGTAAAAAACAACGCAAAAGAAAATTCAGGTTGAATCAACAGAGTCTCTAAATAAGCCAAAAGTGCACTGAAATGTTGTATCACAACATAATGGTAAGAAGGACACAGCATTACCACCCCCAGCTTGGCTGACAGATTCTCAAAACTTCACACTACAAAAAAAAAAACCAAACCCAAAGCAGTTTGTATTAACTAAATGGGAAGTCCTCAACATCAGAAAATTCCCCAGTTTAAAACAACTCTGAATCTGGAAAGAAAAGATACATGGAGCTGCCATTCACAAATACTGCATACAGTTTTTAGGGAAATACAGGAACCATAGTAGTATGAAGCTTATGATACCACTATTTACTATTTTTTGGTGATTTGAGGAATCCCTTTAGTTCCAATTCTAGTTCCTGTGTCAGAGAGCAAATATCCAGAATTTCATATAAGAGTCTCACATGTCACCTTAAAATGATACAACCAGTAGGTCACTGCAAAGTTCTGCCTTCAAAATAATTATTTACATAATGAATTCCAAATATATTTAATTTATGTTAATCTCTTAATATATGTAGAAAACCCTATATAAAACCTAATAAAACTTAGAAGGCCATGCACTATTTTGATATACCAGCTACACTTTTGGAAGACTTCCTTTCTTCCATCCTTTCTTTCACATATATGTTAATGTTTGCTTTACTGGATATGATTTCTGAAAAAAATACAGTTGAGATTAGATTTAAATTATAATTAACGACAAATGTGTCAAAGTATTATGATGTTGTTTATCACACTGCTTGCAATATAATTTAGTGCAATAAGACCCAGACTTGCTATGTGACAGTTATTTAGCATTTAAGTCTTCTTAAGAGTCTCTGCAGAGTATCCTGAATGTTAACTATGGGAAGATTATTTTGTACAAAAGCAGCTTGAGGCAAAATGTAGCGACAACTTGCTACAGCCCAGCAAAAGCTCTTAAATCTTATGTCATCTACAAGCTGAAATATAATAATTAAATAATCTAGATGTGTCATAAAACTAATGAGAAATCCAAAGGATAAAATTAAAAATTGACATTAATAGGGCAGCTTACCCATATGAGGAAAAAAAGTCTTTCTTCTTTCTGATAGAATTTCTGAGGAGATATGTTCCTTTTAAATGTGTACATACACACAAAAGATTGAAACCTAAGATGCTGGGAGGAAAACAAAAACAATAACTTTTGGTGCCATAGACAGACAGCTCAGCTTATTTTAAAGTGAGTCTTAGCTGTTCTTTTGTATGGCTGTGAATCCTGTTGGTCTTAGACCTTCTTTGGTGATGAAAGTCCAAGTTTGCCCAGAAATGCTGCTCAGTGACCTCAGATCTGAAAGGAAAGTGAAAGTTCTACCTGTGTCTCCTGTGAAGATTAAACAAAAATAACTGATTGCTGGGTGTCTTTACCAGGAGAATGTCAGGAAACAACATTGGAGATCAGTGATGAGTGGCATTCCTCAAGGGTCAGCAATGGGGCCAGTGGTGCTTAACATCTTTGGCAGTGACATGCAGTGTGGAATTTAGTGCATCCTCAGGCAAGGCTGCTGATGACACCAAGCTGTGTGGTGTGGTCCACATGCTGGAGAGAAAGAGCACCATCCAGACGGACCTTGACAGGCTTGAGAGGTGAGCCTGTGTTAACATGATGTAGTTCAACAAAGCCAAGTGCATGGTCTGGGCAAACCTAAGGCTTGTGAAGTTCAGGAGAGCCGAGTACCACTGGGTCTGGTCAATCTCAAGCACAAATCAAGGCTGGGCAGAGCATGGATTAAGAACAGCCCTAAGAAGAGGGACCTGGGAGTGATGGTTGATGAGAAGATCAACATGAACTGATAGTGTACACTTGCAACCCATAAAGCCAAGCATAAATTGGGCTGCATTAAAGTGTGGTCAAGAGGTTGAGGAAGGTGCTTCTCCCTCCAGCCCAAGCTCTCATGAGTCCCCTCCAGGAGTACTGTGTCAAGTTCTGGAGGCAACAATACAGGAAAGATATGGAGTTGTTGGACTGAGTCCAAAGGAGGGCCACAAAGATGACCAGAGGGACAGAGCACCTCTCCTATGAAGAGAAACTGAGGGATTTGAGGTTGTTCAGCCCGGAGAAGAAAATGCTCTGGTAAGACCTTATAGCAACCTTCCAATAACTGAAAGCTGGAGAAGGACATTTTATAAGGGCATGGATAGGACAAGGAATAATGGGTTTAAGCAAAAAGAAGGTAGACATAAATTAGACATTAGGAAGAAATTCTTTCCTGTGAGGGTGGTGAGACACTGGCAGAGGTTGGCAAGGGAAGCTGTGGATGTCTCCTCCCTGGCAGTATTCAAGGCCAGGCTGGATGGGGCTGTGAGCAACCTGGTCTGGGGGGAGGTGTCCCTGCCTATGTATGTCTTATTATTGGAACTGGATGATCTTTAATGTGCTTCCCTACTCAAAACATTCTATGATTATTTTTGTATTCTGTGTGGTTAAAATAAAAAGGTTTTAGCACTCAGTTTAAGACTACACTTAAGGACTAGTTTAAGAGAAATTGTATCCTGCAAACCATCCACTGATACAGAGAAACATTACTCCAGTCCTTTCAAAATATTTTCCTATATACCTCTAAGATACACTTCCTCAATGTTTATCCTTATTTGAGTAAATTGGATACTTCCCAAATACTTGTTACAAGCATCTGCTCAGAAGCACATTCAGCTATTCAACTCAGCCAGCTTACCTGGTACCACTCTGCACAGCTCAATGATGCTCACTACAGCTAACAGGTTATAAATTAATATCTTATCTTGTGTTCTAACATAGATGTTCCCATAAAGAGATGATAATGAAATACAACCAATAAACATTAAACTGAATGCAACTGGAAGTTTATTATCTTTGTTTGTATGCTTTCCTCAGTCACTATGTGGAACTCAATGTTACTGCAACTCTGACTGACCTTTTTGTAGTGGCCACATACTGAAGATAAAAACTAATCTCCTACTTTATGAAGGTAAACTGGAGCTTAAAAAGAAAAGAGCTGTGGTTCCCATGTTGATATATTATGGATTCTGTTTTCAAGTGCTGGGAATAGCCACTATTCTGCCAATAATGTCAATATTGGATTTCTGAATTTAACACAGGCTGGAGAAATAAAACCTGCATTCACCTTCAAAAACTGTATTAAATGGCAAAGATACTTATCGTAAATTCAAACAAATAAAACATTATGGAATTTGAAAAGGAAAGATGATCCAGACCTCTCAAATCCAAATAACTTTTCTTTAATTATAGGCTATTACTCTTTTGTGGAGACAAGGTAGACTAGCAGGTTGCATACTGAATAAAGAACTTCAAGTCATCAATGTTATGTACGTGTAAGACACAAAGCTATACAGAGAGGCTGTCTAAAATGTGGATTTCATCTGGAATAGGAGAAGAATTCCCTGAAGAAAGTAGAAAAAGAGAAAATATTTAGTCTCAGAGTTTCTGAAAAGCACAATTAACATCACTATGTAACACGTGAGGATTACTTTAAAGTACCAATAATTATTTGAAGGCAACATAAAAAAGATAAAAAAATCCATTGATAACTGCCATACAGACTACGCTGTACATAGCCTCTTCTGGTAAGCAAAACTATGTAGCATTTGAAAGGCATGTGACCAGACAACATGGTCTTGTTGAGCAGTTTGGGCCAGAAGAAACAACAATGGGTCACCCCAGAGCACTTCTTAACTTCTGAGAGGCAAAATAAATAGCCTCTAGTTATTTTCTAGATCACTTGTTCTCTTTTGTTTTTTATAAAGGATTAAACCTCCCTAAGCAAGACAGTGTAGGTGCAGTTCTAGAGAACTGGGACACATATACTTGCTCTAAGCAAACAAAGCAAGCTAGCACGTCTTAGCTGCTCTACATCCTGGGGTGTTTTGATGCAGATTTATTAGCACACAGTTAATAGTTACATTAAGTAAGTGCCAAGAATTTGCTCCCTCTTAGAGACACCAGGTCCTCACTTGGTGTTCTGGAAGACTTGGTGCTTCTCTGGGAAAGCAGCTACTGTGTTTAGTTAATTTCTGGCTTAGGAAAAAAATCCAGCACATATACATCTCTCTTTGTGAATAAATACAAAATAACTACATTTGCCCAGGTACAGATAATTTTTATTTAAGGAATTATGATAGAATCATAGAATGGCTGAGGTTGGAAGAGACTTTAGAGAACACCTACTCCAATCTCCTTTCATCTCGACAAGGATGCTCAAAGCCTCAAGTAGCATTGTTAGGAACAAACAGTCTCCCTAACCTAACTGAAGATGAGCTCTATGTTAGGTAAAGAAATTTTAATCTGGGAGGCCAGTTTGGAAGTTGAACCAGCAAAGCTCCTCATTTACACACAATATAGAACAGAAAAATTCATGTTTACTTCAAATACAGCCAAAATCTCATTCTTCAACAATGAACACACTGTGGCACAAGAAGGTTAGAGATAAACTAAACTGAATATAGTGTAATTATATATAATGGTAATTGCACTGGTAATTATTTTTCTTAATTTGAGTCTTTATTGGATTGCTGAGAAAATATTTATAATGTAATTGTTATGCACACTGGCACAGTTGTAATTCACACTGCAAATACAGGGCATTCTCTGAAGCTTTTCTTAAGAGTCAAGTATAATCAGGGGACTAAAAAACAAAACCAGAAAAACAATGGAGTTAAAACAGAATAATGAGGCAACAATTCATTGGGATAATCTTACAAGGAAGATCATAAAAATGTAATTTATAAGGAAGGCTTGCAAAAGTGTCACTAGTTTTTAGTCTGAATGTCAACATTTTCTACCAGTGCAGGATTTCTGCAAACAGGATTATTACTGATGCATCTCATATATTCCAAAGTCTTATTCTCTCAGGATGCTGCTATAAGGCAATGCTAAAAGGGAAAAGTCAAACTTTGAACTTTTCAGTTATAAAGAAATTCTCATTTTAAATGGTAATCAAATTGCCAGGATGAAAAGGATTCAAAGTTTCATCACTTTATTGACTATATTTTCCCTGCAATCAGGGAAGTAACTGAAATAAAAGTATTAAGAGAGATTGTTGGAAATAGTACAACTTGTTGGAAATAACACTGTCTTCTCAGATGTACCCAGAGACTGCAAGCAGCCTCATCAGGGACCTGTACTTCCAAAACTAAGGTATGTACATCACTGAACAAATAGAAAAAGATAAAATAGACACTATGCCTCATCAAATTTTAGTTGCCTGAGGTTGAAGAATCAAGTTTATCTTTGAGTGCAAGATGCTACCTAAAAATTAGTCGGTAACCTAGAGAGTGTTCACTTACACTAGGTATATTCAAATAAAAACAAACACCCCATAGTTCTAAAACGATAACTGTAATTTTTTTCTCCCTTTTAGGATTATGATTTATTCAGAGGTTTATTATACAGATTACCTTAACTTTATTGTGCAGGTTAGATTTATGTCATGTAAAGATTGTCCAAAAAGTCTGATTTATTTTATTTTTGTTTTTCTGCAAACAAAAACAGATGCGAAAAACCCCATTTTCCTCTGTGGAGGTAAAAGAAACAGTCTCATCTTACCTTTTTTTTTTCTTTTTTCTGCAGATCTGTAAAGCATATAGTAATTGTATCACCATGGGATGTCAAATCACTGTGGTATATGAAGCACAAAATTGTCTATAGCAATTGATAACACTATGTTCCAGTGCAAATGAAGTTAACTGTACTTTGTTTTAAATTTAAGACCTAAATTTCATCCCTACAATAAGGCTATTCCCTAGAAATTAAACTTTAAATTCTGATTTTGGCTTCAACAGAAACGGGCAGGAAGCAGAAAGCAGTGTTATTTTCAGTGGAGCATCAGGAAAAGCTGCCTGACACCTTAATGATATCTACACCTTAGAATCATAGAATAGAATCATAGAATCGGCTGGGTTGGAAGGGACCTCAGAGATCATCAAGTCCAACCCTTGACCCACTACCACTGTGGTTCTCAGCCCATGGCACTGAGTGCCACATCCAGTCTCTTTTTAAATATCTCTGCTTTTGTTGAAGCAGTGATGGTCAATGGCAGCCTTGGCTGCAGTGATCATGAGATGGTTGAGTTCAGGATCCAGTGTGGAAGGAACAGAATACCCAGTAGGGTCAGAACCCTGGACTTCCACAGGGCAAACTTTGGCCTCCTCAATCAACTGTTAAGAGTAATCCCATGGGACAGGGTGTTGGAGGATAAAGGGGCTCAAGATAGCTGGTCAATATTCAAAGACCACTATCTGCAAGCACAGGATCAGAGCGTCCCTATGGTTAGGAAATCTAGTAAGGGAGCTAGGAGACCAGCATGGTTAAAAAAGGGACTGCTGGGAAAACTTAAGTAGAAAAGAAAAATCTACAGATCATGGAAGGAGGGGCTGGTCACTTGGGAGGAATACAGGACTGTTGTCAGAGGATGTAGGGAGGCAATTAGGAAAGCTAAGGCCTCCTTGGAACTTACCCTTGCAAGTCAGGTTAAGAATAATAGAAAGGGCTTTTTCAAATACATAGCTAGGAAAACTAACACTAGAGGCAATATTGGCCCATTAAGGAATGAGCTAGGAGCCCTGGTGACAGAGCATATAAAGAAGGCAGAGGTGCTGAACGCCTTCTTTGCCTCTGTCTTTACTCCTGCAGAGTTTCCGCACGAGCCCCAGATTCATTTAGCCCCAAAAGTAGTCAAGATAGATGAGGAGCTTGACATAGTAGATGAGGATTGGGTTAGGGATCAGCTGAGTAATCTGGACATCCATAAGTCGATGGGTCCAGATGGAATGCATCCAAGGGTGCTGAGGGAACTGGCGGAGGTCATTGCTAGACCACTCTCCATCATCTTCAGTAAGTCATGGGTAACAGGAGAGGTGCCTGAGGACTGGAGGATAGCAAATGTCACTCCAGTCTACAAGAAGGGCAAGAAGGAGGACCCGGCTAACTATAGACCAGTCAGCCTCACCTCCATCCCTGGAAAGGTGATGGAACAACTTGTTCTTGTCACTATCTCCAGGCATATCATGGACACGGGGGTCATCAAGAGCAGTCAGCATGGTTTTATCAAGGGTAAATCATGTTTAACTAACCTCATAGCCTTCTATGAGGAAATTACTAGGTGGATAGATGATGGAAGAGCGGTAGATGTGGTTTATCTTGATTTCAGTAAAGCATTTGACACCGTCTCTCACAGCATCCTTGTAGATAAGTTGATCAAGTATGGGTTTGGTGATCAGGTAGTGAGGTGGATCATGAACTGGTTGAAAGGAAGGAGTCAGAGAGTTGTAGTCAATGGGGCAGAATCTGGTTGGAGGTGTGTGACTAGTGGAGTCCCTCAAGGGTCGGTACTGGGACCGGTGTTGTTCAATATCTTCATCAACGACTTGGATGAGGGTATAGAATGTACCCTCAGCAAGTTTGCTGATGACACTAAGCTGGGAGGAGTGGCTGACACACCAGAAGGCTGTGCTGCCATCCAGAGAGACTTGGACAGGCTGGAGAGTTGGGCAGGGAGAAACAAGATGAAATTTAACAAGGGAAAGTGTAGAGTTTTGCATTTGGGGAAGAACAACACTATGTCCCAGTATAGGTTGGGGGCTGACCTGCTGGAGAGCAGTGTAGGTGAAAGAGACCTGGGGGTCCTGGTAGACAAGAAGATGACCATGAGCCAGCAATGTGCCCTTGTGGCCAAGAAGGCCAATGGCATCCTGGGGTGCATTAGAAAGGGTGTGGTCAGTAGGTCAAGAGAGGTTCTCCTCCCCCTCTATTCTGCATTGGTGAGGCCGCACCTGGAGTATTGTGTCCAGTTCTGGGCCCCTCAGTTCAAGAAGGACAGGGAAGTGCTTGAAAGAGTCCAGCGCAGGGCTACTAAGATGATTAAGGGAGTGGAGCATCTCCCTTATGAGGATAGGCTGAGGGAGCTGGGTCTCTTTAGTTTGGAGAAAAGGAGACTGAGGGGTGACCTTATCAATGTTTTCAAATATGTAAGGGGTGAGTGCCAGGGAGATGGAGTTAGGCTTTTCTCAGTGGTGACCAGCGATAGGACAAGGGATAATGGGTGTAAATTGAAGCATAGGAGGTTCAAGTTGAATATCAGAAAAAATTTTTTTACTGTAAGGGTGACAGAGCCCTGGAACAGGCTGCCCAGGGGGGTTGTGGAGTCTCCTTCACTGGAGACATTCAAAACCCGCCTGGACACGTTCCTGGGCAATGTAATCTAGGTGGCCCTGCTCTGGCAGGGGGGGCTGGACTAGATGATCTTTCGAGGTCCCTTCCAACCCCTAGGATTCTATGATTCTATGATTCTATGATTCTATGATTCTATGATCTCCAGGGACGGAGAATCCACTACTTCCCTGGGCAGCCCATTCCAATGTCTGATCACCCTCTCCATAAAGAAATTCTTTCTAATATCCAACCTAAACTTCCCCTGGCACAACTTAAGTCCATGCCCTCTTGTCTTGCTGATAGTTGCCTGGGAGAAGAGCCCAACCCCCCCTGGCTCCAGCCTCCTTTCAGGGAGTTGTAGAGAGCGATGAGGTCTCCCCTGAGCCTCCTCTTCTCCAGGCTGAACACCCCCAGCTCCCTCAGCCTCTCCTCACAGGACTTGTGCTGGAGTCCCTTCACCAGCCTGGTTGCCCTCCTTTGGACCTGCTCCAGGACCTCGATCTCCTTCCTGAACTGAGAAGCCCAGAACTGGACACAGTAAGGCAAGTTTTCAAAAGAGAGGCAAGTTGGTTTCCCAGGCATAGCTGTTGGCCCAATAAATGATGTTACTGCAAGGTACAAGCCTTTCTTCACCTGTATTTTAGACTACCTTTGATTACTACAATTTCCATGTTCTTGGGGTCCCAGGAGCAAGAATTTGGCTGTACACTTCCAGTTACAGCACTATGCACCACCTGGATTATAGAAAAAGCCTCTACACTCCTGCTTGTGAAATGGAAACAGCTTAGTTCAGTATTTGTGTTTTGGCCTCTTCCCCAAATTATAACTTTGGAGTGGAGATCTTGTCATGTATTTAGGTTTTCAATGGACATGTTACCACTCTGATCCTGCACACTGATCAGTCTGTTTGCCAGGTCACTCCCTGAGACACTGCTTGGCCAGACAGAATTCAAATGTGAGACAGGGCTCATACACAAGAACATACTGTGGTCTCCCTGGATTGCATGAATCCCTCCATGCAGAATCGACAAATTAACCTGTCATGAGACACAGGGTGCCACAGCTCTTTTACTCTGGATATTAAATAAAGTATTAGTTTTCCAATAGGATTGAAGGAAAAAAGTTCTTACATTGGCAGAAAAAATGTCATGTGATATGCTGCATCCATTCCTATGGCTTAGGTATTGTTTGGTCAGTAATTCCAGGAAAAAAACTTGCTAGTGGCATACATTCCTTGTTTGTGCCTGAAGTTTTCCTTTCTTGGCAGGTCATATGCAGCTCGAAAATGCGTTGACAATGTAATTTGTGGACATAAATGTAGTGAGTGAATGCTACTCCTTCCTCCACCCCCTTTAGGACAGCCACAGAAGAGCAAATTTGACAGATTTGGCAAATACTTTCACACCTTTTCAATATGCCACTAGAGTGGCATAAAAAGTATTTGAATGAAACTCCCATGGCATTTAATGATGGCTGGGCTTTCCTTGTTAATTTCTTTGTGCACCTGAGGTAAAAAGTTTCAGAAATCTTAAATTAGTGGATTATTAATCTTTAATTTAGGAAAGCAGCCCAGATAGGAAGTTTACTTAAATAAGAGGTTCTGCTGAAAATTCTTATGATCGTACAAATTTTTAGCATTCCTGCAGCCATTTAAATAGCTGAAGGTAGATCTGCTTGGCTGTTAAAACTGCTTCATTAACTACAAAATGATCTTTTCAAGATTCACATTCCCCCTTTAGCTCATAATTTAAATAAACCAGGCTAGGATAAGAAATCTTCCTTTATCTTTGACTCACAGTTCTGATAGCCAAGCATTTATGTTCATCAGACAGGAAGGGAGATTAAATGAGAACTTATTCAGTTCTCTCTGCATGTGGGAAATATGTGTTAATTTACATTTTCTTTGACATGGAGAACTGAAATAAAACCTGTTCGCTATACTTAAACTGTAGTTAAACTCTAAGTTTGATTCATCATATAGTATGAATTCCTGAGAATTTCATATAGTTAATCTTAAAAGGTAGCACATCCACTATGGTGTGCATAATAATACACTAAGAATTCGGTGACAATGTCAATAGTATGTAAATCTTAAGAGAAATTTTTAGAGAACACAGTACGAACATAGCTACATTCCTATACATATTTCATATAAAGGAAGACTGTAGGTTCACACTGGGGACATTCATCTTCATATACTTGATTCCATAACAGAAGACTTCACAGAAAATATTTAGGATGCCTGCTACAAACTGGCACACTAACAAATTAGAAGACCATTCTCCTTTGACAAGACAAGCATGGCACATTGATTTGCATTTTTTATACAATGTGTACATCCTGAAATGTCTTGGCTGGAGCTGAAGTTTTACATCAGTTCCACTAATGTCCACCTGTGCTCCGATGTGAACTTACATCAGCAACACTTACAAGATTAGAAACAAGAACGTGAAGGTGCTCAGCCTTCTTGGAGATGCAATCATGTTATAAAGATAAAACTGGCTTCATTATATCTATTATTTAAAACATGTTGCAGGCCAAGTTCCTTATCAGTTCCTGGTAAGACACACCACAGCATTTGGTCCTTAATAAAACTTAAAATTGCACCCAGCACCTCTGTGTGTAAAACTCATTGTCAATCTACCAACTTGTAAGAGAGAACAGAAGATTTATAGCTTTATGAAGCTGCTACATCTAGAATTTAAAATTAGACTTGGGCAAGACTTACAGGAAGGAATTTTTGCATAGTTATGGGTCTACTGGTATATCAACTATGGTTTCTTGATTATGTGTGTCCTTACACATACAAATGTAAAAAATCCCAAACCTTTCAGAAAACTTGATCTTAAGTTCGTGGTCCTGTTTCTTTTAGTTTATCTAATTTAATTATCATATTCACTAAATGCCAAGAGTGTAATTCTTATGAACAATCAGAAAGATAGTTTTCCTGTTCCATCCCCAATTCTGTAGTAATCTGACTAGGAAAATCAACTAGAAATGTCTAGATAGGGAATCAAAGAGAATTCATGTATTTTTAAAATCAATTTAAGTGATTAAAAGATTAAATCTGGCACAGAGAATGTAATCAAAGATCTCCTGTTGAGTCCAGCAGGAGATGAATCAGGCCAACAGGCCTTTATCAGCAGTTCTTTTACTGCACCCCCAAAGAGCTTATGCTGTTCTCATTTGCTACATCTCATGTTTAAAAGACTGCAAATGCTCTTCTATGGCTTCCAGCACAACAGAGTACAACCTCTCTGGGGATACATGTGCTGTGCTAGCAAAGGGTCGTAATAAAGCAAATACAAAAAAGAAAGATATTTGAAATCTTGAAAGTTATGGTGATAAAACCATAGTGATAAAAATACTTTGACCTTGCAAATGCTGCAGCAGCTTCGGTATGAAGTTAATAGTAAATATTGAACATTTTGATGCTAACTGTAAAATGTAAGAATTTTCATGATTATTTTCATACATAAGTACATAAGTGGAGCTCAAATATTCAGATCATCAGATCCAAAATACTTATGTCTCACTGCATTATTGGTGCCTTCTCAATTATGCTGGCAGTCAGATCAGCATAAAATCTATTTCTTTAGAATAAAGAACAGCCTCATATGCAAACACATAATTTCTGTCACAAAGGGATGTGAGTTGACCAGTACTAAAACAGAGTAGTCTAGAGAAAGATTAGCAAATGATTAGCACTGAAAGATGATTAGGGGCAATGTAATGTCCAAATGTCACTGTTCCACAGTAAAGGGCTGCATTTCTTATATGTATACACATGCCTTGTTCAATCTGAGAAGAGCTCATGCAAGGTGTATTGTATTTTTTAAATTTCTCTTTCTCTAGAGAAACACAGTATCTCAGGCTCACATTGACTCTGGCCCTTTATTTTGATACAGTCCTTCTAAACTAACCCATCATGATGAAACACAGTAAAAATGCAGATGCAGAACAAACAAGACCTAAGCATAACGTGGTATGAACAGCATCATTAGCTCTGATGAGGACATCAAAGCAGCTGCCTTTATTTACATACTGACAACAGAAAATTTTTTTTTAAATCCTTTTTAGGAGGGGTTAACTGAGTTACTCTCACTTAGCATTAATTTATTGTTTTGCCCCAAAAGACAGACAATGCTAAATCTGTCACTGACAAAAGCAGTGAGTCACTTTTCTCACTTAAACTGGTCATATATTAGTGTGGCTACTTTAAGAGCAATCACACCACCTCTAATTTAGGCCAAATTGAGTGATAAGAAGAATTAAGATTAATACTAACCACTTTTCAGCAGTTGATGTTATGAATAAAATCCATGTAATCTGTATTGCTGAACTTATTTGCATCCACAGACATAAAAAATAAATTAAAAAGGGGCTACATCAAAGTACTACCTGAAAATAATTGCAAAATATGTGCTGTAAAATATAAAATAGGAGATACAATCCGTTCAGCAGTACTTTCCCTGCTGTAGCTTTAAAACTTATCATAAAATTCACCAAAAATAAAGCTATTACAATCATTTGACACAGTTATTAAGCCACAGCAGATGTTATTTGATAATATAAATTACTAGATATGTAAAAAGTAGATTATACTAATGCTAGAGAATCCCTCTGAAATTTTAATTGAACACAAACAGACTGAAATGTGACAGCCAAGTATTTAATCAAATCTGAGTATTTCCTGCTTTGGAATCCATTGCTAATGTGTGAAAGTCAGAAAGATTTGAAAACCTTTTTTGCTCAAGAGCATCAATTTTGTTCTGAATTAAATCTGTTTGAGAACCCTGTAGATGTTTCTCTCACGGGTTCTCCAGAGCACAACCACCAGATGCACTCTTGCATTTATTTGATGAATAAGAAGATGAAAACCAAAACCTGTGCTTGTACTTGTAATCTTCAAATATTAGCCTGAGTGATATAATCTAAACATTTAAAGTACTCTATGTATCATTTGTTCTCCACTAGGAAGCCAGTGACCACTAAACTTTTTTTAAAACTAGATCTCTGTAGCTTAGCTATAAATAAAGTATAATATTACATCAAATGAGAAGTCACATAATCTGTCATTAAATTTAAGATGGTTTTGTGGGTCTTCTGCTCTTAACAGACAAACCTTTATGAGCATTTCAGCTTGGTCTCTTGTATTCTGACTTCATTTAGACTGCAAAAAACATATCCTTAAATAATCAGACTTGTCTCTGATGTAAGGGCAAGAATAACTCTGGTCAATCTGGTCAAGAATTCCTTTCAAAACATATTTTAGAAGCCTGATTTTGAGTGGAAGGAAGCCACTGACCTAAAAAAAATAAATAGATTAAAAAAATTTTTTTTTTTAAAAATCCAGTGAAGGTGAAGATCTCTTTCTAAATATTACATATATAGTTGCCACATGACACATGCAGGTGTCTTCGTCTTCTGTTCTGGCGTCTTTTTTTGTGAGTTCATGGATCTGGAGCTGTGTATGCACAATAGGACACCTACTAATGTTTAGCATCTTCCTCTGATGAATCACAGAACGATGGGGGTTGGAAGGGACCTCAAGACAGGGCAGAATCCCTTCCTGCCTGTGGATTTTGAATGTCTCCAGAGAAGGAGACTCCACAACCTCCCTGGGCAGCCTGTGCCAGTGCTCAGTCACTCTCACAGTGAAAAAGATTTTTCTTTATTTATATGGAACCTCCTATGCTCCAGCTAGTACCTGTTACCACTCATCCTATCACTGAACATCACTGAGAAGAGCCTGACCATCCTCCTGACACTCGCCCTTTATATATGTATAAACATTAATGAGGTCACCCCTCATTCTCCTCCAAGCTGAAGAGAGCCAGCTCCCTCAGCCTTTCCTCGTAAGAGAGATGCTCCATTCCCTTAATCATCTTTGTGGATCTGCAGTTGCCTTTCTTTCTTGAACTGAGGGGTCCAGAACTGGACACAATATTCCAGATGCAAAGAATCAGTAAATAAAAGCAAACAAAAATTATTACTATCAACTCCTGACACTATAGTGCATCAGTATGTTATAGCAGAGGAGATGCTCTTGTCATTTGTGATCAGGCATTTCCTGACATGACAATCTTACAAGCAGTTTCTACTAGAGCATACATTTTTGTTATATAATGATTATCCATATTGTGGACAAAACTGCAAAGGAAACAACCTAGACCCCATCCCATTTTGGAAGAACTCAATTTGGATTGCATTCAGACAGTAATTTTAATTGTCAGGCATACCACCATGCCTCCTTCAACCCCCTGCCCACTAGGAAGAACAATTCAGACCCACACATGTAGCAGGGGGACAGGATCCACTATACAAAGAAGACTATGCAGACTTTTCTAAGAGTTTTGCTTCCAAAAGGATCCACAGAGAAATACAGCAATAGAACCAGTATAAACCTATTTTACTTAAAGTACAACCTGGAGTCTTTGTTAATGCTCAGAGAAGTTTCTGGACTAGAGAATAACTTAAATACATATACTTCACACCTTTTCTGAATTGGAGAACAGACACCAATATTGTCCTCCCATTATTCTGTTATTATATTCTCCATTATTCTGTTTTAAAACCCTATTCTTTACTAAGTCTAAGAGTTGTTTCCCAGCAATGGTCCTGCAGAGAGGGCTGGGTGGGTAACACTTGGTGTCATCCCTCCACACTTTCTCCTCTACATATAAAAGAATAATTCTTGATTTACTCAGCACAAACAACTTGGGTTTATGCAAAACTTGGCCCAGGGCATGGAGCCACTTAGCAAAGTTTAATGAGATTTCATGATGCAACAAGTTTCAGTAAGAAAATGACACAACTGTTGAAATCACAATGGTTCAAAATGCAAGGGTTTGTGCAGTTGAAGAATGTCCATACTCCCAGGGTTTGTATCTCTGGAGATACCCACGGCTTGCTTGGGCACAGCCAGCCTTACAAAGGCACTGGCTCACCATCAGCCCGAGCAAGTGGACTGGGATGGCATTCATGGCTACAGTTTCTTTACTCTTCCTGGCAACAAAGAGGCATTCAGCTCTCATTTCTCATTGGAAATTAGACTTCATCTTCACAGCTATGTGCAGGCAGCCTGGCAGCCCTAACTCCACACCCAGACCCAAGTGTCTTGGTCTGCAGTGCAGTCCACCTGCAGAGGGCCTAGGCCATATGACAGCAGTAGGATCCTGCATTTTGGATTAATTTACTCCCCAAACCAGAAAGACCTGCACAAAGCACAGCTTGAAGAGGCTGCTTTGGAGCCCACTGCACCACAACCCATGCAGAAGACATGCTGGAACCTGTGGTACATGCCAATGGGAATGGTCCTGACCCAAAACTTATAACAGCTTTCAACAAGACACCGCTACCCATTTGCAGACTGGAGACCCATAAAGAGACAGAGACACTGAGCTGTGTTTCTAGATTTTCCCTGCCTGCTGCTAATGGCTTATGAAGAGAAGCAGCCTCGCCTGCCCTGCTCAAGAGAGCTCCCCACATGTGGGTGGATCAGCTCCAGAAGCAGATTCCTGCATGGAGCTGTCACCCTTGCACCACCAGACCTGGGGCTCAGGGCTGCCACCCTTACAGACATGTTATTTCAACTTTTCCTCTGCTCACATTATTTCATGCTTTAAAAAATTCCTAAACAGAAAAAAACAAGCCACTTGTCATGGTCCTTTGCCTGCCCTGATGACCTTCTTACCACTCTTCCTCTGCTTGGGCAGCAGAGCTACATTAGCACAAAGGAGCTGGGAACCCACACCCTCCTCGCCCCCCCCCCCCCCCCACTTTCCCCCAGCCCCAGGCCAAAAAAAGCTACAATTGCTTTCCTAGGAAAGGAGGAAAGACACAAGAATGATTCATCCCTTCTTGGGTGGTTCTGGAGAGGCATGGGGGTCCGGGCCTGCAGGTGGCACATGCTCCTGCTCAGGATGGGTGCTTTTTGCACACCTGAGGCTAAACTCTGTAAAATGAGATTGAACTCACACCAAAGGAGCAAATAAAGTTTCAATACGCAACTTAGAACAATTTACTGTGGAAGTATTAAACACACATGCTATATAAAAAGATTAAAATAATAATAAATATTTAAACTGACACTCTGACACTAGTTACAGCTCTTCAGTATGTCTGCCTTAGCTCATGCTTTTGCTTCTGTAACTTCAGGAGTCAAATGAAGAGAGTATTGAACTCATTATGTACTATACCATGGAGTATTTATAGCAATTCCTGTTCCTAAGATCTGCCTGAGGTAAAAAGAGAGAGCAAAAGCTTTAATTCCTGCACTTTCAAGTAAATCAATCCCCTAACATTGTCTGAACAGGATTTGTATGTAGTAAATGGCACCTGAAATGGCACAAAAAAACCAGTCTCAGCCTTTTACGTGGTACATGCTATCAAGATATTTTAAGTACACAATACAAATGAAGAAAAAAATGTTATTTCTGTGCTAAACAAGTTACCACTGTTTTTACTCGTATATCAAACAAGTTAATCAATCATAAATGTAAAATACACCAAGTATAACAAGAAGTGTAGAATAAATTTATCACTAGAAAACAAACACTAAAATCCCAATAGCTGGTACCAGATATTCACAAGGCCTCTCAAAAAAGACTTAGGGAAATGGTTTAATTCTAAATTTGAGTACAAGAACTCCCTAGGCTCTAACTATGTCATGACAATTTGCCAGGCACAGTGACAGCAAAGATACATTCTGGATCAAGCAGGAACTTTTACTGCATTTGATCAGTGGTAAAATCAAGTCCTGGCATATAGCAGAATTCTCTTCTTTCTTGCCATCTTCTCTAAACACTTCGTATTTTAAGGAAATTGTATTTTATAATGAACTCCATATTTCTTTTATTTCAAAATCTCTATTGCCCTGGAGCTCTCGAGTGATTTATAAGGTTTCTTTTACAAGTCAGTAATTTGGTGCCAGTTGTATAATGGTATGGAGGTACTTAAAAATTGAGTGATGCTTGATGTGATTTACATGCGCTTCTGTGTATGAAGCCCACAACTCCACTAGGTATATGATTACTCGTGGCCTTCTTTGGCAATGTAAGAAGAAGAAAGAAGAAGAAACATGCTTAGTTTAGTTCAGCCTACTTTCTGTGCTGACAGAAACATGGAATAATGCTAAGGAGACAACTTCCAGAAGAACAACAGCTTTTTGACAAGGGTTTCTCAGGCTGCTCCGTATCCACCACTGAGCTTCAGGATCTTGCCTCCAGCTCTTGCAATAGGTCTCATCCCTGCCTTTCTGCTTTCATGGCATCAGAGAACCATTAAGGCTGGAAAAAGATCTCTAAGATGAAGTCCAACCACCAACACCAACACGGTGATGCCAACTAAACCATGTCCTCAAGTGCCACATCTACACTTTTTTTTAACACCTCCAGGGATGGTGCATGCACAAACTCAGCATGCAGTTGAGGATCCCAACAACGTTACTATACACATACCTGCATGGGGATGCAGAGACTTGTCCAGGTGATCTCTAACATAGTTCTCCATCATGCTACATGGGCCTGCCCTAACCAAAGACATTTCCTGCTGAACTTGAAGGATAGAACCTTTTATCTGCAGGTCATAGATATAAACCATGATATATCACCTCAAAACTAAAAAGCTGCAGCATAAAGTAGAAAGAAACATGATTTGGTTAAGTTCAATGCACCATAGATTACAAAAGTGGGTGCTGCTTTGGGGCTGTCAAATCATTCAAGCAGCAGAGGCAAGAGAGCCTAAAACTCGTCAGGAGCAATGTCACACCACCTAGATTTCCAAAGCCTTTGGAAATGAAAAACACACAAAAGCTAATGTAATAGATATTTCACACTGGTAGACTAAGATGCAGATATCCAATTTACAGATAACACAACAGCTTCTTTTACCTTAGTCATAATTTCCAGGGTGATCAGATTCTGAAGAGCACTCCCAGATACAAAAGAAAAATAGGGCAGATGATGAATATTTTACCTCTGAATGCTTGCTACACATAATAATATTATTTTATTATCTCATGCTGTGCAGAAAAAAACCTGGGAAATGAGGCTAGATTTGTGAATGATAATAATAATTTGTCAAGCTGTTTGATACAAGGATGAAAATACAATAAACATGATTTTAAAAGTTGAGATAGGAAGACTGTCTACTGCCATGGAATAGGAAAATGTGGAACTGATTTAAGGGTATTAAAGTAATGTAAGAGTCTACAACAGAATAATTTGTATAGCAAGAACAAAATAAAGTACAAGAAACACTAGAAAAACTGTACCCATTAAGACAAAAAGTAACCATTTTGACAGACCTGGAAAGAAAAGATGAATAAAACACCCTCATCACACACCTCCACTTTCACCTTGACTCAGAAAAAAAACATTTCCTTAGTGTGCTGCACTTGATCATATGTGTATGGGGAATACCTTCTGCTAAGGGTATTCAGATACACATGTTCTAATCAGCTTTTCCAATGATATCTTTTAGAGTTCAAGTTTCCTTTTCAATGGCTACATGAAATGACATGTTTCAGTGTATTCAATGCCAATGTTAATCCAGCCCTGTAAACAAGATTTTTAAGAAAGGTTTTAAAGAAACAAGCCTTTTGAGATCACAAATGCATGCCAAAAGAATGCAGATGGAGCTCAGTATAGGTGCACAGGATCAAGCACAGAAGCACAAAGCCTGAAAAGGGTCCCTAGGGATCTCCAGTCCCACCTCCTGCCAAAAGCACATCCTGTTGGAGCAGGTTTCTCGGGGCCTTTTCACGTTGGGCCGAGCAGCCAAAAATGGAGGCTGCTTACTGCAATTTGGCAGGGATAAAGCCTGGCCAGAGTTGTTGTTTACATGAGAAATAATGCCCCAGGTGTCTAAGTCACTAACAAAGAAATGGCAACGTGGCACACAGATAAGGTAATCATATTAGTTTTGTCCACTCTGGCCTAGTATTTTATTTGAAGTAAAGTAGTTCTGCTCCTAATTGCTCTATTGGTGGTGGTTTTAAATATTTGGTTTTCAAATAATAACCAAAACATTAGATGAAGACAAAGCAAATATTTACCTATATACAATGATCCAGACTGAGTGACACTGGTGTCTAACAGAAACTACTATCACATGCCTGGGTATCCAGCTGTCAGATTTAATTATTTGAGTTAGTTGCCCTCATACTAATATTAGACATTCCATACCCAGCCTGACTGAGAAATCAAAATTGGACAAATTCCTTTGTTTATAACTGTAGTAGAAAAATGTTAAAGCAGACCCTTTTGATTAAGAAAAAGAAAAACTTGAAAGCTGTGGGACCCTGAAATACATACTTGAAAGGTTTGTAATTAGTCAACCTCTGAAAAGTCCTAAGAAAGATACCAGAGACAGAGCTCCCTTCAAGGTTTCCACATAAATTTCTCCTCTTATTTAAAAAAAGTATAAAAGCAAAACTGAGATCTCAAATCCATTTCAGATATTTTTACCTGCTATGCAATCTCAGGAGTTGTGTGTCAATTACCTCTAGAAAAACTACTGAGAAATTAGAGCCTGCCCAGGTCAAATTAAAGCAGGTTTTCTCCTTGGCTTGCAGGTGATGTAGGAACACCCTGGGATCCCTTGATTTTTATGCCCTTTCATCCTGACTTCTAGTGAGTGCTGCACTTCAAAGTCTTTTTTTGGTTTGAAAAATAGAGAAAGAGGTCAGAACACCAATGTTTCCCTGTTGTTTTTATTTCTAAATTAAAGATTAACTGGACATTCACCATACCAATTTCCATTTCAGAAATAATGCATGGATTCATACTAATGTAGCCAGCCTCTGCATTTAACAGTCTAGAACCAAAATCCCACAGCAACATTGAGAGAGAGCACACACCTAGGAGGTGTGCACAGATGAGGCACTGTTTCACATTACTGCATGTACAGTGAAAGGTAAGAATTTACACAATGGGAGATGCAGGACTTTGTGCTGCTGAATCAATAAACAAATACAAGGCATGAATGGCTTGGTTTTTATGTTTTCTCCTTTTCACCTCTAGCCTCTCCCAAGAACTTAATAATTCTCCCAAGAATTTAATATTAAATGCTGTTCTCAGGCTTTACTTTGTGCAGATGTATTGGATGTTAGACAGGAAGAAACACACTTTACAGAATTTATGTAAGTTGTTGGCATGAGGGAGAGAGGCACAGAGATGAAGCATTGCTCATAGTGGGGTTTCAGTGTGATAAGGGACTCAGGGAACTAACCCACTGCCCAACATTTCCTTACGTGTGAATGCTCAAGCTCAGGTGTCCTCAATTTTCTGTAAGAGAGCTTCACAGCTTCTCCAGAACCTCAATCAGGGAATAAGAGCACTACTACTATTTCTCCTAAGTAATTTATCTAACTGGACATGTTACTCTGATAAAGCTTCTCTTGAGAATAAACCATGACACCTTTCCAGTGAAATACATGGACCTTGCTTTCCAGTTTCACTGAGAGTCACTATGCTGTGTAGTCAAACTTGGCCTGGCTGCTCCAAAAACAAATCAAGGTACAATATATAAATTAAAAAAGCATGGACTGACCTTTATGTCACTGAATGAAGCCTTGTATTTTTACCACTTGTGACAAACTAGATCAGAGAAGGAAAGCAGATATTTCAGATGCTCTTTAGACAGGAAAAAGGAATATTAAGAAGAAAACAGAGTTAGAAGTGAAATACCTGTCCACCGGTATCAAGAAGCACAGGTGTTATAGCCCACTGCATGCATTCAACCCTAAGACACTAGCATGATGGAAAAAGTATCAGCAAAAAACCCAGTTTTGTTAAACTAATCCTTACCTTTCTGCTACAGATTTCCTGGGAAAATAAAAATCCTCTCCTGCAAGGTAGGCAGCTGCAGTTCCACCTCCAAAATAGGTCTTCCTCAAGAGGGGGGCAATCCGGTTATTTACCAATAATGCTCCTAAACCCGTTGGGAATCCAAAGATTTTATAGAATGAGATGGAGATAAAGTCAGCTTGGTGAACTCCCAAGTCTAAAGGAGAGCTGCTCACGTACGAAGCTGCATCTAGCAGAACAAACCACTTCCCTGGTATTTTGATGGGACAGAGTTTTCCAGATTTTATGTCCTGTATCCATGAAAGGGGATATTTGGTACCAGAAAAATTGCTCTGAGCTGGGTAACAGAAAAGATGTGGTGTTGTGCAGTTTTGTTCTTCAGCTGATAACCTGTTTTTTTCTGACAAGAAGATTTCCTTTGGTTTTATTGGAACAGATGAGACATTCAGGGAGGCAGTTATTCCCCTCATACCCACCACAGATGTGTGGCTGTCTGTTAGGTAACAAAATCGACTGCTGGGTTGCTTTGTGCCTTCAGGTATCCAAGGGAATGCTTCTGCTACCAGTTTAAGTGCAGCTGTGCATCCAGATGTGAAAATGACGGTGTAATCTCCAGCAGTAGTGTGAAAGTGTTGCAATATTCTGAAAAATTGAAAAACAAACACAAGTTATATTCTCATTTTTCTATTTTATTGTTGTGTGATATTTTGATTTTCCTCACATGTTCTTTCTACTCTTGACACCTGATATGAATACAAGTAGACAGGTTTTGCCAAATAACATGAACTTTAACAAGTGTAAACCAAATAATTTTGCCCACAAGAGACCCCACTGCTGCAGGGAGTGCTGCTGGGTTTTTAAGGACAGAAACCAATTTTGCCTGGATCTGAATAAAGTGGCCAGTCTAGTCCTTCTGTGGGATCAGAATCAAGTTTACATATGATTAAAGTTACACTGTCCTTGAGAGAGCTTTTATTTGCAAACTATTAAGGATTTTAGTTTATAAAGTATTTGGAGAGACAGAATATCTTTCAGTTAAAAACCATTAATCTAGTTAAGTATTTGGCATCCCAATTAAGGGTCACAGGATTCAAAAAAGAAAACTTAGCATGCAGCTTTGCTCCTTGCTTGTATTATTAACACCAGAAATAGAAGACAGCACCATCCACTTCATATGTGCCTTGTGCACAAAATAAGGCTGTAATCTCAGTAGTCTGCCTAATCCAGAAGCAACCTAATGTCTCCCAACGTGCCATACTATGAAACCTTAAGCAAGCCTATCTCTTGAGACATGTTCATACTACACACCCATTGACGCCTGGACAGCACTTTATTGGCTCTAAACTACCTTTTGTGAATACCATTTAATGTAGCATTTGGTACCCATGCTCGCTTGTGCCTCTGTTACAGCTTTGCAGTGTGCAATATCAATCTCTGAATTCAGAGGCTGAGGAACATCTTCAATTCAGCCACTTTCCTTACCTTTTTCACCTGATAAACTTTTTCTGAGTTAACTTTTATAAAACTCTGACTAATATTAACAGGAAATATACCAACCAGCTAAGAGACACCAGCTTCAGTGCATGTAACAAAGCAAACAAAATTGAACCAGAGCATGAAGGTTGCTGCTGCTCAGCAAGTGGTGTCTGGTTTTCAAGGAAGGTAAAATGTAACCCAGCTTCTCAGTGCATCTCTCCTGTGGCAGGGGGTTTCTGCAAGCAACACATCAATGCTCTCCAAGCAGCTGGCACTCTGATCCTGTGATTCCAAGGTAAAGGCAAGCATTTGAAGACTCTATGTATCCTGGTTCCCAATATAGACCATTAAAAGTTTGCATTTATATAGCAGGGGACTCCCTTACTAGAACAGGCACAAACTGGAAACAAAGTTGCATTTAAATGCAAGTTGTACAAAAGGCTATGTGACAAATCCAAGATAAAATTTCCTGACCACGGGACAGCAGAATGAAACGCCCTGAAATGTCCAGTCTGAAATACAAATATTGCAGCCAAAGAGAGGTGGAGTTGGATGTGTGGGGTGCAGCAATCAAAGATTAAACACTGGAGAAAAAATAATTGCCATGACTTTCATGATTAGGACTTAAAAGAAGAAAAACCTGCAAAGTCCCACTGAGATTATACTATTAATACTTTTCTGAGCTGAAACAGTTTTACTGGGCTGGGAAGTACGGGATGCAACAGATGGATTCATAGGCCCAAATGAGACTTGAGTGTCTTCAGACCTTCCATTTTTCAAATCTGATGCAATTTTTGTTAGGTATTTTATGTCTTCTGAAAATGAAGAAATAATTTCAGCTTTTATGAAGGACATCAGCAGGTCATAGATTTGTTTTGTATGTTCTGAGAAACCATTTGACAGAATTCATTAATATCTTTCTGAAATAAAGCTGCTAGAGGATAGTTGCTGCAAGCATTCACAGCTCCTAACATCATTTTTATAGATCATGTCCAGAAAACTAAACTTTGCCATTGGACTTTAGAAACCACGATTGGGATGAAAACAGGGACAGTCACAGAAGTTTTTATGAAGAGTATTAAACTTACAGCCTGCCTCATTCCTCACCATGACTTCCTCTTTCTGGTCACTGAATGAATCCACTCCCCCTTCACCTGCAGTGAGCTGTGCAGCCTTTTCCATCACCTGCATCACAGCCTGAAGCACATTTGTGTGTCCTATAGAATACCTGACCCAAGGAACCTGAAACCCTCAACCTAGGCAGCAGCCTCTGTTGAAGTTAAGCTAGCTGTAGGATTACCACTTAGAGCCGTGCCCTGAATTTCAGTCCTTACATTATTCTGCTGTTTTTCTCCTTTCCTTGCATTCACTTAGATAAAGAAAAGGTGGAAAGCAGGGCAAGCAAGAATCCTAACTTCTGCTTCAGTGAGAGAGCTGGGTAATGTTAGGCTCTAGTTTCTAGGTGAAAGGAATTGCAGAAAGTGAGTTAGTAAAGGATGCCATTTCTTTGGGGTTACATGTATAATTTTATATGTGGCTTATTTTTGTATGATGTACAGTCATTTTGGATAGTCATTTGGATCTTAGAATCATTACACTAATATACATACTAATTTTAAAAAGGTAGTGCAATTCTAAAGCAAAAATTAAAAAAAAAAAAGTATCAAACTTTCTGTTTTCACCTCTGTGACTCTGTGACTAGAACAAGTTACATATTCAAACGTGTGCACACACAGAATACTTTTTGAATGAAGAAGCCAGGTGGCAGGAACAAATTCTAAATATGAAACATCTCTTCACAACAGCAAGCAGAGAAGAGCAGCAACAAAACTCATGCTGAACACATACCAAGCCTGCTCCTCTTCAGCTTACTGTGCATTCTCTGGTCTCTGCCCCAATCAACCTCTGTGTGCCACACAAACTGAGCGGGAGGTGAAAATCACGTAGGCAAAATGCCATTTTTTTTCTCAGGAATAAAAACCTGCAGCTCTACACAGGAATTGTACTTGCTTAGCAATAGCATTTAATTTGACCAAAAGACACTGTAAATTCACAGTAACTAAGATGCAGGAATTGTGGATTGAGATTTCATAGTGGGATGCTGTTGCCCAACCATAAACAGAGTCATTGTGTAGGTTCATAAAACATTTCACAGCTTTACAAAACAATAAATATTTTGGGTTGTTTAGACTCACAATGACAGTTCTATATTTAACTTGTTAATGAAAGAAAAACATTTGTGCACAACAATAGTATTTTAACTATGTTCAGTTTTGAATAATTCAAACTTAGAAACAGTTGAACACTTGTGAAATAAAATCCATGACATAACACAGATCTATTGATCTATTCTGCTCACTAGCAGAGAAATGACTTTCACGTGAGAAAAAAATAAAATCAGCTGGTAGGGTAAAATTCTCAAAAGTGTCCAAATTATTAAAAACATTTTTAAAACTTATTTAGTTTCTAAAACTAGAGGAATGACCAGGTTACAATTCTAATTTCCTTCAATGGGAAATAAATTCTTTTATTAATCTCAATAGGTACCTACTTGCATTCTGTGTCTCTGAATGCCTCATAAAATTGCTGTGATTCCAGGACATGCAAAAGAGATATAATTTTCAAAGCCAGACTTACATTTTGGTTTTAAGTATTTCTTGAGTTAAAAAAGTAAAATTAACAAATACAGCAGTATCAACTGCGTTAAGGGAATTTCTTTCTCCAGGGTGAAACAGTGAACAAGTTTTATAAAATGAATACCACAAACTCTTGAACTGAAGCAGCACTGCTATGATAAAATCAGAATACTCGGGGACAGAAAACAGCAATACACCTAAACAACTTTTGCAGCCCACAGTACTACATCCTCTGTTTTGACATTAATATTGGGAAATATTGGCTATTACACATAGGATTCCTAATGTTCCCTTGTCTTTGTGTAAGACATACCCTATTACAGTGAAATGCAGTTCACCTGTATTACACTCCTGGAAGATTTATAGCCATATATAAGGTCTTTGCTGACAGCAGGACTAAAGAGTTGGGGTAGAAAACTGGTAGCTTGATCTACTATAACTCACAGCTACAAACAGCAGTGGTACTTTATAGTATTACAAATTTCCACTTTTCAAAAGGACTCTTTGGGAGAAAGGATTAAGAGGATAATTGTTCATTAAACATACTGACAGAGCTGCACCATCACAGGGAAGACAGCAGAAAAGCTGAGAAACTTGACCCAGTACCTTGCTTTCATGCCAGTTTCGCAGTTTTAACCAAAAACCAGGTGACAGCTGTTCTCAGTTATCTCCCTACTACCCTTCTAAACTTTAGAGAGATAAAAGGGGCAATAAGGTTGGGAATTTAATAAGGCTTAAGACTGGGAAAGTCTTTAGGTCGATTAAGACGTTAAGGCTGTGGAAAAACTTAGGCTTAATGAAGTAGTAATAAAGATGGTGAATTATAAATATATGTAAATATGTAAGCATGGAACCCCCACCCCTGAGTTGGTAATTACTCCTGAGCAGGGAAGTCCCGCACCGGCCTCAGGAGCAGATGGGAGCGCCCGAGGCCAGGGTCCCAGCACAGCCTGTTTTTCAGCTGCCTATTTACAAAGAAAATTATTTCTAATTAAGTGTTTTTTCTACTGTCATGCCACTTAAGGGCACAAATCTAGTTTGGACCCAGCCAAGCGGGTCCTACCTGAGGAGGCAGCAGCAGGTGACCTGTCTCACTGAAGGATGCTCTTCTCAGGTGAGGAAACAAGGTGCCAGAGCAGGGGGGGGAAGCAACAAACAAACAAAAAAACCAAAACCAAGCAAGCAAGCAGACCCCACCGCAGCCATTGAGGAGGAGCCATTTCACACTGCCTCAGGAGCCATTTCACACTGAGCGCCATGGGCAGGAGCTGTGATTGGCCCCTTGGTGTCACCTGGCCCGCCCGCCCCTCAGCACCGCCACCGCCATCGCTTTCCCACCCGATCTGCCATGTGAGGCAGGAAGCCACATGCCCTTGTCTTTGCAGCACACCGAAGACCCACCATGACCGATCAGCCGCCTCTCCTCCCCCTCCTTTCACCTCTCCCAGGCCGGGCAGATCACTACAGGAGGAGGGAAATGTTGCATGGCCAAGCATCCAGGGCAGGAAGAAGGCAGACCAAAGGCCCGCACCCCGCCACACCTCACTCTGCACGCTTGTATTCTGCGACCCGCTAGCTGGTGTTTACGCCTTTTAAAAAGTTGCCATGAGTTGTGTGCTTTCAAGACTGCAGCTGAGCCAAAATGCCTTGCTACTCTGAATTCCGTGCTGATAGGAAAAGCCAGTTAATTTTCAACCGAGCTTGCTGTCTCATTTTATACATTTAATACACACATAATTAATAACGGGTTCTATACTTAAAGATCATAGAATCATAGAATCGGCTGGGTTGGAAAGGGACCTCAGAGTTCATCAGGTCCAACCCTTGAATAGATATCTCTAATCAAGTAATATATTTTGAGCTGGTAGCCATATTATCTCACTCATCCACTCCAAGAGCCTAAATTAATAGTTTAATTATAACTGGACACTCCATATTGCCACTGGCAGCTCTGTTGATTGATAGAGGGTACTGATTTGTTCAGCTGTCTCAGGTACCCTGTGTCAGGCCATGTAAGATGAAAGGGATGCCTCCAAAGCTGCTGCCTTGATGATATTACCTCATGCAGGAAACCCCCTCTTCCTCATCACCACCAGTTCCTCATTTTTTGCTCTCCGCTGCAGATCAGCAGCAGTGCTCCCACAAGGGTACAGATGTCCAAATTATCTAACTTCCACCATTGCCTCCCAAAATTCTGTTGATTTACATGGCTTTTCTTGCACACTTTTAGTCTTTAAATACATCTGAAATATGTTTTGTATCTGTTTCTCCACTCTCTTCCATTTTGCAAACACCTGTAAAAAGCTGAACCACAATTTATATTGCTAGGTTTGGGCCCTTCCACATTTTAATTCCAGATGGTGCAAACATTTTAATTTCTACTTGACAAGATGAAAATATGGGCAAAGATCTTGTGATTTTCATGCTTTCTATTTATATTTTCATTTAGATGGTTGACCTGTGTAATAAATAACAACTGAAAATTGTTATGAACAATTTATAAGGGTATTGTTTTGTTGAGCTTGCAATAATATGACTAAGACTTTGCTTAAGCTGTTAGCATGTTATATCCTGTTATTTTAAAAGTGTATGTGTAAGCGGACTTAAAAGTCAGAAAAACAAGAAGAAAAACAAGAAGAGAAGACTACCCACAAGGACCCTGAGGAAAACCTATTGCCTCAGCAACAGAATAAAGCCCGATGGAGGAAGAGCCCACGAAACGAGAACCAATGAAAAGACTAAAGTGGGGGTATAAAAGAAATGTTTTTGTCTCGTTGAACTTGGGGACCGTTGGTGGAGTAAGGAGACTCCCCGGTCGCCCAGCGTGCTGTTTTGCTTATTTGCCCTTTAACAGATCTTTAATAAATGTTTAATGTTTTTAAATTTTAAATTTCTCTGCTCTATTGACTATAAAACCTGGCTTCACTGGGACAGAATCGCAGGCCAGGCCATGAGTAGCCCCAAATCATCTGAGAGATAAAGTCAAGGCAGCTGACGAGCAGGTGTATTCCACACCACATACCTCATGCTCATTATAAAGGGGAGGTGTGCAGAAGTGCAGGTCTGTTTCTTCAGCCACCTCCCTCTTGCTCTGTTGCTTCTTCTCCTTGCCAGAGAACTAGCCTGAATATAAGCTTTTATATTTTGTGTTGGGATTTGTTATTTTGTTGTTATTAGCTTTGCTATTTCGTTAAATCTGTTTTTATTTCAACCCATAGGGCTTCTCTCCTTTTCCTTATCCTCTGTCTTGGCTAGGAGAAATTATATGGAGAATAATTAATAATGAGAAATGCAGATTTGGAAAAAGTAAGGCTACCTATTCAACAGTACAAGTTTATATAGTACTATATAGAGGCTGTTTTTCAGCTGCCTATTTACAAAGAAAATTATTTCTAATTAAGTGTTTTTTCTACTGTCATGCTACTTAGGGGCACAAATCTAGTTTGGCCTAGTATTGAGAGATGCTTAGCTTGAGCATCAGAAATCTCATCACACTGTTTTATGCTCTACAGAAAATTTGAAAAGATGTAACATACTGCCTAAGGAACTGGTTTTGTATGAATGAGAAAAATGACCCTTAATTTGGAGTCAATGTCTTTTATTTTTTAGTGTTAGAAGGTAACGCTTTTCATGCTTTGTGTTTTAATCTTTCCACACACAAATACAAGTGAGTAGGATACAGTGTCTGCCTCTACATTTCTTGTAAGAGTATCTTATCTTAACCTTCTTCACTTATTAATAAAGGGTCACCTCCAGCATCAAAAGTCAATTGAAAAACTCCTTGGGTCATGGAAAATGCTGTGGTTGTTAAAGACACCAGGTCCTGCACCCTGTTTTTAGGATTAATTTAACATGTGGCAGTAGTTCTTCTGCATGTGTTTCTCTTACGGCTGTGAACAAAAAAGGAACAGAAGATGTATCCTCATTTAAGACAACACAGAAGAATGCCATTAAGCAGCAGACACTGCTTAGCACGCAGTCCAGATTTTCTATAATGCTTCTCACTGACAGAAGTGACAGCTATATCTGTAAGGGGGATGCTGAGGATTAGGAAACTAAAAAGACAAGCTTCTGAGTGGAAAATGTATCTCATTTTGTAAAGACAAGGTCTATTCAATCTGGTATGTCACAGAATGTTGTTACATTCTTGTCAATTCCCAATCCAAAAAACAGAAAAAAAAATATTTATATTTTCAAGAATCAAATGTGTTTAAGCAGGAAAAAAGTCTATCAACTCTGTCTTCTTCCAGCAAAACATTAATTTAATGATTTTTGATTCTCAAAGCCATGTTTTCAAACGAAAACTAAGCTCTGTCATCATTGTTACCTGTGCAGCTAGCCCAGCACAGGTCCAACAAATTGAAGGGATTTGCCCATGGATTAATAACTGCTTAAAGCAGAGTACTGGGATAAATAATCCTTTACCATTCTCAAAGTTTACCCAGTCCCCTTTTCTCTTTCAGTTTCCTCTCTCATAGTGACAATCCACAGCTTCCTTTCAGAGCATATGCTAACTATGGATTAAGCACACTCTGCTCTCTTTTCTTCACTGGTTACATCCACATAAACTTGTCTTCTGATCAAAAGGCACTCATTCGGAACCCAGCTTGCATGAGAGGGATTAGGCTCTCACTCATTTACACTACTGCTGCCTAAACCAACACTGAAATTAGCTCCCTGAACATATGAAATAAATTATTAGCTGGCATGCACCTTATAAATTCCACTTGGCATAGGTAGGCAATGAAAAAAATCTCTTTCTATTTGAAAGCATTAGTTTCTTTAGGCATTCATGCTCAGCTGTCTGAATTGAAGCATCATAATCCATTGATGTGTTCTCTTAGGCACTGCTCAATTAACTACAGAAGGAAATACCTTTTTGTTATAAACGGGCATAGTTTGTTTTCACCAAGTAAATTCCCCCTCTAATTCTGCAAAGCACACACCACAGCAGAATGCCTGGAGTTTCCCTTGCACAAGCTCTTTAGAAGAGCAGGAGCCTTTACAAAAATTGTTTCCTGTAGGAAAAGATGCTTTGATGAGGAGCGCACACACTGACCAAAAGGTGTTGACCCTCATTATAAAGTGCACCACCAGAAGGCATTTAGTGTTACATGGGGCATGCTGACAAAGCAAAGTAAAATTTAGGGTGGTATTACAGCACAACATATAGCCAGAGGAGCAAAACAGCGTGAAGGGATCATGAAAACCATAAAATCCAACACTGCAGGCTACTTGTTGGTACAGTTTGTTCTAAAACACAAATTTAACTTCTCTAACTGACAGAAGCCCAGAACTCCTGTAACTTTCTAGATGTGGCAGAAACCCTTGGGTAACTCTTTCCTTTGAAATAAAATAGTTATTTTTTTGTGCAGAGGGGGAAGATCAATAGCTACATGATTTTAAAACCACCGTGTGGCTATTTTTTGAGAGTAAGATCAGCCAGATTCATTTACTCTGGTGTTTGAACAACTGGCAAATATTTTTAACACCACTTATGAATCTGTGTTTTTATTAATTACGACATAAATGATTCTGCAAATTTATATCATAGGTTCCTCAACTGAAAATTCGACACCTGCTATTCAATTCAACCAGGAAGAAAATGAAAAAAAAAAAGAAGCCATATTTTAGGGAACCACTTAAGGAGGACCAGTGAGGACTAGACAGTGAACAGCTCATGAACAAACCATTCCAAACTGTATTTGCACAAACTGCAATTTTTTTTCTGGAACAGAATGTCATGTACTGCAGACACTGTCACCCTAGTTAATCCCTTTTCCCTTTTGGTGCCAGCAAATTGGTGTGTGACAATCAGTAACTGTCTACAACCCATTTACAAAATGGGTTTACCATCAAAACCAAGTAAATTTGACTTATTTGCACGTTGCCTGTTATTTTTTTATTGTGAGGTGCAAGTAACTGAGCATAACTTCAAAATAATTTCTTACACACTGTTCAGGAACAGTTAGCCTTATTGTGTGGTACAGAATTCAAATACAGACATATGGTCATTATTTATTGAGTCTTCCATTACTTATTTAGTCTTTGCATTTTTACTTTGTGGTGGCATTGCCTAGGACTAAGGTAGGTATGAAAGGCAGGAGGAGTGCAGCTGGGTAGATGAGCCCATGCAAAATTACTGTGTACTGGGAACTTCTCTGCACTGGCTCCAAGCAAGTACATCCCTGAGCTGTGTGGGACATCAAAGCACAGCAGCTGTGACAAGGTGTGCTGGTCCCAAACACTCCCACATGCCTGGAAATCTTCCATCATTTTCTTTCTGAAGTTTAAGAACTCATAGGTCTGACACATCTGGTCTCAATCACTGTTATTTATGGTTATCAGACAATGGACAAATGGGAATTTATAGTATGGCTGCCTGCCTTATTAGTAGGATGCACCACTTGGCAGACATCTTCCCAATGGTGAAACTTCTCTAGATTCATAGAATGGTTTGGGTTGGAAGGGACCTTGAAGATCATCTAGTTCCAACCCCTCTGCTATGGAGACACCTCACACTAGACCAGGTTGCTCAAGGCCCCATCCAACCTGTCCTTGATGGTTTCTGATTGTTCCTACTCCAGTTCCTGCTCTGAAACAAAGCCTTGATCCCAACATTGAAATATACCAAGCACAAATGGAGATAGCCATATCAGGAATCACTATATCACAGCTATATCAGAGTCAGTATTGCTGACTTTTCAATATTAACCTGTTCCTCTGGAAAAACTGCAAACTACAAGGTGAAAGGAGACAGGCAAAGATAAAATGCTTTCAAGCCAAAAGGCGTCAGCTACACACAATGGACCCATAGCAGAAGTGAAGTACCCTTATCCCACATGTCCAGAAGCTCAGAAACTGACCATTCCCAGCACAGCCTTTCAAGATCACTTCTTCAACGTGTTTCCATACTATGGCTGATGGCCTGACTACAGAAAAATCATTACACATTTAGACGGATCTTTCTTGCTTAAGGGAAAAAAAATTCAGAAGGGATGATTTCTTGCATGTGAAAGGTCTGTACAGTGAGTTCACATTTACTTGGGAAACACTGAGGTCCTGAACTTCAGAGGTACTCAGGTGCTTAATCAGGAATTAGATGATTTTGTGAATCTGGGCCTCAGTTGCTATGGTGACAGGGATTATGGCAAACACTCAGACATAAATAGGCCTTATTTCCTCAAGGAATCTTTTTCAAGTACTATGCTTTTGTCTGGAAATGGCATTAGATGAAGATATTAATATGAAATCACCTCAGTCTGCTTTCAAAATACAGAGGTCTTACGTAAATAAATCTGTTAATGCATTTCAACAATTACTTTACATGGCGTAGGCATCCCAGGCAAATTAGAGAAATTCTTAACAGCAGTTTGTACTTTCCCTTGCTTGGGTGAAAGACCACAAGAGCAAAGTCTGGAAGACTGCTGGCCAGTTTTTGTTTGCCATTTGTTTTTCATGTGGCGTGATGGCACACCTCAGCAGCTCTGATTTTGCTGCCTAGGAGGCACATTGAAGCATTCTATACACAGTGACAAAACCCTCCTATCAGTACGAAGGTAATTGACAATACTATAAAGAGCAGAGCCAGAAATCCTTGGCATGTGAGTTTTTGAAACCTGCAGGACCCTCATACTTTGCTAGAATGGTGGACTATCTGATCACTTGTGAGTTAGAAATAACACAATACCTTGAATGTTAGTGAAGCCATCCTGGTGACCATAATTACAGAATTACTCAAGAGAGAAAGGCTTTTAGGTTTGTTTTTGATCTGACTAAAGGATTCTTGGTGTCAATGTGCACTTACTGTATGCTGCTTGCTCTGAGCCACTTTCATGTTTTGGCTCAAACAGCCCCAAGATTTCCCAGAAATTATGAATGGATGTTTGCACCTATGGGAAACACAATTTCTGCATGTCAAATTGCCCTTCAGTCACTGTAAGTCCTAACAGCTGTGCCTCCAGTGCTCTTGGCAGCTGAGAGAGAAGCTTCTCTACACGTGATAGATGCAAGAAAGCATAAATCACTGTTGAAGGATGCTCTTGGGTTGCCTTAAACAGAGCCTGGTTGCAATCTATGACAAACACATTAGGGAACAAGGAGCAACAAAACCTTTTCTTAGAAGCTCACAAGTGGCATTTTTAGAATCATAAAATAAAAGCAGCTTAAGAGGGAATTTAAAACAACTTCAAACCCATATCATCACAAAACCTCCATATAAATGCCATTGCTTAATTAACTGAATAGAAAATACTAGTTAAACTCAGGAACCAGCCACTACATATGTGAGAAGGAGCTAAGAGAAATATTTTGTAGCTTGCTACAGTCCTTCCCATATTCTCTGGGAATCATTCTATTCAAAACAAAATGGACATGGAAATAAACTTAAAGAAAGTAATGTTGTTTACAGTGTCCTATTAGTTTATTCTGATATAAATTAAAACTGTTCTTCATTAGAAAGGGTACCCATAGGATGTATGTTAAGTAACCTTTTCCTTTTCCAATTTTTTGGGGGGCAGGCAGCAGCAAACCTCATGAAATCAAATGTAACTAAAAAATATACAAACAGCCATAACTTTCTAAAATCCTTCTACACTGCTTCCTCATCTTGTAGAGGGGCTAGGCAGGAAAATTGACCCAAATAATGTAGTAGCTTCTTTGGATTTCTCTTTTTCTCACTAACTAGCTCCCAGGAGACAGAAACCTGACCCTGGAGGCCAGGAAAACCAGATGTGAGATGGTCAGTCCATATGTGGGAACAGACACCTAAGTCCCATATATTCTGGAAAGCATTCTGAATAGCAAACTCATTGCTGGGAACCACTGCAGCCTCAATAAAGACAATTACAATGGGTAAAGAGTAATACTTATTAAGGTATTTCTAACTTCCCTGCATAGCAAAGCCACAAAAAAAAAAAAAAAAAAAAAAAAAAAAATCAGGTCAGGGGAAGATTCTCAAAATGAGCAGAGGATTACTGACACACGAAGGATATTGCCACGCACAGGATGACATGCCCTGCTCAGTTGAAACAAAATGCTCAGCATCTTGTGGGAAGAGACCCACAGATCACACCTTCAAAACAGGAATTAATTAATTAATTTCAGGAATCAAGAACCTTAAAAAACCAAAAGCAGGTAACATGTTGCAGCTGACAGCTGAAGTCTGCACTGTAGCCTTTAAGCACTGAAGCTGACTCCTACATGTGTTGAGCTAGAAAAACAGGACAACTCTTGCTGAATTCTTCTTGATTACATGTACATGCACAGAAACTGCCAAACTCAGATTTAGCTAACTTCACAATACTGTCCATGCACATGCACCAAGAAAAGATTTTGTTTCTCATTACAAAATTTCTTAATTTTTGTTGTTGAGGGGAGAGGTTAATTATTTTTCTTGTTATTACTGGTAAATTTGCTGCCGTTGAAGCAGAATGAATAGTTGTGAAAACACTGATGCAATTTATGTCAGTGTATGTACATGAAGGGGCCCATGTGTTGCTGCATAGTAAAAGTTGCATAAAAGAAAGCCCTATACCCTTGATTAACTTTCCGAGAAAAATATGGTCTAGAATTTATTGCTGCTGGGATCCAAAAGTCCTGGAAGCGTATTCAAGCTAAAACAAAAGACTGGGTATATTCATGCATTACCTTGTACAGTGACGAAAGCCTTTTGGGAAAAATCTAATTGAGTGAATAAATCTTACAGTAGACACGGATTTAACCTATAACCCTTTTGCATTAGTCAATCTAAGCATTCTAGAAATTCATCAGAACTGGAAAGCTTTTTTAATGGATTAAAAAAATTTACTCCACAAAAATTACAAACCACAACAGCCCTGTGTTACTCTGCAGTATCACATGACAATAGTCTAGCTCTTGTGAAAGTGGCCTGTTCTCAAATAGAAACCAGAGAGGATGTGAGCAGTCAGATCTGACCAGAGATCGAGAGATCACTGTGGTCCTCCACAGCCCAGGGCTCAAATTCCAGCAGGATCAAGTCAGATTTCATACTCGTGCAGCAGCAGAATAGAATTCCAAGCCATTTACTTTACAAAAGTTTTTCCCATAAAATCTACTGCTTTTTCTGCTATACGTAGTTTTTAACTCTACCTATCTTGATTTCAGCACTATTTCTAAAGATTTGTCACACCTCTGATGCTTTGATATTAGCTTTGGTAACATCTAATATCACGAGAAGCATAATGAAAAGTGCAGAATATATTTGATGAATATTTATTCAGAGTTCTAAAGACATGATATGTATGTCTTTGCCCTTTGTACGTTGCTTTCTGCAAACATCGCAGCAAATGTACATGAATGATTACAAAATGTTCTAGGAAAGTAAATACTGAACTTGTAATTGTACACTAGAAATCTGATTCTAAGGCCTGTGTTCTCAAAGCCAAAGGCAGAAGCTTAATATGCACCCTGTATCTCATCAAATAGTTCAAATTTTGAATTGCAAGATCTCAAAATTAATTACTGGCAAGCAAAGATTGCAACTTTCCAGCAAAGATTTCAACAGAAATAATTTTGTGAAAAACAAATTGCACTGAAGAACAGACTAAATTTTGTGGGCAATTTCCAGAATAAAAGTTACTAAATTCCTAACGCAGAATAAAGAATTATGTTCTTTGCCCAGGTTATTGGGCTCACTAGCTCACTAGGAATATGTCAAGAAATGGACAGCAAAAGGCAACTTTTCTGCAGAAGCCATGTTTATAAGACAATTAAATCCCAGAGGGATATGTGAAAATCCATTGTATTGCAGTACATATTTTTAGATATTACAATTTCAGATTTCATTAAGTGTTTGTTCAGTGTGACAGGGCAGCAGGAGATGAGCGCTCTGGTGTATCATTTCATACTTCTTTATCATCTGTCTAGACCATCTGGCTGCATCTCAACACTGCACACCCCTGAAACAAATGTAGATGCATAAATTGTCAAGAAAGTCTATCAGTGTTACCTACAAGTATTAGCAGAAGGAAATAGAAACACTAAGTGGTCCTCTATAAAAAGCAGAAAGGCTCTTTCTAAATGTACATTGAGTGTGATTCAAACACAATTATATGTGATAGGTACAGGATATTTTATATTGTTGCTGCTTATTTGCATTCTAGATCTCTTGGGCTCTTTTTCATTATGTGTGATTTCTACACAAGTCTTTGAAAAGGGCAAGAATTGCATACATATTTTCAGACTTACAGTTTAATTATTATATCCTCCTGACTTTTGAAACTCTGCCATTTCTTTGCACAACAATATTCTCATAAAAATCTAAAAATAAAAGTTTTGTGACAGCCTGTTGCACAAGACCTTCAAGAAAGCAAATACTTTTACTTAGCCCAAACTATTAGGCAAAGCCTTACTCTCCTGAGATTGGGCAGCCATCAATCAGGCTTTCATGCAAGAAGTGTAAATGTTCCCCACTATGCCCAGTGCTCATCACAAACCCATGTGGCTTGGCCACTTGATTTCTGGTGCTAAACACTTCCAGCTCATTAGGGAGCTGCTATCAGGCTCATTATCAAAGGTTTAGAACTGGGAATTAGCACTCAGTTATTTACTTATCTGCCTTTTAAAATAATTTCAACCATTACCCATGCAGAAAGGCTGCTGACACTTCAGTATGTTCTGGTTAGGCTTCTGCAGTTAGAGGCAAGAACCTAATGCCCCCAAAGTTTTTTCTGTTCTTAAAGAGCCTAGCAGCCCTTTGTTCATTTTTTCTGCATTCCTCCTAGCTCTAAAATCCAAGTAGTTATCTTTTCATCAGTACAGCTCCTTCTCAGCAGACACCAGAAGCAGCGGGATTCACTTGGTGGACACATCTGTTCCAGGGAGCAGATACACTGCAGGTTCCTGTGCTTCCCAAGGAGCACCTGAGGTTAGAGGGGTGTTTCTGCATGCTAGCATGAGCTGGACAATTTCTGCATGCTAGTAGGACCTCCTTCTAAACCATTTAGTCCTGCTGAAATCATCACCACCATTTCTAGTTTACTGACTCTGCATTTTGCTTAGAGGTCAAAAGTGTCACATTGCTAGTAGTAATCCAGACACAAGAGCTAAATAAAAGAGTATGCAAGTTATAAAGGTCTGTATATAGTTATTGCTAAGGTGCTGCTTCAAATTTCTGTAGGGATGCACTACCACTAATATCCCACCTTTGTACTACATAGAAAATTTCATACAGCTCTCTGAATACCTCTCGGAAAGCAGAAACACCCACAATGGGTGGTTGTAAAGCAGAATCTGCTGCAGCATGTCAGTTTTTCATCTGACAGATGTTGGGCAGGTGCTCCAATTCTCTGCATACAGCTACTGATTGATTGTTTCTTTACTTGAAAGAGGAAAGTTACTGCTTCCTCTGCTGCTGTCTTCCCCTACTCCCTTCCATTTGGCAGCTATTACAGAAAACTCCTGTAACAACAGCTATCACTTCAAATCTTCTCTATTTTTCACTAGAAGCAGCAGATGTACCCATAACACTTCACTAAAGTAAAGGAGTGTTGACATGACATATCTGTGCTACAACATCACTGCAGGTTTATTGGGTGCTTGAGACTCTGCTCAGGAAAGTATTTAAGCATATCTTTAAATCTAGATGCTTAGCCATTGTTTTCAATTTGTCTAATATTACATGCATACCTGAAATCCTTCTTGAAATGAGACATTACACAGTAGGCTCCTCACATTCATCCTCACTCTACTTCAACCCCCACATATTATTCAAATGTCTTAAATGTAGTAACAATTTCATAAGCCATTCAATATTTCTTTATTTAATGTCAAACCATACTGACTATTTTTGCTTAACCACAGGCTGAGCAGCAAAATGGAAGTGGGCTGTCACTCTTTCTACTGCTAGAAGTCTGGCAGTGGAGATGTTGAACAGACTTGTAATGAGTTTTGGCTTTGCCTTTTTTGTTTTTTTCCTTTTCATGAATCTCCTGTTGTGGAAGTCTTTTAAAAGAAACACAGGCAAAGAGAGCCTAGATAAAAAAAACAACATTGTTTATAATGTTCCATCAGTCTGCAGTGCAGATAACTTCTGAGATCTCCATGCCTACACATTCCTTTAAATGGTTAATTTTCTTTCAAGGTTAATTTTTATCAAAATAATGCCACTTACCAGCTTCTGATAATATTTTTGGCTTTTGCATTTTATATCGTTAATAGTAAAAAAACATGATAACTAATATAATTCTTATATTATTACACAGAAAGGTCTGCTGCTCACTCCCAGGATCCCACTGTGAGAGATGCTGTATGCACACATTACAAAATAAAAGTTCCCCAGAGAACTTCAGGATGGCTTTGATCACATTCCAATTCCCAGGAAAGCCTGTGCACTTCAGAGTCAGCAAGGTTCCTAGCGCAGCTTTGAAAAACACTTTACAACTAGGCAAAGTGCACAAATCAGAATCAAAAAAGAAATCTAGGTTTTTTTCCAATACATATCCACATGCATGCACAGAGACAAAAAAATACTTTAAACTAGAGAGAGAAGTGCATGTAAATAAAATTACTCCAGGATATTTGTAGAGGGATACAAGATATGAAAAGTTATGCAAAGGAAGAGTTTCTATGGGCTTTCTGGACATAGCTAATTGACTGTCAATTTAAGAGAAAAAAACCTTAGAGTCCTGTGACATCTACTATACATAGTACATAAGATTTCATATGGACATGTGAAGATCATTTGTGGCTTTATTGTCCTTACTGTTCTCATGAGGACTAAGCTTATTACTATTCTTATATGTTGCTCAGCACCATTAAAAAGGAAGAAAAAACCTATCTGTCACAAAGCTGCATTCCTTTATGATCAACAAAGGTACTATTATTTTGCTCGGAATGAGAAACTAAACAGAGGTTTGCTTTTAAGTCATGATTCATGGGTGCTAAAAGTATTTATTTTGTACAATAACTCAATAAGCATTTTTACCTAATATATTGAGTAATGACTGAACAATCAGGGAATTACACAACCTAGGAATTTTGGGTTTTTTTTGCCTCCCCTTTTTCCCTTGTGCTTTTGCAGAATATTTAGTAACATGCTCAGGAACCCAGGTCAGAAAAACACAAGCATTACAATGTACTCACACATATTCTGCTGTTCTTGTACACCCACTGTTATCTACAGCAACCAAGGTACACTGCACTTTTATCCTTTACTATTCTTAGAAAGCTACAACCTGAAGTCTTCACCTTTTCTCTGCATGGGTGGTAACATTCAGGCATTTATGTAACTTAAGTGTCATACGCCAGCTCCTGCTAATTGACACTCTTGCTAGCAGTTCCACTAAATTCATGCCAAATAAAAACTGCTAAGATAAGAAAAAGTTAGAAAGTGTGAGCATTTATTTATTCCTTTTCAGTTTTGTCCCAAACAAATTCTCAGTGTTATTTAGTTTCAAGCAGTTCCTTCCACTAAGGCTTTTGAAAAATAAATAAATAAACAAATATGATTATCAATCAATCAGTGCTTTTAATTAATCTGAGATGGAACTAATATATATTTCCACAACTTAACCATAATGTTCCAAGGCTTGCCCATTTCTATTGGCCCACCAGTGCAGAGTTTCTAATGTCACACATCTTCCTTATCATACTTTCCTCTGCCTTTGGCATGACTAGCTTGGCCCACTCTCCACTATTCTGAATTCTACTGCAGGAACCAGTTTCCTCCTTTGGCACTTTGACCATCTTCTTGCCACCAAGTAGCTCTCCCTCCAACCAAACCAAAAAGTGGATTTTGTTCTCAAGGCTCACTGTGCTCTTTTTACTCGACACTTTTCATTTGCTGACAAGGTTTTGACTCTTGACTCTGTGCTACAAACCTCACGACTTGCTTGTGCATTTTTAAGTGGTCCTACTTCTGCTCCAGCAAAACCTTGTGGCAAACATCCACTAATATAATACACACTTACAGATACTTGATGACAAGGGCTTTCCTCTCTTTCTTTGCCACTCCCCAGGCTAAATATTCTTTCAGCAAGTGGGACACTGGCACTGTTACTTCTTATGTTGATCTCTCTTGTCTACTGGATCTACTATGATACCTTAAACATCTGTGCCCACCTGTGGTCTCTGCTTGCAAACCTAGATAATAATTTTTTCTTGAAAGAAATTACCTTCCCCAGACACTACCTAACACAAGTACCGTGGTATAAGTCAGGTATTGTATGAAATATTGGAGCACAGATAAAAAGAGATTTATGGTAAACATTTGTACCCTAAATCATAGAATCAGCTGGGTTGGAAGGGACCTCAGAGATCATCAAGCCCAACCCTTGATCCACTACCGATGCGGTTCCCAGCCCATGGCACTGAGTGCCACATCCAGTCTCTTTTTAAATATCTCCAGGGATGGAGAATCCACTGCTTCCCTGGGCAGCCCATTCCAATGTCTGATCACCCTCTCCATAGAGAAATTCTTTCTAATATCTAACCTAAACTTCCCCTGGCACAACTTGAGACCATGCCCTCTTGTCTTGCTGACAGCTGCCTGGTAGAAGAGCCCAACCCCCCCCCCAGCTCCAGCCTCCTTTCAGGGAGTTGTAGAGAGCGATGAGGTCTTCTCCCCTGAGCCTCCTCTTCTCCAGGCAATGTTTGAATGTTTGAATACAATCCAAAATGCACATAAAACATGAAGATTTTGGATGCCTGATTTGGTAGCACCTCAGAAATTCAGGCTCAAGAAACATACCTCTAGCACCTACTGATGTTGATAACAACTTAACACATTTAACTGGTTTTTAATCAAAATTTCAAAATTATTTCACTTCAACTGATAATTTTATTGAAGTGATTCACACAAGAAATCACATAGACAATGTGTGAAAATGTAGATGTCTCTTAAATTTACTAGATACAGCCTGGTTCTGTCAGCAATAGAATCTGAAATGTTTCACTACCAGCATGATCCTAAAGAGGTACTTACTATTACCCACAAAAGAAAATACAACCGTGTTATGTGACAGCTGCCCAGAGACTTATAATATTTTTAAAGCCTTGAAATTTAGCTACATCATCTACTATTTACTCTCAATATCAGAAAGCAAGAGAGTGAGCAAAGCCAGAAACTATTAAGTTTAATTATTATAAAAGAATTCAACATTAATAAAATGAGACTAACTAACCAAAAACCACACATACCACACAAAAGAAAAATATTCAATAAAGAAGCTTCATTCTGAGATTACAGCATAATGGTTTCAAGTGATGTATTATTTTCTTTGGACCTAACAAATTGTACTGCTGAAATAAGATATCCACAGGGAAAAAAGAACCTTACTAATGATAAATTATCGTAATATAAAAGTAACCATATTAAAAGAATACTCCATTAAAAGATACACTTTTTTTTCTGATAAGACAAAAATGTCATCAGAAGATACATTCTGCAGTCCACAAAAATGCACCTCTTCCAAGAAGCCTCTGAAATGCTAAGCTATTATTTCTAGGTACCAATGTAATTAAGGTACAAAATAAGTGCAGTCTAAGCTGGATTAATCAATAATGCATCAACTGCATGCTCAAAATAGCAGGGCACTGTCACCAGGTCTTAGGAGGTATCACATCTGGGAAGAAGCTAGCACAGAGAATTTACAATTCAACAAATATATAATGGACCAAATTCCACAGCCTTTACAAATTCCAGGATCAGCAAAGTCTTGCAGGAGAGTAACTGAGCACTTTGTTCCTGAGAAAGGCCAAGATAGTTCTGCCAAATATGAGTAGTTAATCCAGCTCCTACCAACAGCAGCTTGGTTACCTCTATAAAGTTTCTGTAATCAATTAACATTCCATTTCAGGTAAAGATATAAATGTCTGGAAGGGAATATTAGGCAGCCAAGAAGGCCAGCAACATCCTGGACTGGATTACCAAAAGCACAGCCCATCATCCTTCCTTCTCTATTACACCATCATTAGACCACATCAGGAATACTGCAGTTCTGGGACCCCAGCACTGACAGGATGCTGATCAAATGAAGCAAGATCAGCAGAGGGAAACCAGTGTGGAGCACATGCCCCATGGGGAGAAGTTTTTAGACTGTGGAAGTGAAGGCTTTTTGAGGATCTAACAGCAGCCTATTACTTCCTGCAAGGAGGTCGTCAATAAGACAAAGCCAGATTTTTCACAGTAGTGCAGTCAGAGGACATGGGGCTAAATATATCTAAAGAAATGGCTGAGGATCCAACTGGATAGAAGAAGCTTTTTAACCATAAAGCAATGAAATGGGCTGTGAAGAGGTAGTATGTAGCCTGGAGTTCTTGGAGGTTTTCAAATGGGTATGGCTTTCAAGAAATGAACAAAACCCTGAGCAGCCTGGTCTTATAGCTAACCCAGCTTCAGGCAGGAACTTGGACTAGAGAGGCCTCCTGAGATTCCTTCAAACCTGAGCTAACCTGTGATCTTAGAGTTCTAACAAAAAGTCAGCATAAAATTTCATTTCCTCCTTATCTCTTCCTCCTCAGTAGAGATCCCATTCTTTTCACTACATACCAAAGATCTTCCATTCTTCAGTTAAGGTGCTCTATACTGAAAGCACAAGGGATGACTGATGCCTTTTGCTGTCTTCTTTTGCACTTTTCAGAAAGCACGAAGTAGAGCAAAAATGCTTCCCAAAGCCCACACTGCTTTCCTCTTTGCAAGTGTGAAATCTGGTTTGATATATGCCACGCAACAGAAAAATAAAAAAATATTAAGTCTTACACAGTTAAGAACCTGAAGTCTGTCTACTAACTCCAACTGGATGTACCACTTTTTTCTTTCAAAGCTGACTTTGTATAAGCATGCAAGACAATTTCAATGTTTTAATGTTTTTTTTCTCAGTTTCCCATAATTCATTGCACTGCCATTGTGTATTAGTATTACATTAATACTTGTAAAAATTTGGATCCAGATATAAATATCATGGTAATTTTGCATGTTCAAAATGAGAAGTCATGGTAGCAAATGAATTTTTTAATACAGGCCATTACAGATTTGTAGAAGCCAGAAGGGCTTTACGCTTCCTGGAGTTTGATGATGGATTTAGCAAGTCAAGCACAAATTGTTGGAAATAATGCCCACTGAAAGCAAGAACTGATATCAGTTGAGAATGTGGCTTTAGTTTGCACAGGTAAGCAAGAGGCAGAGGGATTTTTCAAGCATCCTTGTTATGGGGATGATTTATGAAATGAAGTAAGCTGTCTCTTCTAAGTTTTGTGAAAGTTTGACTCAAGAAGACAATTTGTCTGTATGCATTTTTACATTTTATTTATGTTATTTGTCCTTTCATTAAGTCACAGAATTTTTCTACACTTACATAGATATCTTGAAATTGCAATAAAGTCTAAGCACTAAGTGTCCCTTGATTTCACCTTGAGATGGAGTGGGGTAAAGGACTAAATATTTCTGCAAGGGCTTTGGGAACTGGACTTGCTGGGAGATTCAGGAACATCACATCTCACAGAGAAGTTCAGCACAGAGAAGCAACATCTCTTTTTTAGAGACTTTGGCTGTGTAGTGAATATCAAGGATATATTCTTACTTATAAAGGTGGTGTTAAAACAATCAAAAGGTTTCAGAAACAACAACATTCTTTGGATAGTAACATATTAAAAAGTTATAAATTATGAAACCTTATTACACTATTTTCTGTTGCATCTAACAGAATAATCAGCACCTCTACTTACCCATGTTTAACTAATTGGTAGTCCTATTCAAATATGCCAGCAAGAAATATGATTACTTGAAAGGAAGCACATTTGTATAGCATTAAATCAACAGCTTATTAATGCAGAAAATAACCACTGCATTTTCATTGTATAATCATTCTAAGTATATTGGTTAAAGTAACAGTCTTATACAGATATATTTCTGTTTTGATTATGTTGTTACAACAACGATACAGCTGCCTGTTTCATGTATTAGAATATTCAACAGCCTAATATCATGTTCTTCCACCTGTTGACGTTGTGATATTAATTTGGTTGAGCTTTAAGATGTACCCATGGAATTACCATGAGCATTAGCTGATAAAGGAAGAGAACAAGACATATTGATGGAAGACAGAGCAGTACAGTACCGCAGCATGCTCATGCATAATACAGACAGCAATTTATTTTTCTCAAGTAATAATAAAAAGGTTCCTAAAGATGCTAAACTTTCCTATTGTGCTGGTAGAGCCAATTTTAGCACAGATATATCTAGCCAAAATGGCCCTGCCAAACTTCCACAGCAACCAAACAGGCCAAATCATTTAGAGCCCTAGAGATAACTACTTTATTAGTTAATATAATATACAAGTTTATACAAGTCTATACAAGTATAGACATCTGCTTCTGAAGAACAAGCTACTGCTTTGTCTTTCTGTGGTACTGGCCAGCACTGAGACCCATTGTACTGCCTCATAAACCTCTTTCATCTGTCCAGAACATCAAGACCATCTAAACTTATGTCAAAACGTCTCCACTTCTCCAAGTTGCTCAGAACTGGGAGCAGCTACCCACTTCTCACTCCCTATCCAGTGGAATATACCATTTCCCTGCTACTCAGCTGTAGTATTACTGACAACACAGAAAGGCACTCACACTCACAAGAAAGAAAATGGAAATCACATTTTCAGCCTGCCCAGGCTCCCAGAGAAATGCAGCCATGGAAGGAAACGTTCCTACTGAGTGCAAAAGCACCTTTCATATCATAATAATGCTTCCATTCCTTTGGCAGTCTCTGGAAATCTAGCCCTAGAAGCCTCAACAAGGTGATCAAGAGTTAAATAAGAACAGGCCTTCCTGTGACAGGGTCTTATAAAACTGCAGTAAAATATAGCTAAATCTGTCACTACAAATCAAGCACTTGGATACATTTTCTCCTCAAAGTCTGTTTACCAACTTCTAAGGAGACTTTGCTCATCAGAAGCTTTTTGCAATAATTTATGTGGACATATTTCTGTCAATGGCAAAAATTCTCTTTACAATTTCATAAACTGTTCTTTACTCATGATATTGAGTTCAGTCACCTGAACCACCACAGTGCCTTTAAACTTCTAAAAAAGAGAATAATCAGCTATCTAAGTGAAAAATAATCAGTCTATGACCTTGTCTGTGGACATATTGCTGTGTTAACATGGGGTGACCACTATGCATACAAAAATAAGAACCCAGAACATTTCCTCCACTGGCAAATGCTTACCTAGTAAATACTCGGTGGGAATACAAACAGGGTGATTCATTTCTGATGGAGCATTTGCAGGAGCTCTAAAATTTTTCTTTGATATTTGCCAGGAAACCTAAGGGCCTACAAGGCATGGTGAGGTAAGAGCCTCAGAACCTGGTTTACTGAGTTGAAATTTACTTTCAAGATGCTGAAACATCAAAAAGCACAAGTTTTCATTTTGTTTTCAAGTGCCTAATTAAACTTCCTGCATATACAATTCCAAAACATGTTGGTATTGAAGAACTCAGCTAATCACCTACTGTCAGATTCATGACAGGCAGCATTTCTACTGCCTGTGAAGAAAGAACCAGGGAAAAGAACAAAGAGCCAAAATTAAAGTACAAACATTATAGAATGGTCATCATCACCCTTCTTGTGCTGCCATTCTCTCTGGCCAACATCAATTTTCAGGCTATTAAGAAATAATTCACCCTGATATTGCCCTGCTGTACTCATATTTCTGCCAGGAGGAAATTTTCTTCTAGGCAAACAGAAAAAGCCAATTCATCTCCTAGCAGCCATTAAAAGACAGCAAAAAGAATGAGACCGTGTGGACAAAATAGAAACAAACATTAAAACTAAAAATTACTCATTGCTTTCTGTGATTGTGATTAAATGATACATCACCACACACTGGATTGAGTAGACTCAGGATATTCAGCACAGACAGAGAGGTCAATATCTGTCCAAAGTAATTTTCATTTGACATGAGACATGATAGTTCAGTGGTATTGAATTGTCAGGAACCTAACATTATTACAGAGACCTTATAGGCATGCCTACCGAGTAAGCTGTTCCAATGAAAGAACCATAGAATCAGAGAATGGTTTGGGTTGGAAGGGACCTTCAAGAGCATCCAGTTCCACCTCCCTTGACATAGGCAGGGACACCTCCCACTTGACCAGGTTACCAAAGTCCCATCACTTCCAGGGAGGGGGCATCCACAGCTTCCCTTGCCAATCTGTGCCAGTGTCTCACCACCCTCACAGGAAAGAATTTCTTCCTGGTGTCTCATCTGTATCTTATCCTAAGCATTATGTTAACATTAAAGTGTTGGTCTGGGACTGAGATGATCAATTTTTTGGCAAATGGTGCAACTTTCATTTCCTATGCACTTTTGAACAAACCTCATTGTGTCTCTGCTTTCCCCCAGCCATACCTAGAAACTACTTTATGATCAGAATCTTACTCTCTATCTTATTAATAGAGAGTAGAACATATCTCATTAATGTTTACACTAGCAAAGCTCCCATCTCCAAATCCAAGCATTACAGATCTGCGACTGCAATATGAATTATTGCCACATTCTCTATTTTTAAGGAGCCACATCTCAAACCACAAGTAAATAGAAAATTCTAGTGCAAACTGGGCCCACTCTAAAAGGTTTGGTCTCAGTTGTCTCCCTAGTCTCTCAGTCTCTCCCTAGGATAGAAATATTCAGAAAAACATCTTTTGTCTATCGTACATATATTATTTACCAAAGTGTAGGTCTTGCCTCATTAATGGTCACTTTTGGAAGAGACATTTCAAACATATATGTAAACATGATATCTCTCAACATGTTAAAGACTTCTTATATTTTATACTGCTATAAGAGTTTTGTTACTACAAATAAACCAATTTTCTCCTACCAAGTTGGTCCCAGTGCTATGCAAAGACTTAAAAACTTGAAAAAAAAATATTGGGACCAATACTGTTTAACATCTTCATGAACAATCTGGAAAACTTGATGGAACACACCCTGAGCAAAGCTCATGAATGACATCATAGCACAGAGACTGGTTCATATGTCAGAGGGCAGAGCTCCCATTCAAAAGGACTTTGACAGGCTGAGGCAACAGGCTGACAAACCTCATATAATTCAGACATACAGAAATTCTGCTGCTGAGATGGAACAACATGGTGCATCAGAACAGACTGAGGACTGAATGACAAGGCAGTAGATCCAACAGAAAACTTCCATGGTAGAAAAGTTGAATATGAGCAACCAGTGCACTCATGTGGCAATTAATGCCAGCCACATCATGGACTATACTGTTAATAGCATGGATAGAAGGTATAGCAATTATTCCTATTGACCAGCACTCAAAAAGTGTCTGGAAAACTATGTCTGGTCTTGCACTTTATAAGAGAGATCTGCAAACTGGAGTGAGTTCATCAGTAGCCTCCTAAAATGGCCAGGAGTTTGAAGCACATGCCCTGTGAACAGAGACTGAAGGATGGTACTTGCTCAGGCTGGATAAGAAAAGGCTTCAGGAGACTTCTTTACTGTATTCAGTTATCAAAGAGAGGAGAGTTTTAGGTAAGATGGAGCCAGTCTCTTTAACATATGGTCAAAGAATGAGCAGCAAGAATCACAACTGCAGCAGGGAAAATTCTGATCAAACATGAAGACTGTCTTCCCCATGAGCACACTCAGTCACTGAAACAGGCTTTCCAGATGGGCTGTGTAGTTCTCATCCTTGGGGATACTAAAAACTCAACTGGACACAGTGCTGAGCAACATGACCTACCTTTGAAACTAGCCCTGTTATGAGACCCAGTAACATCCAGAGGTCCTTTCCAACCTGAATTACTGTATGACTCTGTATTTTAAAAGTGAAACTATGCTAAATCATTACAAAATGCTATAAGGAGGCAGGACACTCCTGCTATTTTGAAGAGCAATTGAAAGGAGAAGAGAATTGAAGGGAGCAATTGAGAGGCATATACAAAAAAGGGATTCTCACATCATCAAAAAAAGATGGAAGGAACAAAAGCCCAAGAAATGCTGGAGATGAAACAAGTCACAAACCCAACAGGGTTCTTGGCAACCAACAGCCTTTGACTAGAAGACAACCAAGAGGACTCAATAGCCAGTTGAATGGGGGAGGCTTACAGAAAACCAGTTCCTTCTACGGTACAGGCTTTAAAAGTCAACCGGGTCAGTTTAAAATTGATCCATTGTCATTTTATAGACAGTGAGTGAAAAGAGTGCTGGGTGGATGTAATGTGATCACAGCTGTTAAGTCCTGTGAGCAGCATGAGGCTGCATTCTGCAATAGCTGGAAGCAGCAGGCAGCCTCTCGCTGGAAGCCCTACAAAGAGAAAATTGCCACTGTTGATCCTCATGCTGCTGTTAAATTCGATGGTAATTTTTACTGCATAAATGACTTGAAGATCATAACCTACATTAAAACAGTGTTAACATAAAGAAATACATTTTAACTTCAGAAGCATACGGCTCCCAGTGGCTTCTAACCAACTGGAGTTCTGTGTCAATAGGCAAATATGGCTCCCAGCTTACTGTTGCATTACCTAGTTGATGTTATGAAAAGGATGAAACAAAAAACATAAATGCAAAAAGACATATGCACTCATGGATATATGTCTGACTCAGTGATGACCTTTTATTCTGATAAACTGCTGATTTTTCAAATACTGAAAGCAATGTATTTATCGCATGGAAACTAACTGATGTGTCGGCATCATCCTTTTAAAAACCCTCTGTGCTAGCCAAATGTCAAAGTCTGTTATTTCATTTTAAATGGATTTGTCCAATTCTCTTGCAAGTCAGTGCACAGGCTGACCTTAGGCAGGAACTGCAATAAGGAAGCCTGTGCAAGGGAGCCTAAGAACAAGCACATAACTAGACAAGTACCAAAGGTAAATGAAATTCATAACTATTTTGCACAGCTGAAACATGTAGACTCAGAAAAATTTCTAATGAATATTCTACTCATATCCTACTTTAGTGAGCATTCTAGGGAGTAAAGCACTTTGCTGCTGCATTTCTTATTTGCAGCAGAGGAAAGGAGAACCTTTGAAGAAGGCTCAACCAAATGCAGAGTATTAGGCTGCGCTGGAGCTTCTTTTGATATATCTCTTTATTTGATTAATATGGGCATTTCTGCTCTTCCTACAAGGAAATTTGAAGTTAATTGTTTTCTTAGGTCCTGTTTCAATATCCAAGGTGTCACTTCTTGTGACATTTCTTCAGACATTTTGTTCTGACATTGGGAGTGGAAGAAAAAAGAAACAAAATTTTTTTGCTGTTCATTAAATATTTTTTGACCCTCTAGTGTCTGTTCCAACACTATCCTTGAGGGAAACCATCTGTTACCTGACCAATAATTCTCCTTTCTTCCTTAGATTCTGTTTCCCTCTGGAATATCCTTCATTTTCCTGCAATGGCACGATAGATGCCCTTTATCTCTCTCCTTTCAACATATTTAGGTTTTATCTAAGGCTTCTTTCTCACTTTCATTCTAAAGAAATATGAAATCAAGAGCAGTGTAATGTCTTTTTAGGGACAAGATCTGTAAAGTATGCATGTAGATTTCTTGTTTGCAAGAAATCCAAAATGTAAGGAAGGTACATTGACTTGTGGAAAATGACTCTACTACTTGGGAAGTTCTAGAGAGGGGTATGTTTATTCAGTGCTGGGCACATGAGGGGATAATTACTCTGAAATCCATGTGCACCACTATTGCAATGAGAATTTTGTTATATACACTGAAGTTTTACATATTCATTGGATTTCGCAATACACCCATACATAGGCATCACCTACTCCCGCTTTGTATTCAAATTAGTCCCAAGAGGTCATTTTTTTAATCTCCTCCCTCCTGCACTTCCATAGTGTCTCCTGGTGGTGGTCATGAGGGTCATGGGGATGAAGTAAAAATGAAGCAAAGGTCTTTTTCTATGTAAACTTTTCACCTCTTCTTCTCTGGGCATGTGCATTCCTTCAGTCTTCAGCCAAGCTGACAACGTGTTCTGTTTCTTATCTCAAGGTTGCTATAGTTATCAGTTTAGCACATATATTTCCCTTATAAAGTGATGACTACCTAAACAATTTCTTAGCTTCTATTAAACAAGCATTCTGTATTAGTTTCTATCAGGTCAATGTGACCCCTAGACAATTACTGGCAGGCATTTTATATTAACCCTTACATCAACATAAGTGAACAAGCACTTTTGATAACAAAGAACTTGGGATAAAATCCTCTAACAATTATTTTCACTCTAAGATGGATTTTAATTCTAAACTAGAGCTGTATAAAGTCCTTCAAAGTTCTGAAAAGTTATTTTTCCAATCAAATATATTAAGAAATTGTATTAATTATAGTTTGCCACCAGAACTGATAGCTATCCTAGCAAAATCTAAAGGCTCGGTCATTTTGCTTCAAAGCTGTAAGGTTTTTATATTGTGTAATCAATTTGACATGCCTGGAGATAATGAAATACTAGTGAGTGACACAAAATAGACAAGATACAATATTTCAATTGGATAAAAACTGAGGACATATTGTCCGTGGTTGTTCCAAATAAAAAAACCTCTCAGAACACCACCAATGTCTTGCAGCTTTAAAATTGAGGTAAATGTTAAGATGAGGTCAAGGACTCTAAATCCTTCTCCCTCTGGAAAAAGACTATACTCCTATAGGTAGTTCCAAGGCTGAAAAGATTTCATCAATTCTGTCCAGTAACTTCTGTCAAGGCATATCTTTTCAGAGATGTGAAGTCTCAGTGTAAATACTTGAGTTAATGGAGATAATGTCACATGTTCCAAGGTATTTTCAAAGAGAAATAAATTGGATAGAGACAAAAGCACAAACAAGTAATAGCTTCTAATCAAATATATTTATATATTTTTGTGTGTGTGTGTGTCTATGCACATGCACGCACACATATGTAAATGTAATTGACATAAATGATTATCCACAGCAGCAAATTTGTTATCAGCTCCTGGATTGGATCAATCCCAAATCAAGGCCTGCATATAGACTGGGGAACAATTCTATCTCAGTGCTTTTCCTCACCCCAACTTTACCCCAAATAATTTTTTTTTCCTTTCCAGATGCATCCTTTTGTATGTGTGGCTTGGGCTGTTCTCTCCCTTCTAATTTCTTCAGAAATGTTGAAAGAGATTGAGAGTGATCCCATATAGTCAAAATTACAAACCAAACATTTTTCATTTGCAATAATTTAATAGTGCTTCCTATTGTCCAAGCTTGTTCTTTAATTCATGTGTAGTTTTAAACTATTTTAAACTATTTTAAATAAAGCCTTTCTTTTGGTGGTTGCAGTTGCTAGCATCTTTGTTTTTCTGGGTCTGGAAAGTTATACATTCACATTTCTAAGCTTCTTCCATAAGCAAAGTATGCTTAGAAATGAAAGCTCAGTTTCTGCTCCTCCCATTTCAGAAGCAGAAGACACTAAATAGAATTCCAAGGGATACAAGTTTCTGTGTAGAAGTGGGATAACTAGAGGACAGATGTGGCTGGAGACCTCTGCTTCATTTTCTTACTTTTTCTGAATTGGGAGGATGGCCTTTAGACCTGATCAATTTTCCAATCTGTGCATCACTAAAACAGTCTCAAAAAACAGGAAGAGACAAATTTTTACATGCCTGTCTTTTAACCATTTGGGGTTTTTCTAGGATTGACAAGTAAAAATTAAGAAAATGTGATATTCCCTCCCCTTCCTCCAATATCACAAAGAAGTACTCCTCCTTCCTCAAGGGTAAACAAACAAATCAACAATAAAAATTCATCTGATTTTATTTCTTTTTTTAATCTCTACAATTACTCCATTTCATGCAAATGTGTTGCTACTACTTCTTCCTTCTAAAACTCTACAGACTCTTTGAAGTAATTAGTACATGTTTAGGGGACATGTGCATAGCTACATGAATCTGTAAATTATGATGTTTATGGTGATGGATAAAGGCTTCTAAGATTTTCATTTAGCTTGAAGGATTAAAGCATTACAGCTATTGTTCTTGCCTTGGGTGAAGAACTAGTAGCCTTCTCATTAGATATGGGTAGTAGGAAAATAATTCTGTTTTCTTAATATTTTGTGAGTAAAATTACTACTTGTAAGTTGGAAGGCATCTTTGGAGATCATCTAGCCCAACCCCCTTGCTAGAGCAGGTTCACTTAGAGTAGGTTGCACAGGATGGCATCCAGGCAGGATTTGAACATCTCCAGAGACAGAAACTCCACCGCTTATCTGGGCAGCCTGTCCCACTTCTCTGTTACTTACAGTAAAGAAGTTTCTTTTTATGTTTATGTTGAACCTCTTGTGTTCCAGTCTGTGACCACTGCCTCTTGTCCTGTCACTGGACAGGACTGAAAAGAGTCTGGTCCTATCCTCCTGATGTTCACCTTTAGATACTTGTAATCACTGATGATGTCTTCTCCAGGCAAAACCCACCCAGCTCCCTCAGCCTTTCCTCATATAGTAGATGTGCCAGTACCCTGATCATCTTAGTGGCTCTGCACCAGACTTTGTCCAGGAATTCCTTGTCCTTCATGAACTGGGTAGCCCAGAACAGGACACAGAGTTCCAGATGAGGCCTCACCAGGGCACAGTAGAGGGGGAGAACCACCTCTCTCAACATCCTTGCCACATTCTTCTTGATGCACCCCAGGATGCCATTGGCCTTTTTGAGCACAAGGGCACATTGCTGGCTCATGGTCCTCATGCTGGCCACCAGGACTCCTAGGTCTTTTTCCACAGAGTTGCTTTCAAGCACGTCAGCCCCTAACCTGTACTGACACATGGGGTAATTACTCCCTAGGTGATGAGCTTTGCCCTTGTTGAACCTCATTAGGTTCCAATCTGTCCAACTGTCCATCCTGTCCAGGTCACATTGGATGACAGCACAGCCCTCTGCAGTGTAAGCCATCCCTCCCAGTTCTCTATCATGAGCTAACTTCCTGAGGATACACTCTGTCCCCTCATCTAGGTCATTGATAAATATGTACTGACCCCTGGGGACAGTTCTCTGACTCAACCCTGTACAACTGATTGACCCTCTGAGCTCTGTCACTCAGACAAGGCTAAACCCACCTCACTGCCCACTTATTTAACCCACACTTCCAGAGTTTCTTAATGAGGATGTTACAAGAGACAGTCAAAAGCCTTGCTGAAGTCAAAGTAGGTTACACCCACTGCTCTCCCCTCATCTAACCAACCAGTTATAACATCATGGAAGGCTATCAGATTCGTAAGGTATGATTTCCTCTTGGTGAATCCATACTGACCGTTCCAAATAACTTTCTTCTCTTCCACATGTTTAAAGATGACATCCAGAACCATTTGTCCCATCACCTTTTCAGGGATGAAGGTGGGATTTAGTGGCCTGTAGTTTCCTGGGTCTTTTCTTCTTGCCCTTTTTGAAGACTGGAATGATACTCCTGTTCTCTATGACCTTTCAAAGATTATGGAGAGTGACCTAGTAGTAAATCTGCCAGTTCTCTCAGCACTCGTGGGTGCATCCCATTGGCTCATGGATTTATGGATGTCCAGTTTGACTGAATGGTCTCTAACCTGGTCCACCTCTACTGAGAAAAAAATCTTTCTCTCTCCAGACCTTCTCCCTCACTTCCAAGGTCTAGGATTCATGAGGGCCACATTTAGCAGTGAAGATCAAAGCAAAGAAGGCATTCAGTCTGCCTTCTGCCACTAGGTTACCTACCTGATTCATCAGCAAGCCTATGCTTTCCCTAGTTTTCCTATTTCTATTGATATACTGAAAAAAGCCCTTCTTGTTGTCTTTGATACCTCTAGCCAGATATAATTCCAGGTAGGCCTTAGCTCTCCTTGATGTACTCCTGCATTCTCTGACAAAATCCTTGTTCCCAAATACAGCAGAACTAAATATTCTTTTGAGGAAATTGAAGTCCTGTATCATACTGAGTGGACATATCCATGTACTGTTTGAAAGATGTTTTTTTCTTTTTCACTTAAAAAAAAGTGACTCCTCGTGTCAAAAGGCACTGATTACTTACAGCTCCTGATGCAACACAAAAAAGTGCGATTTTCACAACATGTAATTTGGACATGACATAAGGTGTAAACTATAAAACCTACCTCATATAAATAGACCTGATTAGAAAACAAATATTTTAATTAATATAGGTCACCTTAATTTGCAAAGGTGAAAACTTCTGACTTATGTCTCTGCTCAAAGCTACTAAAATTCAAATAGGCCTGAAATTCAAATATAATTTATTCCCCTTCCCCAGCCGTCTTCCTTCTATCTTGAATTACTCCATTACGTTACTCAGAAAGAGCCATTTTTTTTTCTTTTTGTTAAGAATTAAACAAAAGAAAATCTTGCTCATAGGTTGTTACAGTAGAAAATATTTCCAAAGAATGCAATGTAATCTGCCATCTACCACGTGAAGGAAAGAACTATTGTTTTCTTGGGGTCTTAACAGTTTCAGGGTGAAATCTGAAGATGATATTTTTCTACTCACTTCTTTGTCAAAAAGCAAGCCAGGTTAAGACTTCAGTCTCACAGAAGTATATTGTGTTAGAGAAGAGAAAGTTGTGATGATCTCCAAAAGCATTAAGAAAAACAAATGGTCAATTGCCACAGAATGCCATGGGGCTTTCAATGGTTGTCTGTTATTTTATTTTTTTCTCTTGTGAACAGTCATTTGCAGATTGCCTTACTAAATCCACAAGCTTTGCCCAAGTTTCAGAATGTACTAATCCTTCAGCAACAGATACAGACCATCCTTTCTGCTGAAAAAGATTCTTTGTTGACAGCCATCTGAAAACAACATTATTTCATTTTGGAGGATTTCCTTTCAGCATTTTGGTATATTTTTTTAAATACAGTCTTTACTGTAATTCAAAGGAAAAAGAGAATTATTATAAAATATTTCTTCTTTTGCCAGGGAAGGAAAAACTATACATGGCTTAATCAGGTGATCTAAGACTTAGACTTTTTTAGTAAGCTTTCAAACAAGGTTTGCACATTCCACTGTTTCATCACTAGGACATACTTGTCCTAGTGGGAGTTAAGGTACCCTAGCTAAACTGTTATTTTGCTCTGTATGCATTTTTATTTATTTCAGTGGGAACCTTTAGTGGAAATAAATTGTACAAAGCATGTGTCAGGGTCTCTAAGGTGCCTCCCCATCTTAGAAAATACATTTTTAATCAATGTGGGAAGACACACTATGGGAGTATCTTCACTACTCTTTATAAAAGTTTCGGCATTTCCCAGTCCACTCCGCCATTCCTTTGCATCTCGGATACCATCCCATATCCTGTAAATTCACCTTTCTTTGCTGCAATTTAATTGCCTAAATTAAAAACAAGCAAACAAAAAACAGACTATACTTTTTTTTACCTGCATCCTTTCTTTGTGGCATATGCACATGTCAGTTTTCCTCAGCTGCCTGAACAATCTCTTTTGATAAAAATGCCCCCTGTTTATATATGCTAGTAGCAAACATGCAGGATATGTCATTTATTTTAATGCATCTTAAAACTTTTTGAGTCACTCTTTCAAAATTACAGATCTTTATTCTGTAGAAGGAAAATTTGTTTTTCATCACTAGGTGCAGACTCTAAAAAATAAATGAAAAAACTGTGCAGTGCTAATTCAAATGCCTACCAGAAGTCTACTGTCACAACCTATTTCTACCAGTTGAACTCAGAAAAGATTCTGAAGTGAACACAACCTGTATTGTGGGAAATCATGTTGATTTCTATTAATAAAGTTACTATTTTTTATACTTTACTGATTGGAATTTTCATATATATCTTAGTACAGTTGTGAAGGCAACTGGTATAGTTACTCAAGCTTCACAGGAGGTTTAATACTTTTCAGCTGTACAAAGACTAGGCATTGGAAATTACACTTTTGGAGTCTCCCAGCAAGCTACATACATGTCAGAATGGTACTGTACATATTTTCCTCTCAAGAAGTTATTAGGTTCACTTTTTCTTTTAGTCTATCTAAGCCATCTGTGTGTTGGAGAAATTAGCTCCAAATGTGTGTAATTTAAAATCCATTGTTTTTCACAATGTGTGCAATCAGATTTGAATTAGTTAGAAATTATCAATGCAAGCTGCTTTACTTAACCCTTTGATGGGAAAGAATATGGAAAGAAAAAAAGAAGTATATTCAGGCAGTGGACTCAGTAACTGAAATCAAGGTACAAGAGGTCATGGTGACAAAACTCTGGTCTCACCTCATTGCCAAGATAAAAAGAAATGCCCAGGTCACGGAGATAGTTCAGATGAGCTCACAAAGGAGCCATTGTTACTTGCAGCATGGCTGTCAATTTTTAACTTGTATTGCTATTCATAATCCTAGATTTTCATTGACAGTTTCCAACTAACCATGTACCCTTTCATCCTACATAAAAGAAGAAAAAGTACAAAAAAGGGCTACTCTAGACTGGAGTTTTTTTCCTCTTAGGAGCTACAAAAAAAGATGTAATCCATTTCAGTGCACAAGTAGCAAGACCAATCCTCCTTAAAGGAATCAATTTTCACAGGAGAGTGGGCACAAGTCACCAGCATTTTTTTTTAATGGTTTTTTACTTTTTTAGGTGTGGAAAGGGCACAACATTTCACAGATGAGGAAAATAAAACCCAACACCAATATACTTTGCATATCTTGTTCATAGTCAAAGGCACAGAGTTAAATACAGTTATTTAAAAGGCTGAATTACAATAAGGTAAAACCTGTAAACACTTTGCTAGTGTTTGCTAGCTTAAAGCATAAAGTAAGGGAAGCAAGCTTTGAGAGTTGGAACACTGGTGGGGAACTCAGGAATCAGTGTTTTGTTTCCATAAACCTCTTGGATGTCTCATTCATAACCACTCTGTTTTACTCACTTCACCCAAATATTTCAGAGGGGCTGTGATGAAGGAAAAAGCATTACTGGTTGTGGACTCTCCCACACATTTCAGCAGAACAAACAAACAATAGAAACATCAATACAAACAGAGCTTAAACCTCAACCTTACTCATGATGCTTTGCGATGATACAGCAGACTTTTTAAAGTACAATTTTTGACTATGGAAAAGGCCCTAAGTCTTGTTAGCTGCACTTGTGTCTTGATCTTGCAGAATTTTAGCAGCATTCATTTCACATCAAACCATCAAAAGTAATAAATGCTGCTTGTATAAGCATGAGATACTCTAAGAAAATGCCAATCTGTAAACCTGGCCTTGAACTGCCCAAAGACAGAAGACAGATTCTTTCTATATTACTGATCATGATAAAGTTTGGTAGCACATATTTCTAAAATTAAATCTTGGTGTCTTTTCTAAAATAATTTGTTCCAATATATTATTCTCCTCTCAAGTATCTGAAAATATTTAAAAATGTCCTCTTAGTAAATCTCAGAACACAACTGTAACAAAGCAAGATATTTTTGCTGCATTTTACAAAGAGAGAAACAGGCTCCAAGAAGCTAGAAGACATCTAGCATCACATAATTTTGTGTATTTGGAAGCATTCTAATTCCTGAAAATTCCACATCTATCATTAGCTTTCTAACTTCCAATGTAATTAGCCCTCCTAATCAACATCACGATGGAGATTTGTAATACTAGGAATATTAAAAGGTTAAATACATAGAGATCTTCAAACTGCAAACTTTTAAGATACATTATCAATAACAATAATAACTGAGTATCTCAAGCTTCATCTAAGGGACAATGAAACATAAAAAACTGAAAAACTGAAGAAAGAGAGGCCTCAAAAGTCTGACAAAAGCAAGGTTGCTTCAACATGGAAACCTCACTTGAGAATTTAAAGAGACAGTATTTGAGTCATGCATCATAATAGTTGTTCAGGTTTTGCAAATTTAATGCAACAGAATTAAATATCATCAACTCAGTGAAGTGTGCACTTGCTGAATTAAAATATTCAAACTTCTTTTGAAGTTTGAAAAATATTTAACTTCTTTTGCACTACTGTGTTGAATATAATCCCAACAGTATCACACTTATGATTTGTGTCTTAAATTCAGACATACCCTAACCTCATATTTTCAGTAGTCTGCCTTGTCGATCAACATAAATACTGCTGGACTAAACCCTGCTACTACCACATTTTACCATCCAGAGAACACCTCAGACAGGAGTATGCTGATTAGGCTACAAGCAACATATTCCCCACCCTCTCCAGCACTTACTGAAGCACGTTCCTGATTTACAATGTTTTAAGGTGCATTAAAAGTACTAATGATGCAGCTGGCACATAAGTAGCTGCCCCATGGTTATGTTTAACTCTGAGTGTAAATAACAAAGTATACACAAGGGAAGGTTGTATTTACATGCACTAACATACCTAGTGCTAATTAGGCAGAATACTGGACAAGGGTGTAATTCCTGAAAATATTTCCTGTTCTCCATTTCGCCACTGCAGCTAAGGCTCCTTCACGCTCGCTTGCCTAAATATCTTACTTTAGTAAGTTTTCTGAGATGAGAAATATATTCTCTCTATAAATTCCCTGCTCATAAAAATAAACATTTTCTCAGAAAATAAAATTTCCTCTCTCCTTTTTAAAATACCCAAAGACAGGGAGAAAAAATATTCATTACATATATCAGTTTCTTTGTTTCTGATAAGACAACTGTCCTGTGCAAATGAAAGCTTCAGCTGAAGCTTTTCCAGTTTTATTAACACAGACCAAGATAAGAACCATATTGAGTGCCTCAGTATATTCCATCTTGCTCATACCTGCTTGCTTGAGTTGCAGTGAGGAAGGCATTTGTGAAAACAAGAAGTGAGCAGGCAGGCATCTTGTTTTAATTTTTAACACTAAAATCCAACTTAGACTGTTGAGAGCTGGGGCAAAAGTTTTCCTGTTTTAGGGTTTGTACATCTATTGGCAACTACAAAACAACAGCTCTTAGCCTCATCTTACACCACCAGTAAAAACTCTCTAGCATATTCTCTCAAGACAACAATGTCATATTGCATTTTAAACTCTCTCCACAACTCTAACATGTGGGAGAGCTTCACAGCAATACTGAACTGTGTATATAAACAATGATGTATCTCATTGTGTTACATTTTTTTATTAATATGCACTCAATAAATGGTTTTATTTCTCCAGAATTGTTCCAAATATTTGTAAATTCAAATGAAGCTGAAAAACAGGCTGTGAAATACACAGGTATGCTGCTATCATCACTTGTTCTCCCCTAAAGGGGCTAGAGAACACATAAAAACAATTCACAGGCTTTTGTAAAGAGAGCTCATTTTCCCTAATTCAGCAAAAAGATGGATGGCAACACCATACATACCTGCCTAGCTACTTAAAACATCAGCCCTGCACTGAGCATCATTTTGTCTCATACTAATCTGTTATTTCACAGCCCCTGCCAAAGTAAGCTTTAAGTAGGTTTGTGAAGTGGAACAAAATTCTAGTTTTACACCTTCCTTGTCATGCCTGCTTTTTTTGTGAGCAAAATACATTCTTTTTTTAAAGGTTGGACTCTAAATTAAACAATGTGTCAATCTTGTAATTCGTGAAGATTAGAGTACCAGCTATACCAGCTACATGTTGTCTCCAGTCATAGTTACTGATACTGATCATAGGTAACCTACTGCCCCATGGTTGGAAGAAAAAGAAATACGGTGACAAAGTATAGCACTGCTCTACCCCTCTCCTCCCCCAGGAAAAAACATTGACCCTAAACCTACTAACTTTTTACAGTTTTCATTGACTATGATGAATCAGCTGTCTTTGATCCCCGAGTAGTGTTAATGGTACTTAGGGTGACTGCTTCCTAAAATCACAGTGGGCTTTGCACTGAAGACTCCGTGACATTTTCCTGTTTTTCTCAGGTGTAGACTATTTCACATTAGTCACTGCTCCACTCAGGGCTCTGCAATATGATGTCTCTTTCTGCCACTTTTAAAATTACAGCCATAAAACCAGCTGCCAGTATTGATCTTGGTTCAATCATTTCTATCATTGAAAAAAAAAAATTTAATTTCTGTTCTTATCATCATCTTTTTCCCTATTGTCCAGCTTCCATACTGAAGTTCTGATTAATTAAAAAGTTACCACATTCTGGACCAGGTGCTTAATAAAATGTTTATTTTCTGAAATTAATACAATTAAAGCATCAGAAATGCATTCACTGCATGATTGTTTTTAGATTTTGGGACTGGATTCACTCATTTAACTTTATAATCTAAACCTGTAGTAGTCACCCCTAAAAAATGATTAATTCTACCTACCTTAGATACTAATCTCAATTTGAGATAGTCAAAGTTAAATTACTCAACTGAGAAACTCAGCCACTTAAATTGACATAATTATGTGATCAGTTTAATTAACAGGTTTTTTGTGGTTTGCGTCCAATTATGAATGTCACACACAAAAAAATGAAGCTACTTGAATCAAAGACTCTGTCCCCTACCCTATATGAATTTAACTGAGGCACAGATATTTGTAGTAGTGATTTTAAAATAGCTTCTGTCACTGAAACATGAACCCTAACAATGCCAAATACCCCATCTGAATTCTGCAAGCAGAAGAAAGAAGCATAACACTGTTTTTGATGGAATTGCCTTTCTGTTACTCTTCAAAATCCTCTTTGAAAATGGAGATTCTCCAAGCCCTATCTCCACAATTCACTGATGCTCTCAGAAAACCTAAGATGACCTGAATTTGGCATGCTTCCAATGGTAAGAAGGTATCAGGTATTATTAACCAGATATTCCAACACTGTTCCACAAAGCTAAATATACTATCTTTTTCCTTGCTCAAATCTACTCAAATATTTTAAAAAAACAAGGAAGGGAAAAGGTTTTCAGATAATGCATGTGGTTGTACATTCACCACTTGGTGTGCTTTCTTCCTTGGTTATGGTAATAACAAGCCATTTTAATTTGAATAAAATTATTATAATATCTCCTATGTCTTTCAGCTATCATGCAAGAAGAAATCCTTTCTTGGTTCACTGAGCTTGTGAAAGATAAGGAGACCAGAGGAAAAGGATATTAGTATATATTTGGTACTGGCAACAGATCCCTTTGCAGTCTGGGAGACAACCCATTGCATAACATCTGTACAGATTTCAGTGCACAAGCTAAATGAAATAGCTCAGCCCTCCTCTTACAGCACATCCACACTGAAGTGAGGATATAAACAAACAGACACTGTCTGACAGCCCAACATGAGTTAGCAAAGGGAATTAGAGGCCACTCACAGCAGCATATTGTCTCTAGTGAGGTGCATATAGAACAGATTATAAAAACTGTACTGAACAAGAATGTGAATCCTTCATAATTTTCATAGACATACTTGCTGCTATTATCAGATTATGTAAGCAGTGCCAACCATTTGTGCTCAAAGCTGTAGGGCATTTATATTGTGTGATCGATCTGAGATAATTAAATTCAAAATCAGTGACACAAGGAAGACAAGCTTGCATAAGTTCTCATTAGATAAAAACCCTGACACTGTATCCATTTATGCATCCACTGTTAAAAACATCTGTATATATTAGGTACATTTGAAGGCTAAGATATTTTATTAGAACAACAGTGAACATCTTCCTGTGCTTGGCAGCAAACCAATTCCCACAACTTTGGTAAAAACAGACTAATTCTGATACTGCAACAGCCCCACAGGGCTATGTCTTCCAGGTAGCACTATGAATCTTTGCAGTTACCAAAATAAGAAAACTTCACAGTTAGTTGTTCCAGGCTTTCTACAAAACCAAATGCTGAACAGGAAAGGTTTTTGGGAGAACAGAGTTTCTTGAACCCACAATTGTTTGCGATTTTTTTTTCCATGTTTCACACAGGATAAACCCAAACACACTAGCAGAGGCAAGAAGAAATCCCAGAATAGCTAAAGCCTCATTGCTAAAAGAATCACAGTATTTCTTATTCAAGAGAGTTAGCTACAACTCCCTTGTCTGCACAACTGAGACCAGGAAGCTCATGTGAATTCCAGTATCACACAATCTAGGTGAGAGAGTGATAGAGAAAATGTGCATCTATCTTCCTCCTTCACTTTGTACTTTTTTTCACATGAAACCTATAGGAATTGGATAAAAGCAGGATTTTTGGGACCAAGTTTCTTGACCAATGGTTAGTAGAATCCTTGGGGCAAAAATTAAGTTTCAAACTCTTGGCTCCTATCAGGCAGAAAAGACTGCTTAGGAAAATATTTTCAGGGCCTCCACTAGACATGCACACATAGGATCTACTTCATATTTTTCTGCTTCAGGCATACTCTTCCACCTGATTATCCAGCTTCAACTCTCTGCTGCTGGTGCAACTTCTCTGTCTGTTGTTACAAGCCAATTGTCACTATAAAATCTGAGTAAGGACCAGAAAGCCAAACCTCATTAATAATTTTAGCCTCTTCTGGGGCATGGGGAGTAACTTTATGGCATGAAAACCTCTGGTAGCATATCTACCTCAAGCTTCTCCTGAGGATGCTCTCAAATTTCAAAGAGATGCAGGAACCTTATATTCTATTCTGGTGTTTGTGTTTGTTTTCTTACTATTTAGTTAGCAGATTATTCAATTTAGAGGTGTTTTGTTGTTTTTTTTTTAAGTCTGCTGCAATTGTAGAATTCTGAAATATGAAAATGGCTTAATAACTCAAGCAGATTTTTTCTAAAACTTGGGTTTAGAAAGAAACCAAGTGGTGGGCTAGGGGAGTGGAGAAAAATATAACCAATATAAGTGAAATCATAACAGCCACATAAAAGTATAAGAGCCCTCTGGGGCTTCAGGATCATTTTAGGGCCTCTCATCTCTGTCTGCTCCACATAAATAAACAAATTGCATACATAAAGACTGATGAGTTTTCTTTCTCAGTAGCCTACTACCCACAGATTTTTCTTTTTGCTCAATATGACAGCCTTCTAGCCTCAACACACACTATAAAGGTATAAAAGAACACAAAAATAGAGCTCTGTATTCAATGCTCCTCTTCCTTACAAAGCTCTTTCCATAGCCATATAACCTGCCCACACTAGCAGAAGTAAAATATAATAATCTCTTTGCATTGTTATTAAACCAGGAGACAAACCTGTGAGCAAGTATCTAGAGCTGAGTGGCTAAGGGAAAGGGAAGCAACACCTATTCCAGAAATGCAGAAAACATATGATTAAATTTACTAGAAAGCTAATTCCAGTTCATCAGTCATGGAATTACAGAATGGTTTGAGTTTGAAAGGACCTTTAAGGTCAACTAGTCCAACCCTCTTGCAGTCAGTCAGCAGAGTTACCTTCAACTAGATCAGGTTGCTCAGAATCCCATCCAACCTAACCTTCAGTGTTTCCAGGGATGGGGTTTCTATCATCTCCATGAGGAACCTCTTCCAGTGCTTCACCACCCTCTTTGTAAAATATTTCCTTGCTACATTTAGTCTAAAATCTACCTTCTTTTACTTTAAATGCATCATCCCTGGTCCCATTGCTACAGGACCTCCTAAGAAGTTTGTCCTCATCTCTCTTACAAGCCCCCTTTAAGTACTGAAATGCTGCAAGGAGGTCTTCCCAGAGCCTTCTCTCTTCCTGAACAACCCCAGTCTTTCACACTTTCCTCATAAGAGAGGTATTTTTTGATCCCTTTGATCAATTTTGTTGCCCTTCTCTGCACCCACTTCAACAGGTCCTGACCTGGTACAAACTGGCACTGGAACCTACAGTTGTACAGAGACTCACTATTTAATTTTGCATCTGACTAACAGTTCTCTCCCCATGACTTGCATCTTTTTCTCTGTCTTTAGTTTTATTTCAGATAACTTAGCTGTGTTCTTTGGTGGTCATTTTTATCAGAAGCCCTAGTTTTTACTGTACCCATTTCAGGTAGCTTACGTAATTTATGTTTTTAATTTTTCTGCAAAGCACCTAGTAAGATGGTGAGAGGCTCCCATTAAAATTACCTACATAAATAAGCAAATACAACACCATTAGCATATAACAGATGTTGCTTATCAAACTATAAACACTGTAGGTTCAGAAAGTTCAGTGGCAGTGTTGCTACCAATACACTGAAGAAACATGTATTTATTTTCTAATAGGTCTAACAGCACCTAAAATGATGCATAACACAGTAATAATCTTCTCACAATTTGCTAAAAAGAATTTAAGGTTCTCATTTTCTTCTTTACATTGTATCAGTAGCTTTCCCTGGGCAACACACTTGAGCTAGATCCAAAAGCGTGGAAGTCACATGCAGCCAAAAACCATCTACCACATGCAGTTCCTAGAATGGTTCCTAGAAACCATTAGCAGTGGGAATAATGTATCAGACAGGTGACAACTAATTGGCCCAGGTGTAAAACCTTCTGACAGTTCTTCTCTACCAATTGATATGCCAGGATTCTGGACTTTCCAGCCCCAGATCCACAAGCTAGTGCATGTCTCAAGCAATTTAAGCATCCACTCAGAGCACTGAGAGAAAGACTCACTTCAGAAAAGTAGTTGCCATCTTACATACCCACTTTTAGAGTTTGGACACCATTCTAGTAGGGACCTTAGGCATGCTGCACACTACAGCCATTATTATTTGGCAGCACTGGTTTTGACCATCTCCATTTGCTTGCCCTGCTGCCTGCCAAATACCACCCATCTTTGCCAGAGCTGGCACTGAGTGTATGTGAATGTCTTTGCCACAGGAAAATAAAGGAAAAGATAAGTCTGCTAGCCTCTCTTCACCAAAAAAGTATATTTTCCTTCTAGAAAGTAGCACTGATCTGTATAGCATGCAGAATAAATCACCAGGGCAATTTCTTTTGCTGTACTTGTAACAACAAGTTTGGCAACCTCTATATTGTGCTGTGATTGAACCTTCCCACAGAGCTGCCATTCACAAATTTTAAATGACTTACAATATACTTTGCACCTCAGCAATTGTATTCTAAGTTATCAAGTTCACACTAGCAACCCACATGTGCTTGGAAGAAATTACTTCTGAATATGCTTAATTTTAAAGTCTTCATTTTACACACTGTATGTAATCAAATTTTTTATTAAACATTGCCAAGCAATTTGTCTCATTTAAATGAGTTGCTAGAAGAGGTAAAGGTCCATTAAGCTGTTAATTGCACACTATAACTCTGATTTCCTGAAAAGTTATGTTGAGTATAATTTTCTCAAATGCTTAATTCCGTATTTACCTAATTCTATTGCCACAGCTACTACATTGGTCAGGTATATGATAACAAATCAATACAGACAGGGCAGAAAATTTTTTTTTATGCAGAAAGGGGGAGAGAAAAAAAAAAAAAAGATTTAATTTCCCTTTCTCTTGTTTGAGTTTTATATGGGGAATTTCACTGTACAGGTATAAAATACAATTCTGTTAATGTAGAAATACAAGTATACCCTAAAGGCAGAGTACTTCTGCTGTAGTAATGGTTTAAGTGATTTGATAGTTCAAATTCATTGCAAGTAAACCTCAATTAGACTTGAAAATGGAAGTCAAGCAAGTGACATAGAAAATTTTATATGCTACTGTTTTTAAATTACTTATAATGAAGGTAAAAAAATACGCTGCGAAAATACAACTGAGATGACTCTGAAATGTATCAGCCACATACCAATATTTTCAAAAAGATTGTGACGACATATATATTTCTAAAATGGTTTCAGTGCAGGCCTTTGTATGCAACCCCCCCCTCCATGAAATAATTTAAATTTGATTATACCAAACTCAAGAAACTAATGCTTTTTACATAGTAGCTAATTAACCAGATCTTACTTCATATCATGTATTTTCTCATTCTTAAATGACTTTATATACATCCTTGTTTTCATTGACAGTAAGTTGAATCATACGATAATGAAATTAGATTGCAAAAAGATGAAACATATATTAATTTCTTTCAAAAGGCACATAACTCGAAGTACAGTATCACATAAATGTCAAGTTACTTTGCCTTTTTTCCTCCCATTCAATCAGCTGTGCAAATCTCCTCCCAACACTGAGAATTAAGTAATTAGCACTGGTATGTGTAAATTTATTATGCCTAGTGGAAGGCTGTCAGGGAAACCTCTCTCCTCCAAGCCTTGCAACCTGTCCATAGGAACATCTTCAGTCATGTAGCTATCCAGCCTCTTCTGAAGGCCATACAGTTTAAAAAAACAACAAAACAGCAGGGCAAGAATTTGTGGTCAGTCACTGCCCACTTTGGAAAGCCTCTGATGGCTGTGAATTGTTAGGAATGCCTTCCTCAGGTACAACAACATATTTCACTGCATTGTCCATGCAGGACAGCAACAACAGCCCCACAGCAGGAACACCAGAATCCAGATACCTCAGCTCTTTCCCTGATACTTGTGCTTATAGCTCTGACTTCCATGTGCCACAAGGAGGAAGAAGGTTATCTTAACTCTTTTCTCACACAATGGAAAAAACACCCATAGAAATCAAAAGGGCCCCAAATTTACAGAAGGAAAGAGCATAGGTATTTTGTTCAGTACAAACAGCCCTGAAACATATCAGCACTATCTTTCAAATCATAATAGCTGTTCAGGGCTTGAGACTTCAGATTAAGAGAATTAAATTTCCAAAACTCAGTGGAGTGTGTGCTTATTTAATTAAAAGCAGGCAGAATTTCATTTGCACTTCATTGTTAAGAATACCACCTATAATATCACATTTTTGCAGAACAATTTAACTCAAATTTATACTAAAAGGATACTTCATCAAACTCATTCTGAAGTTCATTACAAACACTAAATGCAGTACCTATTTGCTAAAGCGATCCCATCCCATTTGGATCTTTAAGTAGGCAAACGTGGTCAGAAAAACTTGGAGCAGCTCGTGAATGTTCTGTGCATTTTCAAATGAAGACTTTAATATTTGACCAGCTACTGTGAGCTACATTATGTATCCTTTATTTTAAATTTTCACAGGTATGTCTCGAGGTATTGTGTTTACTCTGCTCTGTAGATATTGAAAACCCTCCTGGATGCAGTTCTGTGTAATTCTGTAAAAATTACAGAACTGCCTTGTTTGTACCTGTGCCCTCAACGTACATCAGGTTATTTTATTTTCCTCTCACAAATAAAGCAGTATATTGTACTCATTACTGGACTGTATCAAAAAAAGCAAGATTTTCTCACTGACTGACAGAAATTTGCCCTTGTGCACTGCTTTCAGACAATGCATATGGCTGAGACTGTGCCCTCTAAGGTTGGTACATGGTAAAACTTAATTGTACCCAAAGGAAAAAAATGGGAGACTTGAAGAGAATCATCTGCACCCCATTTACTGAGACAGCCACTCAAGACAGCTGGAAGGTGCTACTGGCCTCCCTCTTTCCTCTGAACAGCTCTGTTGGCCAAGGACGAGGGAGGAGAGGCAGAGCTCTGAATCATTTTGGCTCAGGCAGGTTTGGTTATGTGACCTCTATCATGGTTATTTGGGCTTCTTCCTTGTCTAAGGTAACCCATTGCTGACAGATTTACAAACTCCTTTCAATCTACTGCTGCAACGCATTTCGCCGGTAACAAATAGACACAGGCAAAGTTTATGCTTTAGTCATAGGCAATAATGCAGAAATTATCAGCTTGTAGCACCCAATTTACACATGAGGAGCACAACCAGCTTAGGAGGTTGGTTTCCATCCAGGCTCGGTCACTGCCTCCATGAGCTGTTTCAGCCACAACACTCTGTGGAAAGATGGATTGATTTTGATCACAGGGTGGAATGTGGTGGAGCAGACCAACTCTGCAGCCCAGCCACATTGCAGTGTCAGCACCAGCCAATATTGTTCTTGCTTTACATACAAAGACAGCGGACCCAAAGTTGTCCTTGTTTTAACTGCAAGTGAAACTCCAGGGCTGGGACAACCTGGAGCTTTCTAACCTTGCCTACTGAGGCAGTGAGATGAGACAGTCTGGCACCTTCTTGTCCTGGTACAGCTGCAGTGAGCTGGGATGATCAGGCACTCCCTAACTGCACCTGGATCTGTTGCTTGAGAAATGTCCCAAAGACCCCTCCCTGCCTGAAACACAAGCCCACTCTAAGAGGTATCAACATCACCTGCCAAGATCTGTGGCCATGATGGAAAAACAATCATAGAATCGTCTGGGTTGGAAGAGAACTCAGAGATCATCAAGTCCAACCTTTGACCTACTACCACTGTGGTTACCAGACCATGGCACTGAGTGCCACATCCAGTCTCTTTTTAAATATCTCCAGGGATGGAGAATCCACTACTTCCCTGGGCAGCCCATTCCAATCTCTGATCACCCTCTCTGTGAAGAAATTCTATCTAATATCCAACCTAAACTTCCCCTGGCACAACTTAAGTCCATGCCCTCTTGTCTTGTTGAAAGTTGCCTGGGAGAAGAGCCCAACCCCCCCTGGCTCCAGCCTCCTTTCAGGGAGTTGTAGAGAGCGATGAGGTCTCCCCTGAGCCTCCTCTTCTCCAGGCTGAACACCCCCAGCTCCCTCAGCCTCTCCTCACAGGACTTGTGCTGGAGTCCCTTCACCAGCCTGGTTGCCCTCCTTTGGACCTGCTCCAGGACCTCAATCTCCTTCCTGAACTGAGGGGCCCAGAACTGGACACAGGACTCGAGCTGTGGCCTCACCAGGGCTGAGCACAGGGGCAGAATCACTTCCTTGGACCTGCTGGCCACATCTTGTGATCCTATAAATACTGACTTTAACGTGAGGCCCTTTGAAGCTCTCTGGGATCACAGCAGGCTGCTACCTTGTCTATCACAACAGAAAATTAATTCTGATAAAGGAAACTAGTGAGGGGATCCACCCTGAACTTCATGACTCAACAAGAGGTTTTCATTACCCTCCTATTAGACATAAACCACCAAACAAGTCTAGGGCTAAGTCTAGATCCAGCCAAACCTAGACTCCTCCCTAGGAAGGATTTTAGAAAGCAAAGGAGTCCTTATTCAACCTCATGGATCAGTGGGAGGGCCCCCCTCATTTTCTTTCCCTGATCCTTGTACAAATCAGCCAAACCCAGACCTGACTCACTTTCTCCTGATTCAACTCCAGCCTTTATATGTTTCTTCAATATACAGTAATAGAGTGAACCTTGCCACCAAACTGTTGTCACACTTTTACAACTTGATATTAAAATCCCTTTTCTAATATCTCTGATGGTGATTCTTTGAGTGATCTGAACACCTTTGACCCACATCCATGACCATATAGTATTAAAGGAGTTCCCGTTAAGTATTTTCACATAATTAAAAATCCTATCTATGTGGCCTGCTGTTCAGTTCTTGGAAGGGCAGACAGCTATTTTCCAGTAAGCTTGTACAAGGGCACTTCAGATTTTGGAGCATATTGGTGTGGGGCTAAAGGGCTAGCAGAGCAACTCTTGTCTAACAGATTGCTGGTTTGGATTCTAGTTTTCAGTTCCAAAGGAAGATGGATCTGCGTGAAACAAACAAACAAAAATCTTCAGTTTTTATGATTTTTCAGCAAGTTTGTAAAAATTTCCAAACAAGCTCTTACTGGTAGGCAGATCTCATTCTCCTGTGGCAAGGAACTCAGAATGGACAGTGAGTGAGTGACCTGGAGGGTTTGCAGCAGGCTCACCAGAGAACCAGGCTCCTAAACAATGGCTGAGTGGGACATCAGGATTTTAGAACCAACAGATCAGTGACATTTTTCTTAGCAGGACAAAGGTAACCTCTGTCTTGCACCTCTGCTGCAGAGTGCTGCCCTTGGTAGCACAAAGGATTGTTCGTCATCTTTGGTCTTTTGGTCTTTTAGTGTTTTGGATTTGGTTTCTTTTTGCTTGGTTGTTTTTTGTTTGGTTGGTTTTTGTTGTTGTTTTGTTTGTTTTGGTGTGGTTTGTTTGTTTGGGGATTTTGTTTCATTTTGTTTTCTTCCTGCAACACAACACCGTTTTCATTACAAAACTCTAAAACCCCCTTTATTGCATGACAGGTATTGTGCAAAAAAAAAAAAAAAAAAAAAAAAGTTAAATAGCAAACACCTTTACAAAGGTAAAAAAAGACAAATGAAAGGAAGTGATGAGGGCTGAGAAAAGCTGAGTACTGAAAAGCTCTTTTGAATGCTATTAACTGTTAACACTGGATTCATTACAAGCCTAGGGAGTCTTCATGAAATCCAAAGGATACACCATCTTACTCCTCCAAAAGTCTTACCATCCAAAAGCCTACTATAAATTCTCAAGTATTAGCAACATGTGATTGAGCTGGCACTCAATAATACAAATTATGCAATTTTCTTCTGCCTTGTCACATATCAAACATATGAATATAATCTAGAAAATTAAACCTGGATTCACCAGATGTTATTAACCTTAATATGAAGGAGAAAGTTCTGTTCAAAGTCTTGCTTCATTTATCTTTCATATTTCTATATCTTACCATGGCTCATGGTGCTTCTTAGAGGCACCCTTTAATTTCTAAAACACTATATTTGCTCACAGCTTTAACGTTAGAAAGTTTAAAATGGGTGAGAATCTTGAATCAACGAGATAATCAGAGAAACAAAAGAAAGAATAAAGTAATTTAGAAGGAACTCATTAATATGCCCAGCATATACCATAAAAGCCTACCCATGTTTTAGGCATTTATGCACTGAGTATTTTGAAATTATCAATGAAAACTAGTGCATTTAGCTTAAAAGAAATAAATGTTCAAAGGGATCAAGTTAAAATATTTTTCTCTCCTTCAGATCAATGTGGTTTCTTATACAATACCTATCTGTGCAAAATCTTAGTCTTCTTTCATTTTACTTCATTCGTATCAGTATCAGTCAGATTATAGACTACATTACCAGTTCCAGCACGGTATGAAATTTCAGAATGAAACACAAACAGGAAAAATTATCTTCCAACAGATTTCTTACATTCTAGAAGAGTCCCCACAAAGATGTGCTTTCTTTCATCTTGGAAATCCACTGTGCCTGCAGGTTTCCTTTGTTAATTTGAAATGCTGGTGCCATTTCTTTACCTTCAAAATAATTTTTGTCTTCTTCTAGCACCCAGACATTTGATCAGGTCACACACCACCATCTGAAGAATCTTTTATTCTCTCTCAGTTACCATACCCCCCAGCCCCAACTGCCACACTGAAGGACTTATTGCAATGGCTCCGTCCTATTTTTGCTACACTTTTTCAAAAGATGAAGGTAATCCAGAACAAGCCCAGAGAATGTGCCAACGTGATTGGTGTCAAGGATGAAAAATACACCTTGGAAGTACAATCTAGAGGAGCTTGTCTTGTTTGATATACGAAAACAAAAGAATTGGATATGTTTCAACATCAATGATTAACAGTAGGAAAGACCACAAAAGCCTATTAGCAACAGAAAATATGGTGCAGAAAAAAAGTATACTGGCTTCCCATAAGTCATTGGAAGAGCAAGTTTTCTAGCCCTCCCAGTAGGGAAAGATCATCAAGAGTAGATGAAAAGTGCCCTATAATAGCAGATGACACACAAAACCCCTGAAGGTCACGCATGTTCCCATACCCTTGAACCATACCAGCTCGGATATGTGTATGACCTGGCACCCTAAAACCCTCACACCCTCATTCCATCCTTAGGCTAAGGGGGCTGGTTTGCACCACATCATTACCTCTTTCCAGTCACTGCTTTTCCTCCCCTGTACTCCCGCTTTTGCTTACTTGGTTTCTTCTGCTCAGCACCACTGCTACAATGCTCCAACTGGCTCCACTCCCTCTGGTGTTTAACACATCAGCCTGGAAGCTGTGCCACTGCCCTGCTTTTTGCCACAGAAAGATCCAGACTTTCAGCAGAGCAGCTGTGACCTCAGTAACAAGCCCTGATATATTTAATGAGCACAAATAAGTGGCACCTGCCTATGTGGCCACATGGGTTCTCAGTGAAAAAAAAGGGGAGAAAAAAAGTCAGCAACCACTAACAGACATGGGATATTAACTGAGAATTTCAGCAAGACAGCAGTTTGCAGAGGGCAGCAAAATAGAAAAAAAATCCCCCAGAGCCAGTACTGCAGCATTCTAGCATGGGTGCTGTAAATAACCTGCTCATTAGAGAAAGAGAGAGCTGAACCTATGTGACAATGTTTGGCAAAGCAAATGTGTTTCTCTGTCTGTATGAGGACTGGATAAGCTACAAATAGTCTGGAACAATGCAGAAAAGCCAATGGCACTATTAGAGATGAGAAGGTAGCTGCAGTTATACTTGATGTAACAGGGACAGAAGATAATTTTCGGACTACATTTCAAATGAGAGGAAAAAAATGTTATGAAATCACTCAAACACTACAGCCACCTGCCCACAAAGTTACCACTGCTTGCAGATCGTATCTGCTTCTAAAGAAAAAATAATGGGAGTTAGTGAATAAATTGTTATATTCATGAGGTTAGAAGTTCACCAGTAATTTAGAAATACATATATATAAAAAATTTCAATAATATGCCATGAACTGACTCATAATGATAAAGAAGAAAAGTGGCACTGATAGCTACTCATTTAGATGGACTTATAATAAAAACATTTCAGTGTATACCAGCATTTGAAGTGCTAAAATCAAGACAGGATCATGAAGTGTGTGCAACAAAAGCAGTCCCAAAGAGCTGAAGAAAGAGAACAGTAAGTACAGTAATCTGACCTGCTTTTGGATGAAGAAAAAAGATTCATAATGCAAACAATGATTATTTAAAGACTCATGTTTGCTGGTTAAAACCCCAGCAAAGTTGGCTCAGGTAGCAAATAGATGAATGAGAGCAAAAACTTCTGCCTGGCCTTTCAGCAGAAGTGAAAACAGGAATTGCATAGAATCAGACAAGTTGGAAGGTTCATCAAGTCCAGCTCCTGTCCCTGTATAGGGCACCCCCAGAATTACACCAATTGCCTGACAACATCATCCAAATGCTTCTTGAAGTCAGGCAGGCTTGGTGCCCGAGTTGATTTCAGATTCATTGAGACACAGATGCCATCAGGAAAGCCCTTGGGAATGCTGTAGGATCTCCTCAACACCTTATAAGAACAACAGATGAAGTATTCAGATTTTTTTACAAGTGGAATGAATAAGACTCAAAATGGACCTCAATACTGGGCTTACTAACTTCACAGAAAGATTATTAAGAAATATCTTTAAAAGGTTCAGTAGCAGATTATCTCTGTGCTTCTAAAAACACAGAAGAAGTAGTCTTTTCCAGGGTGGGTGTCTCTAGATATATTTATAAAATCTGTAAGTTATAAACAGCACTTCTCAGCAGAGGATCACTGCATAAGTTTCAAATGGTAGAGCAGAAAAATATCTAGTCTTCAAAAAAAGCTAGACATAAAACATAGCTGAATTTTAGATAACATACGTATTGAGAGCTGGCATTCAAAATTTCTTGAGTTTATGCAAATGGAGCACCTCTTCAATGCTACATAACATTGAGAAACATAAGAGCACTGAAGTTGAAACAAAATTGTCAAGTACAAGAGGTACACACAGGATGGCAGAAATTACTTTTGAGCTAAGTATGTGGTTTTCAATAAGACTTGTTTAAAATACTAATAATCATCTAGGTCAGTAATGAAGGTGTCATAATCTCCTAGAGCTGCCAAGTTAGGGCTCCCAACAGCTAGACAGGACCATTACTATTCACTAAATAGCTAGGGCAACAAGCATTACAACTCTGAGGAGAAGGATTTGGGGGTGATGGTTAATGAGGTCAATATGAGTGGGCAATGTGCACTTGCAGCCCAGAAATCCATCCGTATTCCTGGGCTCCATGAAAAGAAGCAGGGCCAGCAGGTCAAGGGAGGTGATTTTCCTCCTCTACTTCGTTTTTGTGAGTTCCCACCTGGAATACCATGTCCAGTTCTGGAGCCCCTGATGCAAGAAGGACGTGGAGCTGTTGGAGTACATCCAGAGGAGGCTCACAGAGATGAACAGAGGGCTGGAGCACCTCTCCTGTGAGGACAGGCTGAGAGAGATGTGGTTGTTTAGAGAAGAGAAGGATCATCGGAGACCTTACAGTGGCCTTCCAGTACTTGAAGGAGGCCTGCAAGAAAGCTGGAGAGGAACTTTTAACAAGCATATGTAGTGACAGGACAAGAGACAATGTCTTTAAACTAGAATTGGGGAAATTGAGGCTAGATATGAGGAAGAAATTACTTAGTGTGAGAGTAGTGAGACACTGGAACAAGTTGCTCAGGGAAGCAGACTGGATGTGGCTTTGAGCCTAGTGGGATATGTCCCTGCCCATGCAGGGGGGTCAGAAATAGATGATCTTTAAGGTCTCTTCCAAACCAAACCATTCTATGATTCCCAGAAGAGTCACAGACTGGTGTCTCACCACCACTTAGGAAACAACTTCAAAAGAGGGAGAAGAGGGAGGAACACTGCATTTCTTCTACAAGAAGAAAAGCTGTAAAAAGCTTGTAAAGCTTAGGGAGAGGAAAAAAAACTTCCAAATAAACTCTGAAGAAGGGAAGGGGAAAATGGCATTTGCATTGGGGAAATGTCAGTAATATTATCAGGGTATTTTGTTCTGAGTGGAATAACTCATTCACCAGCTCTAATGCCTTCTTGAAGGCTTCACCTCAGACACAGGGGCCATCAGGTCCCTGCCAAAAGAGCAGCTGGGGAGGCAGCAAGGCTGTGTGCATTTATAAAATGTGAACTAATATAGGTGGTTTGAATGCAAGTAAGCCTGCACCATTCTTCCTACTGTGAATGTTACTTAAAGAGCAATGGCATAGCACTTTTAAACTTAAATCTCCATTGCTGCTTTGTCACAGCCACATTATAATTGCAGATTCCGGAGGCTTTTTTTCTGAATTGGGAAGAAAAAAAAAAGATTGCATTCACCCTTTTCCAGACCTCTTTGCAGAACACCCTCTAACCACCCATACCTATTAAACTCAGAATTGCTCAGTAGCATTTCATTCTTTGTGTTCATAAACTAGAAATCTTGATCTCCAGATGTTAATTTGTCTTACTGTGATATTTACTTATTTCAATAAACGAAGCATTCCAGATTTGGCTCTCTTTGAAACCAAGATTACTCAAAGAATAAGACCATGAAGGCACAGATTCTGTTTATTACAATCTCTTCATACAAACCATGAGGTGCAAAGCTGACTACTGGAAGAGTAAGAGGCAGTATTAGCAAATTCCTTTCTAATGCTTCAGTTTATCAAGTTAATGGTTAATTAATTTATTAAAACAGATGAAACTACAGGAGCAAAGTTCTGAACTAAACCAGACTGATTATATTGGTTCTTATGCCAGTTTCCTAACTCATTAAAAAATAACAGCACCTGTTGCTCTGTCCAGAAGCTTTCTACCACCTTGCATAGGATTGCAAAGAGTAAACTCACCAAAAGTAATGGATTGACTTTTAGAAACAACTGTTTATAAAATGGAGTAATTTGTTTTCATTTTAAGAATACTATCCATCTCAGGAGATACTTTCTTTTAGTGCTAACAAGAAAAAAAACACGGCTTCCCCCAGCTGCCTAAAAGGCTAGGTGTGGCCAAGGAGAGATAACAAGAAGCATCTGTACCAAAGCCATTGCTCTGTTGATACTCAGTGTGTAACACAGCACAGAGTCAGGATATCACCAGCTGATTTTGGTCTCACTGCAATTATTCCATTCCATACCTACATAAAATCATTACCTGAACCATAAGGAAAAAGATCACCCCTCTCACCTATTATCAAGCTCTTCCAAAAAAATATCCATTATTCATAATCATCTTCTACTGCATCTCCCATTTGCCATGCACAGTCACCCCAGAGAGCAGTCTCCTTTTGCTAGACTTTACCAGCTGTGGTATTTCAGTCTTGCCCTGCCAGCTGAACAGCAGCAGCAGCAGCAAAAGCAGTATTTGCAAATGAGGTAATAAAACAAGTATGGGAAAGGGCTGAACCATCCTAGTTTTGAAACAAGGTTTTCAAGTTGATAGGTACCATTAAGGAGGAGAGAACACAGCACTCAGATGTCACTCATCCGTACAGTTTCCTGTTGATGACCTTTACAAAGGACAAATCAATACTAAGCAGATACCATATCTACTATTTCTTACTGTGTAGGAAAGGTCAACCCATTTTCATGTATGTATCAGTTCTAACGTTACTATTTTCAGACACAGAATTGCTTTAGCCTGGGAATAAAGGAAAAATTCTTATCTTCTTGCACATAGCACCATTTCAGAACATGTGATAATTATAAAAAAAAGAGACTTGGAATGGAAACTTTTTTCATAATCCAGACATAATGCTTATGGAAGGAATTTAAGGCTGTACCTTGCTATCATGAAATTATCTCTACAAATACAATCTAAATTATATTACAAACAATATTTATAAGAGTGCTTTCTTAGCAAAACCTGGTACCACCTCTGTGTTTTACCACAGAGGCAAGTATTTCTAAAAAAAAAAAAGAAGCCATTTACATTAATTTCCTGCCTGCCTGCTCCACCTTTTTCATATGTATGCACACACCACAGAGATTATTCTCCTCTTACAGTTCATTTAGATGGCCTTCATCAAAATACACATTTTCATTCTATATTTAAACTTGATCACATTTAGCTCAATGCCAAATCCTTTTAGCTTCAGTGGGAAAATTCTGTAATACATATATTACTACAGTCTAGAAGCCTGGCACTGAAACCTTAGCTGAAACATCTTGCTTTTAAGAAAATTAAAATACTTGAATTTGCAAAGCGTTCTAAGTTTAACATTTCATGGTATCTGAAAGTTCAAGGATGAACATCAAAACTCTATAAATTCAACAACGTGGTGTTTAAATGAAAAAGTCATCATGTTGTATATCTTAAACATAACACAGGCTTCAAACACCACAAATACTTCAGTCTGGCTCTGGTGAGAAGACAGTGACTACTGCACTATTTTTAACTGCAAATGTAAGACCTGCAAAGACCATGTTTTAAAATATTCAGAAAGGCAGTATTTTAAAAAGTTTGGATATGGAGAAAAGGTTATTTAATACTCAAGATAATGAATTTCTGAGTTGCATTATCTCTGCAGCATCGTAAGGAGTTACTGAAATAGTGTTGTATGGAACAGGAGCAATGGCATTTCCATACATCCATAAGCAAAGTCATAAAAAGGATTTACAATCTTTTGATGCATACATCTAAACACATTTAGGTATGGTTTATCACAGTTCTTACTCTTCTCAGCGTCACTCATGCTCAATGTAGAGATACACACATTGTTAAAAATCTCATCAATTCAAGTAAAGAGAAGTAATGTTTTTAAGAATAAAATAGCTATTTTTACTCTTACTATACTTGAGTTGCTCAAAAGGTAAGACATTTTGATTATTTTAATTTTGTAATTCATAGAAAACATCAATTTACTCAAAAATTAATTATTTCTCCTATTGTCTTGCAAATCCATGTTTTAAGAGTGCTTTCTGTCTGTCAAGCAAATATGAAGGCAATACCAAAAAATATGGCTTTTTACTGTGGAACAGTGTACACTGTTAAATTATAACAGTCTACGCTGATGCTGCTATCACCAAGACTGACAAATATAAATAAAAAATTAAGCTTTTTGTTTATTTTTAATTAGTTGCTTGTGTCATCAGAAAATCAGTTTTTTTTTTTTTTTTTTAATAATAAGCCTTTGAGTTAAACACTACCAAAAAAAAGCCATCCTTTTGGCTGCAGACATGTGCCAAAGGCAGAATTATAAGCACACAATTAATTTTAAGATTTCAAAAACTACCTGCTGAATTATTCTTTGACTGAGGAAATCCATTCTATGCACTACAATGCAGGACAGAGCTGCCTCTCATGCAGTCTTTTCATATTGCTTATTCTGATTAGCTGCAATGGCACAAAAGTATAGATTTTTAATATACCTTTATTGCCTTTCAGATAGCTGAATTATTGACAGTGGGTTCGGAGCATTTTCTTCCTAAAGTTTTATGACTATACCTTTTTGATGACTATGCTTTTTAAATTTTTATTGAAGAATAATGATTGGATCTCTACAGGGATAGATGAAAAATTCTATTAGGTGTAATACTGAAAAAGCTCATTTGGATGCAGAGGACTTTTTTCTTGAAAAAAACCCAATAACCATAACACAACAAAGACCCACAAAAGACAACCAAATGGAAAAATAGAAATAACAATATAAACACTGGTATGATTCTTGTCATCTCCCATCCTCCTCTTATAAAAGTCTTATGCTCTTTTGAAGCAAGATCCAAAATAAAAAAAGCTGAAGATATGAGCTCTTTTAAAGTAATCTATATAAGTTACACGCTGGAAATTTATTTTCTTACTTCCTTATAATGAAGAACTCGAAGTACAATAGTCATTATTCTGGAAACAGCTACACTTTCTACTGTGATATTATAAGAAGAATGATTGAATGGAAATATTGAAATATCATTGCAAGTAAATGGAAAGCAAGTTGCTAACTTTGCATGTGAGCACACAGGTACAATCAGGAGATTCTGCAGGTCTGTAGGTATTGCTATATACCTGGCCATAAGTGTTTGCTTTTGAAATCAGATATTTCTCATAGATAGTCTATTTCATTTGATTTGGCCCTACATTACTAGAGTGTCATCTTGCACAGCATAAGAGAGTGTTGCAGAAGAAGCAAAACTAAGCACTTTCTCCAGAAAGTGGTTGGTGGGGTGTGGGGTGTGCTATTATAGCCAATAGCATCTTCCAGCTAGAAATCTTGGGTTTTTTACACCCTCATAAAAGTGCAGTCAGAGAGAAAGCAGCAGTAAGGTGTCTGGCAGATTTTTGTCATTACAACTATGAAGATTACAGTGCTGTAATTCCACTGCCATTAATCTAAATTCTTTAATGGGTTTTGGAGAAACCTTTGCTTTTAAGGAAGGTGATAAGACAAAGAAGAATCCCTCACACCACTTTCCAAAGGCAGGCAAGTAAACTCAAAGCATACATATTCTTCAATAAAAACATATTTTATAATATAGCAAGAGTTACCTAAAACAAGCCCCTGAAACTGATAATCAGTTACCTAAGTTGTATAATTCCTCATGGTGTAAACTAATGGTAAGAAGTGCACTTTCAGCACACTCCAACCTGAACCTTCAGAGGAATACCTTACTTAGAGATTCAGTTCACTTTCTTGCCCATACCCAGAAGTCCCAGCACTCAATTTACCTTTTCCTTTTCTTTTTGCTCTTAAAAATTATAATAAAAGTACTTTAAAAGGTATTTTATTACTCCAAAAGAAGAAAGTATCTGCTGTAAAACAGCCTACACCCTCCCATAAGCTTTTCATAAATTCTCACAAGCCATTATGCTCTATTTAATTTGATCTGAATTTTAACCATGTCCTTGTTCCATGTTCCACCTTACTATCTTACCACACCATCTTACTAATAATCGCTTTTGAGAATCCAACTTCTGTATCTTAATTAAAACTTGGGACTTGCATTACAGCATTAATTTATCTATAGGACTTCAAAAATTGGGGCATCTGGGAGAAAAGAAGCGACTTTGTCCAATACTTGACTGTCCAACTATGTTGTGATTTAAAGTAAGGCATTTTCTTTAGATGTCATAGATGACCCTCAGTAAATGCTATCACATCAAAGTCATCAAAACAGCACAGCCCTAATCAAAATGAAGACTGTGAAGTGCATATTATAACACCTGAAAGAAAGATGATTCTACCTGTATCGGACATGCTCAATTGTGTCATATGTCAGCTTGCTGCTGATATTCTGACTATGAGGGTTGCCTAGGAGACAAGAGAGATATAGAAATTAATCATTAATCACAATTTTTCTATTAATTTTTTTCTTTTATCAAAGTATTACACCGAGCCTGCCTGAAAAGATGACAAAGAAAGATTTAAAGTACACTTCACATCAATGCCCTGGAGCTCTTTAGAGCAGTTAGTTAAGAGGAGGGACATATAACAGAGGAAAGCAATTATGACAGACCTTAAAACATCAGCTGGATCTCTTACTAAAATTTAGTTCCATTAAAAAGAAATGCAACTGTCACAGATATAATGCACATTCATAAATATATTTGTACACTAACGAAGAATCAATTTAGAAGACACAGCATCTGGAGAAAACAAACATTCATGACTGGAGACCAGGACTAACCCTGAGCTTTTTAGCATTTGAAATTCAAGTACCTCATGAAAATATAAATTTTATCGCAAAATTAGTGGCCACCTCAGCACAGCTCAGCACAGGCATGTATTAACAACTAAGACAGCACATAAAGGCATGAATTCATCTTTTTGAGCAAAAAATATTATAGCAATATCCACATAGGCACAGTACATTTTCCTATTAGTAAATGCACAAAGATCATGTCTAAATGGTTTGGAAAGAACAAAGAAAAAGAATTGCTATATTATTACAGTTTTTACAGTAGGCTGCAATATTAGGTACTCCCTTTTTAAAATTTAAAAATCTCCCTTCTGGAAGTTATTGAGTGAAGGTGTTAAACTGAATAATAAATTTAGAGCTCAACTGCAAAATCCAATGCCTAGACTTTTAATGTAATTTCCAATTCAAATATTCTCAATTTAGAAGGTAGTATCTCTCTTATTTACATTCCTTTCCTTCATTTACACATGCAACAGCTAAACTGCAGCTCTTCAGGCCTGTGGATATCACCAAGAAAATAAAAAACCCTGCAAGGCAAACTCTCCCTTCACCTACACTTGTGTCTGTAAATGAACTCTTTTTATGCAACAGTTACAGCTCTAAAGTAGCAGAGATGTAACTGAAAAAAAGATTTTACTATATTTGAGTTCCTGTCATCATTTTATTTGAAAGCAGTATTAAAAAAGATACAATTTGTCCTTCCATAGCAGTATAGGTACTATGCAAATCTGCTTCAGCTGGCAGCACCACTATTTCCATTCACAAGCACTCAATTGATTCACAAATTTAATTTTTTTCCACCACAGATGGTACTTATTGTAAGGGTTGAGTTCAATGTTGTTTGAAAGAACAAAGATCAGAGTGCATACATTCCACTTTACAATGGCTGTAGTGACAGAACATTAATTTTAATATAACTGGCATGCACCTGAGTGGGAGATTTTGCATGTAATCAAGTCAGTGATGTAAGAGAAAAACACACCTGCTCATATCAAGAAAAACATCTATTTCATGGTGGAACTGAAATACATGCTCTGTATCCTGGCCTTGTTAGTGTTCAGGAAAGAAGAAAGAGGGAAGCTACATGGACAGTGGCCCACTGAAATAGAAAACTAGGCAGCATTCTCAAATGTCTTGCCCAGGTAATATGCACAAGGGTGTCAGTGCTTGAGTGAACACAGTGGTACTTAGTTCCCAAGTGAGGGAACTATGTGAGTGGTCTGTGTATCAGAGAGCACAAGAAAGACACAAAACTAGCAAGAGGGACTCATAGCCCACAGATGGAAACCACAATAAGAAATTTTGATTATTTCAGTGGGACTACTCACAGAACATATAGATTACACTGTACAGTATATATATTCTTTTTTCTGGTTGAGCATGAACCACTCTAATGCATATTGTCTCACACAGTAACTATATTTCCTAAACAATGGAAGCTGCTGCCTTTGTATAATAGCACATTCACTGTGTGGTTCTCAGCTGCATAATAATAATGTTTAAAAGAGATGAAAAGTAGTACCATTTGTAGGTGGTACTGAAGTGCCCATGTCCACAGCTGCAAAAGATGATACCGCCTAGTTCTTTAGATATTTTTACTCATACTCTTACAAAAAATTGCTTTAGTGATGCACAACATTTTTCTGAGCATGCAACTATAATAGCTTCTCTGCTTAAGGTCACTTGGGATTTTTGAGTTAAGATCTCTTAGAAATAAAATGTTTATACTGAGCCACAGTACAAGTTCATTGTGATGACTCTTATCAAGAAGGGGGGTGGTTCTGTATTCTGGTCCTTGCATAAGAGATTGGTTTTGCATTTTGTGTGACAGAAAAAAAAAAGAAAAAAAAAAAAAAAAACAATAAAAAAACAAAAAACCAACCAACCAAACAAACAAACAAAAAAAAAACGAGCCACAAAAACAAAACTCTGAACAAACAGTGCTCAGAGCTATGTTGTATTTGTTTCAATTGTATCTCTTAGGGCATAGTGCCCTAACCCCTTGGCAACAGAGTCATGCTGCCTTTGATTTTTCTTTTTCACTGACACAGACACGTCCTTGGCCACTAAAGAACAAAGCAAGAGGTAACACAAAGGGACTATGACTTGCTTGTAAAACCACAGGTTTTCCATCTATTCAATAGGAATGTTAAAAACCTGCAGGAGTATCCTTTGAAAAATGCAGGAGCATTTTTTGACCTATTTAGATAGAAACTTGAGAATGCTGTTTTACACTTACCATAAACATTGTTTCTTAGGTCATCAGTAAAAGCTTTAAGTAGACTCTCTGGGAAAAGTGCTGAACCAGCATGGTCAAGGTAAGTAATCCCTAAAATAAAAATAAAATTGAGAGATGTAATTTTAAAGAATAATTAATTCCATATTCTTCCACAGTGTACATTGTGAAGTGTACCACACAAAAAGTCGATTTCCCTAAATTTCCTGGTGTATGAAATTTCTCTGCCTGACCTAGAGGTCTCTACAACTCTCAAAAAATGCTTCTCACTTCTCAAATATGTTCCTAAAGTTAAGCATAATTCATAGCAAGTTATCTTTAATTCACTATTAGGGGAAAAAAAAAAAGATACATAAGAAACCAAATATTTTTATTGCACCTGTATAATTTTTAATTAAAAATTAAATATTTTAAAATACCCTTACTTTCAGGTTTAGGTTACATATTCTTTGGAAAAATCTTTCTGTTTTACTTGTACCACTCTGAGCAAGCTGGTGTCTTCAGTCACAGTACTTCGTTACTCCTAGACACTATGTATTATGAAAACTATTAACGCTATTATAAATATTATTATTAATAGCAACAACGGTAGCAGTATTTCCTCCTTCTTGAAGCAACATTCTCAAGAACTGTCAAGGCCTAAATCACGCTTGAAGCCCAAAGGCAACTAGTTTAAGTTTTAAGGTATTTAAATATTTCTTGCCACTCTGCTGAACTTAACATTTAATGCATTTTTAAACTCTCCTTTTATATTATTAAGCTACTGCAAAACTTTCAAATAAAAGCTTATTGGAAAGGAAGGCTTTTTCATGTTTGGCCATTTTAGATTTCTTAATCTTTAGCAATTATTTTTCCATTTCTCTAGTGTGTTTCATGCCCTTTATTAGTTTTTCATTTCACTTACCTTAAGCACTTCAACCTATTTCAAATTTTCATAATGATGAATATGATTAAGATTAGAATTTATTAAGTATTTTAAAAGCCTTCCCTTTCCACAGGGACTTAAAGCTGAGTTAAGCTTTAAATGAGAAGCCTTGACACCTAGGAATATATATAATTATATATTATGTTGCTGTAGCAATGATTCAGTGGGTAAAGGTGTGAGGCAGTGCTAATGATAAAACCAATCCAAACACCCATTCTTACTCTTATTTTCAAACGACAAAAGCCTTCCCCCTGCCTTAAGAGTTCCCCACTTACAGTGTCTAGCAAAAGTAGAATGGTAATGATGGCTTGAAGTCAATTGTTTGGAGCTGCTTTGAGAGGCAGAGTGTGGATAAAACCTGGATTGATTTATTAGATGTACAGATTTCAGGTTTTTACAATTTATGTTTTAAACCATAGGAAGATTCTCCCAAGTGGTATGAAGCTGCACATATAAGCACAGCATCCAGCCCAGTTTCTGATAGGGGAGGTTACAGCTGGTAACCCCAAAACCTAGGGGGTTTGGAGGGTAAGGGGCACACTGAGTCAGGGAGGCAGACAGCCAAGCTCCTGCGTGGCCTCAGCCAGCAAGAGGACACCAGCCAGGGGACACCAGCCAGGGGACAGCATCTTTCCCTCCAGCAGTCCATACCACGACGGTGGCCACCCTGAGAGCAAAGCCTAGCATGTGGCCCACCCCTTGGCACCAAACCCCCTGCTCTGAGGTGGAGCTGAAGAGAAGAGTAACAGCCAGGACATTCAGCACCAGGGTCCAGCTTGATGGTTGCAGCCAGGGCTATAGGCAACCCAGTTGGTTTGGGATCCTTGCAGACCTAAGGAGGTTGAGAGCATCAAAGTGATGGTGCCAACTGGATAGCACGAGCAAAAACCAGGCTGTCAGCTGAGGCTCCTTGAACACAAACCATCCACCAGCAAGTGGAGAGGCACTTTCCATCCTGACCGATGCTCCTCTGAGGCAATGTGGACCAAAAGATCTCTAGGTAAAGGGCCCTAACTGTTTTTTTAAATTTAATTCATTAGGCAGCTCATTAGGAAGGACAATATTGCAGTTCTGTGAAAGGGAAGTTAAAAAAACTGCAGCCAGTCATTTTTTATATCCCTCCTCTGAGTATATTACTTCGAAAATGTGGGAGGACATTTGGCTGAGGAAAGAAAATCTAATAATTGTTAAACTTTTGTTATATCTTTAATGATGCTGTTTAATTGAAACAGAGAACAGTACTTAACACACTCTCCACAGCCACCCCAAAAAATAGGCTCTCTCATCACTTGTGTGTTCTTTATTGAAACTGCACTTTTGTGCTGTAGTTTTTTCCTTCCTGTCTTATTTCAGTAAAACTATATTTCTAGAGGAAAGAGAAACAATTTGGCACATGCATAACAATGCCAAAGAAAAGAATATTTATAACTTGCATTGTGCTTTTCTCCTGTTATAATAACACTTGATGTTTTAAATTTATTGAATGCACATTAACCAAAGAGTTTTGTCAGTATATACAGAATAATACAGTTCCCTCTGTCTCACTGTGGGATTTATTTTATATGCTGCACAATGAAATAATACTGTTTATAGGAAGTAACAGAGGAAAGAAAATATCATATGATCAACCAAAAGAAAATTAAAATGCAGTATCTATCAGGACATGGTTTTGTTGCTCAGGGAAAATGTAAAATTAACTTTTAGTTTAATTTACATACTATTATGTTTGGAATATGTAACTGACTTCACTGATCTAATAATATACCAACCATTTGATACAAATCACATTTCAGAAGTAGGGTTTTTTTAAAGGAATTTCGAAAACCATTCAGTGTGTCAGCATTACTTATGGAAAGTTATTCAGCAAGAGTATCAGCTCATAAGCTGTAATATTCATATGCTAATATTCTTTCAGATTAATTTTACATAGAGAAGTCTTTGGGAAGAAATTCAGGCCAGTCTGTCCTGCTGAATAAAGTCCCAGCTCAAATCTCTGTTCTCCTTCTGTGCTACAATTCACCTCTTAATGAAGCATCTGCCACCTCTGCATGCCTGCCTTGGTTGTTTGTAAAACTTTGGGCACGTACATGCACATACAGCCAGAGAAACACTTGGGGATCATTTTGTTTAACTGAAAAAAGATGAAGAGAATTTAATTTATTTCAAGCATTTCAACACTAGAGTTTAAGGCCAGGTTGAGAACATTCAATCGTACATAGTCTGACGACTTGAAAAACAGACAAGGCAAAAACACACCATCCAGATTAAATCCTTTGGAGCTAAAAGAGCTGGTTCTGAAAAAAGCACACTTTTCTAAAAGGTGACAACATCTGATTTGTAAAATTATTAAGTGATACTAAGTTATAAAAGAAATTTAAGAATATAATTTGATGAGCCAAGAATACAAGATAGTTACATCTTTATTAAATCTTCAGCAATTACTAAGATATGGATATGCCTACTATCCAGAGGATGGTCTAGCACCATAGGAGCACAGAGAGACTATAGAATCAGAGAATAATTTTGGTTGGAAAATATTTTTATAATGGAGACACTCTCTACAATGGCCTGGTGGCAAATAGGCAGTAAGCTTTGACTTCTTTCACCCATGCCTGATCACTCAGCTCCTATCTGGTTAAATTCTTACTGTTTTGGTAAGAAGATTATGTAATCTGCTTTTTTTAACCCCTGGTTAAATGGTTCTTGGTGATACACATTTCTGAACATTGAGTATCACTTCCAAAAATAACCTATTTATCTACATTGTGTGTGGCTGTTCCATTCCACCTCCTTAACATCCTGCCATCCTGTGATTCTACCATAGTCACCAAAACAAGCCAACCTGCACTGTAGATTCATGGATTATATCTCATAGCCCTGGCACTTTAAAATTTCTGCACTCCACCTGATTACAGGCTCCCAGCTACACTGCCAAAAGTTTCATAATGGAGAATGAAATGTGTAGTTACAAGGCAGCAACTGTAGAGAGTCATGAATTTTGATTGTTGGATATAATTGCAATTCAGTGGGATTACATACACAATATTACTTGGAAAGTAGATACAGCCAATGCCCCGGGGAGACAGTATATATTTTAAGTGCAGCAATATTAACAAAACCAGTATGAAATAGATTATATGAAAAGCAGCTGTAGGCAAAATAAAGCATTATCTGTCAAAAGATAAATATAAGAGATTTTCAAATACTAAAACAAAAGTAAGATAAAACTGGCACAACCAAGTGACAAAACGGGGAGAAGATGACTATACAGAGATTACAGACAAGTGGGATATCATTTAGACACAGTCAGATTTTAGCAGGTAGTATCACATCAAGTACCTCAAGTTATTTTAGTCATCTAAGTCAGATGCCCTTCAGAGGCAGCACTCTCTTTCCTTTAACTATAGAACAATTTACTTCCCCCCATGGATGCTCCTAAATTAAACATCAAAAGTAGCTTCAAGTATGTAATGGATATAAACTTTATAAAAATGCTTGACATCTATAAAGATATAGGGCATGATATGCCCACACACTGTATAGACACATGAAGATTGTGGTTCTGCAAAACTAGTCATGAAGTGCATTAAAAATAAACCAACCAACCAACCAACCAACAACAAGAAAAGATCCTACTAATACCTCTCTGAGATTTGCTTTGGCTGGATATTTTCTGGATTTAACATTTACTGAATATTGGTTATCTGTACCCTCAGTTCCTGTCTGGCATTGATTTAGACAAAAGCTATCAAGACTGGAGTATGTTTTCTCAGTATCAACTGTGCTTCTCACCTAAACACTCCTGCTCTGCCAGACAAGGTTATGCTTTGTTTCCCTTGCTTAGGGCCCAGGAGCATTTCAAAAGACCACAAAAGGATAGTGCTTGATGGACAAGGCCATAGATGCCTCAAGCCTGAATAGTTTTGATGCAATTAAAGGAGATGCTGTTCCTCAGCATGATCTGACTTAATTGCTACAGGCCTGGTGAAGTAATGCAGCAGTCAGCCCGCAGCCATGGTGCACTTTCTGTTTCACACTCCCAGTCCACTGACTTCATCAATTTGGGTAATCACAGCTCAACAAAACTGCCAAATGCTGATCCACACTAGACTGCAAGCAACTTGGATAATGGTAACAATATTCTGAGGGCTGCTAACAAGTTACTGAGTTCAGTGGGAAACGTGTTTAAACGTGTTTAATCCATGTATTTTAGTTTTAGCTTGATCAACTCATTACAAAAAGCAAAGCGTGAAATGTGCAATTACTTTTATCCACAGCAAGTTCCTGTAATTCATTTTCAAATGCTATTGGCTTGCACTATTTGCTGTCATCACATTATTACCCACAGCAAAGCAGACAGAATACTGGAACAGTTTACAGTAAATATCATGCACCCTCTTTGCTTGCTGTACTCCTCAGCAGGGGCCATGCCATTTCCACAAAATCTATTTATTGGCATGGGTTATTCCAGAATGCAGTGGCACTATTATAAATATGTGAGCCCTTACTTGAAGCTTGTTGGTATTGAGGTGTACCTGAGAACAAAAGAAAGCAATGATTCAACATTTATTAAGAAGTCATAACCAACACAACAAAATGTATCTTTCACAGCTACACAAAGAAAAAATAAAACTACGTGCCATCAAATTTCATACTTTCTCAGCTCCTGCGCTAAATGAGACTGTGGTAAAAAGATCAGTCAGCACTCACCTTCATCTATTTGGCCCACTTGTAAGATACAGCTTTCTTTTGTGCTCACTTTTTGCTCACTGAAGCATGATTAAATATTGACTGCAGTCAGTAATGTTATTTCTACAGGCACTTTTAACAGGTTGAGTTCCAGACCAACAGAAGCAATACTTGTGGGCATGAATCTGGGGTACCTCAGCTACGTGCTAATAACATTGCAGCTTACCATATCATCATCTTTGAGTGACATATAAATGAAAAGTAATTCATATTTTTTTGAGGTTTGGTCATTACTTTTAAATCTAATTTTGGACAGTAAAATCCACTGTTGGATACTGCCATGGAGCTTTTCGAAGAAGTTTGTGGCTCATCCCAAAATACTAATGTTATGCTCTGAGGTAACATTAAAATTTATTTTTGTTTTGTTTTGGATCCGTGAAACAAAGTCCAACCGTAGAAGGGTCGGGTGCAAGCAGATTTTATTTTACAATTGACACAGGGAAAATTATAGAGCCAGGCAAAAAAGGGGAGAGAGGAAAAGAAGATATAAGAGAGAGAGGAAAGTGGTAAGAGAGTGGGAAGAAAGAATGAGAGAGAGAGAGAGAGTCAGCAGCAGGGGCCCAGCTGCCCAGCGAGTTTCTTCAAGATGTCGCTGACCCTGGACAGGGCCCGATGCGAGATGGCGGTGGGTCAAGAGACGACCAAACAGCCACAGCATGGACCAAACAGCCATATATACCCCTGAGTTCCTTTTGTTCCCAAGGGGCAGCTGTCTGTCAGCTGCCACAGAAGCCAGGGGCATTGGCATCAGAGCCATTGCAGACAGGCTACCTGCAGGGGAGCTTCTGCAGCAGGGTGCAGTCCCTCACCCACTTATCAGTTCTTATCTCTTTCCAGGTGCCACTCCCTGCTCCCTTCCAGCCCCCTTAGCCAGGTACTTAGCAAGTAGAATCCAGGTGGCTGAGTCGTGCCTGGAGGGACCACCCAGCATAGGAAGCTGGCCCTCAGAAAAGGGGAGCAGTCTCCAACCAGTAGTTCTTATCTCTTCCTGAGGTGTCACCCCCAGCTCAGCTCTGGCCAGCCAGGTCCTCCACCAAAGCCAGGGCTATTCACTTTAAAATTGTTCTTTTGAGACAACTGTGAATCAGTGAGGTCAGACTCTCACAACTAACTTGCATTGGGTACAGACATTTCAGAGGACAGGTTCTCTGATGTCCGACAGGCTGCAATGGGGATGGGGGGGGACTGGGGGGTGGGAAATGTTTTCCAAAGTCCAGTGAGTCAAGAGGAAGCCAAACAAAGTCTGATTGTCTTTCCAGCTATATGACAATGAATAACCAGAGCAGAACATTTTGCCTTCAGGTCACAGAGACCTCACCTCTGTGGAAGAGAAGCAAGCTCCATTCAAACATGAGAGCATTCATCCAGGTCTGATTCAAAGCCTTCAAACCAATTATGAGGCTCTGCTGAACTACACAGGAGTTAAAGCATTAACAAATACACCATAATCATCACTTTGTAAACATACTGCACTGATTACCCTTTTGGGTCCATGCCAAGTTAAAGCACCAGGTTATGATCTGCACTGAAGCTTATATGACCTTTAAAAAAAGTGAAATTTTCCTTTCTTGAGTAAGATAGTCTGGGCTGCTCATACTGCTATCTCTGCATATGGAATCTACAGGATATCTTCAGCCTCTAAGGCGAAGATATGCACTCTCTAGAAGTCCAGGTATCACGTCAAAAAGCGCAACATTTTAAATAATCCATTAACAAAAGGAGTAGAAGGGGTATAATAACAGAGGCAACAGTAACAGAAAATTGTATAAATCATCTTACTAGAGTCAATTACATTAAACAAACAACTGTTCCAGAAGTGTATTCAAGGCCTGACTCTAGAGTATTCTAGCTGATTGTTTCCTCCAAGTACATACTATACACTTTCATTTACAATTGTGCAGATATGCCTCTATATGCAGTACTGAGATGGGTATATGAATATATATACAAAAATATTCCCTTAGGCGGATAATTCACATTTTCAATGTTGTTTCTTCTACCAGACCATCAGGAAAAGCAGATGTGAATCTGAAGAATCTCTTCCCTTACTGGTCTTTTTCAAATTCTCTTCTATACCTTTTCTCTAACTGTACCTTTTGATATTTGTGGCTAAGAGATAACCCAGAAGTCATCACATCTGCTTTCAGTCTCATTTCATCAAAGTTAATATCTACAGAACAGTTGCAACACTCAACAAAACCAACAACAACTTCTGGTGACATACGAAAGTTGGGCTTTGTTTGTCAGGGTTTCCTTTGTTAAAGAATCCTTAAGCGGTCCCTTCACTGCCCAGATAAGACAAAATAAAACAAAGGTATCTAAAATATCTGTGTTCACCATATTTATTGATAGATACCTTTGAAGGGAGGTACACTTCAAACTCAAATAAACTTGGGTTCCCTGGAGAAAACCAGTAGAGGGGATGGAATTCTAATGCTCTTGAGATTAATGCAAGTACATTCAGTCAACTACCCTTCTCCTTTGCAACTTTACTTTGTTTTTTAGGATGCTCTATTGTCTGTTTTGGTTTGTTTGTTTTGGTTTGGTTTGGTTTAGTTTTTTACAGCTGCAGCAATAAAGCAGTTACAACTTTATCCCAATTTTATAACCATACACCTAAAGAATAATTTGTTACAATTCACTAAATCATGGTACCATTCCTTTCAATGAAAGAGCTTCTTTCCATACTTAGGGCATTAGAAATGAAAGAGAATTATAATTTCACCATAAATTATTCAAAGAACTAAACATAAATGGTCTCATTAACACTAGACTAGCTTTGAGAATGAATAAAAGATTATGCAAGGAAAAACAAATATTCCCCTGTTTCCCTAATGTCTGAACTCTAACTGTAAAATTACAACTGTGCCACGACTCCAGTGACTTCATTTTGCCTCAAGGCAACTGAGAAAACATTATGCATTTAAAAAAAAAAGGCCTTCCCAGAAAAAAAACATATAGTCTTGCTGTACTTGAATAAATTACAAGACCAGAAACAACATTAATACAACATTTCTCATGCAGCTTATGACACAAGACACTTGAAAATGCTGCCTAGATAAAAACCTCACATAGCACACTGCCTCCAGAACTGACTGCAGGATTGGATCCTGAGTACCAATTTTGTATCTGGAATCTCCATAACTGACATAACCACACTGAAGTGCTGGAGTTGCTGGAATTCCCTACCCATGCTAAAGCCTGGTCCTTCTTTAAGGACCTCTTCTACCCATGCTGTACAAATCACAGATTGCTGAACACACCTGGTCCTTACGTGGGCAAAGGATGTCAGCTGGAAAGTAGAATTATGCAAGCTAAGAAATTCAGGAATTGATTCTGCAAAATGAAGCAAGTATGGAGAGGAATTTTAAGTGAGGCGAACTTTATGACAACGGATGATCAAATTAATAACAAACAGTATTATCATAAATGGAAAAGTAATAGTAATTTGCTAATATTTCAGAGATAATTTCTACACTGTTAATTTTCAAATATTTCCTCAGACCTGTTAGTCTAAAACTATAAGCAGAAGTAGCATGACAGAATGCTATTGAGTTTCTGTAGCAAGCTCTTCTTATATCCTGAAAATTTCTAATTTTTGTTGAATTTGTGCTTGCAGGCATAATATTACCATATTCCCCCAAAGCAAGTATGTGTAAGGCAACAGTAGTGCATTTCCTTCTTATCACATGCATTTTAAAGACAATTATTTTTTATTAAGATGAAATTAATTTGTAATTCCTGGTTTGTTTTTTTTTCCTGGCAAAACTGCAAAAACAAAAAAGAAAAAAAAAACAAACAAACAAAAGGATCACCCAGGAGGTGTAAAAATGAAACATCTAATCATACCGATACCACCTTCTAAAACAGTTAGTAAAGGTTTCCAGTGGAACACAAAAAGCCCAAGGTATGAGTCAGGGATCTGGAAAACACAAGTGGAACTTAACAAACTCTAAGCAAAGGAAGCACAAAATCAAGTTGTTCAAAATAAAAAAAAAAAAAAAAAATTAAAATTAGTATGTCAGTGTCCCCTCATTTGTGTTCTTAATTACATTTAACTCAAAAGGTACCCTGTTTTAAATGAACTGTGAGATTATGTTCATGGTAAACTTGGTTCAGTCTGATGTTTCAATCTGCCCCACCACCTTTCAAATTAGAGTACGCAAAATTCAACCAATTAAGGAGCAAAAAAATCTTGGTAAAAATATTCTGAGTCTATGACAACTCAAAGAATTCATCTAACCCAGTGCATACAACAATTGGTTCTACATAGAATCATAGAATCGGCTGGGTTGGAAGGGACCTCAGAGATCATCAAGTCCAACCCTTGACCCACTACTGCTGCGGTTCCCAGCCCATGGCACTGAGTGCCACATCCAGTCTCTTTTTAAATATCTCCAGGGACGGAGAATCCACTACTTCCCTGGGCAGCCCATTCCAGTGTCTGATCACCCTCTCCATAAAGAAATTATTTCTAATATCCAACCTAAACTTCCCCTGGCACAATTTGAGTCCATGCCCTCTTGTCTTGCTGATAGTTGCCTGGGAGAAGAGCCCAACCCCCCCCTGGCTCCAGCCTCCTTTCAGGGAGTTGTAGAGAGCGATGAGGTCTCCCCTGAGCCTCCTCTTCTCCAGGCTGAACACCCCCAGCTCCCTCAGCCTCTCCTCACAGGACTTGTGCTGGAGTCCCTTCACCAGCCTGGTTGCCCTCCTTTGGACCTGCTCCAGGACCTCAATCTCCTTCCTGAACTGAGGGGCCCAAAACTGGACACAGGACTCGAGCTGTGGCCTCACCAGGGCTGAGTACAGGGGCAGAATCACTTCCCTGGACCTGCTGGCCACGCTGTTCCTGATCCAGGCCAGGATGCCATTGGCCTTCTTGGCCACCTGGGCACACTGCTGGCTCCTGTTCAGCTTCCTGTCAATCCATACTCCCAGGTCCCTCTCTGCCTGGCTGCTCTCAGCCACTCTGTGCCCAGCCTGGAGCTCCCCATGGGGTTGTTGTGGCCAAAGTGCAGGACCTGGCATTTATTTCTAAAAACTACTCTGCTAATTTGTTCTGAATGGGAATGATCCCTATTATGCCATGTAGTCATCATCATAATGTAATTAATGGGTCTCCAATAGTTAACCAAGGACAAACCCAAGCAGTTTGCTGCACAGAACATCAGACAGCTTTCATATGAGAGAATTGCTTTGAGGAAGTTTGTTTCCAGATAGATAGCAAGCATTCCTCAATATTTTGTGTAAACGCTAGGTACTTTGTCTCCACAGAAAGTCAGGATAAAGTGATTAAGCGAACGTCATGAGATCAGTTATTTCACAGTGTACAGAGACTTTTGTTATTTTTATTTTTTTGTACAGAAGCAAACTATGGGTTTCCTTTCTCCAGTTTCTGATGAGCAAGGGATACAAGAAAGGCACTATTTATAAAATTTTTCTCTTGCCCACCCCAAGTACTTTTTTCTCCTGCTCCCCTTTGAATCTGAAACATTTTTATTTCCCTCTACTAAGATGACTGCTAGGCACTTTCTGTTCTCAGTGAGATGAAAATTCCTGGGTTTATAGATATACACCTTTTATTTTTATTTATGTTTGTACTTTTATATACACTCATTGTAATGATTGTTCACTGGAAAGACAACAAAAGATCAGTTTTGACAAGAATACGTTCTTTCTTATATTAATTTCTCTCTAGTGTTTCAATTTTTCTCATATCATATTCCTGACTACAAGCTGGGAACTCCAACCAACATATATCCAAAGACAATACACGAGACTAAACTGCTGTTTTCTTTTGAGTCATTCTACAAGGAATGTATAGTGCAGTGAAGTAAATTCAATGTATGCAACACTGTCCATATTTCATGTACGTTAAGATCATAGGCAGTAAAGTTCTTCCTCTGCATTCAGCTATTTCTGTTCTCCAACTACAAGGACATTCAACCTACAGCCAAAGAAAAATAATAAATAAAAAGATATGCTAGCGACTAGAAAGACCACAAGTTGTGTAGATAATTATATTTATATATATATGTATAAAAACTAATCTAATCATAAAGATGCCCCACCTCTCATACCTGGAAGCTTTTTATAACTGTATTATGAATATAGATTTTACTTACTTGAGACATACTCATGGTGTTTCAATACAACCCATGAAAGAACCCAGATACTTAGAAAAGACTCAATAAGTTGTATAAACATAAATTTTAGGAGGCATTTGAATAGGCAAAAACTAGCCAAAAGCAGGTTCTTCCCCTAACTTCCTAATGACTACTTATTATAAATAGTTCTACATGTACACATTGAAATAGAAAAACTGAGGAAGATAATCGAAAATTAACTGCTATTTGATTAGTTTAGTAGGTAATCACATTTCTATCTCTAGAATGGAAGGAATCAGAGCAGAAGTAAGTGACTGTTGTTATAATTTGGATACTCACAAAGTATCCAGTGTTCAGATTTGAAGATCTGATCAGACACTTGGAAACATGACAGCTGTCATGGGATTATTTGGTTGTTTTCCCCCCTTCAGTGGCACTGAAATTTATCCAGGAAGTGCTGCAGTCTAATCCTGATACTTTACAGGTACAACTATCCCTATCTTCACTTGCAGAAATGGAAGAAAAACTGATTAAAGTTCTGATGGTAAGAGCTATTTAGCTTCTGAGGAGCTGTCACGCTCAGTGATGCAAAGCTCAGAGAACCAAATGCCTCCAAACAAGCGTTACAAACTGTGAACTCTGCATCAGTCTGCACATTCAAAGGATCAGAGGTTTTCATATATTTATTTTTTAATGGGTAGCTTCACTTCCCATGAGCTAAAAAGCTGGCTTTGCCTTTCATTAGAGCTAATCAGAATATAAATATTCCAAAAAAAGCAGGTGGGTTTAAATTTGACATTTGGTGAGCACAGAGGGGAAGATTTCTCACAACCCTTGAAAAATGCCAGATGCAAAGGAAACTCAGTAAAAAAAACTAGTGATGTAACTCACTAGGATTTAGACTTTTCCATCACTTATGAAGCACCCAACTTTATACTACTATAGGCTTTTAGGGATTAACAGGAGTTATGCTTTAAAATATAAATATACATATAACTTTCCCCTCAGAGCATTTCATTGGACTTACTCAATCTTTGGGCAAGCTGGTATTGAAAAACTGGGGGTGAAGGGTGGGTTTGTTTTCATACAGCCTGCATCTCAAGGAAGATAGTGCCACAGGAAGGCTTTGACTTCTGTCCCCAGATCACTCGTAGTAGGTCAGATGAAGTCAAGGGCACAGTAGTGCTCACTTCATAAAGTCCTGGTTCCACAGCCCTGCAGTGCATGGGTGCTTTGGGCTCTGCAGATGAGCCTCATCAAGCCCAAACATAAGGCAGCTCCTCAAAAAACTGCCATTACTTCCTTTCTCACTCCCAGAAGTGTGGATTCTCTCTGGTTGCCTCCTCTCTCCTTCTTCATACCACAACTCTTCTCTCATCTCAGTGTTTTACAATTTTTCTCCCATACTTCTGTGTTTCTGCTCTTGGTAAGTTTGGAGAGATATTAAGACAGTTCACTCATCAAACACTAGCAAGTTAATAATCCTATTCCCATTTACAGGGCCTGCTCTGTCACAGGAAAAAGAAAGTCAGCCGCAGTGCAGTTCAGACATGTCACTCGTTTTATTTCTTTATTTTATCTTCAAAATACAGCTTTGCAGCTCTCCTTTAAAGGTTATTTTTGCATTTTAATGTCTCTTGCATGTAGTTTCAGGTTGCCCAAGACATATATTATATGATTTTTTGTTTATTTCTTAAGTGCTGCAAGTCTCCCTATTCGCTTCTAATTTATTCATGTGGAATATGTTACTCTTCATTTATACTAGTATTAAATCATCTCCTTTTTAGAAGGGCAACCAGTCATCCTGCATCCATATTATTAGGCTGTCTTGGCAGCATTACCTACATAAACATCTATGCTAAGGTGATAAGAGGCAGATTATTATCATATTGCTACACATCATGATCACCTTCCATGATACATTAATTCTCAGGAGTTCATATTCCTAAGGGAATGAATTTAAAACCCATCATTCACTAATCAAATGTTTTGTTTCTTTGTGAACACAAGCTCTATGATCAAGTAACAATGGATTGCAAATATCTACCTAATCCGAATTTAGGATTTTATTCTACATATTGCCAGAAGTTAAATTTAGTTGTGTAATTGTCCTTCCTTGGCTAGCCGTGTCACCAAAAGATCACATTGTTCCATATTTCTCTCTTTCAAGCAGACCATAAGTGACAAAAATCCTGTCCAGTGATGTTCTTAGTTTTCTTTTAAAAGTATTTTAGATCCTGTTGCTCCAGGGTGCAGAAACCCCAGCTTTTTAACCTCTCTTATAAAAGCCACATTCCCCTGGCTGTCACAAGAAAAGAGGAGTGAGTGAATCCTGAAAGCAAGAAGGAGGAAACAAAATAGCAGGGAAAGATTCCTCTGCCAGAGACCTGCCTTCCAATTTTATCTGTGTATTTCACATATCAGAAAAAAGGGAACTTAACACTTGCCTGCACGACTGTCACAACAGCTGCCTGCCCAGGGCTGCATCCCCGCTTCAGGCACCTTTAAGACCATCCCTTCTCTGCAACAGGAGAAAAATAAAGTGGAAAAGGGCACCACAGCACAGAATCCATCTGGGAAGATACATCATGGGAGGTTTAGATCAGATATTTGGAAAAAGTTCTTCACTGAAAGGGTTGTCAGGCACTGGAACTGGCTGCCCAGTGAAGGGACTGGGAGACCATCCATGGAAGTATTTTAAAGACATGAAAGTAAGGTGCTTAGGGACATGGTTTAGTGGTGGACTTGGCAGTGCTAGGTTTATGGATAGACTTGATCTTAGAGGTCTTTTCCAACCTAAACTATTCTGACTCTATGACCCTATCAATACTGCCAGGAGTGTAACAACTTGCTTCATTAGCAATGAAACTAATGAAGTCTGACTTTTTACTGCTTTCTGGCCCGTCTTTATGCCTCCCTGCCCTACTATACTACTCTTTTTCTCCATCAGGCATCCCTTTCCCACAACCTTTGTTTATTGACACCACCTTTTCATAATATCTCCACAATACACATCTTGTCCTAACAAATGTAACAGGAACCAGTCTGTGGTTTTCAACACACAGACATGGTAACACTATCAGCATTATTATCTTAGGAAGAGATAAAAAATAATACCTGTCCCAAGTTGACGCATTCCTAAGAAGAATCTTCTTTTTTTTTAGCTCCTTTTTATTAATTTTTTTTTAAACCCTACCTTACTAGTACTGTAGTGTGACATAGATGAAAACACCTGCATTGATGACTTAGGCCAAGACAACCTAGTATAAAACAGCCCAAGACATTTGAAAGCACAGAATCCTACTTCCTCAGTATCATCTCAGAGTTAAGTATCCCACTAGCCTCCTGCTCTGCAAATTTACTGTGCTGTCTATCAATTTATCATCCTCTCATATCAGTGCTTTTTGTTAGGCAGTATTCTGCAGTACAGTCTTCCTAAATTCAATTACAGCCTTTTCACATCCAAGTGATGCCTCTGCAGCATCTCTCTCATACCAAGTATCCAATGAATCAAGCTGTCCAACAAAAGCTGACCTCTCACCTCTCCGTTTGTCTTTTTGTCCTTAGACTGGGAATACCCTTGAATTCTAATAAGCAGCTCTGCTATGGGAATTGATAATGAAACATACAACATAATTTTAAAGAGTTTCACATGTCACATTCTGATTCTGTAAAGAAAATTCCAGTATAAGTGCAGAGGCAGCATAAGCAGATCACATCTGTCTGAAAACTTACATAGACTCTTTAATTAATTGCCTTACATTTCACATCTAGAAAACCTAAACTAAAACAAAACAAATAAACAAAAAACTAACCCAACACACCAGATCAGATATACATCATGCTAAAATGTACAGAAATAGGCTGGGAAGAAACCAATACACAACTCCCACACAGCAATAGCATAACTAAGGAGGAAGGTAAATAGAAGAATCTAAAAGGAGGCAAAGGCAATGGAACAAAGAAAGCACCACTGATGAGGGATTTTGTAGGAATAAGATTTTGGTGGATTTCCAATTTGTGAGTAGGAGATGAGAAAATATCTTGTGCTTTTCTAAATAAAACATCTGCTTAGTTCCAGTCTCATCCATCTTGTGGAGATCCCTAATTTTAGAGATAATGTATCTTTTAATTAAAAGTGCTTTTTTTTTTTTTATTGGGTAGCTGATCCCCTGCAGCATCTATGAAGTTCCATAAAGCATCTTCATACATCTTATATTTTTTTATCTCTACATGTCAATTTAAAAAATCCAGTGTCTATATATTATTTTCTATTGTAGTCTATATATTATTACTTTCTGTTGTAAAGAATCTAGTCCCAACTGATTGACTATTTATTTCTAAAAGACACTTAAAATTCTGAGTTTATGCCAAGGTTTCAAATGTTTTGTACTTTGTGACACAGGCAGAGTTTAGTGGGGCAATGAACATTTTTATATGGGTACTACAACATTACTCACATAATTACTCACTCTACTGTGAGTAATACAGTTCAAGAAAGATAAGACATTACCTGTATCTCTTGGGAATATTTTTTTTTTCTCTCTAAGTAATCTTTACAGGAACTTAAACTTTATTCAGCGCTGAAATGTTGAAATGACAATGTCATTGACTACTCCTCACGAAGAGCTATGTCCATCACAAAGAGCAAAAGATCAATCAACTCTGTATGAGCAATTAAAAGGTCAGTCCTGCACAGAGCAGACCACTGATAGCCTTCTGTGCTTTGACATGCAATCCAAGAAATTCCTTAACTGTAGAAAATATTACCTGTTACTTCTATGTGGGCAGAAGAAAACATCTGAGACTAGCACACAGTTGCTGTTACAACATTTGGTACTAAATTCACTTTATGTTCCACGCACGTTTCCTCTCTGATATCAGTTCTTTAGATAATAGATTATTTAGATAACTACTGCTGACTTGAAATTGAAAGGAAGCATTAAGGCTTTGCATGATCATATATATTGGTTTTCTCAAAACAATTGCCATGCAGTTGTGCAGTTACAATTCCCATAACACATCTTCTTTTTACGATACCTTCTCCACCCACTAAATGAATCTTCCCAGATGTCTTCTAGCGTTTCAAACTGTCCGTAAGCAGCCTCCTTCCATAAATATAATTTATTTTGCTTTCTTTTCCCCCAAATAATAAAAAAGAAAGTCCTTCACAAAATCAAATCACATTGTACAAGAGGAGCTACAGAGGACAGGAGTAAGTTACCAGCCAGAGACTGCTGCTGAAGGAGAGTGGACAGGGCTTGTACAGTGGTAGGAAGAGGAGCTCTCAGCTTTAGATACCAAATGACAGGTTAATCCCCCTCCCCTTCCTGATAAAGAAAGGAGAGAGAATAAGGGTTGGAAACTAATATGGGTTGGAAACAAAACATTTTACACATTCTACACAGCTTTAATGAAACAGTAATGATAAAAAGGAAAAATTATTAAAAATATACATATATACAGAAAAAATTATATCAAGTTCCTCCCCCCAATAACTCTCACATCACCACAGAGGCTGCAGGGCAGCCCTGGGAAAGTCCAGGCTGGACTCCTGGAGTTGGCAGCAGTCGGGAGCTGGAGGCAGGAACACACAGATTCAGGCTGGCACGGATCAGGACCACAGGCAGAGGAATGGATGGAATCCTCCCAGGACACTGAAGCAAACAGGGACAGGTGAAGAAGGGCAAAGGCGAAGGGCAAAGAGGAAGAGGAAAGGACTTGACCCTCATGATCCCAAGTATGATGCATTTGGGATGAAATATTCCATTTGGTCAATTCTGGTCATTTATCTTGTACACTTCTCCCTAAAGGAGAGCTGCAGGTGTGACCTCTTCACTCCTTTTCTCTTTCTGGAGCAAAAGATGTTCCTCAGAACTGAGCAGTGGCCTTGTTTCTGCAGCCCATTCTCTGGCAGTAACTATAAACATTGAGCGTTATCAATCACTGAAACAGAGACTGACTGAGAAACTTGCTGTTAATTTCAGCAAGTGCAGATACTTACAAGAGACTTAGCCAAAAGCAGAATTACAAGACAGAAAATTAGCTCTATCCTGGCCCAAACCAGGACATACATGGCAAGCTCTGCACTTGGGTGAAAACATTTTACCTTTCTGTGAGATGCTGTCTCCCACGGCTATAACTGCCTAGCTTTATTCTGGCCAGCAATGGTGACTGGGCTGCAGGGAATTTACAATCAAATACTGCATCTGAGCATAAAATACCACATGCCTTGCTTATGGTTCAGCACTGACCTTAGACAACATTGAATCAAATTAACTTATCCCTCATTATCCAACTATTTTTTAAATGGTGTCTTGAGACTTGTATATTGCTAAATCGCTAAAAGAAAAATACTGCTCAAAGAAAACAATTATAAGAGGTTTCACTGATTATACAGTCACTTAGTCTTTAAGAAAAAAAAGATACTAGAATTGATTCATCCACAGATGAAAATTATTAATAATTAGGTATTCAGCAGACAGTGACATAAACACAAGCAGATGTAGAAGACACCTAACAGATCAAATAGAATGGTCTTTAAAAAACAAAACCAAAACCAAACCCCAAACCTCAGTAGATGTAAAAAAAAAAAAAACAACCAAAACCCAAAAAACCTCAAAAAACCCAAACACCAAATAAAACCAAACAAATTATTTTAGGTCAGAAAAACTACTCCATTCCAAAAACTGTTTATTATTTTTTTTAAGAAAAGGGAAAAAACACAAGGCTGGTAATATTTCTGGTTTGACAAGGCAAGCAAACTGGCACAGCAGTAGAGAAACTGAGGTCACACCTATGTTTGTAACCAAGAGGTGAGCACAGCTTTTCAGGATCAGAGTACACTCATCTTCACAAGTTTCACAAAATGTGAAAGGCCTTTGCTAACCCAGCCACTAACCTGCACAGAGGAGATCTGCCTTTCCAATTCTCCTACTTAGAGGAGAAGTCTATTTGGTGCAAATAAATACCAGAAATATGAGTAAAAAGTAATTTTTGTGTAAAATCAGATTAAGTACCCAGCTATTCCCTAGCTGAATAGAATAAATTCTAGTAGGGGATTGAGACATCATTCAAGTTTTAAAGAAATAACAGGCAGTTCTGTTGCTCAAAGCTTAGTTCACTGTTCTTTTTTGACTAACAGGCAATTTACATTATTATTTTTAGGTTATACTAATAATATTATTGCTATTATGCAATCTCATATCACAAAAGTTTATACTGAGGTACATATGACTTGTCAAATGACTGTTGTTGAAGTACAGTAACCAATCTGACATGAAATGTGACAATACATCTTACCTCGGTTAAAGACTTCAGCTGCCCTCAAAGGATATGTGATTGCTAATACGCTCTGGTTTTTATTTGGGAGATGGGTATCCACTGCTTATCGCTCTTGGAAAGCACCCACTGAAATGGACACTGTTATCTTAGAAGAAAATAGTGGCAAACAATTCAAACTTAAAAGGTATTGTGGGTATTTAATGCTGCACTGCAAATCATATGTCAGCTTTTTCTATTTTAAAACTATGGCACAAACTGAAGCTGATATTTTCTTTGCTATGATAAACATCACAGAAGCATATTCATCCCCATTACTTAACAACAGAACCTGGAAGCTCCTGCTGATTTCTTTATCCATTTCTAAAGCACAGTTTACAATCCCACACTGTAGATAAGGGTACGCTGCTCTAAAGATTAAAGTCAAGGTCACATATTGTGCATAGGCTGCTGCCTGTGAAACAGGGATCTGTTACAGAGTCTCCACACATATTTTTAGAAGGGCTGCTCTAGGTAATAGCCCTTGAATTACAAAACTGAAAATCAACTTTGGCTTAAAAGATAAAATTTAAGGCTTCTGTGCCAAAACAGACCCTTGCAGACTCTGGGAGGGAGAGTAGTTCTTTTTATCTCTTCACAAAACCTGTAGGAAAACACCCAACAAATTCAGTACAAGCCTTACTTTCTTCCTGATGGAGCCAAGAGTGAAACTCTCACAGACTTCAATAGGAAAAGAAGTGGACACCTTTGAAAAATCCTGGTTATACAGTACATCCAGCTGCCAGCCTTCCCTACACATCCATTCTACCTTTTTCTCGACAGGCACTTGTGCAACTATTCATACCAGAGCTAAACTAGAACCATTAACAACCTGTGAGAAAAGATTTATAACACAGAAAAGGTTTCTGCCTTCCCAAAGTGCCAGCTGTACAAGGTGTCTTTGGATCTGTCTATTTGGGAATCTACGAGTCATGATTCATTAGGAGATACACTTTGTTTAAATTCAGCCTCATGAGAAAAGGGCTTGATTCTCATGAGTTTTCAAACCCTTCCTTAAATGGCTAAACAATGATTCCATTACAAAACACCCACTTTTTTTAAATGGAAACAATGTTAAAACCACCCACTTTTCAACATGCTGGCCTGAATGTAGGAGAAGCAGTTTACTGTTACCAACCTTGCTAATATGAAAAAAAAAAAAAAAAAAAAAAAAGAAAAATTATACGACTAATATGAAAAATGCCAATCTGTGAAATTAATTTACTGAATCTAATCTTAAGAGTTCCTCAAACTGCTGCTTGAAATTAAGTTTCTTCCACATCCCTTTAGAGGCAAAGTGAAACCCCATTCTTTATTAAACACCTGTGTGACAAAGCCTGCTCTTTCATTTGATAACCAAAATTTGAATACATGAAAAAAAAGGAGCAGTAATGTAAAACTCTATCAGAAGCTGCCAATGTAATGGGTTCAGGACAACCGAACTGTTCATAGAATCATAGAATCATAGAATTGTCTGGGTTGGAAGGGACCTCAGAGATCATCAAGTCCAACCCTTGATCCACTACCGCTGTGGTTCCCAGCCCATGGCACTGAGTGCCACATCCAGTCTCTTTTTAAATATCTCCAGGGACAGAGAATCCACTACTTCCCTGGGCAGCCCATTCCAATGTCTGATCACCCTCTCCGTGAAGAAATTCTTTCTAATATTCAACCTAAACTTCCCCTGGCACAACTTAAAACCATGTCCTCTTGTCTTGTTGAAAGTTTTCATTCCCTCTGCTCTCTACTCCGTTTTTCCCCAAAGTGCTCATATCACCCGCACCAATACCTCCTTGTAGTAAAATCACGATTAGATTTGAAGAGACGAAATCTATAGCGAACCTACAACAGCAGTTTATAAAGACCTATCTTATCACAAACGCGTACGCAGACAAGGGGTGCTTTACTATTTTAATTTGCCACACGCACCCTCCGGGGCACCGAAGGAAGGGGGCGGCCCCCAGTCCCCGCCGTGCCGCTCAGAGGGGTCCGGAGAGGCACTGCCCCTGCTTTCCCCCGGCGGCTTCGCTCCTTCCCCGCCGCTCCCTGGCCCCACAAACCTCCCTCTGGAGGACGGGACGAAGTCATCTAGGCCAGGCCCGATCCTCCCTCCGATCCTCCCTCCCTCTCACCCTCCCTCCGCCCCCGTCCCGCCCCTCGCCGTCCTGCCCGCCCCTCACCCCCCTCCTCTCGGCTGCTGCCGGCCCGCCGTACCTCGGAGCCGGGGAAACTCTCGTTCCCGGAGGCCGTGGAGGCTGCCGCCGTAGCCGTAGTCGTACCCGGCGGGACAGCTGTCCTGGAAGGCGCGGAAAGAGAGCAGCTCTCCCAGCGGCGTCCCGGCCATGAGGCGGGCTGCAGGCGGGAAGAGGAAGTCTGACAAAAACACCCAAGCCCGACGCTTCGGGAGCAGCGGAACCTCCTCACCGGCAGCGCTGCGGGCACTCACTATCACCCGGCCCCGCCGCGCCTCGCTCCTCCCGCCTCCCGCCCCCGGCTGCCCGCCCGCCCTGCCCCGAGAGCGGCGGTGGAGCAAGGGGCTGGAGCCGGGCAGGGCCCGCAGCCCTCAGGCTACAGCGGAGCCATCGGCACGGGGAGGCAGCAGGTGCGGGGTGTGAGGCGGGTGCAGCCGGGCCCCGGCAGCAGCCGTCGCTGGTGGGTGCAGCAGAGCTCCAGCGGTGGGGTCGTGCGGAAAAGGCCCTTGCAGCACCCCTGGCACTGCACCATGGGGGCACCGCTCGGGAGTCATCTCCTGCCCCCACTGTGCTCTTGGACACCATTGCAGGAAAATGTGGAAACAGAGACGGACCTGTGGGAAGTTTCCTGAAGCTTCGGGTTAAGTGTGCCTCTGTTTACATTGCTCTGCTCCTGTTGAGGCGTGTGTTTGGGAACGGGGATAGAATCATAGAGCCACAGAATGCTTTGGGTTGTAAGGCACCTTAAAGATAATCTTGTTCCAACTCCCCTGCCATGGGCAGGGACCCACTCCTGTACACCTGGTTGTTCAAAGCCTCATCCACAGTCTGGCCTTGAATACTTCCAGGCAGAGGGCATCCACAGCTTCCCTGGGCAACCCGTGCCAGTGTTTCACCACCCTCACGGGACAGAATTTCTAACATCTAATTTCTCATATCTAATCTACATCTACCCTCTTTCAGCTTAAAAACCATTACTCCTTATTCTATCACTACATTTCCTTGTAAAATGTCTTTCTCCAGCTTTCTTTTAGGCCCTTTTCAGGTACTGAAAGGCCACAATGAGGTCTCCCTGGAGCCTTCTCCAGGCTGAGCAACCCCAACTCAGCCTGTCTGCATGGGTATGAACTCGAGCCCTCTGGTCATCTTTGGGGCCCTCCTGAATATGATCCAACAGCTCCATGTGCTGGGGGCTCCAGACCTGGTCGCAGTGCTCCAGCTGAGGTCTCACCAGAGCAGGGCCAAGGGAAGAATCACCTCCTGTCACCTGCCAGTCATGTTTCTTTTGACACAGCCTAGTCTGCAATTGACTTTCAGGGCTGCAAGCTCACATTGCTGTCTCATTACAGAGCTTCGTATCAACCAACATCCCCAAGTCCTTCTTCTCAGGGCTGCTCTCAATCCATTCTCCACCCAGACTGTATTTGAACTTGGAAATTCCTTAGCCTGGATGCAGGACCTTTTGCTTGACCTATGGAAACCTCTTTTCCCTATACCATTCAAAAGCAATGCTCAAATTTTCCTCCTATGCACTAGATGGTGCCTCTTCCACTAATAGGTAGTAGAAGTCCCTTGCTAATAGGTAGTGGAAGTTTCTTTCTCAGTCCTTGCATTCATTGTTTGATACTTCTGCATCAGGCTTAACCACATCTACTGGCCATAGATGCTGTGTGCTCAAGGCAGGACCATGCCTGACCAAAAGTCTAAGGAGTGGTATGGGCTGCTCATCAGATGTAGAAAGAGTGGTGACCATTCATGTAAAAGCCTTTACATAGTGGAATAAACTGTAGCTGTGCACATACATGAAAAAATTGTGGCTAAAGGAATGTTTTGTTGGTTTTTGTTTGGGTTTTTGGGGGGAGTGGTTGTGTGGTTGGAGTGGGTTGGGTTTTATTCTGTTGTTTTTTTAAAAAAAAAATATTTTCCTGACGTTCTATTTGCAGTGGAGTTTTCTGCTCAGCTCTGCAATCTGGAGAGCATTAAATGACACCTGAGTCCAACAGTAAAATAAATTTGCATGTGCTAGGATGGTTCTGCATCTGAATTCTGGTAAGACTGATGTTTAGATTGCTTGAAATACTGTCAATTAGTCATTGATGAAATGGGAAAATACCAAGAACAAACAAATTCAGCCCAAACTTAACCATAAAGATTTTAACTTATAATACTAAAATATAAGCTTGACATGAAATAGCATACTAATATGTACACTACTTTATATGTTAGAAATCTTTGTCTGTTTAAGAACATTACCCTGGATCCAAGATGCCAAGAAATATTTCTATAAAGCTATAAGAGTATGTTTGTCCCTGACCAGCTCTGCTCATGACTGGGGCAGGTATACAGTACTGTGTCTCATTCCCAGACATAGTCCCCTTTTGCAGAACTGATCTTGATAATGTTTTTCCCAGCATCAGCAATACTGTATCTCTCTATGTTTTGGTTGCACCATTTTTTTGTTCCACCAGGTGCCAAAGTCAGAAGAACTACAAAGCCATTGTCACAGTATCTACAAAATACATTGTTTCACTTTGGTGTGATATTTCAATGTAATATAAAAGTGTTACCATTTAAAATAATAACACCCACAATAACTAGCATGTATTACACTATTATTTTAAATGCAGCAAGTTACAAACTTTTGCTCTATGGCGCACATATTAGGCAGCCTAAACTTCCAAAGAGTCACCAGACTTTAATATGGACAGAAAGTGTACCTCACTGCCTCAACTCCTGACTTCAGCATACTTTCATTTTTAGCCTCAGTTTTAATAGAGGCTAAAAGGTTTAAGGAAATTAGGTCTTTGCAGAGAAGAAAGGGTTTCTTGCTTCCATCAGTAATTAGCTAGCTTGCTAGTTTAATCATGTGGGGAAGATGTCTAGAAAGCTTCTGAGTTTCACAAACATCAGGGGCAGGATAGAGGAGAGGAGCCTCTATTAAATAGTTTCCCCACTGGAGGAAAACTGGGGAAACTAAGGGAGATGGAGACAACCAGAAATGGCACATTTCACTGTATTCTTTGTTTGACAGCTGCCAGGAAACCCACACACCTGAAGTTTGGGAACAGCCACTGGGCATGTCTCTCCCTGCCAAGTGGGACTCGTAGTTTCACTGCTCTTAAAAAAAAAAGCAAACTAGTTTCTGATGCTACCTCAGGGACAGGTTCATGTTGTCTGCACATCCAAAGAAATTCTGTCAGCACATTCACCTAAAAGTTTGCATTGCACTCCGTACAGAGACCAACTGGGACAGATTTTTCACCTTTAAAACAATTAAGAACATTTAATATAATTTCTTAATGACTTTTACTTAACAGGAGCTTATTATATTACACAAATTATTCACAAAGACAGCTGCAGTGCAGTTCTCACTAAACACGATGGTCTCGTGTGTAAAAGCAGCAATCTTGGAACTATCAAGGGCATGGAAAGACCACAAATAGAAACCTGATTCCCAAATTATTTTCAGTTTGCCCAGGAGAAGGGGACCTGGGTCTTCCTTCTGTAACAGTTCTGAGAGATACTCTTAGCAGATACAGCACTTGCTGAAAATATTTTTTCTGATTTAGCTGATAATCTCACCAAAAGTGAGATTACTAATTGCCAAATGAACTATACCTTATCCATTTCCTTCCACATGTACAAAACATGTCTGTTGAAAAAGAACAGGGCCATCAAGTGAAGGAATGCTTTTAGTTGATCTCCTGAAGTCACTTAAAAAAAAAAAAACAACAAACCACAACACTGGAACCCTGCACCACATATTTTTTTTACTTTAATAATTTATGTGTTGCAATTTATAAGGACCTAATCCATCACTGGCTTTTTTTTTTCTTTTTTTTTTTCTTTTTTTTTTTCACTGAATATAAATGTAGAAAATACCTGCCATGGATTTTCCCTCTAATTCCTAGTTTCCTGTTACCAGTTTCCAGAGTAGTTTATTTATATCGATCACTTTGCATAGTGACTGCACTATTTTCATATATTATGTATGTCAAATTGTTGTTTTCACTTCCTGATTGAACCAAGACAAGTTTTCCCCACAAAAAATTATCCTTTTTCTTGATGACAGAGTGCAGCTTTCTGATCTTACAATAGATTAATCTTAATGATCTAATATCCATTCATATTTTTATATAAAAAGGCTTCCTCACCATCTATTTCTGTTTTGTTTTGTTTTGTTTTTTCCTTTTTTCTTTTTTCTCTCCTGGTTTTGGAACTGTAGCACTTTGGGAGCAACACATGCATGGAGATGTTACTAATTGGTAATGTGCTGTATTTGCACATAGCATGAAACCTGGCAATACTCAGTGACATCTGGAGAGCTACCAGTTTCCAGTACAGGGCTTAGTTTATCTTCATGCATCATGAAGACTATGCAGAATCTTCTAAATAACAAGAGATGTTAAGGTCACTCTGCAGAAGTTTTTGTGTTTGAAAATTAGCATAACTTGTATAGACAAACTAGGTGTTACTACTGACTCTCTTTCTGAGCTAACAGCTGGAGATTTCATGGAAATTCCACAGTGAAACCACAGATTTTCCTTCTGCACACTGCACATTATAGAGTAAATTTTCCTCTTCTCTGTTTATCAAATGAAGCCAGGGAATAAATCCATGTGAGCATATTAATTAAATTATATACATTGGTGGGCAGGTATTGCCTAGAGTCACTTTCACAAAACTGTGAAGTCATAAAATGTTGTCAGCAAAAGGATCACTGTGGAGATGTGCTGGGCACACAAATGATATGCATTACCCCCCCCCCCCCACACACACACAGAGCTTTGCAGGTTCTTTCCTTCATGAAGGCTCAGTAGCAGAAACAGAGCACTTTAACTTGCTCTTTCCAAAGTTTTTGCATGGTGAAATAATGCCTCCAGGCAATCTAGTTAGCAGGTTTCTAAACGTTAATGTGTAATGATGCCATTCTGTGGACAACATTAATAAAAAAGAGAGGTTTTTTATATCTCTTCACTGCACTGTGGCAATGCTTTTTCTTCTCTCTAGCAATTATTCAAAAGCACTAGAAAAACAAGGAGAAAAAACCTCTCTGTCTTTGCAAACAACTGAAAACTGATACACTTCTCTATGAAGGGGTTGCACAATCCACTTGCAGCTTTATAGAGGAGCCTGGGGCCTGCAGTATTGGTTCTTTAGGGTCTATTGAGTGCAAATAATAAACCAGTAAACCATCGCCATTATACAGCAACATGATGATAGGGTATAGTGATAGTATAGTACTTGGTGGAAGGACAGAAAATAGTGAACAGAATCTGGAATGACACATTCCTGTGAAAATAGTGAAATGCTGCCTAGAGAGGCAGTGGAGTTTCCATCCCTAGAGAGATTCAGAAGCCATCAGGACACAGCACTGAAAAACCTTCTCCAGCTGAATGTGCTTTGAGAAGAAGGTCAGATAGGAGACCTCTAGGGGTGCCTTCCAACCTCTGTGGTTCTGTCATAATTAATTTAAATGATCACCGAAAATAAATCAAAGTAATTAATGTTTAACTGTTACCCCAAGCTCTCAGATAGTCTGCCAAACAATAAAAGGTTGTCCTGGGGCAGGAGCCTGGATTGTGCAACCTTTCCCTGTCCCTTCCAGCACATTTTATGATTGAATTTCTAATACACCCTACCTGTATGCAAACCAACTGAGCAGTGCTGAATGTTGTCAGGATCTTTTCCATTTGCAAATACGCAGTAAAGGTGATTCTGCTCAATGAGAAAAACATAATACCATGCTTGTTGGGTTTATGAGACCAAGCAATGGATTATTCATATTGCCCAAATTATTTAATAAACAGAGTTATAGAATAGTTGAGGTTCAAAGAGACCTCTGGAGTCTCTTTCATCTATTCCATCACACTTCCTCCTCACCCTCCTACTCCAGTCCACTTATTTGTGGTTACTCACCTCTATGCCAGTTCTCCAGTAACAATCATAAATTTTACAATGATGATATCATTTAACAACCACACTAGAAAAACACTGCACATCACATGAAGTCCAATCGTTGTCAGATTCTTGTTCTGCACCCTGTAATGCCCAGCTTGCTCTACTATTGCATGACTGTGCCCAGACACATCTTACAGTGTCCCCCTTTCACAAAGCTTTACTGACAAGGCTATACATAGACTAATGTTACAGAAAGCCATGAGCTCAGGCTTTGTCTTTGCCACCAGTCTACTGAATGAGCATAAGAGGTTATTCCTTCCTTGTATCCCCAGGTATAAATTAATGAAAATTATGAATTAGAGCATATGGACATGAGATTGGATATTATATTAAAGGGTTAGGCAGTTTGGAACGATGCAACACAAAGCAGGTAGAACATTAAGAATGAACATAATGCCATATAGGTGAACACTGCAAACAAAAGGTCTTGGAATGGAGAAGTTTTGCTCTTGGGTGGATTTTTTGCCAGCATTAAGTCAGGTTCAGCTCTGATCTTCCACTGACACTGAAAGCATTAGTGGAAATGAACACTGTAGCCATTATATTATTGCACAGAGGTAAGCACAGCCACAGCCTCACCTTTGTGATTGTATGCTAGGAAAAGCTAATTGCAGCCCAGATCACACTTGCTACACATTTAGGTGTGACTTCTCATTTGCTCATCATACACAAAATGAGTTTTCACTCTGTTTTATTATTTTTCATTCTCATTGCAGAGACATTGTGCACACAAAGCTCCAGTCTCCCATTACTTAACTGGTTGATGTGAAAAGATACACAGTATCAGAACTCCAGTGCAGCTGGAGTTTACTGACTGTAAACAGCTATTTATTGACTACAAAGAAAACTTTGTCTAATTCATCACATGTTTACAAATAGTTACAAGAAATCAACTTCTCATATAGCTCTTTGAGCTCACCAATTGCTAAGGTATGTATGGCAAAAGTCAAGATTACAACTTTTAGTTTATCCCTGGGCACACTTAAAAAAGAAAAAAATCATGACTTTGGGTAAAATTCACTGACTTCTGATACTCTGTTTTGCACATGGGGCTCTGTTTTTAGAAATAAAAGTGGCCATGTTTCTCCTGAGAATTGAAGTTGATCATTGTGAACTGTTTAGGGTCTCTGGTGATCTTCCACTTGGGGGGGCCAGGGAAATTAGAAAAAAATGTGCTTTGCATACAGAAGCTGTAATATGAGCAGGCATGAAAATACAGTTTTGGTGGCTTAAGTTGAAGGAGTCTATTGATTTAAATTACAGAAGATGCTTTGGCACTGAAAGGGCCAACTCCAGCTCTGAAGTAGGTCTGCATTGCCATGGGCTTTGCTGGGAGTTGGCATTTTCTAAATAATCTTGGATTACTCATTAGCAGATGAATCACTGAGAGAGGCATCTGTCCCTGCATGCTGGCTCACTGTGTGTCTCCTGATGCTGTCAGGGCTGTAACTATTGGCACCCATTAGGTGCTCAGTGCCCCCTCGATAGCTGAGGAGAAGCATTTTAGGAAGGGAAAGTGAGAGCAGACAGGCAAGCAACCTCTGACACCACCGAGTGGTGCAGTGGGAAAGACACAGCCTTGGCAGAGTCCTAACCCAATGAATCTCTGCATCTTATAGTCCATTGGGGTCAACTCCCTCCAATACCATGCAGCCATGTAACGTAGAGCCATCCTGCTCAGTCCTTCCCAGATGAGGGCCAGGGTTTATAAACAAACACAATCAGTGTGTTGAGAAGACTCCTGAGCCAGCACAGCAAGAGGCTTGAGCAGAAACATAGATATTGTGGTGATTTGGTGGAACTTAGCTGTTTAGCCAGCAGGATGGGTCACCTCCCAGTGTTCTGTACCTTTTTGCTCTCCTGTTCTATTAATGATGACCATTTCTTTGTAGTTTTGGTCTGTGTGTGTTACCCCCTTCCTCTTCAGTGTATTTGCAGCACATCTTCTCTTCTAGGTGACTTTAAATTTGGCTAATCTTTGCTTGCCAATGGTGACTCCTAAGGCAGAGCCCTATCCCTTAAAAGAACAGCAACTATCATGAGATTGGAAGGGAAATGATGGCACAGATGGTGTCTTCTGCCTGGTTTCCACAATCTTCGTCAGGCCAGTGTTTTTAAAATGCAGATTCTGGGACAGGAACCCTTTTGTATACTATTACTGAATGCATTTGTTCAGTGTTCAATGCAATCAGCCCCTGTTCCAAGGCAACTCCCTCCCCCACCCTAGGTAGTAGGTGGTGAGCATCTAGCAGGTTTAGGCCATAAGCACTGATGCTCCCTGAAACTATTTAATTCCTGCAAGTGTTACTGTTACACTTTATGTTCAAAACGTTTAACTGTTATTAAAATATGATATATTGCAACAGCATGACAAAGCTTTGTGTTGCTAACGAGAATCCAGAAGTTCAAAGGAAGACTTGATCTGCTTTTGAGAGGCTGATTGTGTTGCAAATGTGACATGCATGAGTATGACAGAGTGTAGCTAAGGCCAGATCTCCCATCCAGTCATTCTGGCTAAGGCAGATTTCAGTGGAAAGACATTGCATGCCTTCATCACACTGAGAGTCAGGCAAGCAGCACTGCGTGGAGATGTGAGGTAAACTGAGGGACTGAAGGAAACACAAACCCAACATTTACTTTAGCAAGAGGGACCAAACCCAACGTGCTTGAAGGACATCATACTCCATAGGGAGACCAGGAGGGAATATGGTTTGGAATTCAGGTTTTACCACTTGTCCTCACCCATACCACATACCCAGACAGGGCAGTTTTATCATGAGATATCTGTTTAAAAATCAATCCTGCACATGGAAATCAACGTGAGTAATAAGCAGAGCTGGGTTTAAAATTATAGGTTTCATATCATAGTACATCCACCATGACTCAAATTTGTAGATGCATGCAGCATACTAATGCTTTTTGCTTTTAATAAAATGTGTCTAGAAAATACAAACACTTTCAATCTTTGACAGGGCTGCAAGTGTCACAAAGATATGATATTTCACACTGAATTATTAATGTGGATTGAAGAGTCATAATCTTGCTGGCTAAGACTTAGTGATACTGCCTTTAAATGGCAAACAGCTTTTTGCTATTACAAAATCAAAAATGTTTCATTTATACGCATGCAGAAGTGTAGAGAGGATTTCTGTACTGTGTAACAGATGCAACATGTCCATGTATGTGTTGTTTGTACGTATGGGGCTTACACCTTAGGTCTGTTATCACAAGATACCAAAAAACCATTCCCAGCAGTTGAGCTCTACCATGCTGGCAACTGTGTCAAAAATTTAATTGTCTCTTTCTTTGAAAGAGCTTTGCAGACTTATATACCTAAATTTGCAGTAATGTTTCTCATCCAACCTCCCATTCTTAAAGGCTTTCTGTTATCTTTTGACAGTTCAGCTTGAAAAATTCAGAATATTTTGTGCAGATTAAAAAGCAATATGAAGCAAATGTATGATGAGATACTGTTACCAGCTGAACTTCATTATTTTCAGTATATTGCTCTGAATTATTTTTATGCTCTTCACTGTGTCTGTTAGATGATATATTTGACATCTCTCTTCAAACACAGAGCTAAATTATACTTGCTGCTGTTGACCAATTTTGCTACTTTTTGTAGTGCACTGAGGTATTGTGAATACTGATTTTATGAGAAACTTTTGCTATACAAAATATTCCACATAAAAAAAAAAATTTCCAAACACAAGAGCTTTCACTTTGAAGACACCTTTACCTTTAGTTTCTAAGTGAAAATTGGCAGCCAGTAAAATTAAGATCAACTTTGTTAATTTTCCTGTTCTTAGTGAGTATTGGAAATGTGCTTCACTGTGCTTACAGATGGATTCCAACCCATAGCAGACAGTTTACTACAGCAAAAACACTCTGTCTATACAGAGAATTTGAGATAAGATCTAGGTCTTAATCTTTTTTCTTGAAAACTTCAGAAACACTTTGTAAGAAGATATTAGATCCAGCTTTGGACTAGAAGCTTTAATCTTTATTGATGGCCTTTTTAACTCAGACTTTTTTCCAAAGTGATTTCTACTAGCCTGCAATTGAAAAACTGAAAATAAACAATTTATTTTTTATTTGTCTTTGATGGAGCCTCAAGTACCTGAAATTCTTCTATACTAAATATGAAAAGGCACTGTAGCCATCATTCTTGGCTTCAGAAATGTTGCTTAGGAGTCTTACTTTATGTACGACTGTACCCTGGGCTGCTTCAAAAGAAGCATGTCCAGCAGTTCGAGGGATTTGATTGTCCCCCTCCACTTTTCTTAAGTGTAATTCCACCTACTGGGGAGCCCCCAGCACAAGAAGGACATGGAGCTGTTTGATCATGTCCAGAGGAGGGCCACAAAGATGATGAGAGGGCTCAAGTACATCTCCTGTGTAGATGGGCTGAGAGAGTTGGTGGTGTTGAGCCTGAAGAAAGCTCCAGGGAGACCTTAGAGTGGCTTTTCAGTACATGAAGGGGGCCTATAACAAAGCTGGAGAAGGACTTCTTACAAGGAAATGTAGGGTTAGGATGAAGAGTAATGGTTTTTAAGCTGACAGAGGGTAGATGTAGATCAGATATTAGGAAGAAATTATTTCCTGTGAGTGTGGTGAGACAGTGGCACATGTTGGCCAGGATAATTGCAGATGGGTTCCCTGGAAGTGTTGAGGGCCAGGTTGGGTGGGTCTTTGAGCAACCTGATCTAGTGGGAGGTGTCCCTGCCCATTGTAGGGAAGTTGGAATGAGGTGATAGTTAAGTTGAAGTGTCTATACACCAATGCAAGAAGAGTGGGGAATAAACAGGATTAACTAGAAATCTGTGTGTGGTTGCAGGCCTATGATCTTACTGCAATTACAGAGATGTGGTGGGATAGCTCATGACTGGAATGTAGTTATGGATGACTATGTACTTTATAGGAAGGATAGACTGACAAGGCATGATGCTAGAGTTGCCCTTTATGTGAGTAAGCAACTAGAGTGCATTGAGTTTAACCCAGATCTTATGGGTGAGAATTAAGGGACATGTAAACACAGAATATACCATTGTGGGTGTCTACTGGAGATCATCAAACCAAGAACTTGTCAACAAGGCCTTCTACAGGGCAGATAGAAGTAGCCTCAAGGTCATGTGCCCTATTGCTCCTGGGTGACTTCACTCACCCTGATGTTAGTTGGAAAGATCACACAGCCAAGCACAACCAGTCCAAAAGGTTCCTGCAGTGCATCAATGACAACTTTCTGCTGCAGGTGGTTGAAGAACCAATAAGGAGAGGTCCAATGCTGGACCTTGTATTAACAAACAAAGAAGGTCTGGTCACAGATGTTAAAGTTAGGGGCAGTCTTAGTTGTAGTGACCATTACATGTTAGAATTTAGCAGTGTTAGGAAAAGAAGCAGGACAATAAGTAAAACCTCTGCCCTGGATTTTAAGAGGGTGACTTTTTACTCAGAAGTGTCCCATGGGCTAGAGCTCTAAAAAGCAGGGGGGTCCAAATAAGCTGGTCAATATTCAAACATTGCCACCTCTGAGCTTAAGATAAATGTATCTGCTTGAAAAAAAAATTAAGAAATCCAGTAGAGGAGGCACGAGACCTGCAGGGATAAGCAAGGAGCTCCTGGAAAAAATCATGCAATGGAAATTTACATTATGTGGGAAAAGGGCTTGGTTAATTAGGAGAATTACAAAAATGATGCGAAAGTATGTAGATATTTGACAAGAAAGGCCAAAGCTCTTTTGGAACCTAGTCTGGCTACAGAGGTGAAAGAAAACAAGAAAAGTGTCTTCAAATACAGCAATATGAAAAATAAGAGTAGAGAAAAAGTGGTTCCACTGCTAAATGAAGCAGGAGATATCATAAGAGAAGATGCAGATATGGCAGAGTTGCTGAATGCCTTCTTTGCCTCAGCCTTTACTCCAAAGACCATCCCTCAGACCATCCCTAGAAGTAAGAGAGCATAACTGGAGGGAGGAAAACTCTCCACTGGTTAGCATGGATTGGGTTAGAGATCGTTTGGATAAACTGAAAATGCACAAATGATGAGGTGCATCCCTGTGTGCTGAGAGAGCTGGCTGGTGTTACTGAACCACTCTCCATCATTTTTGAAAAATCATGGAGAAGGGGAGGGGTGCCTGAGGACTGGAAGAAAGTCAGTGTCCCTCCAGCCTTCAAAAAGGGCAAGAAGGAAGACCCAAGCAATTACAAACCAGTCAGCCTCACCTCCATTCCTGCAAAGGTGGTGGAGCAGCTCATTCTGGAGGCCATCTCTAACCACTTGAAGGAAAAGATTATCAGCAGTAGCTGACATGGATTTCCTAAGGGGAAATCTTGCCTGACCTGATATCCTTCTGTGAAGGCATAACCAAATGGGTAGATGAAGGGAGAGCAGTGGATGTCACACACTTTGCCTTCACTAAAGCTTTTAACACTGTCTCCCATAACATCCTCATAACAGAACTCAAGAAATGTGGGACAGATGATTGGACTGTGAGGTGGATTGATAACTGGCTCAACAGCGGAGTTCAGAGGGTTGTGACTGGCAGCACAGTCAAGTTGGGGGCCTGTGGCCAGCGTTGTTCCTCAGGAACAGTTGGACTTGATGATCTCTGAGGTCCCTTCCAACCCGGCTAATTCTATGATTCTATGAATCACTACTGGGTCCATTTTTATTCAATATCTTCATCGATGACCTGGATGAGGGGATGGAGTGTACCCTCAGCAAATTCACTGATGATACAAAGCTGGGAGGGGTGGCTGATACACCAGAAGGCTGTGCTGCTATCCAACAAGGTCTGGACAGGCTGGACAGATGGGCAAAAGTCACTTCATGAAGTTCAATAAGGACAGGTGTAGAGTCCTGACCCTGGGTAGGAATAACACCAACCACCAGTACAGATTAGGGGATGTCCTACTGGAAAGCAGCTCCCTGGAAAAAGACCTTGGAGTCCTTCTGAACAGCAAATTCTCCATGGGTCAATATTGTGCCCTTGTGGCCAAGAGGGCCAATGGTATCCTAGGGTGCATCAGGAAAAGCATGCATATCTAGGGAGGTTCTCCTCCACCTCTACTTTGCCCTGATGAGACCATGCCTGGAATACTGTATCCAGTTTTGGGCTCCCCAGTTAAAGAGAGACAGCAATCTACCAGAGTGAGTCCAATGGAGACCTACAAGGATGATTAAGGGACTTGAGCATTTCTACTATGAAGAAAGACTGAAAACTGGGGCTATTTAGCCTTGAGAAAAGAAGGCTGAGAGGGGATCTTATTAATATCTATAAATATCTGATGAGGCCAATCTGTTTTGATGATGCCCAGTAACAGGACAAAGAATAATGGGTTTAAGCTAGAACATAGGAAGTAACACTGCAGCATGAGGAGAAACTTCGGTACTGTGAGGGTGATGAAGCACTGGAACAGGCTACCCTGAGAGGTTGTGGAGTCTCCTTCTCTGAAAGCTTTCAAAATCCAGCTGGATGTGTTCCTGTGTGGCCTGCCCTAGTTTATCCTGCTTTGGCAGAGGGGTTGGACTAGATGATCTCTAGAGGTCCCTTCCAACTTCTAACATTCTGTGATTCATAGGTCCCTTCCAACCCAAACTGTTCTGTTTCTATGTGTGTATGCCATCAGCAAAGTAAGCCAGATATGATGCACTGACAAGTAGCCTCTAAGGAAACCAATGGGTAAAACTGAACTGTGAGAAAGAAAGCACAGAATGTTACTAGGCATCTGTAATTCTCCACCACAGTGAAGTAAATCACACCAGAGAAGGGGGAGAAGCACCTGGACTTGACCAAGTAGTTGTAAGAAAAGAAAAGGAAGGTCCTAGGTTCCCAATATTTGGGCACTTGTCTTTCCCATGGATTTCACATTTAGCCCTTGAGCACCTCTGAAAATGCAAATCTCTATGACTCATATTTTGTAAACGTATTTAGAAGGCATGTGGGTGTTTCAAGTTTCTAAATACATGGTAAGTGGCATGTTTTCACTTAATCATGATGTGAAAATATGCCGAAGTATTTCAGACCAGTCTTTGATAGAAAAATCTCTTGGTTACCCTACTGTTTTGTGCAGAGGAGGTGTTTGAAAGCTGGTGAAGAAAAGCAGTTGTGCAAACGCCAATCTCCATTCAATTTTTTCCATCAACCATGACATTTAACCTCAGCTGGCTATATCAGCACAACGGTTCATAAAATTGCTAAAGGGAATCAGTGGTCTGACTTGCTGGTGATGCTTTAAGACAACTCATCTACTGCTGGCACAAAAGCTTGGTTCCCATGGGCATTTCAACATGAGGCAGTGCTGCATCTCAGGCTTCTGCCACATACAGGCAGTGTTGTCTCCAAATATTCCCACAGGCTCTTTCCTGTAACCCATGGGCAAACTTAAGGAAGGATCTAAAGGAATCAGCTTGTCAGGAAGCAATTTAAACTAATAGGAGCAAATCACAGACAGAAGTGGTGGAGATTAAGCTTACAGGGAACTAAATTCTATCCAGATCATCTGCTTGCCTCAAGTCTGGCTGGAAAGAAACTGCTTCCTCCAGTTGGTGCTGTGAACAAGTGCACTGGCAAGTGATAAACCCTGAAAGTTTGTGCTTATAGGGTTACGGGGCAGTGTCCAAGTCCTTGATTCAAAATGGAGACTTGAAATCATACTGCACAGGGCTGATACAAACACCAAGTTCATGGGGTCTTCCAAAGTAAGGGTTCCTCCAGTGCATATAGTCTGGTGGCAGATTGCCAGAGAAAAATATTTTATCTCAGCGATCTTCATTAAATCTGGTGAATCTGCCTCTACAGCACTGTGTGTCCTGAGCCATCTTCCCACTCTATCCTTGCTATCAAATACATTTTTTACTTTGAACTTTATCTATTCCTTGATAAGAAAGGACTGTGCCATTTTTAACAAAGAGCTGAGTCCTAAAATCAGTGAGAGTCTAGTTCTTGGACTCTGTCTAATGACTTCAGATTTTGATTCAAGTCTGTGCTTTGTAATAGTAAAGGGCTACACTGCCTAGCCAAAGAGAGGAATAATCACCTCATGTTGAGTCTTAGTAGAAAATATATATTGAAATTAAATAACTGCATATGAAACTTGTGACAATTGGCAGGTTAGGTGAGCTGCTGGCAACACTCCAAGTATTCTTACATTTCAAGCTTTAAAAGTTTTCCTTTAAATTTTTTATGCTACACTGTATAAAAAATTAAAAGAAAGAGTGCTTTCCTGCAATTAAGAAGTACTCTGTGTAATTATAGAAGGGGCCGCATTTTTTAAAATGTTGGGAGGTAGCATTCTGTAACTGGAGTTGACACTTGGCAAAGTGAACATGCACACTTGACCCTGCCAAGGTGTCTCTCATCTTGACTCCGTGCACGTGGACACATCCTTCTCCAGCATCTGACTGGCAGGCAGCAGCCCTCAGTCATCTCTGCAGCTCACTGAAATACCCGCCAGAGTGCTGAAAGCAGTCAGATGGTATTTATAGCACACAAGGAAGAATCAGGGGATTTGTGAAAAGGAAATGAAAGAGGAGCAATTTCTGGCTTCCTTCAACTTCATAGAAAATATTAATAGCATAAGGAAATAAGAGAATTTTGCATAAAAGTGAAAGGCCAGGGAGAAATATGAAGCAAACTCCCTTTTAAACAACAAAGAGAGATCTACCTGCCTACTGTCATGTAAGCACAGGGAGTTAATGTCAGACCTTGACAGGCAAGTCTGAGAAATTTGTAACGCTGATAGCACTTCAGATTTTGTGTGTGTGTGTGTCTTTACAAGGTCCTTTTAGACAGCAGCAGATGAAGAAATAGAAGGAAAGGAAAACTTTGTAAGTAAGACAAAGAGGGGAAACCAAGTCAATCTTGTAAAGGTTATGACATGAATATAATGAATATAAATGAAAACCTATTAGTCACAGCAACAAGGAGTTACTTTGGGGATTTTTCTTTGACGCACCTGAGACTATCTCAGCTTTTCCATAGCTAGCCAAAACTATGGATAGATAAATCTCTCTGCAATGGCAGTTTCATTGTGTTTGCTGTGTGGGTCTGGCAGCAGTGCTCACAACCTTGTGCTGACAATTCAAAAAGCCCACCATTACTAAGAATCAGAGATTCTTGAATTTGTAATGAGTAGTCACTGTCATTGTGGTAAAATGTCACCATACAACTTCCCATGAAATTTTTCAGCAGTCAACTCATCTAAGTCACTCTGTATGTATCATGGGAGTTCTTCAGTCAGGAAACGATGGCCAGGTACTGAGTGAAAAGATCATCTGCTTCACTTGATGAGATGCAACCAAGGCATTTTGTGTTCATTTGCACTCTAAGATGTCTATTTCTTGATAGCAGCAACTGGTGGTAGCTAATGATAAAAAAAAGCGTCGCTCCATCCCCCTGCACCTAATCAGAACTAACACCATGTAAATATTATAAATTATATGAACATACATTTTTGTTCATTAAAAATGTGTGTGAATAAATAAAATGTCATTCATCCATGTTCTGATTCTTACTGTTGTTAATAAAGACAGACAGTAGCTTGCAGCAAAACAGTCGACATCATGCCAATATTTGCAAAACCGGCATACAGTGTTTGCAAAACTCAGCATACATATCCAAAAGTTGAAGAAAAGAATGTGCAAAGTAATAGATTTTTAAATGAAATACGTATAATTAGAAGCTCGATTCTAATTAGGTCATACAATTACAACAAGTGTCTTTGACTCAAGACCTTGCCCTTGATAACAACAAACAAGCTTCCAACCATAAAGCACAAAAAAATTTACAGTAGTGACTCCTGATATTTTTAACCATTTTTTGCTAACAAAGGCAGTAACTTCCCAAAAAGCTGTGAACAGCATTGGTGCACACCATTTATTAATATATAGATCATAAAACCAAAACTAACAGCATCACTGGCCTTATATGCAGGAACTCAAGGAAGGATTCAGTGTTAATAGATTCAGACCTTCAACCATCTGCCCTGACCCCTTTTTTCTCACTCTGTGCACCTACCATGCTTTTTTCCTAAACCTAAGTCTCTCCCTTTGCAGGCCAGCAGAGGTTAGGACTATGATGAAAATGTATGAGGGCTTTCAGGATTTAAAAAAAAAAAAAAAAAAAAAAGAGTTGTGGAAGGCAAAATAATTTTTTGGCACTTTTAGCAAAATTTTAAGGAAGCTAAACAAGAAAAGTGAAAAGGGCTATTGCCTCTTTCAAAAGAATGTTCAAATGTATAACATTCAGGGGGTGTGAAGGAGGGAATCGAGATCAGGACCATGCCACTTCCCCTGAGTCAGTGGTGAAGTTGACATTCAAGAGCAGGGCAGGCTGTTTATTACAGAAGGAGTAAGCATATTTTTGTGGCTTTTAATAAGATACCAAGGGTTTAGCAGATAGATACTTTGTCCTACTTTTTCAAACTTCCATTTATCTTATGAAAGATAAAAAAAATATTAACCTTGCACAAAGAGACAAGTAAAATTATATGTGATGCAGAACCAGAACTTACATGAGGTTTTGAAATCCCCACACTGGTTTCCTTTTAAGTAAGCTCAGATAGGACAATGTGACAAAATACAAGCATGGGATCCTTACTGTTACACAAAACAGCAAGAAAATGTTTTTAAAAAAATACGTTTCAAGGGTCAGAGACAACTTCATGGTAATAATAGGTGAGGCCAGCCTCTCTTTTTCCTTCCCATGCTTTGGACTCTTTCTAGTGGGGAGAAAGAGACAGTTTCACTTATCTCAGGGATGCAGAAGGAAATCTTTTTTATGGTGTAAGAACTTGAAAAGTTCTTGAAACATGTATTTCTGCAAACACACTTGGAAAAATAAAAAACCTCCAATCCAGTCATTCCAGGTTGTTCAAACCCTGCTAGGCCTATAGTTGGAAAAAAAAAAAAAAAAAAAAAAAAAAGCGCCACTATTTCTATTTGTATTTCTTGACATCTATGAGCACCGCATAATAAAGCAATTAATGATAATAATACTTTGGCTTATATAGTGCTTCTCAACTGAAGTTGTCAAAATACTTCACAAAGCTTAGCATTCATAAAGGATTTAAAGCCTTGGAACTCCATGACATAAACCAGCCTTTCTATGACTCAAAAAGAGCAGCAGGGCAAAATTCCAAATTAGTACTTAAATATCTGTTTAAGTATTCCTGTGCCTTTCTCTGAAGCATATATTACTGATCTTTCTTAAGAACCAAACATTTTGCTCAATAAGGTAGTGATTTTTGTTCCTACTTCAGTTTTTAGACAGGACAGCCATAAGGTATAGCTAGGGTACCATTGCATGTAATGAAACTGCCTTTGAGTCCATTGAACAGAATTATTTAGGTCCACATTAGTCCACATACATGGACCTACAGTGTAAATTTTCTATTTCTCAGTCCTGTGTTTTGACTAGTAGATTACACTCGTGCTCCCGAAAGCATAGTGCCGTTCAAGACTTTCACAGCTGTGGTAAAAAATATGGTAACTGAGGCTTTGTAGCATAGAAAAACAAAGTAGTACTATGTACATACCTCAAAGATCTCTGTATTACTCTATTTTATGATAAATTTTCTTAACATAACTAGTAGGGCTGATATTTTTTGCTGTGTACTGAAACAGGTTTTATTCTCAAAGCGGAAAACCAAGAAAATTTAAAAGCTTCCTCTATACTTCATATGATACATTCTGAAATGAAAAAAATACTCGTTTTTAAAATTACTGATGTTAATCACTGCATTGCCAAAAAAGTGAAAGATTAAGGAGGTTTTTCACCTTCTGTTGAGAACTAAATCTGTTTAAACAACAAAAGAAACCTAGTTGTCACAGTATTTCTCAGAAAAACCATGCTGCATCCTAAAAAGAATAATGAAAAAGAATCACCTTTGGCTTGCACACATGCAGTAATCATCCCTGAAAATGTTCCAAATGCTGATTCAGGTGATGTCAATAGTAAAGATCAGAGATGCTGCACTTACAACAAAGTCACTGATTTAGGAAAGGTTGCAGCAGATTTGAGCATTGTGAGCAAACTCCCTTCTTAGATCCACTGTCCCTAGAGCCACAGCCAGGACTCTATTACAGCTTGAGTGAGTCTTGGCATTCATGAGTGAACAACATTAGTAGACTTGTGCTATTACACATAACTACTATAATGAATACCATAACATTAATTTAGCAAAAGTGACTCAATTGCCCATTCTTGATTTAACAGCAAAGCTATAAATGCAAAGCATATGTGTCAAAACTGTACACACTGTTGTCATAATACCAGTTGCTGCATGAGCTATTAAATTTAGGATTTTTTAATTAGCTGGAGAAGTAACTGCTGTGGTAGACTCTGTTTTCCTCTCTTTTTAATGTTTTTCTTCACTTTGATTTTAAAGCAAGATTTCAGCCACTCTTAGCTTATCTCATTCCTGATGCATAGCTCCCTGACCTGCAAGCCATTGCCTTCTTCCACGAGGTGTTCACCACGCACACAGAACCTTGCAACAGATTTGGGGCTCCTTTCATTTATGAGGATGAGGAATGGACTTCATGAGATGTCATGTAAAGCAGAAGGCTTAATTCTTACTTGGTAAAGCCTTCCTGACCTGAAGCAAAAAGCAAAAATCAAGTCTGGAAGAAAAATACCCCAAAACCTGAAATTTCAAATATTTGTTTTGTAATACACTAAACATTTATAAGAATAACATAACTGGCATTCTACATAAACATCCTTGTGTTGGGAAAAATTAGTTGGTAATACTAGAAGACACAGAGAAATTAGCTAAGTGGCCAAGGCAGTAGTGCATCCTGTAGTACATGCCCTGTAGTACATCCTCCTTGCCAGGCTGATAGCAAAACTGCAAACACTATCTGCCTGGAGAATGCTGCCTACTGCCCTCACCCACAGCCTCTCCTGTCTGAAGATCTGAGTGATGTGGTGAGAGAAAGCTCCCATTGCTTGGTGTCTGCAAGCAACACCCATGGCAAAAAAGGGCTCCTATACTGAGTCTTGTACATATAGAACCAAAAAGAAAGCTTTTACTTTTTGATAGGTTTCAGTTTCTCACACAGAGCCTGAAGATGTCATTACCAGTTCCTCTGAACTCATCTGCACTGAATTGTAGAAAATGGTCTGATATTTTTGCATTTCTGTCTGACATTAGTCAGGGTTAATTGATGATAATGGTAAGGGTAATTAGTTTTAACAGGCACTTAGTCCCATAGCCCAAGCCTCTTATGACAGTGAAAATGTAGCATGAAAAATAAAATGGCAATATCCTGTTATGTTCAAACGTAGGGAGGGATTTCATATGTGGTTGTATGGACTTGCACAAGTTTGTGTTCATCAAACTTTTAGAAAACAATGGAGTCCCATCCAGAATACAGTTCACTGCTTTTTTGTTATTGATACTGGCTGAAATGCAGCAAGGTGAGTTTTGTCAACAAATAATTCAGCATCAGGTTGGGAATTTGCACAGTTTTGTCTCGGAAGAAACGATTTCTTGAACTGTAATTTAAAATTGCATGGAACTGGGAGTTCCAAGTTTGCAGAGCTTAGCTAAATCTTGTAGTTTTGTTTTGTTTTGTTTGAAATATCTCATTCAAGGACAGATGAGATACTGAAGTCAAAAGCAGAAGTTCCAGTTCACCTGGCCAGTTTAGTGGCTTGAAAATTCAGGCAGGATCTATCACACTGAGAACTGAGATTACAACATGCAAAAATTAAAATACTCCATGTCTAACTTGATCTTCCTAAACACTCTTCCCATCTTCTCTCATCCAAAGTTTCCTCATAGTAAGCCTGGCATCCCGTGGGCTGGCATCAGGCTGTTCAGGGATTGTCTCCCTAATAATGCACTCAGGTGACAACAGCTGTACCAACCAGCCATGAGCCATGTTCCTTCTGATCAGCTGAGACTGATCTGCACAAGTTCTGCTGGGCCCCAGATTTCCACATATTACTAAAATAAGCTTTTATTTGAAACATCAGGAAAAAAATAATCACCAAAAATCAGTGTTAGCCCAGTTTTACCCGCAAGCAAAATAAAGAAAAAAAGATGGGTAAAACTACTGGTTTGTAAAATTCAGCAGAGTGTGGAGAAAACCACACATCCAGTTTGGACATTAAGAGCAGCTTTAATTGCTGAGATGGGCAGCGCAATTATCTTGTACCAAGGTTAATGCAATTTACATTTTTAAAATCAACTTGTCCCAGAGTTCCTGACAAATATTTGAGACTGAGACACAGTAAATATTTAAGAAGACAGAAGATTGTCTTCTCAGGAGGAAGAGAAGATGGCCCTTCCAAGGACTACAGTGAAACAGCTACTACTGTGATTTCTGTGGCTGGGCTGATGGAGGATGACTCGAGGATGTGATCGCAGTGTGACATGGAAAGTTTACGTCTGGATGGCATATAAGTCTGATCCTAAATTTTCCTAAAGACTTTAAGACAGATATGGAAATAGTAATGCAGGGAGCAAGCACCTGTAATCCCACTGAGTTCAATTACGTCTGAATGTGGTCAGCACTTTTGAACACTAAGCTATTTTACGTTGCTATATGTGCAACCAGACACATATTTCAGTACCTTGTTTTAGACAAGCTAACTTGACAGCACCAGCTTTAATCTTTCCATTGCCTTACCCTAAGGTGCTATTATTGCTCCTTTAAAAAGGAATGGTCTCCCTTCACTTCAGTTTTCATGGGAATAATTGGGGTTTCAGATATAAATAGTGAGACAAACCAGATAAGACATTTTTCAGTTTTGTTATCACCTATTTATGCCTAGAGCAAGCAAGCCGTATGGCCACGTTTCTCACATTTTTGTTAACAGAAGCAACATGAGTGAAAGGTGATTATAATTCCAGTTTTGGCTTGAGACTTAGAAATGAGGTAACTATCTGCTAGCAAGGTGTCCTATTTTTAACAGCTTTCAAGTTACTGATAGCTTCACATAACTTAGTTGTATCACTCACACCCAAATTATTCTATTTGCACACTTACAGGAACACACAATCATTCAATCCAAGGATTTCTAAGTGTTTTATGAATGCTGGCACTGTGAACATCACAACTACCCTGTGAGAGGAATTGGGCATTGCTACTGTACAACACATTTCCAAGTCACCAGAGAAATTTTTGGAAGGTCCGGGTCTGTACTGCTAACTGTATACATTCATCTAATTCACCGGAAAGTAACAGGTCGTAAGACCAAAAATAACTGGGTATGATCCTGTAGCCACACTGTATAGTGCAGACCAGAAGTATCCCTGGAATTAATTCCTTATCTGTCTAAAGAACACCTTTTAGGGGGTATAAAGAAAACTCCAAACAATCCTGATATAGCAACTTCCAGTTATGGGAAGCTGATAACAACCTTTGGGAAGTTGTTTTAATTCCCAGTGACCTGATGGTTAAAAACTATCAAACAGGTCAGCTCTAGCATAATAGAATATAACTGAGTATTATCTCTCTTTTCCAAAATGTAGTATTTAGGATCCTAATTTAATAGATGAAATTTCTATATTTCAATAAGTCTCCGGATGTCAAAAATATCATTTTCTAATGATAACATCCTAAACACAATTCAAACCCTGTTGAATACAGATGAGATACTATTCACATAAACTCTCTACATGGCTTAGTGTCACTTAAATGCTGTTATCAAGACCTTTAGCCGTATTGCTTGTGAAAAAACCAGACATGAACAATGAAAATCCTTAGAAAATATCATCTTTGATGCTGCCTCTGTTGTGATCTCATCTAGAATAACATTCATCTGTCAATGGACTTTAGACACTGCTTCATACCAAATCTTTTACAGAAGTTTTGCAGAGAGAAGATATTATAATACTGACTTCATTAATATTTATGATTCCAGGAAACCTGTGGCAGAAAAGGTTTCCAAATTAAGCCCAGTGTCTGCTTGAACATCATCAGGAAAATCAGCAGAAATTGTAATGTGAACCCTTGCAAGTTAAACACAGTCATGAACCTCCATGCCTGGTTTGAAGACAGTGAGCTATTTTAATATATCTACGAACATAAAGTGCAGTGACAAGCCTATAGTCCTTTGTCCTTGCTGTAAGAATGAAATCCTTTATTTTTAGTAATTATTTCTGGGTTTGAATCTGGGGAAGTACATTCCTGCAGCTCCCAGTCAGTGTTTTTCTGAGCCTTCAGGACCTGGAGGCTTTCATTTTTATCACAAGTTCCTAACAGCACCTGGCAGCATGCATCTGCAGTGACAAGCACCAGCAGAACAGAGCTCCAGAGCTCCAGCAGCTCAGTTCTTTGGATCTCCATTCTTGAGGGACAGCTTTACATTGAAATAGATCATTTAATACTAAACAGAAGAGATTTAGTTCAGGTATGCAAATGTCCTTAACAGGAGTTCTCAATGCGTTTTTACTAAAAGCCTGCTCTTCAAAAGTTTTACTGCCGGAGCCGAGTATTTCTGCATTCTCCTTTGAATGGTTTGTGTGGGTAAAGAAGGATGCTAAGGTGGAATGGGTGGGAACAAGCAGAGTAGCAATACTGATAAGAGATCAGGTTCCCTGATTTTGATGACACAAGCACTCACCAGGAAGGGAAGCATGTAAAGAAATTGAAAACACTCTTTCATCGGTGAGCTGATTAAACAGATTCCATGAAAGTAGTTAATTTAGATATATGCAGTGTAGAAGTATTATAAAATGCTGACAAAAAGTTATCACAGTATCATGATGCAGCTGGGATGATTTGTTTTTAACCACACACAAAAGTCAAGTGCACATTTAGTCACAATAAGAAATTTTCACTACGGATTGCTTTGTTTAAATTTCTCATCCTGATTTGGGAAGAAATTTAATTTAAAGAAATCCTGGCATTTCCTACAGAATGGACATTCTGTTCTTCGAGTTGTTGTGTGTATTATATCTCCATAAATGTGTTGCAGACTTGTTTGGTTTGCAAATAATCTCTCCTTGCTCCTTTCACTATTCTATTCTTTGTAATCCTGCCAGGGTCTTTTTCAAGAATACTCATTAGTTATAAATGGTTTTTGCTAGATCTTGTCCCCAGGTATTCCTGCACAGCCTCAAGGTCCCTGATTGTGCTTTCCATGACTGTTATCCTCTCCTTTGCCTTTGATATGTTCTGTGAATGGTTCTCAACAAACACTTCTGTTGATAAAGTACAAGTAAAAGAAATCAAAGCATCCCTCACCAGTGGTATCTCTGCAGGGCAAACCGGAATAAAGCACAGTAAAAGTGTATTTGTGTCACTCAAATTAGCAGATGGGAGTCTGAAAGTGCACTGCAAGAGATATGGTGAAAAAAGGCACCACTTTAATGTAGGTTCATTTCAGAAAAGCACTATACTTTAGGATAAATATCTCTATCCCACTAGAAGTGGTTTTTGAAATCTAAATTGCTATCTTTAGACTCATAAAAGTTACTCTTACACTAATAGATTGCAATTTTTTATGGACAGGTAGAAGTACAGAAAAAAAAAAACCCAGAAACATGAACACAAACACAGAACTCTGAACAGTGCTTGCATTGATACTAAATACTAATGCATGATAATGCAATAATTTCTGGAGTTTCTAGGAAGCTTTTTTGAAAAGCACAGTTAATATGAGGAAAAATTTAGGGCCATTAGCTTTGAGACTTCTGTGTGCAACTGTCAAAGAATGCTGTTAAGTGTGACATCATCATCCTACTTGATATAAAAATCAAAACTCTCTCACAACATTAGATTAAAGAGGGAGAGATAGCCCAGTTCAGCATTCTGCCAGAAGTGGAACAGAGGGTAATCTGATTTTCTTATCTCTGAAAAATCTCTTCTTCTTTCTAGCTATCCTGGCCTGTTGTTGTTTAAAATCAGTAAGAAATGCTTCATTTCATTGCCAGCCTCATCACAGCAGTCCTGAAAAACATCTGGACAAGTGTCTTGAAACAACTACATTGAAGAAGGTTAACTAGAGTAATTTTAATCAATACTCTTTCAGTTATAATCTATCCTAAGACAGGATTAAATAACTGGGAAATTAGTGGAACTGAATGACATTCACCTACACTCAAAAGTACTCTAGTTAGCCTTCAGTTTTGAATAATGCATTATTTATTACATCTGACACCACTGATACCACTTTTGCTCCAGAGAAAGAAAATATACAGGTAATGTTTTAACTAACTGATATCTACTCTATCTCACTATGGTGAATTGGATGCACCACAGCCAAAATCACACAAGAATCAATCAGTAGTTTTATGCTAAGCTGATGGTTAAGGAGCAGAGTATGCCACAGGTACATGGTAGGGCCCATTTTGTTCAGTACCTTCCTCTGTAGATTTGATAGGAACAGAGATCACTGTCAGGAGATCTAAAAAGAGTTTAAGTCCAGAAGAACCTTGAGGACTGATCCAAGAAGAGCCTCAGGAAGCTCAGCAAATAGCACTACGTATTGCACTGGGGATGAGGTGATGCCATGTGTCAGCACTGCTGAAGACAAATATCTGAGCAGCTCTGCTAAAAGGAACCTGGGGGATGCTGTGGACATTGGGTCAAACATGAGCCATGCCTGTACTGTCATTGAAAGTACAGGAAACTGGTTCTGGGCTCTGTGAGGTGAAGATTTGCTCACAATGCCATTGAGACTGCAACAGGAATATTGTATTCTCTTTTGGACATAATCTGATGAAGAGAAGTCTAAGGGATAATTTGATAATAACTGTATTAAAGAGATAATAGCCTTAAAATAGTTAAATGACAATGGAACCAACCTTTTCACAGTAATGGCAGATGGTATAAAACAAGGGGAAATGGCCAAAACCTGCAGTTTCGGAGGCTCATACTGCACAAGGGGAAAAATTTCTTCACTAGGAGAGTAGCACAGCACTGGAATAAGTTATTTTTGAAGATGGTGGAAATTTTTGGAGGGTTTTCTTACTTGGCTACAGAAAATCACTACTAAAATCTCCTACAATGTTGGAGACACATACTTCAAGTGGTTGAAGTAGACAACCTCCAGAGATCCTTAACAATCAACACCTCCACAATTGTCATCCATCAGCTGCTGATGGTCTGTCTGGAGCTCTCATCAAGGACAGAGCTGACTTAGCCCAGTTCTCCCTTTTATCCAGCTGAAAAAACTGTCAAGACAACTCTGCTTTCACCTCTCAGACTGATCTACTTTTTCTAACACTAACACTAATCTACTTTGGAAGCATTTGAGCTAACACTAACACAGTGACTCAAAGCAATACCTGAAAAACTCCTAGCTAGCAAAACAACAATATATCTCTTGTCACCACCCTAATTATTATGATAGTGATGATAAAGATTTAGTGAATTCATGCTGATTTTAACAGGACTGTTCATCATATATCTATGGTAATAGGGAGGCCTTAGTATAGATGCCCTCTATTTCCACCTCCAGCGAGAGTACATCATGCTTTTTTTACATAAATACCATTGAAATGTCATAAAGACTGCTTTAGAAACACTCATGTTAGATTAGAATTTGACAGCATTCTCAGTTTTGCACAGCTTTAATTTTCACAACCCCTGAGGAATTCTTATTGTTCTTGCAAAAGATTCTGAGTATAAACTGTTTCTTTAAAAGTTTCCATTTTCAAATGTGCTTTTTGGACACTTCCCTAGGTAACAAATTCCCATACTAGGAAAGTAAAAGGGATTAATACACACTAAGGAGACATTTTCAATTCAAAATATAAAATAATTTATACTTTTGAAATTTTCCTTTATTTATCATAGGGCTGACATCAAAAGAAAGGAGTTAACATAACACAGATGTTTCAGTTGATCCATCCTGAAGGACTCTTGCTGGATGGAAATTTTAGACATTGACTTTGGTTACCAATATGGGTAAGATATCTTTCAATTTGAGTTATCCTCATGTGAGGAAACCATATCCTGCTTCATTCCATTTAAAAATTTCAAGCTAATGCTATATATGTCATCATAAGGAAGGCAACTAAATTTATACATCGTAATACATAATTTCATATTATTGGGAAATATAATGGCTCTACCATGATTATTTTCATGTGTTATTTTTCTGTAGTAGTTTCTATTCCCTAGATTCTTCTCATATATGTGAGAAGTGGCAATAGACAGTTCAAGCATTGCCAATACTCCTTTTTCTTCCTGTTTTGATAGCTGACCTCACTGCTTTGAGGTTAAAGGGAGACTGACACCCTTAGGCCACATCAGCCATGCATTTGGTGCAAAGCTGCCTGTGACTTGCCTCCTGCAAGGTTCTACCATGTTTTTCCCCAAACCGGAAGGAAAAAACACATCCAGTCAGTCACTGTGCTTAAGTTGAGAAATGCCTCTCTAATTAGCTAACTTAAAGTTAAAATAAGAACAGGTTAACCTTAGTTTTAGGAGGAATCTGTGGGATTTCTTTTGTGAAATTAAAGATAATTTTACTGAAAAAATTTTAGATGTGAAACCAGACATCAGCTCAGCTGGTACAGCTCATCAACTCCTGAATATCCAAGCACTTACTGTGTTCTGTTTTGTCCTACTCTTCTTGACAAAATGATACGGTTGAAAAAACCCATGCTTTTCTGTGAAAGGTATGCTGAAAAGGAAAAGTGGAACTTCCAAGTGTGCCAATACAGTTAATTTGCCCTTGGGGTTTTTTGAGATTGTTTTTTAGGGTCAACTTACTCACATGAAAGTAGAATCAGATTGCCTCATAAAAACATCTAAATAACAGCTCACCTTGTTTTAAGGGGATAAAACAAAGGGATACATACACGAAGTGTTCCTATGCCCTCCAGAACACCTCTCAGTCCACTACAACAGGTATCAAGTGGAGCCACAGTGTCTGCTGATTCTCAGTGTCTGCTCTGGGTGAGGAACTTCACAGCCCAGCAGGGAGTTTATGCTGTTGCCATGCAGAAGCAGAGGGGAACACTTGATCCAGTGTTATTTGAGTTCTGCAGCTACCTTCTGCTAAGCCTGGCATGTGGATGATAAAGTTATTTTAATCTGGTGTTTATTCCTTTGTTTCTTGTTTTATTTTTAGCTATATAAAACAAAATTGTTTGAAGTAATAAAGGCCAGCTGCTACAGTATTACTTACCAGTTAGGAGAGTATTTCAAATGCCTGTTGTATTCCTTTTTCTGCCATTACAATACATTGTGGAGCCCGAGTTGCTGCAGAACCATCCTATAATTATGGTCATTTGATCAATATTATAGATTTTTTTTAAAAAGTAGCTTTTCTTCTGTTCCTTATCTTGTAATCAGAGCAATGTTCAATTTGTATATACAGACATGCTCTTGGCATCTGTGAGTTTTTTCTTCTTCCTTTCAATAATGCAGCTCAGCTCATTATAGGATCACTCCACTTTCATTCAAGGTGGGAAAGTGCCTACCTCATTAGAGAAAACAAACAAACAAACAAAAACCCCAACAAGAAACAAATGAACAGACTCATCAGAATAAGCAGTTTATCAAAGCCCAGATGGGAACAGCACAAAACAGCTTTCAGCACCTGTAAATGTGGGGGCAAACTCCTTTATGAGTCCAGACTTCAGGCACCTAGCCTGCATACCTGCCCCTAGCAATATGCATTCCACTTCTGTGAGGAACAGGTTTGTATCTCCTTCACATGGTCATAACACACTCCACAGAAAGCCATGACCCTTCTTTCCTGTCACCCACAGGTCCCCAGCTCAAGCTGCTCCCGCAGTAACAGCCTTGTATCAGCCAGTGTTGTCCAGTTCCTGAGACTGCTTCGCCAAGCTGTATCTGCAGGTTTCTTTTGCTAAACATCAAAGAAGTCTTTTCCTGATCAGAGGAATAATCACTGTAATAAGAAAGGGAAGGCAAAAGCTTCCATCTCCACTTGAGTAGGAAACGAAGTAATTCAGTGGGCCAAGAAGATACCTGTTTTCCAGGATGAAAATCTCAAGCACCTAAAGGTGTAAGATATACTCTTGAGTTTTTTCTGTGACTAGTGTTACTCCCCTATGGAGTGGCACATACATATGTATACAGCTGCAAAAGAGAGGAGGAGTTTATATCCTGGCTTTTCTTTTACCACAGACAACAGTAAAGCCCTCTGCCTGACCACCTCTTCTTTGAAACTTGTAGATACTAAATCTTCAAGACAGTTGTTCTCTAAAAAGTTTGGCTGACATAGCCTGATAATTTCTGTGGATAGAGACATGTAGTCTCTTGAGGCAGATGAGGAGTTAGCTGGCAAAAGGAAAAGGCTCTGCTGTTGCTGGAATTTATTATCACCCTTCCCTTGAAGACCTGGTGCCAAGCAGATGAAACAGCATTGCAGCTTGAGCAGCTTGCTTGTGCTGGCTGAAAGTAATCCACAGCTATCCAAAACTGCCTCTGGTGGTAACTCCACCTTGCTTTCTCCCTTCCCTGCCTCCAATTCAATGCAGTGCACTGCTGTGGTATCTCATGTCTGAATGCCCTTTAGGCAAGTGATCTCAGGGTACACTTCTTAAACAGTCTGCCTATCAACTCTGAGGCAGTAAACAAACTGTTTCATAAGATATGCAAACTCCTTGGTCAAAATTACATTTGTGTCCCCCAAGGTGGAGGACAAAAGAAAAGTTCAAACTTCTGCTAGCAGCTTGCCCTCCCTTCTTTGTAGCTTCTCTAGGGATTCCTCTCCTCTTGATTGGTATCTCTAGAACTGTACAGATTTTCTCCTCCTTCACTGCTTTCATCATTGATTATAACAAGACTTGGGCAAGAAAGAAAAACCTGGGTAACAACTGGATCATGAAGTACTGGGGTAGATTCTCAATGGGGATAAGCAGACAGCTCTGTGTGATCTGTGAAAGATTAATCTGTAGCCTTCAGAAATGAGAAAATTTCTCAAATGAAGAGAAAATAAAAGTCCATGACCAGTGGATTGAGCCTCTCTTCTTTCTGCCCAACTACATGACAGGTTGCTTTAGTCTCCACAGGAAATTCACCCTTTAAGTTATACATTCTGAAAGGTTATTTGAGATTCTACCATAATAATACAAATTCTATTGCTGAAATGTACACAGTGCATTGAAGTTATGAAAGTCAGGAAAGGGAGATGAAGTCCAAGAGGAAGCAGCATGGATGAAGGTCAGGAGTCGTGTACCTTTGGTTCTGCCAAGAGTTATTTTGCCCAGCCCAGCTGCAGATCAAGGGAAATCTGTTTATGTGAAAACTACTGAAGCAACTTTTTTTGTCATTTATTTAAATACTCCTGATGTCATACAGATGCTTGTTGTATACACAACATTTTCTATGGTGCTGCTTATTTCTTTATCATAATTATCACCCTTGTGTTCATAAACACAGAATGGTACCATATAGAAGGATTTAAACGCTGATGGAAACATAGTTGGATCTCAAGATTATACAGCAAAGTTCCCATATACATGGATTACACTTTCTCATTGAATGGAAATTAACTATTTTCAAAACTCTCAAACAAATAGGGACACACTACTGTAGCTTAAAATTATAAAGTAATGGGATAAATCTGAGATATTGCCCCTAACTAAAGGTTAGTTACAGGGGCTTTTCACATAAATGGGATATAGGCAACTGGATGGATAAAATATTTAGAGGTGGAAATAAAAAGAAAGCTGTATAGAAGAGACAGATTTAATTTAGAAACAGGGATAAGTATGATAAATATGGATATAAGCAGATGGAACAGACTGAAACATCTCTCTAGGGAAAGGTTAATATTGTTAAGATGAATATCCTAATCTGCTGTATAATTTTAGCTCCTAGGCAGTGTATGTATCATATGGTTTCCAGTAAGGGGGTGCTGTTGGTTTACTCTCAAAGTTAAGTTTCTTAAAAGAGTTTACAGGATCTAGCATTACCAAATGTGTGTTCCATCTCCAAAAATGAATAGGAAATGCTTAATCTATATCAAAACAATTCTTCATAATGTTTGCTATCCAGAGAGTACAGCAGCATGACAGGAAAAAAGCTATCAGTAAAATAACTAGGAAGCTAAGTAAAAGAAAAACAAGTGGCTTTTTTTTCTTATTCTCACTGGGCGGGCATCCAGCCATTAAAAGAATAGTTAGCAAATACAAAAAATAACCAATAGCACTGGTGCAAGGCAGTGCTAGGATTAGCTGATTTTTTTTTTTTTTATTAGTTGTTTTGATGAGTAAGTTTTAGTAACATAGGTAAGAACTTCTCTATAAGAACTTCTTCTACATCCTTGTAGGCTTTCAACAAGGTGCTGTAGGAGTCCTAACTGAGAAGTGAGGAGCAGTACAGCTCCTGACTGAAAGCTGTGGAACAGAAGGTCTGCAGAAAAGCTTAATCAAGAGGTCTGCTCCTGACAACAGTCTTTGTGTTTTAAAGACACCAAAATCTTCTCCCACCCCATCCCACTCGGTCTTTCTCCACTGGGGCTTTTAACAAGTTCTTCATATACATTCTGTCTGTATTCTGTCTATATGTCTTAGTGTTTTGTGATGGAATAGGCAAGAAATTAATTCCTTTGAGTCAAGAATCCTAAAAAGTGTTTGGTGGAAACTTGGCTGCCAATATACCTGACGTTGCCATTGTGCCTTTACTCAAATGAGGGTTTTTGCATCCTGCTCCAAAATTCCACATATCTTGGCTTTTTCTAATTTGGTTACTGTGACCAGGGCTTCTGTAGCAAAGCTACTCTGAAGGTAAAGGTGAGCCTAGAGGTGAATTTGGTGTTAAATGCTTTCCTGACTGAGGAAGGCAAACAGCAGAAGAACGATGTAAATTCAAAGGTGTGTCTGAAAAAGTGAAAACACACAGAAGACACCGATTTTTATCTTTAATGCTAGAACCCATGAATTAATACAGATGTATTTGTGAGGAATCATTCCTGATTTAAACATGTTCATAATCTTAAAAGAGATTCCAAACTATGTACAGAAACTGGGGGCCCAGTTCACCTCTCTAATCCTTTATTGTGACATCTGTATCAGTCTAATTGACAGCAAGGTGGGCACAATGAGCAGACACCCTAATTAAGCTCCTGAATACTTGACTTTGCTGTCCCTTCTCATTTGTGGTTTTCTTAGAGAATAAACAGATTAATGAAGTCTGAGGTCATTCCACCCCACAAACTCTGCAGGAGTTCAAATGAGGAGATGCTGTTTTGGTCTGACTACATTTGAGTTTCAGTTTTGCTTTGCTCATAATACATAACTTTCTTAATGGGCAAATAAAGGCTTTTCCTCTACTTCTAATGCTGTCCCTGTCCTCCCTGACCTACTAAGATTTTATTGATCAAAGAAATAACCTGTTGTCACTGATCTCCTTGTATTTTAAACTAGTTATGGACTATAATCTGGTTTTATATAACAGTACTTATTACCTGTTTGATAATGCAGTTCTTTCCACCTTTACAGTAACTCCAGAGCTGAATGAACCAGACAGCAAATATTTTCATGGCCATTCAAATGTGTTACTGCTTCTGGGGAGAAATCTGTGTCATAACCACCTACCAAAAGATCATACTTCATTACTTATGTGTACAATGAACTAAAGAAGACTATATAAACATGCACCTATAATAGGGAACTTCTGAATACTCAGAGTAAATGCACACATGCCTACAGAGATAGCCCAAATCACCTTCTGCTGACAATAAAATTGCGTCTAAAGCTGTCAGCAATATGTCAGTCAAAATCAGCTGCTGCACAGTGAGAAGTGCACGAAGTCTATATTACTGAAATCACCACAGGCTAAAATGCTGTTTACTTCTCTATCCTGTCCTTTGCTGCAGTGGCTAAACATCTTTCTCTTGCCCTCCAGGGTGGAAAAAGAGTTTGCCAGCTGTCCTGTCAGTCAGAGCTTTACGAGAGCATCACTGTCATGCCTTAGATTTCAGTGAGAATGAATCTGCTGAGTGCATGTTTGTGCCCAAGGTAAAGCAGATTTCATATTCACAAAGCCACTGTCCAGAGGCATTCAGATCTTTCTGATGCTCTTAATTTCCGGCTGAAGAAAAGCAGGCATTTCATTGCAGGCCAAGGCAAACACAAGGTGTATCTAATCTCAAATATCACTGGGATATATAAGATAAAGTTAATTACCTGGCCACCTGCATTCAATACATAAATCACAAGATAGCTTGGTTGACTTGTGATTTGTAATCTTTAATAAAAACATTTCTTCAAATTTGTGTAACTGAGAAATGTGCATGCCTTTGAAAGAAAAAAAAATCATGCTTGGGTTTAGTTACTCTTATTTATACTAATACATGCAGATTTAAACAGTTTATGCGGAATTCAAAGAGAAATTGCATTAAGTTCTCCAGATGCTGGAAATAACTTACTTTGCCTGTCCTGGAGCATTACTGTTTGTTTATCATTTCAAAGTTCACGAGGTAATTGCCTCATTATCTGATCATCTAATTTCACAGAGAGATGTCGATTCCTAGCTGCTGAGGTCATGGCCCATCAAAAATGATGCTGTCTCTAATTTTATATCTCATCTTTGGTAGATCTTAATTTGCTTATCTCAGTTCTCATATATTGAATAAATTGCTGAATTCTATTAAAATCTCCACCAGCTGCCCAAGATTTAAGACTGAACTACTGAATTGAGACTTACTGAATTAATAAGACATTATTGCCAATATGAACCAGTAAAACAATAATTAAAATATACAAGATTAATATGCCTCTTAGTTTTGTGTATACCATTTGAATTCAATCTGAACGTGGCTCTGTACACACATACATAAAACATCTTATCACCTTAGCTAGCATGACATTTTTTTCTGTAGTTATTATTTTCCTTTATATGGTTACAATGACCACAGCTGCAAGAGCTCTGAGAAATATTGTTAATATTAAAAAATAAATAATCATATTGGGTGGATATTATAAAAACACTGTAGCAATTTTCTTGGGTGGATAGTGTAATATTTTACAAGCTGTATTTTCCTATATAATTAAAATTAAACCCTCTGAAGTGTTATTCTGTTGTACATACTGAGGATCATTTTCCCCAAAGAATTATACTTAATACTGTATTTACCTTCCTACTTTAATCTCCAACCGTGTCCACATTCCCTACACAAGGAGAATGCAGATATTCTGTGATGGTCACTCTTTGAATCAGGGTTCCCATTCTGGCACTGCTGCCACGTTTCTGTTGCTGAAGAAGTTACAAAGGAGCAAACAACAAAAAAATATTTATAAAATTCCTCCTGACCCATCATTGCTTGGTCTGGCAGGCAAGTCACTGGAAAATTTGACCTCTTCACACCCCTCTTCATCCTGTTGCATCTTTGTTGAGTGAGCCTGTTGACCCCTAAGGAGATCCCATTTGAATAGATAGCTCCCCAAAACTATTCTTACTCTGCTGTCGTATCACAGCGTGAAGTGCTGTGCTTTTCTACTTCATATCTTTCCACAAACCTCTTGCTTCTGATAGCAGTTGCATCTCTACCACCATTAGTATCCCAGCAGTAACAAAGGACATCATCATAAGTGAGAGGCAGTGGTAGTTGCTGTGTCTTATTCCCTACTCACAAATCTCTAAATTTGGAAACAAGTGTTTTGCAGCTAGATTTGTGGTCCCAGTGCCTATTGACTAGCTCCTCAGCTTTGCCACTTTGTCACAGCAAAACTGAACTAAAGCACACATCTGTCATTTCCTTTCTGAAGAGCAGCTTCCCAAGGTGGCATGCAGCTTTATCATTTCCAACTAGAGCACAAAGGTAGTCTCTAAATGAAAGATGTAATAGAGAAAACAGATCTTCTAAATATGCTCAGAAAGGCTGATTTTTCACCAGAGGAAAGATTTAACTTCTCATTACCATTTTTCTTACATAGCAGAAATACACTCAAAGTCAAAGAATTTTGTAGCATTCAACATCAAAGGGGAAAAAAAAAAGAAGGAAAAAAAAAAGCAAATGAAAAAAGAGACAAAATATGCTTACCAATACGTCTCACAGTGCAGTTAACTGTGTGTGCATGAAAGTCAAGAAATAATTAAGCACAGGATTGAAAGATCAGGTTTTCATAAGCTGTTTTAGATATCCTTGGTGCTTCATCATCAGCTTGGTACTGTGCAGCAGAAAGGAAAGGCATCAGAATCAATGCACCCCGAGGTCACTAGCCTCTCATGCCTTGCTGGAGGCAGAACTTTGATTACTTTTGTTCCTCCAGGTGGTTTGGCTGTTTGTTCAAAGTCTGGCACTATATCACTTTCTGTCTGTGACTTTACTTCTGTATCTCTCTAGCAATAGCCCCAGAAGTACCCCATTATGACGCTTTCCATTCAGGGTTTTCTGCAGTTTGGCCTGTCTCAGGAAAGTGAGGAGATCTTGCTACATGCTGTTTTGGGGGGCTGGGAGGGAAGGGAGAAAAGTATACTGGTGTTGTAAAGTGCTATTGACATCGCATGTTGGTACTCTGGGAAAGGAACACAAATCCTGTCACCGTGACTAAAGAGTAGGAAGGAACACAAGAAAGCAACCAGCAGCCCCTCTGCAAAGGGTAGAAACTGATATAGAAAGGGTCATGGGAAGTTACTGGAAGCATCTTTTACAACCACATCAACGAGGCATTGAGACTGCATGGTCAACTTGTTGTGGTTTTAGATTGAATACGCTTTTGTAGTGATCTGTATATAAAGCCTTAACCTTAAACTTATATAAAATGTAACAACCATATTCCCCCCTTTATCTTGCTTCCATAGTTTGGGCCAGATAGAACATGAAGATAAATCATTTTAAGTGTCATGCTGTGGGTCTTCTTCAGCTACATAACATGGCTCATAATTAAAGCAAATAAAAACAAAATTCCACTTGGCATCTCTTCTTCACCTTAATAACAAGAAAAAGAGGCTCTCAGCATCATAGAAGTCCCATTCATTTTGCTTAAAACTACACCATGCAGGGCAATGTGTTCAAATATAAAGGTGGTTTGATTTTAGATATATCTTTCATGAACACCATCTTCCATGGCATCTAACGAGAAACTCATTCCATAACAGTAATTAATTAAAACTAGGTGAATGTATATTGATTGGGAAGCAATTTATTTTTTTGTTTCAAACTATTTATGAGCAATTTCATTTCTATGAACATATTCCTTAGTGGAAGGTATTTGCCAGCTACTTTGAATGTACAATTTTTGATGCCAGCAAACTGTTCCATATTATCTGCTTGCTCTTTATATGTTGTAATTAGTCCTAAGTTACTAGAAAGTATTTGTGCTTCCTGATTAAGTATACAAAACTTTTTAAAGAAAAGACAACAAAGCAATAAATAGCAAATACTGAATTACTGAATAACAAACACTGCATTTCTGGTAAGAACCATTTGATGAAAAATAACTTACACCAAGGAATCATGAATCATCCAGAATTCATGAGACCCTTCAGGAGTATCTGGCAGTTGGAACAAGCAAAAAATAACACAGCTAAAGAACAGCCACAGAATGAAGCAAGCCTACTTATTTAGAATTGTATTGATGAACCTACATTTCCTTCATCCAATATTTACTGTCCCATAAGGCTCTTTCTCCCCACTGCTGTAAAAAGTTTTGAAATACCTTCTTCCCTCTCACTCTGTCCTCAGACAGTTACAAACACAATTGTTAAGCCTAGCACAACCTAATTATTCAGAATGTGCTTTTATGTTACATACATACAGGTCTTCCCAGCAATGTGTGATTTCTTTACTGAGGTGATGAGTTAGCAACCTGCTAGTTACACTTTAAGTAGTCTGCTATTTATATCAAGGGTCCTGGCTAGCAGGCTGATGAAAACACTTCTGATTGTATCAGGAACTTAGTATCACAGAATCATCCAGGTTGGAAAGGACCTCTGAGATCACCAAAGATCACCAAGTCCAACCCTTAATCCACTGCCACTGTGGTTACCAGACCATGGCACTGAGTGCCACATCCAGTCTCTTCTTAAAAACTTCAGGGATGGAGAATCCACCACCTCCCTGGGCAGCCCATTCCAATGTCTGATCACCCTCTCTGTGAAGAATTTTTTCCTAATATCCAACCTAAACCTCCCCTGGCACAACTTGAGACCATGCCCTCTTGTCTTGCTGACAGCTGCCTGGGAGAAGAGCCCAACCCCCCCTGGCTCCAGCCTCCTTTCAGGGAGTTGTAGAGAGCGATGAGGTCTCCCCTGAGCCTCCTCTTCTCCAGGCTGAACACCCCCAGCTCCCTCAGCCTCTCCTCACAGGACTTGTGCTGGAGTCCCTTCACCAGCCTGGTTGCCCTCCTTTGGACCTGCTCTAGGACCTCAATCTCCTTCCTGAACTGAGGGGCCCAGAACTGGACACAGGACTCGAGCTGTGGCCTCACCGGGGCTGAGTACGGGGGCACGATCACCTCCCTGGACCTGCTGGCCACGCTGTTCCTGATCCAGGCCAGGATGCCATTGGCCTTCTTGGCCACCTGGGCACACTGCTGGCAACTTGAAGCAGCAGGCATGCAACCCCAGAGCCTGTTGTCTCCTCTTTACCTCACCTTTACCTTCTGTTTCACAGCACTTGGTTGTCCTTTCACTCTGACAGTTTAATAGGTTTTGAAAAGAGACAGAAGCTGGGTGTCTTTATAGGGATTTTTGTTTGCTCTTTCTCCAAATTTTACCTTCTTTTGAAAACATGACAGGTATTTCTGCCCTGAAATTTTGTTTTGGAAATCAGTGATCACAAGAATAATGTAAAACCATAAGAAAGTCCATACCGAGTTAGATAAAAGGTCTAGGTAGCCTTACATCTGTCTCCAGTAATATACTAATTGCTCATGCTCAAGGAAGAATTAAGGGAGGAACATACCAGGAATTCTTTCCAAACCTTGGGTGCTACATGCTTTAAAGTTTTCTGAAGTGGAGATGGTGCCTTTAGTTCCTAATAACTATAGTGCTTCTTCCAGTGATGTGCCCAGTTCCTTTTGAAACTTTGAGAACTTTGGGGTCCATGGCACCCTATTGCCAGGCATTCCACATGGGCTGTGCCAGGAGGCAATTCTCTGTTTGGTTTGTAACTGGTCTGTCCTAGTTTTATTTGGTGCCCTGTAGTCCTTGTATACACAAACCTTTTCTTCCTGTAAAAATAAATATTAGCTGACTTTTATATAACAATATCAGATCACAAAGCATGTTGTCAATAAGATCACTGTCATCTCTGCAGTATGAAAGGCAAACACACAGTACAAGAATAGGCTGGGTGGAGACGATAGCAGGGCTACAGCAGAGATCCTGACCACTGCTCTAACATCAAGACTGCACCCATCATATTTCCACATTAGTTGTGCTTACAGCCAAATACAGTTTTTCTAACATCACCTCTCCCCTCAAAGCATAAGAATCATCCCAAACCTCATTAAAACAACACTCACTTATATGACTGGGGGGAGGCCAGGCTGTCTCAAGTCATCTCAGGATGACTCTGGATACTTTTCCCACTGGAAAGCACTGCAGATGCACAGTGTGCTCATTGCAGAGGAGACAGAGCAGAGATACCTGAGCCCACTTGCATGTATACATGTCAAACCCTCTGGACAGCAAAGGTGATGAAGACCAGATCATACACTGCTATTACAGGTTAAAGCATCAGCAATGAAGTAGTCCAGATCCCTAAAAGACTTCCTTTGGGCTGTTTGACTGAGTAAAGCTAACCTGTGCACAGGGCTCATCCATCAGAACCTGAATACATGTGAAATCTTTAGGGCTGGGCCAGCATATCTTTCTGTGTTCAAAGACTGCCAGACATGTCCTTTAATAACATGAAGTAGCAACTCAGGTTATTCAGCCACAGACTGGACTGGAAAATTTCCAAGGGGTAATTTTTTAGAAATCCCCAAAGGGTGGATAGTTGAAATTAAGTATCTCACAAAAACATAGACCTGGCTGCAGCATATTCGGGATGCTATCAGTGACCAAAAAAAAAAAAACAAAAACCCTTCTACAGAAGAGTCAGTAATGTTAGGATTAGGCCACAAGAAAGACCTACGTAGTTGCCCCAGTTCTGAACTGGGGAGGACATTTGAACCAGCATTACTTTACTAGTCAGCATATTGCCTGTTCTGTGAACAGAAGGTCTGTTGCTGGCAATTGCTTTTCATGAGATGCTCAGATTTGGCTCAAAGGGCAGCAAGTGGGCCAAGACTGAATAAGAAAATCAGGTAGCATTTGGCACATGCATAAAGTCATCCAGGCTTAAATACTTTCCTTATTTTGGGGAAAAAACCCCAGTACTCTTCTGTGATTTTAACCAGTTAATTGTTAGCCATCAAAAGCAGATATTCCTAATAGTTATGAGTATTAATGTTTCATTATAAAGAAAACAGTTCCCACTATGTGCACAGTGTGTAATTGTTGTGGTTTGATTCCAGCTGGCAACTGAGCCCTACACAGACACTTGCTCACTCCCCTCACAGTGGGATGGAGGAAATAATCAGAGGGGTAAAAGTGAGGAAACTCATGAGTTGAGATAAAGACAGTTTAATAGGTAAAGCAAAGGCTGCACACAGACGAGCAAACCAAGAAATTTATTCACTACTTCCCATGAACAGGGAGGAGCTCAGCCATCCCCAGGGCAGCCATGCTCCATCACAAAGAGTGGTGACTTGGGAAAACAAACACCAGCACACCAAATATCCCCCCCTTCCCTCCTTCTTCCCCTAGCTTTATATGCTGAGCATGACATCACATGGTATGAAATATCCCTTTGGTCAGCTGGGGTCAACTCTCCCAGCTGTGTCCCCATCCAGCTTCTTGTGCACCCTCAGCCTCCTCACCGGTGGGGCAGAGTGAGAAGCAGGAAAGGCCTTGCCTCTGTTTGATAACCACCCAGCAATAACAAAACTATGCCTCTATTATCAATACTGTTTCCAGCACACTGTTGCACTGTATCCCGCACACAGCCCCATACCAGCTACTGTAAAGAAAATTAACTCTATTGCATACTAATATTGCCGAAAAAGTGTCAAGGGTTGGAGATCCTACCGAGCATCATTTAATCCCTTTGATGAAGCATCTCCTATTTATTTTCTCCATGATCCTGCTGCTGGAAATGTTGTTTCTCTGATTAGGCCTTTTTACATGTTAGCCATTTTCTGCAGATCCAAAGAAGAAAGTGTTTTTGGAAATCTATAATTAAAGTTATTTACTTTAACTTAGATGTTGATACTACTTATGATGTAGTGCCTGCCATAATTCTAAGGTAGTCTCTGAAGAGATAAATATGGAGGAAATGAGTATTTTATCCAGAACTTGCCACGGAAAATTAAAAATGCATAAAAATCAATCTTTGTAGATTAAACTATATGAACAGTGCAGCATCTTAATTCTATAGAGTTGTAAAGAATTTGTGTTTTTTGTAGATTGCACTTTACTGTATTAACTACTATCATATAAACAACATCATTAGTATTCCAAAAGATTGTCTTAATAAAACAAGTATATAATATTGTGTTGCTTTGTCTGTTCTCATAAGTCACATTAATTTTAATCTGATATGCGAGTGCAACTATTTCTGCCACATTACTATACCTGGACCAGATTCTGCTTCTGTCTTGCCCTTGAAAACTGCAAATCTCAAAGAAAGGATTTTGCACTTGGGTAGTTATTACTTTGGTCAGAAGGAAAGAATAACTAAATTTTTTACTACTTTCTCAGAAGCTAAAAGGCACTTTAGTGCCCAGGCAAGTGCTTCAGGTGGAACCAGACAAATCAATTGAATAAATTCAGCATCTGTTCTCAGCCAGTTCACATCAGTGAGGTCTATCGCACTAACTGCAAGACAGAAAATCCTGCTCTATGTCTACACAGAACTAATTGGTTTGCAGCAAGTTTCATGCATTTTTCATTTTAAAAAATCTCAGAAGTCTCATAAATTTAGGTTTACTGTGTTCAAAAAGGTACAGACCTCCCAATTTGTACTCTAATTATGTTTTGTTATTGTATCATCAGCTTATTCTCGTTATAAGTGCTTTTGTATCACTCAAAACGGATGCTAATATTCCCTGACATACAGCCTGACATATATTAAGAATGCAGAAAATGAAATGACAGAACTAATTAAAAAACCATCTGTTCAGTTAATTTAGAGGTGTGCCAAACAGTTCAAATGAGACTTGGTCAGCAGCAAATCACATCCACCTGTACCATTTGCTTAGCAGTTACTGTCCTGAGTAATGTTATTTCCTGAGAAACACTCCTACTATTCAGAGACTGCACTCGGAGTGTCAAGAGCATGAAAAGCACAGCTATTACTCTTGAACAGAAATACTACACATAAAAATGTAGTATGAGCCTACTAAATGAAAAAAAGACATATGACAAAATGCTGTACGTCATGTTGACTCACTCCATTAATTGTAATGACTGTTCCTCCAAGACACAGAACAATCACATCAGTATTACCTATAGAGATATTGCAGCTCCCTATCCAGGAAAAATCTCCCCCTTAGTGTCAATGGGCTGTGCTTTTCTCTCCTGTAAGCCCATCAAAGCTAATAGAGTTGTACCAAGAATACATTTGGTCCCATCTGATTATGGGACACTGAACATGTTATCTTGTAGCCTGGCTCCTGTGTTATTGCTTTACATGCAAAACATATAATAATTCAAACAGCACTCAACTGGCAAGCTAGGTATTTTTTTTTCTTTTAAAAAGAAAGGAAAATAAGCATGTCTCAGTCTGTTAAGCAGCAATCTGTCATGTGGGAGACCTATATCATCACAGATTAGGTATATTTCCTCTGTACCAAAGAAATTTTTCCTGGAATAAGAAAAGCATCTGTATGTAAAATAAGCCACTCAGCATATTCTTCCTCCTCACTCTGCAGTCAGCCTTCCTCCACCATGTACCACTTGGACCTGTACTCCAGACTAGTCAAGTATCTTTAAGATTTCAATAGTAAAGGAGATAATGTTGTGAGCCTGAATAATTTATGGTGTTTTTCTGAAGATTTTTGGGGCAGAGCTGACCCCAGCCTGTTCTTACACATCCACACCAAGAACCAGCTCTGAAAGACAATTTTAGAGTTAAGTTCTTCACCTTAAGCACTGAAATTCAGAGAGGAGTTATTTAAACATGAGGAAACAGGGACAGCACTGAGTTTTTGGTCTCAGTCTCCAGTGTAGGAAGACTTCCCTAGTCCTATGCTATGCTAATGATCTTGAGCCAAAATAGCCTTAGAATGATTGTTTTGGCCAATGGGATGAATCCAGGCTCTCAGCATCTGACCCAGTAAGTATTTTCCCCAAAATGGGAAAGCTTTAATAGGAGAGAACAAATCCCTGGGAACTTGTTGGGACACTCTAGCCAGATGGCTGGGCTGTAAATTAAGGTTGGTTCAGATTCAGTTCCCAAATGGAAATTAAAGGGCAGGGCAGTAGCTTGCTTTTCTGCCTTGTGGATGAACACTCTGCCTGGGAGGCCCTTTTCCTCCTCACTGGACTTTCTGCTCCCACTCACACCTCACAGGTGACACCCTCATAGCACTGCCTGGTTTGGGGATTTCAGTACAAATTTAACTGCTGAGCTATTAGCAGCCAGCACGACTGGTTATATTCAGCAAGAAGTGTGGAGAAATATTGCCACTTCAGGGTCTAGGTTAACTTCATTCTTTGGAGCTGGAACTAGTGGCAGCTACCAGCCTATTCTACTCTAAAGCCTTGTTGGGACACAGGAAGGTTAGGGAAAATATATTTTAGAAAGTAAATTAGGTGTAAGGGCAAGGTAAAAACTCCATTTGTAGAAGAAAGAATGGAGTTCAGTCAAGATTTATGTGGTGACCATTATTAAAATGATGAGCACTGTTAAGAAGTGTTCAGTTATGTTCTCTCTGGTAACATTTTCAAAAACAATTTCTCCCCTTGTCGCAGTTTTAGCCAATAACCATGTGACAGATGCTCTCTGTCATCCCCAGGGGATGAGAAAAAAGGGAATAAGGGAAAGATATTTTACGGTTGGAAGAAAAAACTAGGATATAACGTAATTGTTTTCAGATAACGTCATCGATAACTTTTGTAATCTAAAAATCCTGTGTCTGAAAATACCTATTATAAAGTTGTGAAGCTGAAGGGCTGTGCTCATAATAGTCCCAGATGCACCAGAATCATTGAATTTTTTATGTTGGAAAAGACCTTTCGGATCCTCAAGTCCACTCATCAACCTAGCATACTGCCAAGTCCAGCACTAAACCATGCCCCTAACCAGCACATCTGCATGTCTTTTAAATACCTCCAGGGATGGTAGAGGTATCTTACAGACTCCTTGAGCTCACACCATTATGCAGGGAGATGTTGGCTGATGGAACTGGGCTGTTTCTCTCATATCAAAGCAACATCCATACTCGCTGCTAGGAAGAAACTCTGGGCAGTGAGCCAGTACTCCAGGAGAAAGTTACCACAGATTTAGGTTTGTCTTTGGGCATTCTCTACCAATATTGCCTGCAATCAGAGTTAGGTCAAGGCTTTCCACACCCATTGCCTCATCTGATCTCAGATGCCTTTCGCGGTGGTTTTCAGGTTTGTATGCCAAGACCATTCAATTCTGTCATCTGAAAACCACTTAGAGAAGCCCCAAGACTGAGGAACTTGGAGCCATCACTATTTGAGCCAACACAATATTGGTAGACTTATAGAATGCTTGTAAACCCATGAAAAGGCATATTTGTGCCAGCTGAGTGAAGAATTGAGCTTTGGGTTCTTTTAGAATATTAATCTCTGAAAATAGGTTCAACATTGTTTTAAATATCCAGGAAAAGTTTTTCTTCTAAATTCCTGGAAAGTACCTTGTATTTTTGAAGCACAGATGTACAGTATGAACATCTTTATACTCTGTATGTCGTTGACATTGCTTCACATTTCTACACTCTGCAATGGACTGAAATCCAAGTCCTTCATTTTGTTCCTTAATATATTTATAATTCACATTCTAAACATATATTGATGATACTTTTATTAAATGTTAGATCCAATTTAACATTTACTCTCTGAAACATATTTATAGCAGCAAATGGTGGTTTTTTGCTCATTTATGCAACATTTGGCCTAATGAGCTAAAACTTACTGATTCATTTTATTTTACTGAATGAAGACATTCATATGCAATGAGAGTCACCTTGTTAAAAGAGTAAGCCTGGTAACCAAGATTCATTGAGCCAAGAAATAAAGGCTGTGTGCATCACAGTGTAATTTAGCATTCGATCAATGGATATATGATCAAAGCAAGTTACTTATCACAAAGGCAAAAATGAGTGGTGAGGCAGGAAAAAACAGTGCTGCATATTTTAACATACCTTCTTATGTTTCATTTCTAGCACCTACCTCCCTGAATGTAGCACACAGTGTATATAAAATTATAACCACAAAGCTATCATTTCCTGTTTTAAAATTCTCTTGAATTCTACTGTTCATTTGTTAAAGTGCAAATGAAAAATTTATAAGGACAGAGATGCATAAAAAAAATTACTGAAGGACCAGAGCAAATGTCCTTCAGTGAATCAACTTCATCAGTTTACACTATCAGAAAGAAGAATGTGACATGGCTTCACAACACAATCTTATCTCCTTTGCAGGGACAGAAAAAAGTTAAGAAGGTATTTCTTAATCAAATAAGAAAGGGCCAGTACCTCAAAGCTGATATTCAAAACATCTGAATTTGAACTGAGATGTTCCTTGAAAATTTATTAATGACTAGAGTACATTTCAAGGAGAGGTGACCTGACTTTTACTTGTTATCACTGTCAAGCAGAATATTGTTGCTCAAAGGGATGCCTGGAAGCACTCCAAAGTCCCCACCACCCTCGTGAGAGCATGCAGGCCACCTCCACACCACATGCTGCTGCCCTAGAAATACACCTTAACATCCTGCTGCTGAAGTGCAGACTCACGTACAACAGTTTCTGAGCACAGGCAGAGCAAACTCCAGCCTGCTGCTCAACAAAGCAACATATCTTTCATCAAACACAAGTTATTCAGCTCACTACAGCAAAAGGAAACTAGGCAAAATAGAATCATAGAATCATAGAATCTGTTGGGTTGGAAAGGACCTCAGAGATCATCAAGTCCAACCCTTGACCACTACCGCTGTGGTTCCCAGACCATGGCACTGAGTGCCACATCCAGTCTCTTTTTAAATATCTCCAGGGACGGAGAATCCACTACTTCCCTGGGCAGCCCATTCCAATGTCTGATCACCCTCTCTGTAAAGAAATTCTTTCTAATATCCAACCTAAACTTCTCCTGGCACAACTTAAGTCCATGCCCTCTTGTAGAGCACTCAGATATTCAGAGGTCAAGAAGCAGGGCTTCTCATCAGCCTCAGTACACAGCCAATACCTGCCATGAGATAGATCCTTCACAGGAGCATACCCTATGGCACAGCAAAATATTTACTTCCATACTGGAGTATTGTCCAAGTGTTCTGACTTGTCATATACTATATCATAGAATCATAGTACTGGCTGGGTTGGAAGGGACCTCAGAGATCATCAGGTCCAACCCTTGATCCACTACCGCTGCGGTTACCAGCCCATGGCACTGAGTGCCACATCCAGTCTCTTTTTAAATATCTCCAGGGATGGAGAATCCACTACTTCCCTGGGCAGCCCATTCCAATATCTTAGCAGCAGAAGAGTTACACAGATTTCGTAGCCTGCAGAGCAACTGAGTAGCTTGACAAAGTCATAGATTTTGCTCATAATCAAAGAGGTTACAAGAAAGCATCAGAATCCCAGTGTAGAGAAGTCAACTCTAGAACTTCAGTGTCCTGCTTATAATATAGAAGCAAACATTAAATGTTCAGAGATGAGGAGCAAGTCAATTGCTTGGGACATGTCTGCTGAGGCTTTCCCTCTGGGTGAATTTCTGCCCAATTCCTTTTGATCCATAGGCTGTCTGTGTGGAAGCTGGTATATTTCCAGGGAAAACCTGAGTCCAAAGGTAGATTTTATTTTATTTAAAAGATGATGGAAAATTAAGATATTGAGAACACTGGACAAAACATATTCAAACATTCTGGATCGACAGGAAGCTGAACAGGAGCCAGCAGTGTGCCCAGGTGGCCAAGAAGGCCAATGGCATCCTGGCCTGGATCAGGAACAGCGTGGCCAGCAGGTCCAGGGAGGTGATCGTGCCCCCGTACTCAGCGCTAGTTAGGCCACACCTCGAGTCCTGTGTCCAGTTCTGGGCCCCTCAGTTTAAGAAGGATGTCGAGGTCCTGGAGCAGGTCCAAAGGAGGGCAACCAGGCTGGTGAAGAGACTCCAGCACAGGCCCTATGAAGAGAGACTGAGAGAGCTGGGGGTGTTCAGCCTGGAGAAGAGGAGGCTCAGGGGAGACCTCATTGCTCTCTACAACTCCCTGAAAGGAGGCTGGAGCCAGGGGGGGGTTGGACTCTTTTCCCAGACAACTTTCAATAAGACAAGAGGACACAGTCTTAAGTTGTGTCAGGGGAGATTTAGGTTGGATATTAGAAAGAATTTCTTTATGGAGAGGGTGATCAGGCAATGGAATGGTCTGCCCGGTGAGGTGGTGGATTCTCCGTCCCTGGAGACATTTAAAAAAAGACTGGATGTGGCACTCAGTGCCATGGTCTAGCAATTCCTCTGGTGGGTCAAGGGTTGGACTTGATGATCTCTGAGGTCCCTTCCAACCCAGCTAATTCTATGATTCTATGATAAAGGGGGTGGAAGTTTGCTGTGGTTACTGACTTGGAGAGATAAAATGTAGACTGGTTAAAGTCTAAATAGAGGGCTTTTTAAATCCACTACAATGTGAAAGAATTTTATCTTCTATGCTATGAAGACCCTCAACTCTGTTTCTGATGCGATTCTCTTCTTTGCAGAAGCCTTGAATAAATCTCCCTACCCATAGCCAGGTACAAAGTTTCCACTATCCCATAACATTTGGGTTGACAAAATGTAAGGAGAGGACACAAAGCAGATCTTGTTTCCAGCTGAGAAAATTCTTAAATTTTGGAAAGACATTTGAAACAAAAATGTTTATGCTTGATAGCTAAGCTAGGCTCCTAGGCAATTCCCTATCATTTCAGCATTGGTCCTAAATCCAAATTAATACTACTAATTTTCCTAAGTAGCACGTTATAAAGCTTGAAGAGTTTTGTGGGTTGGAGCCTCAGTTGGTGTTTGCTTAAAGTATTCTGGGATCCTCAGTAAACTGACACCAGGGAAGTGTACTATATTTCTCTTTTTTCTCATTTTGGTAATATTTAAGCTTGCATTCATTTTACACTACTTAAAAATATTTATATCCCTGATGCTCTTATTGTTAAATAATCGGCCTAACTGAATATTTCTTAGACAGATAACTGATCATTTTACATTACTGTGTTTAGATCAGAGAAATTAACAACCTAAAATTGCAGTCCAAAGTGATATATACTTTGTAATTCCTAACCATATTCAAGCATGTTACACAGACTGATTTGATCATCCTCCTGTTTCATTGCTCTAAAAATATGTATTTAATTGTTGTCTTATTGCAAGTTTTCAATGAGTAGTAACTCTTCAACCAGAGATTCCCAACTGTAAGACCAATGATCTTCTGCTTACTCTCAGAGTGTCTCATGGACAATAAAGTCATCTAATCATCCAAATTTTAATTTTAAATTTTTTTTTCTTCTGTTTTGTGTGATTCCATGTTACCACAGCCCACTGGCTCTGTTAGGGCTTTTGTTCCTAAAAAAGGAATGTGCTATATAGGGTGACTGTCCCTGTTCTGAAGCATCAACCTTGTGCTTGCTGTTCCTTGTGCTCCTTTCCTTATTTTCCCCTTATTTATAATAATACAGCAAAGAACTAAACAGAAATGTCTATCTATAAAAAGGGTGCCCATGTAGAATTCTTGAGGCATTCTTCAGATACCTCTTCCACCCTATTTCCTTCCTGATAGTTATGATGTACTGATTAAAGTGTGATTTTTTTATTTTTTTTTTTGCTTTGGAGATGAATATGTTTTCCCACTTTAGTAATTACAACAATATATGAGGCAGAAATCCTTGCAAGAGGTAGCACAGCATGCAAGTGCAGATGAGTAATAATTAGGCTCACATGTTTTAGAAATTAAGATTTTTATTAGAGGGTTGTTATTTGAAAATTTTAGTGCTGTGTGTAAATGCAGTTTATATAAGAGGTATTTGTGTTGTTGTGGCTTTTGTTTTGTTTTGTCTTGTTGTGGCATGACAGTGCAGCAGCATGACAGAACAGCATTTGTGTTATCAAAGTTTACATCTCCAGGGATTTGCTAGAAGTGAGGCCCCAGAAAGATGACCAACCAGATGAGCAAACCCATCTTTTCCAGCAGGGAACAGGAAAGCATTTATCCTTAGCTTCACACATCTAACCTTAAAAAAAAACACCAAAAACCATTGTTGACCCCCGTTGAAGTAATGCATAGCCTCTATTGCTACATCCCAGTATGAATTATGAAGCTTTTCAGCATGGAAGAAGATTGATTACTCCACCCAGGACCGCTGGAGACTCTTGGTTTTGCTGTGCCAATCCAAAATGCCCTTCTGGCTATGAGCTGCCAATTGTCTGAATAAATGAACATCTGTTTGCTGTTAGATATTCCTTAGTTCTGAACAGTATGAACAGTATCCTCACGGCACCCATTTCAGGCACAGTCTTCTGTAGGTCCAGCTCAAGCCTTACTGTTTAATTAATCCCCTAATTCTGCACACAGGTCTGTACCCACAGGGAAACATATAAGTGCCCATAAAGAATGCAATGTCCACCAACAATTACTAGAGTCTCAAGGGACTCCATTATTAATCATTCCTTATAGCCAAGCCTAACATGTACCATTAAAGAACTGGCTCCCTGGCAATTTTTCAACTAAAAGACCTTGAGAAACATAGATGATTTTAAAAATGCTGTAAAAAACCTCCATATCTGAGCAACCAAGATAGCAGTTGCGATTACGTAAAGTTCACAAGTTATCAGTGAAGAGCATGGACATATTCAGTCTACAGCCATGGACAGAACTCATTCAAGCCTTGCATGCCAAAATAAACCAGTCTTAAATTAAGGAGGTGAGGCATTGGCACTGGTGTAATAGTGGAAACCTAGAGTTCAGAGTGCTGTTTGCAGACCACAGTGAAGCTTGGGTTTTAGCATGTAATATTACAAGCATCCACTCTAGTTTGAAACTATATATATGTACACAGCACCTTTCACAGAAGCATGAGGTACAGCAAGTGGCAAGATATTAAAAAGTGCAGCTTGAACAGTGCTTTATTGACACTATGAGCATTTCAAAGTATTTAGAGCTTTAAGTGTAAAAAAACCTATCAGCAAAAATGATAGATAGGTGCTTCACCTGTTGTGTTTAAGTCCAAGCTAAAGCCCTCTGAAATTCTGGTGATGACAGCTTGGGACTTGGGTTCAGCTTTAATATCTCAGTGACCAGAGACCTGCAGGCACAGCTAAGAGGAGCCAAATGCCTGGTAACACTGGGCAGCAGGCAAGGGCAAACCCCCACGCTTGAACTCAGAACTGGTGATGATGCCCACAGCTTTGAATACTCTTCTGTTGTAAAATCAGGTGAATCATTTCACCTGATAAAATCAGGTGAATCAGTATTTCTCAAATGTATTTCTTCCTAATAAGATCTCCAGAAAAAGCATGACACTGATAAGTGAGCTGACATACAAGAGCTTTCTAGACACTGCTTCTTCCAAAGGAGAGGTTTAATGCTGCTGAGAACACAGGGCTTCTCCATATGTTTGCAGTAGGCTAACTATTGATTTTAACTGCTTAAAGTTTAACAGAGCTCTAGTAAATTTCATATTGATCTAAAACTTAATCATTATTTGGTTTATGTATTCTGTTAAAACCTATAGTGGCCAGGTGTCCCAGTCAATACCTATATACTGATTTCAATTAACACAGTTCAGGGTGAAAGAAATATCTATTGAATGGATTGCTGGGTATTTATTTTGCTAGTCCATGCCTTGACTGCTTATGCAAGTGACCAAATCAATCTTTAAAACAATGTAACACAGATGCAAACATATAATTAAAATTCAAAAGGAGTCTTTCAGTATTAACAGCTTAAGGTTGCACTAAACATAGAAAGCAATGCAAACACCAATAATCTGTTTTAGTTCATTCCCAGTTTAATTTTCTCAAAAGATTAGGGTGTACACATTTGTTTGCACTGCATTGTGGGTCCTTCCTAAAGAGAGTTCTAAGCTTACCAAGAAGAATTAGAAAATGGTGTTATACATTGTAGCAGCTCTGCTAATGACAGGCAAGAAAAAACATTGTCTCAGTGTATAAAATATCCGCATGGCACAAGGGAAAGAAATCTTAATTTTAAAAGATGTAGTTCAGAAGTTGTTTGCTTTTTGCTGTTTTTTATGGAAATTATTCTCCTTTGTTACAAAGATGGGAAAATACATCCTTTTCTCTCATTCAGGACCACAGTAGTACTGTCAAAAAATCTCTCTTATAGTTTATTTCAGCCAGTGAAAGTGTGGCCTGCCAGTTTCACATCAAGCTTATCACAGCTGGTACAAATAATTCCTGTCCATCACAGCTGCAATAAACCTTAGTCATCCCCTGAAATCTAGAGGAAATGCTTTAATCATTTTACTGACTTGTGCTGGGGTTCTGGCACTGCAGAACTATTAAAAGGAAAAGTTCTACAACTAGGTCAGATGTATTGTTGGCATAATAAATCAGTTTGTTTAAAACCTCCTTTGCAGTTTTAGAAAGTGCTAACGGCATGTACTGCAGTACCTAAAAAGCAACCCCTTCCTGCTTTCCATTTCCTTTTGCCAGATCATACATGTTTTGAGTTTCATGATGCAAATCCCTGTAGGCTGCTTCATAATTGGATAACACATCATTTATTCAGAAGACTGACTTGAAAAATGATAGTGGACAAAATCTAAGAGAATTCTAGCCTAGATTTTTAAAATAGCTACTTACCAGAAGACTATTGTATTCACAGGTATGGGGGCGATACATTTAATTTACTTTATGCCTTCTGTGTTTGCCACCATGATTTATCTTTTCAAGTTTTGGAAATGGCAGTTTTAACCACACAAGTAAGACCAATCCTATTTTGTACCTACAATGTAAAATTACAAGTGGAAGAGGTGCCAACTTGTTTTATAAGCCTGAAGGCAAACATTACCCCAGTTAAAACACAGAAAGGGTACATGGAAAAAATTACATGGAAAAATATAATATTTCCAGGAAAAGAAATAAACTATCATGGAAACTATAGTTTATATAGTAAGTAAAGGAGAGAAAGAAATGCAAAAGTGAAATTCCACAGGTTGGACAGCAAATCCTGTAAAACAGTGATTTAGCAAAGATCCTGTTTCCCCACCTTTCATATTTTAAGTAATAAGTTACTACTGTTTTGATTGCAAATACATCAGACACATTCCAGTAGATCAATTTTGCCTAACTTCCATAGTAAGAACATGAACAAAATGAGATCTAACTCCACTATAAAAAGGTTTCTCAGTTCTCTAAAGGTATGATTAGGCATTAGATTTATCTTTTTTGTTATGTTTTATGTACATTTAACAATATCAGTTCTGCAGTTGGCTTTCTTATCTGTTGTGTTACATTCTTTTATGTTCATTTAACCTAGAGAAAGATGAAGCAAACTAAGGAATTTAAGTTACATTCCCCCAAGTTTTCTGTAGGGAGAAGTTTATCATACTACACAGATCAGAAAGCCAAAAAGTCAAACTAACAGAACAACCATTGTCATTCAAAGCTCATAGTCTATCAGGTCTTTTATTGACTTTCATCTTGAAATAAAAAATAACTCAATTCTTGTGTTACCTTCTGAGGAGTTCAGAATGGGCACAGGTATGTGTAGCTTGGAAACCACCCCTCACAACATCCTAAAAGTCTGGAAATTGCTTACCTGAAAAGCGTTACATCTTTCCATGGCAGATCCAGGATGCAATAAGACACCAGTGGATAAACTCCTGTTAACACAAGACACAAGTTATTAACACAGCTCAACCTACTGGTTTCATAATGGTTCTTTTAGTTTGATTTTCACAGTCTTATGAATAAAACATTTATTTTTCCAATTGTATTAAGAGAAATTTTAAATTAGTATCCCTAAATAAGCAAATTAGCAAGATAGAAATAAAAGAACCAAGGAAATACTTCTGGTTAGCAGGGGAAAACAAAGCTCAAGTGAACTGAATAATATGGAAAAAGGGACCAACTTCTTAATTTGGTATTATTCCACTATGAAAGCAGCTGGCTATAGCTGAATTTAGAAAACCCAAATTGGAGATGAATGTGAAGCATGTGAACCGGTTGATGTGGTAAGAGATTTGAATGTTATGACCGCAGCAGACTGATTGTATCTTTCTCAAAGACTGTCATGGTTTAACACTTGGCCAGCAATTAAATGAATGACAGCTGCTCTCTATTAATCCCACTCCTCTTCCTGATAGGGAACGGGGGGAGAATAAGGGAGAGAGACCCATGGGTTGGAAACTAAACTACACAGCTTTAATGAAACAGTATTACTGATAAAAAGGAAGTAATATTAAATATCAATGAAACCAATATCACATTTCTTCCCCCTTCACCCCAATAATTCTCATGCCATCACTGAGGCTGCAGGGCAGCCCTGGAAAAGTCCCAGGCTGGGTTTCTGGAGTCAGAAGCAATTGGGAGCTGGAGGCAGGAACATATGGATTCAGGAGAACACAGATTAGGATCACAGACATATGAATGGAAAGAATCCTCCCAAGATGCTGGATAAAGAAGCACTTGCCCCTTGTGATCCCTCAAATTTATACCAAGTATGATGCATACAAGATGGAATACTCTGTTTGGTCAGTTTGGTCACCTATGTGCTCTGCTCCTGCCTAAAGTAGGGTTGCAGAAGTGACCCTTTCTCTTTCTGGAGCACAAGATGTTTTTTCAGAATTCATCAGTGGCCTTGGTTCTGCAGACCATTCTCTAGCTGTAACTATAAACACTGAGAGTTATCAGTCCTAGAAGCAGAGATTGACTGAGAAACTTGCTGTTAATTTCAGCAAGTGCAGATACTTAGAAGAAACTTGTCTGGAACAAAAATTATCAGAAAGAAAATTGGTTCTATCCAAGCCAGGATAAGAAAAACCTTCCAAAGTTCATGACAGGCAGGGTTTTCTTTACAGTTTGGATTTTTTTCTAGGAAAATGATAAAAAAAACCAAAACAAAAAAAAATGACCAAAACCTCCTCATACCATACCTATCAAGTTACTGGAGAAAATGTGGAACAGGCCAGAGAAATTTCTGAGGCAAAAGTTTCCAGAGAAATTTTTATGAAGTATTTCTTCCACAAATGTCTGGTTCTACACATAAATCTTCTTAAGTAAAGACAAATACAAGGTTAAAATAAGTATGTATGAGATAAAGGATGTTTAACTGATGATTTTAAGACATCCTGAGACTCTTAACTCCCAGACTTCTAGCACAAGAAAACCAACTCTCAGTAGTAGAAAAGAGCATGTGAAGACTCATTGACAAGCTTTTGCAAATTGAATTAACAGGCTTTCTCTTTTCATCCACTCCTATGGCTGGATATCATGTGAATATGCATCAACAGATGAGCATTTCTTGATTTTTTGTTTTGTTTTGTTTTTGTTTTTGTTTTTGTTTTAAATTAAATGTGACATTAAATTTATGTCCCACCTTTTTCCTGTTCTGATTCTATTATAAGAAAATATCACATACTTTTTTACTGATGTGGCCAATTCCAGGAATCAAAACTGTTTGCCCAGAACCAAGACAAGATCAGGTATATTTTCTCTTGCAGCGTAAGTTTTAAAGTGTTTTAAAGACAGCCAAATGGGAGGTCAAGGATATAAATTAGATGATCTTTGGCCAGTTTCAGAAAAAAGTGACTCAATCTATCATAGAACGATTCTCCCGATTATTTATTGGGTTGCTTGTGTCCTAACAAAACCATCAGTGAGCTTCTAATTGCATTAGGTTCAGAAAAAAGGAAGTTCCAAGTTGGCTCAAGTGAGAGCAAGATGAAATCTGCTCTGCATTTAGCAACCATGAACCACAAAAAAAAATCCATGCTTATGTCTGTCTCCCCAGAGAGCAGATAAAATACTTTAGCCACCATTAATGCCAATTACCTTGCTGCTTACAGCAAATGCAGCTGATGTGTTTGTTACCTATGGTAGCTTCCCTCCAGAACATAGAAAGCCTCCTTCCAGTATTACTGACAACTGTTTAAGTCCCACTGCCTAGCACCCTCCAGTACCCCCTCAAATAAACCAAGTGAAGATTTAGGGACTTTTTTCAGTATGAAAAACCTACAAGAGAAAAAAAACAAGCATAAATATTTCCTGCAAGTTCCTGACATGCCAAGAGTAGCTCTTGGGACTGTGAGCAGCTCATATTATGCCACCCAAATAAACTGAGTCATCCTCTCTCTAGACACTGTTACCTAATTCAGCCTGCACGATTTGACCTTGGAGTTCATAAAAGTACACTGGGAAAGAGATGGTCTCAGAGAGCTCATAAACCTAATAGAAAATTTCTGAGTTTTGAAGAGAAAATGCCTTTTTCTCTACAGAGAAGAAATAGATTGCTTTGTGGGAGTCTTCTGTTTGCACGCAGTTGCTGTCACACTGACTTTACACTTTACTTACGGATGTACATTTGCAGGTGTGCAGCATATGTTTCTCTAGTGAACAGCATTATGTCCCAAAAACACTGCCCCTGCCTGCAGCACTGAATTCTGACATGGAAGGAGGTAAGGGATGTTTTAACACTGAAAGTGTGGGCAGAATGCTGGCGTGTTGACAGGGCTGTGCACATGATATACAGCATCATAGGTAAGATTGAAAGCAGCCATTTGCCATCTAAAAATGCTTCCTTCAGCATGAAAGATTTACCCCTTAATTTGATTTATAAAATTATTAATGCTCTGCATAACCACTAGAAGCTTGTTTTAAAATATCTCTGCAGGTGAAATACACAACCATCTGACCAGGCAATCCTACATTCAGTCTTACTCATCCCAAACCCCAACATCACCTGCCTTACCCCTGCTCCTCCTACCTTCAGTCAAAAGGTCCACAGGGTTTAGTTTACAGGGAGCCTGTAACAGGCATTGACATTTTGGAAATCTTTTCTGCCCTTACAGAATTTATGTTCTGTTCTGCTATAGCTGGTTGTAACTACATAGCCCTGAAACACCAGGGTGTTTTCTGTCTTGAAATTTCAAACTTAAGAGTAAAATAAAAAGCTAGACAGAGAGCTTGTTTTCCATAATGCCATGAAAGGCTGTCAGGACAGTGTTCTATACCATTTGGTATGCACATAGCATTTTACTTTAACTCAGCATAGGTCAAGACTTCTGTGTTTTCAGGAAGATAAATGCAGAAATGCACTTCAGGGCTAGGAAGACTTTGTACTACCTAGCTAACTGTCCACAGTCAGTTTACATGAGAGCACATCCCAACTGGCTTGAATTAGCTTCTGGGTAATCAAAATTTCAGTGAATGGAGGTAACATTATAAGGCATATCTGGAGTCTCAAGGATAGCTAAAGCATATCTATTAAACAGTTTCTCTTTTCTGTGCTCCATAAAAGGTTCCAAACTTTGAGGTTATTACACCAAATATCAGCATCCAGTGTGACTTTTGTAGCTATATACTGCGTATCTATGAGAGCACATTTCTCTCTATTCCTCTTTTAGAAGTTGTATCTGAACCTCAAAAGTATAAAAATAATATACAGCATGAGTGACTTAAGCAGAATCAGAAAACTTAAAGTCATGTGTAAGAACTGTAGGTCCATTGAAGCAAGATAATAATGCACAAGGGAAAAAAATAACTGGGATGAGAATTATTACTTTCTAAATGAGGTGAGAATCCCATCAGTAAACAAAACATTATCCAGATGTGTAGCTGCTGTAGTAAGGAAAACCAGAGTAGCACTTTTATCCAAGCAATGCAACTGTTAAAACTTAATGCCCACAGAACTGTGAGAGTAGAAAACACCACCAGCATGTATAAGGTTCTCTCAGGCATCTACATTTTATTAACGCTCAGAGGATGGTCAGATGTGATCTATCAAGTAGGCTGTCTGTAGTTAAATGCCATTATGCAACTTCAGGTATTGCGTAATGGACTTTTCCATCAACTGCTGAGTGTTTATGGAGTTCCCTATTTCACTAACTTTCACTAGTCTCTGAATACCCATAGAGAAAACATTCTAATTTCTTTAAACTTCACAAATTCAAACACTTAATCCTATACCAAACAGAGCTTGTGCCTTACATTATGACAAAAGCACAAGACATGTTACCTGTGTGGATTATTGATGAGGACCTTTTGGAGAAAGACTGGGTTCTGGGTTGTCCTTCTAAAGGGCATGTATGCATTGGTCCTCCTTAACTGACATTAAAGAAATATGGCTGACTTGTCGGACCTGGAGCTTCTGCAATGATAGCAATTATGGATTCTTTCCTGATGTTTTGTTCATTGTCAATTTTGCTTTGTACTGGAAAGTTTTTTTCTAATATCAAAATTACATTTTTCCCCTCTCTGCTTGAAACCTCTGACTTTTTATCTTCCTCTGCAGATTAATCTTGCATGACTGCAACATGCTTAATGCAGAAATTATATGTCCCTTTGATCATTATATTTCCTGAATGTACATGTCCAACTCTGATTTTTCCTTGTACATTCTTATTTTCCAGACCATTTCCTAATACTTTGCAATCTCTGAATTTTCTTCAATTTGTCTGTCTTTCAAAAGATGTGGCACCCATAATCAAGTGAGAAACTCTGTCAAGGCAATGAGTTCTCACCTGTAAAAGTGACAGTGTGGCATAATATCACTCTGGCTTTTCATATTATGCTGACACAGTGTTCATGTGTTGTTTTGATCCATTATTATCCTCACTGCTCAAACATCTTTTCACTGTACATCTCATGGCTGATTGAAACTCAGAAGGTATCAGACGTGCACTGTAGGTCGAGCTGTCAGAGCAACTGATTGCCAGGATTTGTTTCTAGAGAAAGCACACAGTCTTATAAATGAACTGAAAGGGCAATGGAAAAAATAAGGTAGTTCAGAAGCAATGAAGGTGTGAGACCTGATAGGGGTACCATTATATCAGAAGGAAGTGGAAAATAAAACTGAAGAAGGAAGAGATAAAAAAATATGAAAAACAGGAAAAGTTTAAATAAATCTAAACCAGCTAAAAATTCAAATTTAATTTGGCACATAAGATACAAATTTTATGGGCTTATTAGGTTTATTAACTAGCTCTTGCCTAGAACTTCCATCCAAATATGTATACAGCCTGGCTCACTCATAGGCAAGTATGTCTGAATGTTCCACTGGTACAGATGCTTGTAAAATAAACCTCACACACAGTATGGGAGACTTTAATTTTTATTTTCTATCAATTGCTATAATTTAACTTTTCATATTATTGGCATGAAATCCCAGTCTTGTAAGCTCAACCAGCTTCTGAGGGCTCTAACTGATGAAATTAAGGTTGTGCAGAATCAATTGAGATGCCTGTTATACCCACAGATCTTCCATTGTCTTCAAGTTATGTTCTAGGTGACACTGAACAGGATTTGCAGCAGAAACTGAATTAAGAAATCTTGTTGATATGCAGTGAAGCCCAGCCCTACCAGAAGATTAGGAGAATAAAACACTTTTGTTTGTTTTGTTAGTGAAGTTAGTAGAGACTTCAATGCAAAGATCTGTACTCAGATCAAGGAAAGAAGAGAGAGCATTTTAAACTCCCATTTTTCAAAACAAAAATACACTTGAAGATTTCATTTTACTTAATCTAATAATTTTAAGCCCATATCTCAAATTACTTAACAAATGGCTGCATTCAAATCATTGTACCAAAGCATGTTAAGCTCCACCTTGATTTATATTTTTCCTGAATTCAGTCCTCATTCTGTTCTTCGACTTAATATTTCAGCAAGGTGCTGGTGAAATTCAGATTCTGTGGATTTTTCTCTAAATATTTTCTCTTCTACTCTGCTGCTGTTTAAATGGGCAGGTATGTATGCCTACTGCTATTTCAAGACATTCAGCATCTTATATTTGATCAGGTCGTGGAAGATCTCAAAATCATGTCCTCAAATCTTTAACATTCTAATAATTCATTGCAGAAACTTCTTGCATCTTCTGTCAAAAGTTGTACTGGCATGCTTAAGGAACTACAGACATGTTCTGCTCTAATGGAAGATTAAGTGTGACAAGTTTGCAGCTAGCCTAAACTGCTTTTATCCTGTCAAAGTCCTCCATAGAGCCCACCTAGAAGCAAGGTCTTTTCTCTGATGAGCGACAGAAGCTTAAAACTCCTCGGTGTTTCTCATGTTCCCAAAAGTCATTTCTTCACCCAGAGGAAAACCACCACTGATCTGGGGACTGCTGGCAGCATAAGACACAGCCTTGGTTAAGATCAGCAATCCTTAATAAATGTTTGTAGATGTCACGGACTTCTTTCTTAGCACTTCTTTAAGGTCCTTTCCAACCCAAACCATTCTATCATTCTGCAATTCTATTAATGTACCCAGGTTCAAGTGGACTCTATCTGACTGAGGGTACTGAGGGACTTTACCAGTGTCACAGTGACACTGCTCCATCTTGTCTCTGAAAGGTTTTGATGATAAGAAGAGATTCCTGTTGACTGGAGGAAGGCACACAGCCATTTTCAGGAAGGAGCTGGTCAGCCTAACCTCAGTTCCTGGGCAAGTTACCAAGTTTAGAAGCCATGTGTAAACATGTGAAAGGCAAGAAAGTGATTGCATCAATTGACATAGATGACCTTTGCTTTTGCCTTTGACCAAAGGCAAACCATGGCTGACCAACTTAACTCACCTGTGATGGCTTGGTCTGAAGAAAATGGGCAGATCTTAATATCTTCCACCTTCCACACAACCCCTCCGACATGAGTCCTTCCCATGAGATGCAGTCCCTCAGGCACAGACTGCTCCAGCCCGGGCTGCTCCGGGAATATCCCGTGGCACAGGGTTCTCCACAGCTGCAAGGCCACAGCTGCCCCACCATGGTCCTTCAGGGACTGCTCCACCATGCTCCTCCATGGCAACCTCACCATGGGCTGTGGGGAAATATCTACTCAGACGCCTCCTCCCTGTCCTTCCTCACCAACCTTGGTATCTCTGCTCTGGCATTGCTCTCACCTCCTTCTCTCCTCTGCTCTCCTGCAGTTTCATTTTCCCCTTCATTGCTTCTTGAATATGTTACTTGCTGAGGCACATCCACCTTCCATATCTGCTTGTCATTAGCCAGAAGCGGGGCCAGAGCTGAAGCAAAGGAAGCTTCCAGCAGATTCTCGCAGTGCCCTCTCCCTACCCTGCTCCCAAAACACCACTGCACTGACCCAGATGATGCTAAAGAGAGTTCATTTTCTATTTTCTTTGCACTCTCCAGGCTACTGAGTGGATTTGAGAGCCTCCAGGCACTCTGCTTGCTGCTCAGAAGGGAAAACATGGAGAAAACCACCTCAGATCTTTTTGGACATCCACTGCTTACATTTAGGTGATCGTGCTTCTTGTGAATAAAGTTGCAGGAACAGACTGTCGGCATGCTCAGCTCCACCACCTCATCTAGCATAGTCATCTGGGTGGGAAAATAGAATTAGTAAAAGCATCTCTTTTTTGAAAATAAGTTTGCTGGATGTATTCTATCCATAAAATTCATGATAGCCTCAATACACTAGGGAGAGATTTAGACTTATGTTTTTATTTCAGTTGTGAATCATTTGTCATGACCAGCTAATGTGCTGAAGGGAACTGTTGTCTCATACAGTGCTTTACTGCAGGTAAAGGCTTCACTTTAGCTGTCTAACATATCCCTTTTGAGCTTCTCTGACAGCTTTTGGACATAATATCAATGTTTTACTGTTATTTACTAGACTGGCTCAGAGAAGAGAGAGATTGTAAGGGATCACACTTAGCATCCCATTTCACCTCATCAGTAATCATTCAAACATCACAGCTTGTGTTGCTATAACTGAGAAAATAACTTTTGTTTCCTTTTTTTGTTTTAAGGATTGTCTTTCCCTGGATACCTCTGTCTGGGGAGTATTTCACCAGGACATTAGCACCCAGTTTGGGCTGCACTGTCTCGCTTTGGACAGCCTGATGGACAGGCAGCTTTCAGGCATGAATGAAGCCACAAAAGAGTTGGAAATCATAGGGTTTTGTGAGAAAGTTTCCAGTCCTGGCCCAAGCAGATTCAGCTACCAACACAGAGTGGATTAGTTATAAAATTGTCAGGGTTTTTTTGGAAGAGCCATGGCTTTCTATGACTTTTTTTAGAGATACTGGAAATGAGCTGATGGCATGTTATTGCACGTACCTATGGATTTCATTGCCTTGAGAGGAGAATCTGTGATTTATAAAAGAGGAAAGTTATCTTTACCCACCACTGGAACATTTTTGGAGAACAACTCAGGCTCTGATTTGGAATGTCAGGAGTTGATTGAGCCCATGCTGTTCTCAGAGAAAATCTTTTCACTGCCTCCAGTGGGCTAAAGATTGGTCCATAAATCAATACCAGTATTGAAACATGGGTAAGTGATGAAAACTTATTGCAAATCTTTAAATCTATATCCTTTGCATCCTCCTCTTTTAGTTGTATCATTATGCACAAAAGACATATTATCTAGAGATTATTGGAATAGTCATCGGAATTTAAATGAAAATTTGGTGGGAGGTCTGTAAGCAGTTGGTAGTGCGGGTGAGTCATTTACTACATATTCCCTCCCCACATAGATACAAAAATAAATGTTCTGCATTGGAGTACTTGGCATGAACAATTATGCTATTTACTCGAGACTGTTCCATCTTGCAGTCACAACTGTTACTCATTGTTCTCTTGGTGGTTCCTTCAGCACATTCACCTTTTTCTAAAAACTGTTGGTTATCAGGCTTGCAGTTATGGGCACTCTTTTCCTCCTTCATATATTATGGTTAGGATTTTTAAAAGATCTTTAAGGATCAGGCACCCAATACAAGAAGTGAGGAAAACTACATCCTTGCTTTCTGAAGCACACTTGAAAATCCTACTCTTCACTCATGCAAGGTCAGCACTAAAGGATAAAAATATACATTTTCATGCCATAATCTTGCAAGTATTTATGTGTACAAGTTGAATTAGGCATGTGCAGAAGCATTTTGAGTATGAGGATTTAAATGTAGATTTGATTAGGAAAGGATTTTTATATATGCAAGGAAATGCCATTTTGAAGGAACATTTTAATACACCAGCATGTCTGGGTTTCTTAGATATTTAGCAATGGAAAAAGACTAACTTTTTAGCTCCAGTATAGCTTTGGATTAGCAAGCAGGTCCTGCACACACATTGTATTTTATATACCGTGAACAGTTTCCTCTTTATTAATCCAGCATGCAAGGCTTTCATTTCTTACTGAGGCCCATCTTGTTATTTCTTACAGATTTTAAAATCTGTTTTGTTGGCACTTTACTTCTTGGAGACCACTGGTGTCATTTTCTCCAAATTGTTAGCGTAAACAGTCTGTAACTTGAGTAAGCCAAATGTGGGTGTATTAATCTTCCCAGTGCCAGCTAAGCAAGCTTGGCAAGGCACAGTTTAATTCTGCTATCAGAAAAGTAGTAAATAATAATATTTTTTTTTTACTTTTTAGTGCTGAAATACCTGGATCCTTGTAAGTATATTTGGCTCTTTTAAGTTCAGCGATGAATAGAAGATGAAGGAAATTATTTTTATAACCATATGCAGGAGCAAGAATGAGCAAGTTAGGAGAGAAAAAGAACAGGATGGAGTATTTTAAATAGTTATCAGAAAGGAGACTGGCATATCCAGACAGCTGGCATCATCAGCATGAGCTAAAGGCTGGGTCCATTACAGCAAATAACACATCACTTAATGAGTGCTTTGAAATATTAATATGGTAAAAAATGACTACTGTTAGACATCGTTCAAAATATCTGCCACTCGCCTTGTGGACAAGTCTTCCTCACAAGTCACTCCATCAGCCTTAGCATATGGTTGCTTTGCAAGATGTCCTCCCGTACTGTGACCATGGAGTAGTCCAGGTCAGCTTCCTGTGGGACCCTCAAGTTTGATTTCCATGACTGAGGGACTAATTCAAGACTCAACACTTGCTCTGTATGAGCAGAAGGTGTGGTGGCAGATTTCCCACTCCGAGTTGAATGTCAGGAGCTGTTACTCCATGCAATGTTCCCCCTTCCCTTGTAGCCCACAGGTACAGCTCACTGGGTTTCTGGATCAGGAAAGATGGCACAGAGATGCAAGAGAACAGGAAACAGGGTAATGCCAAGGGAAGGATCCAAGCTATCCTGGCAGCAGCGTCCTTCCAAACAAGAAGATATGGAGAGCCTCAGACAGTCAGTAATGTCATATTTTCAAGGACATTGCTGGGGCTACAGGAATGTCCATGGACAACTCCATACTCCCAAAACATTTGAAACATCCAGGGAGATTATCAGCACTCTTGAGCTGATTTCATGCTTTCTTCTAGGACTGTAAACATCTCTTCTTGCATTCATAACCGGAGAACAGATAGAAGATAGCATCACATGCCCATTCCAGCAAAGCTTACATGTAATCTGAATCCCCATGGAATTATTAAGGCAAGCCCTGTGTTTATTTTCATATTCTATACCGTGCTTAAATATTTTGCTGGAAGGGGCTGGAACTCCCTGCCATGGGTTCTCAGGGAAAGGATAGCCTAACATAACACCAGCTTTAGTGTCATAAATGTGTCACGGATCTATTAATCAACAGGCTTCAGTATGATCTCCAATAAATCACTTAAATCACAAGCTTTTGAGATCCAAGCACTCTTAATTACTCTCGCTGTGAACAAGGTGAAACAAGCTTCTCAGTATCCTACCATTCCCAAAGTTTCAATATTTATATAACTATTGTACAATTTTGCAAACTCAGAGAAGACAGGATTTCTGTTATCTACTCTTGACAGGAGGTCGTAAAATTCATTGAAAAATAGAGTAGAATACTCTTTCCCCAAAGCCTTACACATAATAATAATCATAATAATTTACTACTGTGCTTTTTTGGCATCTCAGACACACAGTCTTCCATCCCACAGAAGAGTACTGATGCAATCTGTCAAGAGCTCAGAGTTCTGGTGTTGCCACACAAAGTGAACAGCACATACCACAAAGGCTCTGCTTTGCTCTGCTTTGTTGTATTTGTTTATTTTGGTTTGTTTTCATGTTTTAGGTTGTTTTTCGTTTGGTTGGATGTTTTTTTTTTTGGGGGGGGGGAGAGGTGTTGTTTTGTTTTGTGAGAGAGAGGACCGTCCTTGAGTATCTGCAGCAGCTATTCTCTTCCTAGCAGAACAAAATCCAGCTCCTTCCTTGAAGTCCTAGACAGCTAGTTTAAACCTACTGCTCTCTGCTCCATGCTAACAGCAGAGAATGTCATAGCTGCTGCTTTTCTGTGGGCAACACAACAGCAGAGAGAAGAGTGGGAGAGATGCTGCTGAATCCTATAAAAAGCATTTCTGTCTTTGTGATAAACACACGCTTTCAAATTTTGAAAGCAATATCTACCTGAAAAGATGTTTGCTCTTAAAATAAAGCATTGCCTTCTCTTGTTTGAAATAAAAAAATTATGACATTCCTGAAATGAATGCAAATAATCATATATACTAAAAAGAGCAATGATCAGGCCATCACTAATTACTCTAGAAATGGACAAGGCCAAAATATGGGATAAGAGCCAATAAGAAAAATAATAGTGCAGGAAGTTTTAATGCTTACTGTAACCACAGACTGAAGCATCAGCATTTTGGATATCAATAATTTACAGGAATAGATAATGACAATAGCTTTGTTCAACTTTTCGTATACACTGTGGGATATAAATTGACTCAGGCAACTGGAGATGCACTGCAGTGAGTTTTGAGATACCAAATTCTGCAAATTTATGTCCAGCACTGTTTCTGATGCTACTGACAGATGTGAGGGCTGGGCTCAAGTCTATTCATGTAAGGGAGAGTCTTGCCATTTATTTCAAGAGGTTTTTCAATGAGCCCCTTCATGACATTTCTCAAGAGGCTTAGAGTACTAAACCAGATCTTCAGCTTAGTCTTCAAAGAGGAAATGCTTCACTCGCAAAAATTTAGGCTTCCTTGGGATGTCAGGCAGCAAACATTAAACCCAGACAAGACATTGTTTTCCCACTGAACTAAACAGTGATTTCATCATTGGTTCAGAGACTAATTTCCTGTGGCGGCAACACAGAAACACAAAAACAAAAGGAGGAGGATCCACAGGAGATTTAAGGAAAGTCTATATGCACACTATGTCTATTATGTGAAAAAATAAATTCTACTAAGAAGAAACTAAAGAAGTTTCTTACTAAAGTAAGAAACAAAAGAATTTTAACACTGAGACAGAAATAGAGCAGCAGAAAGCTAATGCAATTGCCTTTTCCTATGATGGCAATGTTAAATTTCTTCATTTTTTTCTTCTAAATAAAATATAGTGAAATAATAGAATGAAAAAAAATGCCATCAAATTATAACAAAACCAGCTACCTTAATCTACAGGTGACAGAACAAATGCCACCTTCATGCTTTATTGAAACATGTTATAAATGGGGTCAATTTCCTTATTCCCTCTGCTTCAGGACAGTTCACTATTTAAGACTGAGAAGCAGCAGCACAGTACAGGTTGAATTTGTACTGGACAAAGGAAAGTCACTGGGATAAGCAAGAATCTGAATGTTAAATAATCTATGCTTTTGTTTTCCTTGTCTGATGTATGTGATACTTTTTACTGATTTAGTATCTATGTTCTCATCACTTTGAACCCAACTTGCTTTTAACTCCCAGGTCTCTCTTCTGTTGTTTTGTGGGGCACCTTGTTCATGCTTCAACTAAGCTTCAGCTCCATGCATTCAAATGCCAAAAGATTCTAATTGGTCATTATTTTTTTTTAAATCATGAGAATCTAAATCAAATCAGTGAGTGGGTTTTTTTGTATATTTAGCCCCATTTTTCGTGACTTCTGAATGTTAGTTTCCAAATCTATCTGCAGCTCTGACAGATATTAAGTCTTTTGGAATTGAAGTAGACATTTCTATGCACTAGTGTGACTACTGGTGTTCCATGAAACACAAGCAACATCACGAATCACATAACACATAAGTTAATAAGACAAAGCCTGTTATGAGGGGCTTGCTATCTAAAAAAAACCTGTTTGTGAGGTTTGAACTAGTTCCTAAGATTCTTCTGTCCCAAACTACTAACTCTTCTAGTTCATACTTAAGGTATGCTCATGTATTATTACCAGTTATATGCCAGTAAAAGATCAGAGACCTCCTTAAGAAGGTAGGATAGAAAATTTTACATTGAAAATTTGACTTTTTTTTTTTTTTTTTTTTCCTCCGGACTGAAACCTTTACCACTGTGGTGCTGCTGCAGCTACAAAGCAAATGGAAGCATAGGAAGGGAAAAGACAACCCTGGAAATCCTGAGTAAGGCCTTTCCCAACCACAGCTCCTGCAGTATGAAGGGGACTGATCTCATCATATGTCCATGAGTTGCTGTGGACCTAAGCTGGAGTGGACGAGCAAAAAAAATGGTGGGACCATACACACACATTTCTTTGGACTACCCACACCCCCCATCATTGCTGAAGGTGGTTCTTATCTCACCAGGTTCCCCACGATGGTCACACTGTAAGGGAATGTGTCTCACAGGCTGTCCTTGGGCTTTTTGCCTCCTGCTCCTCTGTGCTGTGGCTAAAGTGCAGATGCACAAAGGTACTTGGGTGCCTCCTGTGCTGGTCTTGACTGGCAGAACAGCAACATACCTGGCCATTTAGTCTGATGCAAACCACAGGCACCCCTCTTACACACAGGGAACACCCTAAGGGGATGCCATTTATAGGGGCAGCCTGAAGTGGAAAGGACCATGCTCCTGACCACTTTGGAGATCTCTCCCTTTGAGTGCTGTAGATGTAGATCCATTATTTTGGTTCCACTAGGGATGTGGGCTACATTACTACAACCCACCATGTCTGCTAGATTTTCAAGTGTTCGGTGCCTGCAGTGGGGTTCAGTATGTAAAAGTATCCAGCTAAAACCCTGGAGTGTTTTCTCAAAGCAGCTGTTACTGGGTGGCAAATCCATGTGAAAGTTTAGGCTACAGAGCTCAACAGGGCAAAGATGTGCATCCCTGGGGCTAGCAGAAAGGTAGCAAAAATACATTTGAAGGAGAATGTGTAAATTCATTTGGGGCCAATTTCATCAGGTTTACATAACCATTGATATTTTAACAGGATGTATTGCTGGTCCATTACTGTAATACCAAGTCGCACCCAAGAATCACATAGATTTATTATTTTTCACATAAAAATGCATTGCATGAAATAATTTTAAAATGTTCTTCAATCCAGGACACTGAATTTGGTCTTTGAAAATGTTACAAATTAACTAGCTAAGGTATTATTTTGCCCCTCTGTTTGCTGGCTTCTATATTGTTCAGCTGGGCATGATGAAACATAGTCAGCTATGTTATTTGTATTCTTGACAGAAGGAAACAAAACAGCAGGGAAAGAGACAAAAGAAAAACCTGAGCAGTTCAGGGAAAAAAAAGAAATCTCTGCTAAATGAGTCAGCAAGGTCTAGATCCTTCCTCTTCATACAGTCATATAGAGAAGTGACTCTGTCACAAGAAATCCTTTTAAAGAATTACATTTTTAGGTAGAAGCATGAAAATAAAAAAATAGTGTTTTAACACCATTTTATCTCCAATTTAATACTTTGCTAGGACTCATGGCAGAATGCAGCCCCTTTGTTCTTAAAGTAAGTAGGAAATGAAAAAAAACAACAACAACAACAAAAGCATCCTTAACCTCTAATTGCAAAATTTACTTTTCCTTTTTTTTGGTTTAGTTAACAAAAATTAAATTTCAGAGTGAACTTCAGAAACATGAAATGTATTAATTAGAGTAAGCTAAGGAGGTATCTGTCCTCAAAAGACCATATGGCATAGAAGTAAGTAATTCCACATCACTGGTTTCCTGGCAATAATGGAGTGAGGCGGAAGAATGAATTAATTTTAAATCACATCCATAAGGGGAATGGATTGTTGAGAATGTTCTTTGTGCCACACAATGACTGTAATTTTAAACTGCTAATACCTTACAATGAGACCCATAAATGGGTTATTTCTTGTCTTTCGTAGGGCCGAATTCTTCTCTTTTGATGTTCTCATGTAGCTGTTATTAAGATAAGTGGAAGTCAAACCAACTTTTACAAGTGTGGGATTTTTTTAAAGTCTATAGGGACCTAGTCAGATAAAGCTTGACTTCTCAGCCCAGCCATTCCTCTGCAGGTGCCACAAAGTGCATGCAGCATTGGATTGTGTAAACAGCTCCCTCTTCCCATCAATTAACAGTCTTTTGGGTCAGGGGATTGCTTTCACTTTCTTTTTGCAATCCCGGTAGGCTCAAAAGGTTTCTCTAAACAGGTTGCCTGTGCTGGGGCCAACATACTTGATGAGCAAATTCCCTGGAGAATGTAAAATGTGAGGATGTGTCTTTGAAGCATAAGATGATTCTGACAAAACAGCTGAAAATATAGTTATTAATTTAAATAGTTCAAAGTGTTTGCACATCATTACCCGGAGAAGAAAGTCATTGTTTTTTTAGCATGCTATGAATTGTACAGTCAAGCTGCAGGCCTTGATCTGGGGGATCAATAGGAAGTTAAAATCTTCACTGTGTCAGGAGTTATGCTATTCATTGGCAGCATCTACCACGTTGGCTGATATTGGCTGATTTATGTAAGGCAGCAAAGATATGAGCACTTAATTAAATACAACTGAATTACAATGACCATAACTTTGAAAGACTGAAACTGAAGTGTTAGGACTGCAAGGCTTACATATTTTCTTCCTAGTTTCAAGCCTCCCTGACCAGAGACACCATGGGCTTCTGGCTAGGAGGCATGAGCTGTGACACACATGGAATCAACCTGCCTTGACATGATGACTGCCCACCATGGACTTGTGTGCAAAGGTAGGTGCATGTCCTAACTTTGACTGGTGTCACCAATGGGCAAGCCTTTCAAGGGCCTGATGCTGTTAAATCTACAATAAGTTCTGCCACACTACCCAAGGAGTACCAGCAGCTGGGCTGAAGCTTCACACATCCTGCTGAATCCTAAACTCACTCAGAAGACACCTGAAGCTCATTGGGAAAGGTCCCACAGATTCAGCAATAATGCCCTAAGCAGCAGTGTGCAAACCAGGTGCTGCCATCCCCATCCTGACTGATTGTCTGCGTTCCATACAAAATGAGAGGGGATGTCAGACAGCCCTCTGCTTTCAGAAGAAAATTTGCATGTAAGAGACCTAGGTTAATTTCAGTCCTCTTTCTAAAGAGTTCTGAGTCCATCTCCAGCCAACTGCTAGCTATTATACCATATAGTAGCCAACCATAGAGTGTTATTGGTTGTTCCCTGGTTGGACCATTGCCTTTCACGTGACACGTTGAAAATACCTAGACCACAACAAAAGCCATCTTAACACTCGAATCTACACCATTGCACATAGTATTAAACTAAATAAAGCATTTATGGGACCAGGAATGGCACTCAGGTTTCCCTGATCCGGATTACTAAAATGAGAGAGCCAGACCTGAGCCCCTTTGTAATGTGGATGTTTAAATTTTCTATGCTGAGCACAGGCACTCCAACGAGAAGAACTGAGAGGAAATCACCTACTGTCAGGACAGAGTAATGCCTTTTTGTACCCTGGCAGGAAAAGCTTACAGGATGAGGTGCTCTAGATAAATCCTGCTAATAATTCAGCTGCACCTCTGTGCAGGTGTGGCCTTCAGATCCCTCCTCTCTTCCACGGAAGATAAATGCGAAGTAAGGATTATTACCTGTGTTAATGTAGAGAAGCAGAAAGAGGAAGATGATATGATCTCAAGGGAGGCCATAGGAAACTGAAAATAATTCTACTGATGCTTTCCCACATTGTTAATTTTCATGTTCACGTGTAGTCTCCTCTTGAAGGCATATATCAGCAATCATATAGCAGGAAAATGTGCTTTTTTTTTTTTTTTTCTCATTTAAAATCAGAAAACATGCACCTGCATTTAGTTTTCCTGTGTTGTTTTCCATGAAGTGCATTTGTAAAAGAGTAAAATTGACTAGAAGAGCCTGTGATGCTCTTAGTTTGGAGACAAACATTCTACTCAGTTCCTTTCTGTAGCTGGTAGTGTCAAGATGTTAGAAAGAGAAGTACAGAAGAACAGAAGCAGAAATAGAAGTTTGATGGGGTACAGAACAGAACAGAAAAAAAACCTGGAAGACACTACAACCTTCAATAATCTTTGAATATAAATAGGCAGTTTAGAAAACATCCTAGTTGGAATATTTCCATCAAAGTCTAATAAGCTCCTGAAATTCTATTAACAACAGACCAGAACAACACCTAGGTCATAAGCAAAGAGATTACCTTAACTTTCTGTGCTTCTCACTGAGACTGAAACTTCAGCTCATGTCCCAGGATTGATATGACTGGGGGTGGGGGGTGACTCAAAAATGAGCAGCAGGTGGTAAGCACCATCAAGGATGTTAAGCAAGCAGCTTTTCAGAAAAGGTTCCCAACACCTCTGCAGCACAGTCTTGATGCAGGGGAATGGGTGCCAGGGTAGATGAGTGAGAGGTTGGTTTGCTGGAAGCATATATCCAAGCCCAAGGCAAGCAGACTCACCGAATACCACTTGCCTCCTCTTCAAGACTGACTGACCTGGATCCTACTGCTGTTGTGGGGTACCCTCACCTCTCTGTCTTCTGCCATGGCAGCTCTCATGTGAAGCTGGTGAGAGACAAAGCACTGAGATCTGAAGCAGCTGCTGCCTTTGTCAGCTTGTGAAAAAATCCAGAGGAGGAGGAGATCTATAGATCCTGCTTCTCACTTGCCTATTTCTCCTTCACTCACTTTTTTGTTTTCCTTATAAATTTAATAAGTATTCATCTTATGATCAGCTCCAGCCCAGTTCCACCAACAGAAAACGACTTGGTCTTAACCGGTTGTCTTTTTTTTCACAGTGAGATTCCTACAAGCTCCTCTTTTTCTTACAGAGCATCCCCATTTTTTTTTCCAGAATCACATGAGCAAATGAAAGCTCTCCAAAAGGAAGTGAGAGATGAAAAATGAGTCATGAAGGGATTGTTGTGGGCAGAGGTAAAGGCCTTAATTCTCTTTTGCCCTGAGGTTGTTTTATGTTCTGCTGCATCTGTCAGTTGACCTCAGAATGTACTTGAAAAAACCCTTTTTGTACCTCCCTGGCACTGCTAGGATGCTGTCAGTGGGTCTTAGCATGAACTGAAGCAGTCTGTCTGTCAGCTGGGACTTGCACTGTGTTTCCTGTTGTATGGGCAGTTTCCTAACAGAAGAAAATTTTAACTGCACTGAGCATCTCAGAGAGAAACACAAATCCATCTCCTCTCCCAAAACGGGAACAAAATGTCTCAAGTCTGTCTCTTGGAGAAGCACCCTATATCTTGTGCCAGTGCTTACTTCCTGAAAAACTTCCAACCATCGTGGCCAGACCTGCACTGCTTTGTCTTGCAGCATCTGTTGCTGCCACACTCTGCAAACAGCCTCTTCTCAGGCAACAACTGCAATAGGTATTGTATCAACATAGCAGACAGCCCTAACAAACCTCTTTTAGTTCCCAGATACACTCATTCAGCTGTCTTTGTTTTGCTCCACTGTAGTTTTACATAAGACAGGACAGAGAAATCTAAATCCTATGGAACTAGCCAGTGATAGAGTGCTGTGAGAGTAAATAAAAGTCATAGCTGTTGGACAACCTTGATTCTGTCCCAGACCCTGACATTCTGGGACTGTTCACAAGTCATTTAATCACTTGGTGCATTTTCCACCTGCACACTCTGCCTTTGCTTTGGCTTCAGAGAATGTCCTCTTCCAAAATGAGTATTGTTAAAAACATATGATAAGGAAACAAAACAATAAATTATGTTCCCTGAAAAGTGTCTCAACAATTCAATAGTGGACGAAAAAAATCAAGGGTGCTCACGTGTGCTTTTACCAGGGGAGCGGTGTGTATGAGCAAAGGTGGATGTTGTCCTCCCACTCTATGAATCAGGATGGCTGCATCACGTGGGAAAGGACCAACAATCTGTGCAGCTCTCCAACTCTGCTGCAACACTAGCCAGCCCTGGAGATGCTGGGTAGAGCATTCAATAGCACTGTGCTTCAAAATGCTGAGAGAGGTAAACACTTTGAGGGTAAAGTGTCCCCTCCTCCGTCCCCTCCTAGCTGATGGGTGATAAAGAACAGGCCCTCACCGCTGCTCCAGGTAACACAGCTCCTCTGAGTTATTACTGATCTTTACACGGTATCAGGAATGCTGACACAAATCCAAAGGAATTTTTGAAAAGGCAGCCACAAAGATACAGCAGAAGAAAAAGAGAAGGAATTGGAACAAAGTCAGAAACAATCAAGCCTCCCGTTTTATTGCTTACTGTAGAAAATACAGACTGTTATTGGAAAAGTTTTAGCCTGTATCTCACAGCAATTTGTGCAACTGAGAAGCCTGATAAACACAAATTAACTTTGCTTCTAACAATTTGAGTCATTATTGATACTCTTAATGCATGACAGATAGAATAATAAGAAAAATTATGGTAACAGCATTTTGTATAATTTATGTTTTTTATCAAGTTGCAGAAGCTTTTATTTTGGGGGAAATATAATGCTGAAATGTTTTCTCTTATTTTAGGTTTACATTTTTTGAGAGACTAGGTTCTAATTTCCCATAGTTAGATATCTGAAAGGTTCTCCTTTCATATTTAAGTTAAATATTTTATTCACAGAACTCTTGCAATTTTGCTTTTATGCATGTATACACCTAACTGGAGAATAGAAGTCATAAGTGTTATCAATTTATGGAGAATGCTTAAGAATTATACAATAGATTCACATACATATTCTTAGTATTCCTCTAAATTCATTCATTTTATGGTAAATTTAAGAAATATCTATATTGCATTGCTTTTTCTTTTCCTTTTTTTTTTTTTTTAATTTTTATTTTTAGATACATTCTTTATAAAAAGCCAAGACTATAAAGCTAGCTGAAGCCTACACTGTTTGGCCTCAAAAATTCAACACACTGCAGTAAGTGAGAAAGATGAAGTGACCTGAGTTCAGTAGTTTAAAAATATTTTCCAAGTCTCCTCTGTGAGAGGCTCCAGATTGTTCACATGACTATATTCCACAGAACTGTGATGGCAGAAAGAAAGCAATTACTCTTTCGTACTTAGTCCAGAAAAAAATGTGCATTGAAAGAAAACCACAGAACTTGTACAGTTCAGCACTCCAGAAATAAGAGGTACCACATTTGCCACCCATTAGCATCGCTTCATCAGTATCTCCGTTTTACAGATGGGAAATTCTGACACAGAGAGATTAAGGTAAAAAATACCCACTAATTCTGGTTTCTCTGTTTGAAATACTTTGGACCTCTTTTTTTAAAAGGATTTACTGTATATAGCAGCTAGCGTATCAAAAGACAGTTTCCATGGATTTCAACAGCATTTGAAAGTTATCACTATTTCTGCAAACGAGACCCTGAGGTATTGAATCAGATATCCGTAAAATGCAGAAAAGGCAGTAAAAAGAACACCAGTGAAATACCTTCTTTATATGATCTTCTTTCTGCAGTCCGTTTTCCTGCATCTTCTTTCTGCAACATCTTTTTTCATTAACTGCACCTCTTCCAAATCCTGTGTGTCTTCCAAGTTTGGTGGCTGGTATCCTACAGAGAAGGAAGCCTTATTCATGAAAAATTGCACACTGCCAGGAGACTGAAAATTGAATCAAAAGCTAGTCAATACTTTCCTATCTGATTATTTTTGGCCGTATAAATCAGTGATGCACTGAAAGCAAATAATTTTGAAGAATGTACTGACTCGAGTGCTTTGAATTATTTTCTTTTTCTTAACTGCAAAACGTTGTATTACCCTAGTTTCAGAATAATACTATTACATCTGTAATTCAAAATCCCTTTGTTTAGATGTATTTTATTTTATGGCATAAAGGTTTAAGGAGAAAAATGTCAAAAACTATGTGCAGCTTTTTGAATGTTATGAGTGAGGAGCTTGTCACCTGAGTTGACTTTTTTCCAGAATTAAGTCTGAAAAGTGATTTATTATTTTGTTAATTCTTTGGTTTCCTTTGCCTTTCCAGAACATTTTGTCCTTCCTCAATCATGACTTTTCAGAATTTCTTACAAATGGGAAACCCCAGGTCCTGCAAATGTCAAAAGGCACTTTAACACACATGTATAAAGTCTATTTTAAAATTTGGGCAGGATGGACTCTTTTTTCCTGTTTCTTTTCTATCAACTTCCATTTTCCTCACTGCACCCTAAGAAATCAGCCTCCTTCACCTTCTTCATCCAGCTCTGTGGGTTGTTATTCCCAGTCTTTGTTCCCATCCCACTTGTGATTCCTTATTTTTCTACTGCTTGCCAGCTTTCTCCCCTCTTCCTCTTTCTTAAGTAGCTCCTTGACAAACTCCACTGTTCTCCACAGGCTTGTTTTCTTCCTCCCTTGCTTCTGGGTGAAGCAGCTTTTTCCCCTGAGGGCCAGCAGAATGGCATGGAGAGCTCTGAAACAATCTTGTTACTCATTGTCCAGATGGCCAAATGAAGCAGATAGAATGCTGCTTACAGCAGTACTTGCCAGCTTACATTGTAGAGCATCACACTGGATTGTGCTCACCATAGATAGCAAGTTTGGGCAATTTTATTTATTAGCAATAACCATATTTAAATGGTCATTTTTAAACATCCAACACCATATAAAAATACAACAGGTACCTCCCTGAAACTTCCTGACCTTGCTTCAGGTAATGAGGAAAAGAAAATGTCAAGTATAGTTTTATTTTTCACCTTTGGTGAAACAACCTACACCAGCATTATTCTTCAAAACAGATGGAATGTACGGAAATAAATGCCTAAATAAACCCTAAAACTAGAGTTGGAACCTTATAAAAATGAAAAATTTAAATGTAACTAATTAAAAGCTTTACAAAGTCATAAGAAACTGCAGGCAGTTTCGAGGGCAACATCCACCAGTTTTAATAAAAGGCAGTGCTATCTGCTCCACTGATAATAAACTACAAAGTGAAATAACCCATGAGTAAAGCAATGTGTTAATAAGAGTGTTAGCAGATATATCTCTCCCTCTGGTCAAATCTTTCCAGACCAATGTTAAACCTACAGGCATGTATAAAACAGTTGACAGCATGTTTTGGGATTGAATTAGAGGCTTCTAGCTTCTAGAGTTACCTTAACCTTTTTTTTACTCAAATCACACAAGCATATGTTTTAGTTTCCACTGGTACTATGAACCCTGCTTGAACTTGAGCTAACCTCCACAGAGCCACCTAAAAATCCTAGTTATTTATGTTAGAATTTATAAAGAAAATCCAGATAAACTACCCATGGAGATGGTACACTGACACTGGAACTGAGCAGTATATGCTACAAAATAATTTATGTTACATGGCACTCTGGACAGAGTTTCTGAAGGATGCTTTATATGGTGCAAGCATTGTACTGGTCCTCATCAGTTCTATGAAAAAAAAAAAAAAAAAAAAGGCAAACATTGTTTCTTAAGTATATTATGCATAAGGTTTGCTGAGAATATTCCCTCTCAGCAGAATAACAGTGACTGATAATGACTGAAATCTTATTTCTTCCATAGCAACATTTGGCTTTATTTGCATCAATCATGAGAGTTCATTCTGAGTTTTTTATTAGGTTGGGATGTAATGAATATAGAATGGCTGGCAGAAAACTCAGTCTGCTCTGGAGGAACAAACTGTGTGGGCTGAGTCTCATCAAAGCCATTGTGCTGATCATGGTTATGCAGATAATGGTTAATATCTGTTTAGGGAAAAAAAGCAACCTTTATTTTGATTTTTTTTTCCTTTTTTTCCTTTTTCATTTTTTTCTTTTTTTTTTTTTAATTATTTCTAAGGAGGAGTGAATGTCGCCTAACACTCCCTAATCCCCTATTCACTTGTTGAAAAAAGTCATATTTTAAATGTGGCTGAAAGAGGGCTATAATGGGGTTCACTGGATAAGATGAGGTTCTCCATCTCCATTCCTCACAGTGACCTAATTACAGATCTTGGACAGATCTTAACAGACTATTTGACTGTGAACTAGTGCAATCATTAATGCCTTTGCTCTTGAGTCCACTGAATTGCCTGGTTTGGGATGTCAGTGGCTTTTGATAAAGTAATCCATCCTCTCTGAACCCAATTTGTGAGCTACACACAAATCCACACACGAAGCAGCTGCAGCCCAGTCTCTGACCCCAGCTCCAGCCCCAGCTAATATTAATTTCATGGTTTGACATTACCTGTTTATAAAATTCCACCAATAATTATTAGCTAGCATGCTCAGTGGAGGAGGAAAAGCATCATGGAAAGAGATAAAAGGTGTCAAATGACAAAATACGACATCTTATTAGCATACTAATGCATCTAGCATTTGCCACAGATAGAACAGAGTCTTGGAAGTCATTTAGGCAAGAATTTGTTGTCTTCTAAAATGAGAAGAAAATATGGAAAGGCATAGTGAGATGAAGGTCTGTATCTATGTTAGTATATTGGGGCCAAAGAAATTATATTTACAGGATCCAGGACACATGTTTCCCTCATCAGGCTAAAACTTAGTGAAAGAGAACAAGCCATGACATAGATAAGGAAAATACTCTGCTCCTAGGAAGAGGGGCTTGTTTGCAAGATAATTAGCTTCATACATGAAATCAAAAAAGGGAAAAATTTTTGAAGCATTTATAGCAGACTTCACTTTGGTAAGTGAGACATACTGTTTGGAGGGTTTGTACAGTCTCTAATGTAAAATCATATTCTAGCGGGCCTCAGAGACATGGAAGAGAGATAAAAAATACTTTTGAAAATAGGCTTAAAGATAACAGAACAAGCAACTGAAATATTCCAGCCTGCAGAATGTACTCAGATCAGATTGCTAGTTTTGATTTCTCTTTTTTCTCCTCCTCGGTGTCGCAGTGGACTAGTTTTTAAAGCAAAATAAAATAAAACCTAGAAACACGCAGAATAAAAGTTAACCTGAAAGAGGCAACATTGTTTTCCAGACTAGAACAAAGGCTATGAATCAGACATAGATAAGCACAGGGCTGAGCACTAACCTGCATTTGGTGGAGCTTCTCTCCCTGCAAAGAAATAAAGCCATTAAAGAACAGCCTCACTGATGGTACCCAAGGAGGAAAAAGGTACCTGCATGTAAAGAAACTGATTAGTTATTTGTTAGTTATTTGTTATTTGTAGGAATTGCTCAAAATAAAGTCACATCTACTAACTGGTATAATACCTTAAAGCTTCAACACTTAGGAAATCTCACAAGTGGATGTGATATCTGAAGTCCCAGTGAAAGGCCTTTAGAGAAAACAAGCATAAGGAAAGCTATAGAAATTGTTCCCAGAGTGCATGGATCTGATCTGATGGGGAATAAAGGTAAGACAGTCTTGAAAACAGAAAGGTTGGAATTGCTTCCAGAATGCTAGGGTTGAATACATGTAGGATACAGAATACTCATTAGCCTTTATTTTATAAAAGAACAGGCAGCCAAGAAAGCGGCAAACTTAGAGAAGAGTAGCTGTGGTTTCAGCCAAATAAAGCACAAAAGCTTTCTAAACTTGTGGAAAGCTTAGTAACAAAGGAAAAATATATAGGAATATATGAAAAAGAGAAAATATAAAGGCTGTCACTTTGATTTTACTTATCTAGATAAAAGTGTTAAAAGATAAGTTGGTATCAGATAGGTTTAGATCTGTTAGTGCTAGCACAGTTTTGAACCACTTTCCGATTTATATTCCTATTGCACAAATATATTTTCCCATCTATACAACCAAGCATCGTTTTTCACTTCAAATATTTATGCCACCTTTAAATGTCATCAGTGATATTTGCATTAATTTTTGGATTGCAGATGAGAAGTATTATTTTGCATCTAGACACAATTTGCCTGCTGGGATGTACAAATCATAAAAATGTTGCTTTATTTTTATGAAAGAAAAGGCTAGCATAAAGAAGCCAGAAAAAAAATCAACCCACTTCTAATCTTCAATCAACAACTCAGATTCATTAATGGAGGAATGCAAATGTGGGGAATTTATGCTCAATCTCAAGAAGGGGCACAGTCCATAAAAACAAAAATCTTTGGAAAAATCCTAATATTCCCTGATTGTAGCCCTGGCCTTTTAAAAATACATATAAATTGGTTAATGTGACCAAATTTTCACAGAGATAGCATATGAAAAAGCTATAAGCAACAGGCATCAGGGATCTCCTTGTGGGGAACACTGGCCAATTTCCTGTAAAGCAGGATAGATTACAACTAATAAGCTTTATTAAGAAAATGGACATAGACCAGAGCTTTGAGATGGCTCTGCCCAGGCTTTCACCTCCAATGAACTCTCCCTTCCTTTGATAAAAAGGTTTTGAAGTCAAAGAGGTCTTGCTGTAGTATTAAGTAAGATCCTTAACTTTTTAAAGGGGAGAAAAGCTGAAGTGGCAATGCCAGCTGTTGTATAAATATCAACAATTAAAAGTTTTATAAATAATTCCTCCTTCCCACTGTGTCCTTGCAGGTGAGTCATTTCCTCAAACTTACTTTCAGTGACAATTCAGGGACTCTCTGAATTGCAGCACAGCAAAATCTGCCTAGCAACTCCTTGGCCTCAAGATGTTTTCCAGGAGGATTTCTGTACCTGCTACCTGAATGATCTGCAGGGTGCCAGCTCCATGCTTGCAACCTCCTTTCTGTCACACCCAGCAGAGTAAAACATTTTGGCACTAGAAACACACAGGACTTATCTCCCCTTCCTCCTGGGAATTTCAATTAAGTCAGGGTTTTTAAAGAAAGAGTACATTGTTGTAAATACATAGGTATATATGTACATATAAAAATTTATAACATTATTGTGCAAAGCTGATGTAGCTGGGGTCATGAAACAAAACTGATAGGAACTTGATGCAAACAAACCAGAGGAGGTTGTTCTTCATACAGAGTGCAGCCTAGTCCTCAGGCTACTGCTCAAAAGTTATTTTGGATGCCAAAAAATTTATATGGGTGCAAGAAGAGGCTGAAAAAGTGTTTAGAATAAAACTCCATTGAAGGTTACCAAGCTCAGGAAATCTTCAGAGCTCCAAATTGTTGGGGGCTGGGAGAACATGAGGGGAAATAGCACGTGCCTCCCATGTTCTTTTGAAATCTCTATAGGAGTCAACTTAATGGCCACTACCGGGACAAAATACTGGACTAGCACTTTGATTTAAACCAGCACAGCTCTTCATAGATTTTGCATATTAAAGAAAAACTCACAAAATATTCATATTTCAAACCAAAGTTATGGATATTTCCAAGCTCATCACACAGTTCATCTTGTAGTGCTTCTCAGCACATATATCTCAATAGGACTTTGTTGATACAGTACATGCCACTGATACATCACTATAGCTGATTCTTATGAAGAAGTATAGCCAGATTTATTTGTATGTACATGTGCATATATGTATGTATGCATGTATATATGTTTGAATCTACCCATCTACCTACCTATCATTTTTCATCCCTTCCTTTTTTGTTCTGAGCATCTTCCACCCAGAGGTCTATTCCTGCATCTGATTACCAGAACCAGCAGCATTCTCATAGTGCAGGATGCATTAAACACCAATTATGTCCCTTTATTTTGTAGGTGAGCTTGCTTGTTTAGTTTTTGTTTTGTTTCCAGAGATGGCACATTTGCTGCTTTTATTTCTCAGAATCCCTAGATTGGAATATTTTTCCTCCACTTAAGGGCTGCTTCACATAAGAGCAGACTGCAAACATATCATTTTTAGATGAGCCACCTGGATATTATCATTGCTGCTATAATTTCCCACTTTTGCATTTTGCAATTGTTTCTTTACCAGATGTTTGCAAAGACTGTGTGGATCAACTTTTTTTCCAGTTGCTGAGTACTAAACTCCAGTTTAATTATTTCAAGGCTGGTAATTTCTTTTTCTTTAGAACATTAGAAGGCAGTCAGCCCATAAAGGATGGCTTCTCAGTCTGAGAAACTGACTTTCCTTTCAGCAATTCAGCAGCTACACATTAGGACTGGGTCCCAAGGAGGGAAGGAAAACTTGTGCATAATGAAATGCATGTTATTTTGAAAAGACTCTGTGTATGTTTTATAAATATTCTAATGATGAACCAGGTGGGGGAAGTTTCACTGTGTTTTATGAAAAAACATCCACTTCTGCCATGTGTTATTATTACACCAAACTGTGTGATGAAGTCAACACACTGGAGGGAAGGGATGCCACCCAGAGGGACCTAGGCAGGTCCAGAAGTGGGCTTGTGCAAACTGCATGAAGGTTGCAACAAGGCCAAATGCAAGGTTCCACACCTCAGTCAAGGCAATCCCATGCATGAATACAGGCTGGGAGAAGAAAGAATTGATGACAGCCCTGGGGCAAAGGACTTGGAAGTGATGGTGGAGCAGAAGCTTAACATGAGCCATCAAAATGTGCTTTCAGCCCAGAAAGCCACCCGTGTCCTGGGCTGCATCAAAAGAAGCACAGACAGCAGGTCAAGGGAGGTGATTCTCCCCCTGTCCTCTTATGAGACCCCACCTGGAGTTCTCTGTCCAGCTCTGGAGTCCCCAACATAAGAAAGACATAGAGCTCCTTGAACATGTCTAGAGGAGAGCCACTAAAATGCTCAGCAGACTGGAGCACATCCCCAGTGAAGACAGGCTGAGGAAGGTGGGGATGTTCAGCCTGGAGGAGGTTCCGATGTGACCTTATAGTGGCTTTCCAATACCTGAAAGGGGCCTACAGGAAAGCTGTGGTAGGGATTTTTATACAGGTGAGCAGTGAGAGGACAAGAGGAAATGGTTTAAAACTTGAAGGGGGGGATTTAGGTTAGACATCGGGAAAAAATTATTTCTTTTGAGGGGGTTGAGACACTGGAAAAGGTTGTCCAGGGAAGCTGTGGACGCCTTCTCCCTGGAAGTGTTCAAGGCCAGGTTGGAAGGGGCCTTGAGCAACCTGACCTAGTGTCAGGTGTCCCCACCCATACCAGGGTGATTGGAACTAGATCTTCAAGGTCCCTTCCAACCCTATCTATATCATGATATTATGATTCCATGGTTGTTTTTATTTTTATTGTTCTTGTTATTATTTGTTTAAATCTAGCTATCACCTACTAGCCTGTGAAATGTGTAGCTCAGAGTGACATGACAAGATCCTGACACACTTGTGGACACACCAGTCTGCATGGAAAGAAGACAGACTTGGTGGTGGCTGGACCAGCAGCACCAACAACCAGCCAGGAATTATATGAAACCAGAAAGCCAGACAAAAGAGCAGCTGGTAATTGAATACTAAGAGATTAAATGAGCACTGCAGGATACAGGACAAGGAGCAAACTCCAAATCAGGGTCAAACTTGCAGTCTGATGGCACAATGAGTAATAACTAGGCAATGCCTAGCAGGATCAGGTTTACCTACACTTAGTTATTAGGCAAGAAGACAGTGATGGCTGCTACTGCCATCCTTGAAGGGCTAGTGATCTAGAGAAGAACATAAACTATTGATCTAAGACTCCTTGAGGTACCAAGTGCAGAAACTTTCAAATGGCAAACAAGATAGTACAAAAGCAGTACTGCTGTAATTACTGCTTGTTGCAGATTTTTGAATAGAGCTCAGTCCACATAGGCCGTGTAAGGCAGTATAACTAAGTTATGCAAATTGTACAAGTACTGAATTCCACCAAATTCTGTCTTTTGCTGCACTGAAGTAACTCATTATTAGCATCAATTTGAATCATATAAGCCAGGGAGATATTTAGTGTCTCCTAACTACCTAACTGTGACAGAAGACAAAGTCAGCCAAAGTTTTGCAACGGAACTGCCTGGAACTTTTCATTATAATGAGATCCCCGAAGAAGACCAAAAGACTTTAAAACTCAGAAAGCAGTTTTTTGTTAGAGTATGAACCAAAACTAAAATATTGAATAGAAAAAACTAAAAATGCCCAATTCAAGTAGAATAGGAAAAAAAAAAAAAAAAGTTCCTAAAGATGTCTTTCTCAGTTACAGGTGTGGTTTTGGTCAACTTCTGGACTTTTTAGATTTGCAACAGTCTTGACTTATCCCCTCTGATCCTTAGAAAGTCCTTTCTACCAGCTTCTGAGGTCAGCCTGTCTGTCTGCTTCTTCTGAGCTGCTGGCTCCCAGCTCTATGCTGTAATTCTTCTACGTGCCATGCTCAACTGTCTTGCAAAGGTTTTCCACCCACGTATGCCCAGCTGCTGGATAGACAGGAACCATCTGCTTTACCTTCCAAGGGGCTGTACCTGACCTAACCTTCAGAAAGGGACACCCTACAACTGTGAACAAAGAAGAAAAAAATTTAATTCCTGTCCACTATGCAAATCTTCAACAATGTAATGACAGCCAGTTTATGTATTTCAGTATAAAGGGAAATGCCAACCCTAACAGATGCAGAACTGTCCTGAAATTAGTTTTTCTGCAATATTACACTTAGACAACACAACACTGTTGCTATCCATATCCATATATATTTGACAGCAAGAATGAATATGTTAGACATGGCCTTTGTAAAGATCTGATCAAGGAAGACGGGGCATAAAGCAGCAGCAATTAAATTTTACAATTCTTTGAGAAGTTGATGCAGCACAAAGTTAGACATGAACTAACTTTGTTAATACACAGCAAACAGAAAAGTGTCTCAGGTGCCAGCATTGTGGAACTGGAACAGAAAGCGATACCTGAGTGAAATGTATTAGAAAAACACAAGACTCTGATACACTGGGAGAGGAAAGCAGTGAAAGGTTTGAAAAAGGGTATCTACGTGGAATGTCTAGAAAAGTGAGGTTGATGTCTGAACATATGCTAACACGGTGGTTCCTCTGGTTCCATGTGAGGTATGAAGGATGAAAGCTCCACAGAGGCACAGAAAAGCATGGGCAAGGGAGCTAAAGAAGAAGGGGTGATGGACCTGGGCCTCATGTAGAATCAGACCCAAGCAGGTGGCACATGTCTTATATGAAAGAGTTACTGGGCTTAAGCTGAGGGCCAGTGCTGAAAATCCTAGCATGAGCCAGTCTGTCAGACTCTGCTCAGGATTTTACAGGACTGTTGTTAATAGGAAGGTCGGGGTGTCTTCCCATTCCACAATGATTTCTGTGATCAGGGTGGCTCTGGAGAAGCCTGCTGGAAGAAAGCAGGGAGATGAGCTATGACCTGATGTTCTTCTTCCTCTTGCAAGTCCTTTAGCTTTTGCTGAGGGGAAACTAAAGGGAAAATGCAAAAATACCCAATAGCCAGTATTGTGTGAACTAATAGCACAACTGTCAGGAGTGGGAAACTAGTGGGCTTAAATGGCAGGGATCCAAGGGAACAGCTAAAGGCCATTTCTTTGCCTGCCTTGTAAGAATTCCTACCATGAAAATAACATTTTAACTTAAATAATGTCAAGATAATAAATTTCAATTTCAGTAATAATTTAAATAATCAAGTGTTTAAAATCTTGCCACAATATAAATCAGTAGATAGGCTCAAATTTGAAATTACAATGCAGTAAATGCATTACAAATGCATTACAAATCAGTATACAATGCATCCAGGTTCAGGAGAGCTGCTTTAGTTTTATAAAGGAAAAACTAACCTTATACAGCCAGCACCCCCAAAAAAGTGGGTACTTTTGTAACACAATGTAACTATCAGTATCCCTTTGTGAGGTTGGCAGACTACTAAGATGAAACTTTTTGAAGACAGGGTTCTCCATAGCCAGTAAATATTTGGCAATGATACCGACTTACATATGCCTTACACCTGGCTCACTAATGACATGTGATTTATGCACACTTGCCATGTTTGTTAATGACTGAAACCTTATTATTTTTGTTAAACTTGTCTAGTACTTGGCTTTATCTGGTGAAGTTGAGGGAATTCATTCAGTCTTTCTCTTTTATTTATTTGGGCTATAAGGACGAGCAAAAGCTCTGCCAGCTCTGGAGGAACAAACTGTGTGGGCTGAATCTCATCAAATTCACTGATGTTATGCTGATCATGTTTAATATCTGTTCAGGGATGTTAAAACTTTTTACCAGGAGTGAAACTGTACTGCCTCTGCCCAGTACCCATGAAAGGAAGCTAATCTAAGGAGAACTGAGGGAATACTGTTCGCTGGTTAAAAATTCCTATTTTAAACAGATTCTAAAGTTGTCTCTAACCAAAGACATTTTTTCCAGATTAATAACCCCCTCCTTTCTCAGAATCCTGAGCAGATTTACGTAGAGCTCTAAAGTCAGTTCATAAAATGTGTTTAAGCTGGCAGAAGAGAATTTTATGACAGAAAAATTTCAGTCTTTTTGAACCAATACAAAAATATACTCCATGTCTCTATTACAACAGGAAGCCCAAACCTATGGATATGCTTATTATTATTTAAGACCTCCTTTCTCTTAAAACATATTTGTACACATAGCCCCCCCTTATGCTCAAATTGCTCAATATCCTATCAAAGTGCTGAAAGAGATGCTTGGTTTTGCACCTGTCTTTTAAAGACAATAAATCACAGGGCTAGAATAGCTTCATATAGCAATTTATTCACATCTCTGACTTCCCCAAAGATGTAAAATCAGAATGAACGTGAGACTTGCGTATGCAGGTCCCTGAAGAGGAGAGACAATCTTTAATCCTGCTTTCTGCTTTTCAGGTGCTTGCAGATTTCCTCTGCCTGATCTTCTCTCTCTAAGATCTTAAGCTGCTAGACTCCCTCCTTTCATTTTTTCCCTCTCTGGTACATGTATATCTCCCCTACATGTATATCTCTCCTCTGCCACCACACCTTCCATGTATCTGCTGAGGGTCCTTCTTGTTTTGAGGCATCCCTTCAGCTGCAGAAGAACCCTCCCTTTCACACCTACAGTGGCCCAGCAACCCTGGCAAGCCCTTGGGCAGTGGAGGACTGAGATTCCTCCTGGCTGCTGCAGCATGCAAGCTGGACTGTCAGCGAGGCACAAAGGTGCAAAAGATGTGATTTTCAAATCCAAAATGTTCCTTGGGAGGCACAAGGTGCCCTTGTTAAGCACTGCCCTCTGTGGGATGTTGACCACATTCAGTAACTTTTTGGGATAGATACATACTGCAGCTGAAAGTTCTGTGCCTGTTCAGATAACTTATTTAGCTAGATAACTAGAATCCCAAGTGATTAGTTTTCCAAGGAAAATCTTTTACTGAAATATTCCGTGTCACATTCAGCCTATCCTTTAATCTACAGACGGTGCCTTGAAAACTTATTTGGAGGTAATTTGAATTTAAAAGAGGAAATAAATCCACCCAAATCATACAACAGCAGCTGACTTCACTAATCAAGAAAGATTTTTACATAGCCAGGGATCTTTCATCAAAGTCATCATGAAACCTTCAGTGGATTCATTCAGGACTTTGCAGGATATTATAAAACATCTTTCATGCAAGCACTCTCCAAAATTCATTATTAAACTAAGTAAGACTGTCAGAAAATGAGGATGCTGCCAGGCAGGTTTTGTGTGAGTGTAAGGGTATATGTTTTTTCACAGAACCTCAAACAATTCCAGCACCCATACTCCACCCTGACATCTCACATGAACAACCCTGGAGGACAGGACCTGCCATCCTTAGCCACCTTCAGCCATACTCACCTGCTACATAGCACAAAGCTCCTGTGAGCACTGTGGCATGTTTGTTCTCACTGTTGGATTTTCATACCCATATTATCCAATTTATGAACTGCAGGGCCGCCTCAAATGACATTTTCTGTTTGGTTTTGATTTTGGAATTTTTCTCTGACAGTGCTGACTTCCTCAGTTCCTAGAGTAAAATCACAGAGGCATCTTACTGAGTGGGAGGATTTTAGCTTGATCTGCCACGGAAATGAGGCTTGTTTCATTGCTCATTCTGCATGTGTAGGTACAAGCTGATCTCCTGCATTCTAATCTGGTACTGAATTTCAATCAAATTTGACAAAGATTCTGTGGGTTTGGTGAAGGCAGCTCACTAAAGGGCCACTAGTTCCCCACTGTGAAAAAGACTAATAAGATCATAAATTTTAAGGCAGAAACTCAAGCTATTGAGAGAGAGAAAGAAAGTAAGAGGTATGTTGAAAAGCAGGTTTTTGTTTCCTCTGCCCACAGAACTACTTGCTCTATCCTCTCTGTTCTTCAAGCCAGGACTCCCATCATTCCTGCCACATCAACCATTACAATTTCACATGTTTTATAGGCAACACAATGCATTCTGGTTTCCAAAACTTTGTTTCAATTTTTTTTTTTTTTCTTTTTGACAAATACCTGTGGAGAAAGCAAGAGCTGAGAGAAGGAGAGCCTTTTACTGCTTATGAACTGAAACAATGGGATTTTTCTGAAGTTGTCCTGGTGATAGCTTACATGTCAGTGGCCACTACTGGGTGAATTATTGACAGACAATGCTCTGTATTGTTTTGTTCCCATCCATTGGCTCTGTAAATAGTGTGGCAGGTGACAAACTGCATGGTTCAATGCTCAGCTCTTACTGACCAGAAGGTTTCCAGGAAACACTGAGTTGTTCAGAGATCTAGCTGTAAAGAAAGCATGAATCATGTTTGACAAAAAAAGAAAAACCTTGATTAACAGAACAAATGTGGATCTTTTCTGCTTATGGTTTAGGGTAATCCTTTGTGTCCTTGAGTTGGGAAGGCCAATGTCATGCCAGCTGTATTGGCATACTTGAAAATTCAGCTTTCAGCACAGAATAATGATGAAACTTGGCTTTGTAGGAGAAAATCTGATTGTGTTCCAAAGATGAAAATAAACCCCCCAAAATAGAAATAATATTAGTAATTAGCTAAAAAAGAGTGAGATTCAATGACTTAATAGTACCATTCAAAGAGTTTAAAGCTGTTTATAATTAAGAAAAAGTTTAGAAGAACAGAATATGGAGTCTCCTGTTATGAATGAGGGTAGTTTGTTAGGGATGTTCTGGCAGTAAAGTAATATCAAAAATAGAGACTGGATCTACTCCCAGCTAAAAGGAGCAAAGCTTGCAGATGTTGCTAATGCAGAAAAAAGCAGAACATGCATATGTGACGAGATGTGGTAATACTAAGAATTGCATCTGGCACAGAACATGTGGCTGTTTTAGCATCACACCAAGAAGTGTTACTGAGTACTTCTGAACTGTATCTTTCAGAAGGCCCTGATTCAGCAAATAATTTAAATACATGCTTAACATCAATATTTCATTGGGATTACTCATACGTGGAGGGCCATGTTTGAGCAAATTGCTGAATCACATCATAAAAGTCCTACCAATCTGATCTGACTATAGTCAACTGACTAAAAAGGTTCACCATTTTTTTCCTGAAAAGGAAGGCGCTTTTATTTCTCTGTACTTTATTTGCTGCACTCTATTTCCTTCAGATTTATTTTGTCTCTTGTGTTTTCAGTTGCCTGCTTCCTATTGTTATTTTTTATCAACTATTTCATGTACAAGTGCTTTCCAAAATAAGGCAATCAATACAGAGCAACGTATTTGCTGAAATGTATAATGAACTGAGTATTTTACTGTCATGCAGTGGCTTTAGGATTTACAAAATTATTTTCTGCATGCATTTATGCTGATAAGCTAGAAATGTAAATAAAATTTCATGCAAAATCCTAAAGAGAGCAATAGACTACAGCCATTTGGCCTTGCATTATACGTAACTGTATTTTGGATTTTCAATTATATTCACAACATGACAACGAGTTGTTAGGAAATTACCCATTTCACTTCACTTCACTACTTTCTTCATCTCTGGACTGTCCCACCTGTCTTGCATTCATGAATTTTCTGTCTGACGAATACCAGCAATGGGGCAATGCAAAGGCTTGAGGGCATTGATTGATCATGGGAAATTAGCAAAAGACAGAGTTCCCTTGAATAATTAAGAAAAACAACACACCATTTTCTTCTTCTAAAAAAGGTAGAAGACTCATTTGTCAAATATTAGAATAATCCTTCCCCCTTTTTTTTGTTCTGACTTCTGTCTCTGTGTTTGTTTTCGACACTAACATTGTTCAACTCTATCAGTGTGAAGGAAGCAATGAAAAAAGCAAAACTTGCTCGCATTGCCAGGCAGGAGAACTGACTGGGAGACACATTCAGAGTGGTCATCATTTTCCCACCAGCTTCTGGCCCTGCTTTCCTCAGTCCTTGGCCTCTTTCATGACCACCCTGGTCTCCTGTTTTCCCTTGTGCCAGGTCTGGCACTCCTAACTCTTCTCTCCATGAGAAGCTATTCCTACTGGAGAAGCTATTGGAGCTCTTAGAGAAGCTTCTCCAATTTAAGAAGCTAATGCAGCAGAGAGTTAACCAGGGCTGTCAGGAAAGCTGGGGAGGGACATTTTTATAAGGGCATATAGCGACAGGACAAGGGGAAATGATTTTAAGTTAAAAGAGGATAGATTTAGATTAAATATCAGTAAATGTTGTTTAGTGTGAGAGTGGAGAGACACTGAAACAGGTTGCCCAGAGAGGTGGTAGAAGCTCCATCCCTGGACACATTCAAGGCCAGGTTGGATGGGGTTCTGAGCAACCTGATCTGGTTGAAAATGTCTCTCGCCCTGGCAGAGGGTTGAGCTAGATGACCTGTAAAGGTGCCTTCCAACTCAGACTGTTCTAAGAGTCTATGCAGGTTTTAAGAATTGGAAAGACAGCCTGTGGAAGTATCCACTTTTGCCATCGAAAATTTCTATGTGTGGTCAGGGGATCAAATAGTGTCATGTGTTCTAAAGAAGAATTACCAGAGCCCCCACTTTCACATGTTTTGTAAACAGTGCATTGGACATCTAGGGACTGGAGGGAAAAAACCCATCATAGCAAGCTGGAAATACTTTACGTGCAAAGGGGATTTATTTTTTGAAACTGTTGGTAGTGAGTAATTTATCTGGCTCTAATGCTTTACCTACAGGACTGTATAAGAACATTACAAGGATTAGCTGATGTTTGTGAAGTGCTTTATAGATGAAAGTTCTAAGTGTCCAGGACAGAGGCTACTGACACCAATTGCTTTCTGGCACTCTGCATTATATATGCAAGAGAAGCAATGAATTTAAACAGGTTTACTAAAACCCATTTGATTAGAAAAGAAGTCTCTTGTGAAAATGTTTAAAGGCAAAGCTCTTCACAGGAAAAGAGGGCCGTCCATTCACTCATTTTTGTGCAGTAGGACACAGTAGCCCTTAGCCCTTGCCATTTAAATAACAGGCTTTAAATCAGCTAGGTGTGTGAAAAACTTCTAACCAGAGAGTGCAATGCTGTGAAATCCTTCCCCTGAGGACTAAAAAGCAGCAGATTGCAGTTAAGAATTTCATGATGCATCCCAGAAGACAGCCCCTTCAAAACTGAGCAGAGGGGTCACTAGGCCATATGTCCTGGGAGCAGGTCACCCAATTAATCTCCATTTAGGAGAGCAGAATAATTGGCCTCTGAAGTGAAAGGTGATCATTGAGATAAAGACAAGATGTTGTAAACTTTGAGATTTACCTTTTACTAGTTACTAACCTTGATCAGATTTAATTAAGCCCTGTGGGTAAAGCAAAAGCAGTGAGTGATTTTATATCCATGTCATATTTTCTAAAGGGAGTCTGAGTACCATGTCCTCTATCCCTTTTGCTTTGCTGAGTAGGACTTCTGTCACCCAGTGTTTTCATGCATGTGGTGAAGAACATCTGAAAGTATTCTCTCTGGAGCAACCTAATCTGGAGCAACATCTGAATGAATAACAGAATGGCGGGGGTTGGAAGGGACCTCTGAAGATCATTGTGTCCAACCCCCATGCCAGAGCAGGTCACTCAGAAATGCATCCAGATGGGTCTTGAAAGTCTCCAGAGAAGAAGACACCACAGGCTCCCTGAAAAGCCTGTTCCAGGGCTCTGTAACCCTTACAGTACAGAAATTCATCCTCATGTTGAGGCAGAACTTCCTGTGCTCTATCTTGAATCCATTGCCCCTCGTCCTATCACAGGCTAGAAGTGAGAAGAGGTTGTCCCTTCCTTCTTGACACCCAGCCCTCATATACTTATACACATTATTTAGGTCCCCTTTCAGTCTTCTCCTCTCCAGTCAAAATCCCCTGGCACTCATCCCTTACATATTTATAAACACTGATGAGGTCACCCCTCATTCTCCTCTTCTCCAAGCTGAAGAAGGGAGATGTTCCACTCCCTTCATCATCTTGGTCACACTGTGCTGGACGCGTTCAAGCAGTTCCCTGTCCTTCTGGAACTGAGGGGCCCAAAACTGGACACAATATTCTAGATGTGGCCTCACTAGGGCAGAGTAGAGGGGGAAGAGAACCTCTCTTGACCTACTGACCACCCCCCTTCTGATGCACCCCAGGATGCCATTGGCCTTCTTGGCCACAAGGACACATTGCTGGCTCATGGTCATCCTTCCATCCACCAGCAGCCCCAGGCCCCTTTTCCCTCTGCTGCTCTCCAGCAGCTCACTCCCCAACCTATACTGGTACCTGCAGTTGTTCTTTCCGAGATGTAAGACTTTATACTTGCCCTTGTTTAATTCATTAAGTTTCTCCCTGCTCAACTCTCCAGTCTGCCCAAGTCCCTCTGAATGGCAGCACGGCTTTCTGGAGTGTCAACTACTCCACCCAGTTTTGTGTCATCAGCAAACTTGCTGACAGTACACTCTATTCCCTCATCCAGGTCATCAGTAAATATATTGAATTGTACTGGTCCCAGTACTGACCCTTGAGGGACTCCACTAGAAACAGACTTCCAACTGGACTCCATCCCATTGACTACAACTCTCTGGTTTCTGTCATTCAACCAGCTCCCAATACACCTCACTAATCAATCATCCAGGCCACGCTGCTTCAGTTTAGCTCCAAGGATGCAGGGGGAGATGGTGTCAGATGCCTTACTGAAATCAGGCATAGATCAGTGCAAAATGGAAGCGGCTCTTTCAGCATGAGTGCTAACCTCTTACTGCATAAGCATGAGAGTCATTCTGGCACCTAAGTCCAGAAGACAGAGCTGCATGCAGAATGAATGGGTAAAAGCTTTAAAACATTTTTTTTTTTTTCTAGATGGAAAGAAAAACACATTTTTTTTCTGAAAATAACATTTTTTTAGAGCCTCCTTCCCCTGAGGTTTGCTGCTTGCTCCATAACCTTTCTTAGTGCCTGCCAAAAAACCCAGGGAGCTTTGTTTGCTGAGTGGGAAGTTAGAGATGTTTCCAGGAGCTCTGTCATCACTATCATTTTCACCCACAGGTTCAGAGATGACTCAGTGCATCTGAGGATTCCAGTTTTGGAAACCAAGCTGAGTGTGCTGCTCGTGCCAGAGATGGGGCTGAGGTCAGGCTTGCTGAACAGGCGTAGCCTTAGCTCCATCAGTCATACACTAATTGTAGGTTTTGGAGCTATTTATCTTCTTTAATTGAACAGAAAGGGGGGTTTATGATGGTTCTGCCAATAAGGCCATTACAAGTTAGCTTGACCTGATCCAGCCATGAATCCATGGTCTGAAATTGTCTGGATATAAGATTAAAATTATGTGAATGCATCATGGGCCTGTGTATGAATGATCCATGCATTTTATTTTCAAAGACTGATATGTAAAATCTCAGCAGCATCTTCTGGCTTCAGTAAGAAACATAAAAATTCTATTTGACCTTATTTATTTTACACTTGTAAAGATACCTGCTATTTCCAACAACTGTTAATGATCATACTTAAAAATGTCTAGAACTCAAGTCCATTTTTAAACAAAACCATGTTTCTCCTGGCTGTATGTCAAATGCCAGTACTGTGATAAAGAAAGGAAAAAGGAGCAAGGAGTCCTCCTCTGGAGCAGCTGTAGAAAAGAACTAACACCTCAGCAAGATTTGCTAATACCAGATTGGGTGTCATGGTATGTTCCAAGTGTTTAAAAATAACAGTATGACATTAATGTATAAATGGTGCAAAACCAAAGGACTGCTGTCCTGGTTGGCAGGTCACGAGTCTGGCATACGTTGCTATTTTAAGTGGTAGTAAAGTCTGTATAGTGACAGTATAACCAAGAAAATACTACTAGAAAAATTATTGCTCTTTTATACCACTGACTGAAGGAAAATTTTAGTTGCAAAGCTGGCTGTGCACTGCAGGTTGAATCTGTCCTATTTAGTATATATTTATTCTGGGGAAAAAAACCACACACATAAATAATATTCACAAGCAACATGAATATAACTAAGGGTGCACAGCTACTTGAGCAAAATCCATTGGTCTGGGCAAGGTAGCTTGCCAGTGTCTAGTTATTATCAATTGGCTCTGGGAGCAAAGTGAGGTGATTGTGGAATTGCCTGCCATAGTAATTATTCTGTCACCACATTTATGGATTCCATGTTAATATCAGCAAAATTTAAAAGCTGACAAAAGTAGGAGCCTGCTCTGTCAAGCACAGTGATATCTCAATGAGGATTTCATGCAGTTTTGTATCCTATTTCCTTACCCATATATCCACACACTCAGATTTTTCAAAGCAAGTTGAAGAAATCCATAACCCATCTTCAAAAGTCTTAAGCTAAACTTTAGAACTCTTATTTGTTTGGTTCCCAGTAATATGGACAATTTTCTCTCATTATGAGGCTTCACCATCAAATTTTGAGAACAGTGTGAATTTCCTGTTGAAGTTTTGCCATTAGTTAAATATAGAAATGGCAGAGTAACTTTTAGAGTGGATCATTTTAAGTCTTCTAAGAGGATTAAAATATCTGATTCAGAGACACAGCCATTAGATGGATGACTTCTCAGAGTGAAGCAAAACTCAGCGCTGCTCTGATGTTTATCCTGAAACTTCTATACTTATTAAAGTTTATTTTGAAGGTATGTTGCCAGTGGGCTGACTCTGTATTTCAGCAATACTGAATGTGCTCATACTTAAAGTGACTTTTACTTTATTCTAAGACATATGAAGACATATAAATCAGGAGTGGGATTTTTTTAGATATGCTCCCCATTGGCTTAAGTTTACTGGGGCTTTTGAAGACCTTGCTGATGCTCTGCTTCAGGATTAGACTGGGAAAATAACCAGATTTTTCACAATCTAGACCTAAAATCCAATTGGCAGAAGGAAAAATGTATTACTGCTGGTATTGATATTGCATTGCTACCTGTATCTCAGAGCTGACCCTTGTGCCCAGCACAGTGCAAAGCCTCAGCAGGACATGTCTTTCATCTAACAGCTTCTCTTGTTTAGATAAGAGATAATGTATCTCAGTACCATCTGTCATTTACATATTTTCCCCATAGTATGGCCACCATTTTGCCCGAACCTTTGTTGAGAATATATCGGTTACCAAAATAAGAGGTCAAGTACCTTGATTTACTCCTAACTTGTAGCAAGCTAAATTAGCTGTTTAATTTCCAGTGTTATTTCCCCTACAGCAATAAACTAAAAGAGCCTTGTCCTCTTGAACTGTATTGTATATCCTTTCACAGAAAGAAAAATAGTCATAGAAAAAACAGCTTCATGTGGCAAAAAGCATCATTCCAGAATTTGTGCTGAAACACAACCAAGGTATGTCAGCATGCTCATGCTAAGTCTGCTGCTTTTTTCAGCTTTTGCATAGATTACAGCAAGCAAGTAAAACCTAAATATGTGAAACAGCATTGGGCATCCTCAGTCACCTGTGACTCAGCACTAAACTAGACTCTGATCCAAACCCAAGAGCTGCAACAGTTTTTGCTAACTCCCATCTAACCAAGGTAGAAGTTTCTAGGCTCTTGTCTGGAGTAAAACCTGAATTAAAATCATGAAAATTTTTGTGATTAAAATATAAATGAGTGGTCATTCCTCTTGAATTCATTTGGCAGCAATTATTACTTTGTTGTGACAGCTGGAATAAAGTCTTTGTGCTCTGTTCAGACCAAAAGATTCCCCATGGCATTCCCTGGAGATGTGGCAACATAGCTCATCAGAGAACAAGTTGAACAAATTAACTGTGATGTGTTAACACAGGAGACAGTTTACAGTGGCAGCTGGAACTGGAAGGTACTTCATGATACCACAACTACACTGGTACCATTTGTCTCATTCTGGATCTGTTTTGGTTTTTGAAGATGCTTAGTCCAACACTGGCTTGTGTTGTAATTTTCTCAAAATCATTTAGCCTAACAAGAAATAAAATAAATATAGTCGAAGTGTTGAGACATTAATTTACCAGGCTACACTACCACTACATTTATATTCATTCATTCATTCATGTGTTTCATGTGTTTGTTCATTCATTGATTCATTCATTCAGCTCTTCAAGTTACTAAGTTACTTGCACAAGACTCAGTCATATAGTTTATAAGCACACCATCAAACAAAGCTTATCAGATACATAACAAAAAAGATTTGACCTCTTGGAGTCTCATATTTTAAAATATCTGTGGTCTGTTCTGTGCTCTAGGACTGAAAAGCTATTTTCAAGCCTCAAACAGAAGAAATTATATTTGTGCATTTCTTTCTCGGAGAGCAGAGATGGAAAGTACTTGTCTTGATTTTTTGCTTATGTAGGATTTTCAGCTGGCAAAGGGGCAAATTGCAAAGGCAATGGAGACATATCTTGAGGCAGACGCTTAGAATCCAGCCCTTGCTGACCAAGTTGGGTTCTATAAGAAATGTGCATGTCTGGAAGCAGGCCTGTCTCTCCTTGCTCTATTTCTTTTCACAACTTTTCAAGAGAAAATTCACTGAATATTGAAAGAAGAAGGGGAGAGTCCCTCCATCTCTGTCACTAACTTCTTGAATTACCACTCATTCATTCCTCCACTAAAACCTGCCAGTGTGTGCTGGATGGACAATCCAACTGATAGAAACCATTGATGTCCTTTTACTGATAGCCAGACTGAGCATCTGTCCTACTACGGTGTGTGGCTGGTGATGTACGCTGGAGAATTTATATGTAAAAAAGGGTTGGTAAAGCTTAGTTTTTATACTTATATTATTCTTTTGTTACAGTTTTTGTAACATTGAATAACTAGAAGTTTGTGCAACAGAACAACAGATTGTACCAAGGAAGAGAACACACCACCCCTTCCAGAAAGAAGTGATCAGATGTCCAAGGTCGCACCTGGGGACAGTCCTGGCATGCTGATATTTTGCACTGAATTTAGTGCACAACAAGAAATAGGGAAAATAACAATCACATCTGAGGCAAATCACTAACCATCAGACCCACAGACAGTGTGCAGAATACAGTCCCCCAGAGGCCCTCCCCATCCAAGTTTCTGTGTATTTGGCACTGTCTGTAACAATTGATGTTGAATCTCACCACCTAAATGTACTTTTTTTTTTTTTTTAAACACCTACCTGTAGAAGGAAGCCATGGTTTAAAACAGAAACCAGGGACAGGAATAAGAATTCTAAGAATTGATCTTGCCTCTTGGTGATGTCAATCAAAACGCTAACAACCTGATCTTAAACTACTGAATACTATAGCTATAAAAATACAAAATAAGGAGAGGGCTGGACCCAAGCAATTCTGTAGTAGAAAGTTTTGCTAGGGTATTTGGGTAGAGTACACAGGCATAAAGACTCAGGGGAGGGGAGGCCAAGTTACTTGCAAGAAGCTTACTCAGTTGCACATTCAGCTTTCAGACTGAAAGGAACCAAACAGATTCTACCTGGTTAACACAGGTCACAGTAGTAAAGATAAGGGCTAGGAGGCAAAGTGAAGTCTAAGTTTCCCAGGACATTCATATTTTGTTTGCCAACCTACACAGCAGCCTCTGTATATTGTTAAAAATATTACATGCATCCCCTGGACCAGAGCTCAAACATGAATGTCTACTTGCCAGGCAATTGCACCTTTATTTCCTATACTTATTCTTGAGATGAAGCATGAAAAATAAATTTCAAAAGAAAAGAAACAGATCAGTCCCTTCTGTGGTTTCTTAAAAGTTTCTCCTCCCTACCCCTATACTTAAGGCCTTATTTAGTAAATTCATTCACATATCTGCAGGACTGTACCTACAGATATGTGTGTGCCACTGTTAGGATATCATTTGTAGTGACTGATATCCCACCTTTAGTAGCAGTCTTTAATAATAAGCACAACCCTGGGCACCCCATGGTTTTCTCTTGCCCTTTAGTACCATGATCCTTATGACCATACTTTTTTCCTTTCTCTGCTAAGCCTTGTGGCAGAAGCTGTTGGAGATCTCCCTTTAGTATGCATAAAAGCAGCAACAGTTTTGAAGTGTCTTTTGGTCATTTGAGTTTACCTTTTCTTTCATCAAAGTCCGTCAAAGCATTTTGGTAAGGCTGCATGAGACTTGGTGTCCAAAAGAAATATCCATGTACACTGTACACTCTGTATTAAGCAGCATCAAAATAGTGTTTCCCAAGAGATGAAGATAAGTTAGAACAAAAAGGATTACAGCATTCTTGTAGAATGGGGACATCCATGGTGATTTTCCAGGCACAGAAAGGTAATATGGAAACCTATGGCAATTAGATATTCCCATTATCCTTCAGGTAATAATTGAGAAAAATTAAAACTGTCTCACATAAGTATGCAGAGATTACTAAATAGGTAGGCAACAGTGCAAGGATAGAAGTAGAACTAAAATAAAATTATTTTAAAATACACCGTTTATGAAAGATGTCAAGTCCTAGTCAGATTATAAAATGTATTAAATAACTTCAAAGGAAAATTAATACATAAAGTTGGTTCTTAATATCAGAACCTGGTCTGCCTGAGCACAAATGTTATAGTTTCTTTGCATCTCACAAATGTTAATTACTTTTTGCCTACTACCAGCACATATTGCCCCACTGGATGCTAGACAAATGCCCATCAAGTAATTGTCAGTTTCTACCTAGGTAAGACCTCTGTTTTTCTTTACAAGATAAAAAATATAAAAAAGGTAGATGCTGACATATGATAAGCTGACATAATTTTACTGGAGATATTCAGTAATTCTCTTTTGGCTATTTATAGTAATGTTGGAATTTAGGAAGATTTACAAAGTTGCTGATATTTCCTGCACTGTAGAAAAAAGATAAAACTCCTTACACCTCTCAAATGGTTCTTTAAGCAGCAAATAAAAATACAGTAAGAAATGAATGTTCAGAATTTTTACCGCATCTTTTTATCCCTTCAGTTATTTGGTTTTTATATTTTACTCTCATTCATTTTAAGTGGCATTAAGTTCCTATTTCCTGAAAAACAACCCTGAACTGAATTACAGCAAGTCTTATTCTTTCCCAGACTTCACCCATTTTTGATCATCTATAGAACTATAACAGTCCCTTGAAAACAGTGCATTTTTAAATTAAGATACTGACAAATGAAAGACACTATGTAGGGCTAAAGAAATTTAAATACTAAATAGTGCAAATGAAAGCTAGATAATTTTCATTGTGGTTTTTCTTTGAAATAAAAATTGAATCAAAATCCTCATTGTATACAACCAGTATCCTCGACCTCATACCATTTCTTCAGACTTGAGGTCTGGCCCTCCACCTTCTCCTTTTCCTCATTCCTCATCCAAGTCATTTCTCTTATGCAGTACTGCCTCTACCCATGCATGTTCTTCTATTTCTTAGCCTTTCCAGCACCTCAAAGAAATATCCCTTTTGAGCCCCATGAGCAGTTCTTTTTTCCCCAGACTTTATCTTGATGCATTGTTCCAAACTCGGTGTCCTTCAGGATTTCATGTCTAATGGCTTCCCATAGGAACAAAGGGATGAGATCTTACGGCCCAGGAACCTTTTTTTTTACTGTAGGAAACTATTTTCTAAGCCAGATCAAACTCCAAACAAAAATTAAATATTGTTGTTTTTCTACTGGAAGTCTGTTCCAGACCTCCTTTAGCTTCCAGCTTCATCAGTTTATCATCTTTTAATTTGTGCTAGTGTTTTCCAGTATTCACCCAATGTTAACATATTTCCATATAAATGGCAAGGTTTTTTAAAATTTGTGTTATTCATACCTAATGTTACTTCCAGCTCCTTTACTGGACCTTATTGCTGCCACTCTAGTTGTCAGTGATATTCTGAAGTGTACCGTGAATGATATTTTAACCTTTCTTGAATACTGACAGTGCTTACAACTGCTTGTTATCAGCCCATTTAACACACTGCCATTTTTGGTGTCAGGATCATTAATAAAAATACTTAGCCAATTTTGTCTCAAGACTGATCTTTAAAGAGTGATCACTCTACAGCCAGTTAGATGCTCTTTCAGAACAAGATGGAGCTCCATCTCTGTTTTTTTCCTCACTAATTTTATAATTTTTCTCTAAAAACTGCATCTACCTCAGTTTAACAAATAGCCTCCTATGTGACATCAGGCTGAAAATGAGACAGATTAAGAAAATGCAGTGTCTCTGTAAAATCTGTAAAATCAATTCCATAACAAAGAAAGGTGTGAATTCAGTATATTGTGAGGCATCTTCAGAAGAATCAGGTTATATTTTATCCCACTTTTGCTTATTTTAGGCTTTTATTCTTTTTATTCTTCTCACAAACGTTTCTGCTAAAGCATACCTATGTCTAGAAGACCAGACACATGAACCTTGTTATAACACTCATCCTCCCACCACAAAATTGTCTCAAAGAATTTTATCATGATTCCAGACCCACAAGATAACAGCACTGCTCAAACTCCTTGCTATGAATCTTATAAACTTATGTGGTGATTCTTTCTGTGTTCTGCAACATGTGGTGTACCTGACCCCAGTGGCTCAAGTGCACTGTGATCCTTGCATGCTGCTTCCAGTTCAGATGTGCTTATTTCCAGCTCTGAATTCTCACCTCCTTGACAAATCCTGCCTTCAGCCCTATACTAAACATCCTGTCTTCCTTGTAGAGGTTGGTATCTATTAGTTAGCTTCACAGATGTTCAGTATCAAGGACCAGTGATTCGGCTGCAATAACAAATATTCAGGACATCAGCAAAGCAGATCTCACAGTGTGAAGCCAGATCTTCACAAGGGAGTGACCCCCAGCTAGCAATCATTCTTCTAATTTCACACAGGAGGAAAGAGGATCCCATAGAAGGTCAGAGAATTCAAATATTTAATTTCTCCCCTACTTACAATCCACAGTCCAAGCCTATGTCTGCCCCCAGATGGTAATTTTCTCCTGTTAGCCTTGCCTTGTTGATATTTCCTGCTACTGCAAAAATTAAGTACATCCACCACTAATTTTCTATGCCTGGGAAGGGTTTGCAAGGACACTTTCAATGCAAGTGCCAGTCAGGTTAGCAGCAATGCAGCTGGGAAAGACATGGCTCACAGGTCTGTCTCTTAGGCTTCCTCTCTGGCTGACAGATAACAGAAAACAGATGAAGCTGGGGACACGACCATGGCTCTGAAGTTTAAGTACATCTTCCATCTGGGGTTGGGATTAAGGATACTTCATTTTAATTTTGGGGCTAGAACTCAGACTGGATCCAGAACCTGCTGAGCACCCACCCGGTTGACCCCCTTCTTGGTAACCTAGGATGTGCCAGATGTCTTTCCAAGCAAGTCTTCACAGGGTGCCCTCAGAGGACTTGCCCCTCCTTCCACACCATCCCACTCCTAGCATCTCACCACAAAAATGAGATCCTGGTATTGGAATTAAATGAGCTAGACAATACTAGGGGACTCCATCACAAGAGGAAAAGCATCTCAGAGCTAGGCTGCTTGGAACAGTCTGGAGTAGACAGGACTGGAGAGGACCCCACATAAGCTCAAGAAGACAGCTTGCAGGCCAGTTGCTCAAGCAATTGAAGAAACTCAAGCCCAGTTTCCTGCACAGCCACTGAAGGGGTATCACACACCCCTGGACTCCCTTAGAACAATTGCTGCCACAAATTGTGGAGGAATCTTGGCCACAGTGAAAAAGTACAGCAGACTCTGTATTTTATTTGTTCACAGTTTAAAGGGAAAATTAAAGCTTTACAGTCGAGGATGGATGAACTATTCATAGCAAATAATGTAGCCATCAAACATAGACTTTTAGTCACTTGACGTATTATCAATGAATAGCCTGATTTTTATGAATATGCTCATTAGTTGTAATTGTTTAACGAATGATTTATCTGAAAAACTTTAATCCCCTGAGTCGTCTTTTATCTACTTGCCTTCTGATTATTCACTAGATGTGGTACATGATTACTTTTCCCTCCTAGAATAAGTGAAATATTACTAGTATTTGTGAACACTTGCAGCATGAATATTCATTTCTGAATGCACATGTTATATGACTTGTCATTAAAAGAACCCATTATCCCACTATGAAGAGTAGTTTGACTCTTTTTTAAAATAAATGTAATTTATTGTGGCATCTATTCATTAGAAAGGTTACATTAAAAATAGAACTAAGCAATTACCTTTAAATGTTAATTCATCCCTTGCTGCAAATATTTTTTCCTTAAAAATACACAATTTAAATGCTGCTATAAACATAGAAAAGGTTTTTTTTTAAGTCTTGCACAGCCAAACACCTCTTTTAGCAGGGGTTATCTTCAGCATATTTTCACTGAAACCCAGCACTATGATAGCAATTTGCATCCACATAAATTACATTTTCCTGAAGGAATTTACATCAAGAAAAGTGGTGTCCAAAAGTTAAAGAGAAGGAAAAAAAAAGGAGATAGGGTGAAGTTATAGGCATTCACAGGAAAAGCTAAATTTGCCAGGAAATAGAAAAATCCCATAAAGAAAACAAGGTGAAGTGCTGATGAACAGTTAAAAAACACAGGAAAGAAAAGCTTATAACAATAAATGGCTAAAGAGAGGAAGACACTGAAGATGGAATCTCTGCTTGTAATTCAGGCATATTAAAGGAAACTTCTGTACTGTTGGCATGAATTTGTTTGTTTACACTGCAAAACATCACAAATTGTTTTGGAATTCTTTTTCTTTACCCGCAAATAGCCCTCCAAGCTCTAATTCTGTTTCAATTGCTTCTCACATGCAAAATCAATATCTGCTAAATATGGCATATAAAGTGAGGTAGTGACAAATCATGGACCACATTATGACTAGTTAAGAGTGTTTCTGATGTTCTGCTAAAGGATATGGTTTTAAATGTCTGTGTCTAGGGTACCCGCAGAGACTTGCCCTTAAAAAAGCTGTGTGAAAATTTTTAAAAACAAAACTTCAAAGCCCATAAAAAGAAATTCAGATCCCTGCTTGGTGCCACAGAGTTTAGGGGAATGCTTATAACAATTGCATCAAATACCCTACAATTCAGTAGGAAGATGAGTCTTTTATGCAGTTCCTATTGCTAACAACAGTATCAAAATTCCTTATTGACCATGAGAAAATGAAGCAGATTATGGGATAGAAGATAATGCAAGTTAAAGCCTTTTTATCCATAAGACAGTGAATATAAAAAGAACAGCAAAACGTGGGTGCAGAAGTCATGTCCCTTTGGAAGATCTTACCTGCTCATTTACTGCAGCAGACGCAGATCAGCAGGAGAAATAGGAGACCTTCTCAGATATGTCTCCATACAAAGGAAGAAAAAAAGTTGTATTCTAAGTCTACAAATAGCAAATAAGAATGAACCAAAAAGGACCCAGCAGATCAGACACCACCAGGGAAGCAATTTCATTAGCTAATTTCATTAATTGATTTCATTAACTAAAATCTTGGACCTACTGTGAAGAACTACAAGACTGAGGAGACTGTCTCAGTATTTTAAGTACTGTACATCCTCCATGAGGAAGATGGAGATGTTTGACAAGCAGATCTTTTACCAGAAGAGCTCTCCAAGCCTCTCTCTGTCATCTACCAACAGTCCTGGATCACTGGGAAGGTCCCAGATGAGTGGAGGTTGGTGAATGTCACACCAATCCACAAAAAGGGACAAAAAGAGGACGCAGGAAACTCCTGGTTTGTCAGCCTGACCTCAGTGCCTGGCAGGGTTATGGAGCAGAACATCCTGGGGGCAATCACACAGCAGCTACAGGATGGACAGGGGATCAGACCCAGCCAGCACGGGTTCAGGAAGGGCAGGTCCTGTCTGACCAACCTGATCTCCTCTTGTGATCGGGTGACCCGCCTGGTGGATGAGGGGAAGGCTGTGGATGTGGTCTGCCTGGACTTCAGCAAAGCCTTTGACACCGTCTCCCACAGCATTCTCCTGAAAAAGCTGTCAGCCCACAGCTGGGACAGGGGCACTCTGTGCTGGGTTAGGAACTGGCTGGAGGGCCGGGCCCAGAGCATGGTGCTGAACGGTGCTGATCCAGTTGGCTGCCGCTCACCAGTGGTGTCCCCCAGGGATCAGTGCTGGGCCCAGTTCTGTTTAATATCTTTATTGATGGTTTAGATGAGGGGATTGAGTCCATCATCAGCAAATTCACAGATGACACTAAGCTGGGGGGGAGTGTGGATCAGCTGGAAGGCAGGAGGGCTCTGCAGAGGGACCTGGACAGACTGGAGAGTTGGGCTGATTCCAATGGGATGAGGTTCAACACGGCCAAGTGCCGGGTCCTGCACTTTGGCCACAACAACCCTATGGGGAGCTCCAGGCTGGGCACAGAGTGGCTGAGAGCAGCCAGGCAGAGAGGGACCTGGGAGTCTGGATTGACAGGAAGCTGAACAGGAGCCAGCAGTGTGCCCAGGTGGCCAAGAAGGCCAATGGCATCCTGGCCTGGATCAGGAACAGCATGGCTAAGTTTCACTCCCTCACTCTTTTTAGTTTAGTGATAAGATTATGCAGATATCTTATCCATGGGTTTCAACACAAAATGTTCTTTTTCTATCACTGGAGAACTACATTTAGTACCTGGAGACAGAAAAACATAAGAAATTGGAGCAACTAGGGAATCCAGTTTGTTCAGTGTACTTACAACTGCAGGGCTGAACTGGTAACCACAGTCCAGGCAAGAATTTGGTATCATCATGAAGCTGGGTAGAACCACAGTAAAGAACGGTAAGTGGTAAAGTACCTTTTACTGTGGAAACAGTGCGAAAAATAAAGCGTACACATAATGCAGAAGCAAACAAGATGAAAACAGTGGCCTGTTATTGGAAAGAGTTTCTCTAATTGTGACAAACAAATTAATTTTTCAAAGGGCTATGAAGAACAAAATGGACAGAAAGGTCTGTATTCTCCAGAAAGAAAAGGATTCAGCAACAATCACAATCATTATAGTAAAAGCATAGCCACAGATTTTCTAGTGGGAAAATTGGGTCCAGCAATTTGAATAGTACCTTGACTATAAATGGACCGTGTGTTAATTTTAAATGGGACAGTAGACATCAGGTTCAGTTGCACATCAAAATTACAATAAAATATTGAAAAGAAAACCTAGTCATGTGGCAAACAGGTAGTTATTCTAACATTTTATGTGGGGAAGACTACTTCCAGTGTGAATACTTGAGAGCGGGTAATTAAAAGAAACAAAGTCCTGAAAGCTGTTATAAATTAGCTCTGGTCATCCACTCCACTCAAACTAATCTTGATTTTAGGACTCATATCTTAAAGATTATTCTGCATGTGGACGTTAGGGTACCAACAATAAAGCAAGGCCTTTGAGTGTCTCCCTGTAAATCATTCCTGTCTGGGTCAAACAAAGATGCTTGAAATTTCCAAAATAGAAGCCATGCTGCCTATGCCCACCTTTTTATTGATATATTATTCATACAACACAGATTGAAGATAAATTGCCTCAATAAATTGTGTTATTTCATGCAACAGTGGGTATAACATTGTTGTTCTCATGTTGGCATCACTGGAAAGGTATTTGACTGTTGTAGTGTTATAGAGAGTTGTTTTTTTTTTTTTAGCAGACTGCAGTTTTCTGCTTTTAGCTTATGTTTTGATTTTTGTTCCCCTGCCACTAGGTATTCCATTTAGAAGTCATAATCATATGACTTCCTTTATGGTGTATGAATACTACTTTGTAAAAATCCCTAATAGAATTTAAATTGTTTTATCAGAGTTTTCAGCAGTTAATTCTATCCTGGAATAAGAATAGATACAAAATTCACCCTCTCTAAAATAGTGGTGGAAACATGTTTATTATAAATAGAGATTCATGAATAGACAATTTTCTAAGATTCCCACTTGAAATACTGTAGCATCAGTACTGAATGTACTGAATGTAGAGGAGCCAGCAGGAAAACACACATTCTGGTATTTGTCTCTCAGATTTAAGAAAATTGCATCTGAAGTCTGACTGGTTTATTATTTGATTGATTTTGTCCAAATTGGTGATGCAGCAGAGGAATTGCATAAGGAAAATTGAGATTTTTCTTTATTTTGGCTACACATCTTAGTAAGTACTGTTGAGACAGAATGTTGTGTATCTATTAATGGATACCGATATTCTATGTGGATAAAAGTGAATGAACAAGAATCAAAAAGGAATTTAATGTCATGATATAAAAGTACTGAGGAAACTTGTACTTTCTCCAAGTGTCAGGATACAACCCAAAATGTATGGTGACACCCACTCTCTAAAATAATTTCTCATCTTTCTCATGAGTTTCCAAATATATGATAAAAGAGAGTGAGAAAAAAGAGACAAATATAGATGCTGATAATTATAGAAAAAGCCTTCTGGCACATCCAGAAATAGAAGGCAAACTTCTGACTCATAGATCTGCACCTTGGCCACTGCACCACACTGCATTTCCTAGAGACTTATTTTTATTGAGTAAATGCATATTTCATAAATATGAAGATTGAAATGTATTGTAAAACTGTCACCAAAATCCCGTTTTGAGTACTGTTAAGAGTTTGCTGTGTTTATATACACTTTAAAATCATTCCCACAAATTCCCCAGACTGCAAGATGCTACATCTTTTCATTACTGTTACTTAATATTTTATAAATCATCAAGGTTAATCTATATGAGCTGGGCTATGAAAATCTTTCAAACATGAGTAATTGGAATTATGCAAGGATCATTGTTTTACCAGGAAACTCAGAAATGCCAAATTATAAAGGTGTTTTAATGAAGAGAGAAAATATCATGCTGTTGTGAATGAAATTAGTTTTAACTTAATATTTTGTCAACAGAGAGGAAAGCTGTGTGTGTCCCTGATCTTCATTATCCATTCTCTCTGACTCCATTGCATTCCAGAAGTAATTTTGTAAACAGTTTGTAGTAGATCGTTATTAAAAAAGACTAACTGTAAAACAATCTCTTTTTTAAATTTTTTCTTTTCTAACAAACATATGGATTTGGCTTCCTAAATGTGTGCCCCATGTAGCTTGCTGAGTTCTAGAAGTTCACTTGACACTTCTTCTTGGATACGTAAATTTTAAGGAGTGAATACAAGTTCGGGAAGCACAGGAAAGAGATCTAGGGCCCTGTATTTGTGCAGGTTTGTAGGAACAATATGAATATATACACACATTCTTTACATGTCATGATTTTTTTTTTTAATAAAACTTGGCACAGTCTTATATTTTAACATTTTTATATATCAGAAACTTTAGGGTCCAGTCCAGACCACCTACTTGGCACAGAGTAAACTGATCATAGCCACAGCCAGGGTTATTAAATGGGCAACAAAAGGAGACAGAAAAAAAATCAGCTCCTATTTAGTTCATATGCAAAATACCAGACCAAATGAAAACTCTGTATATGCCAATGCATGGTTGACAGATGAGAGGTATTCAGATTGTTTGCTTATTAGCATGCATTTCTCTTAGTTACTGAAAGCAGGTGGAAGGGGCATATTAAATCAAATGTTTAAAAACTTGATATATTGGAAGGAATGAAACAGCCAAGGAAATGAAGGAAAAGTCTCCCTGCCCATTCACCACTCCCAAGTCATTGACAGCCTGGGAGCAGAAGTCTTGCATTTTCATACCCCACCATTTTAACAGAAAAATCACAGTTTGGATACAGTGGGAATGTTCTTCCTTCCATCCATCAAATCTGAGCACAGAGTAAACTCCAAAAGTATTCAGTAATGTGCAGGAGGGTAAATTCGTTGTCATGGGGCCTTTCTGTCCAACTGAGATCTTCCAGCAAAAACTATAGTTCTACCCCTGAAGATGTAAAACTATAGATGAAGAGTTCCTACTTGTCCTGGGGGCATTGTGTAGCACAGACAGTACTTGATTATCAGGCAAGTGGTGTCTAATTCAGTGGAAGCAATGCAGACTTTTTACATTTAAATAAATGGAGAAAATTACCTTTCTTATGTGGAAACATAATCAAGTACCTAACTATATAAACAGTATGCTCTATACTTGGTGCTTTAATAGGGCCAACTTAGAAATGCTGAAAATAATTATGAACCAATTCAGTTGAGAGAAAAATATAAACAGACGTATCTGAGAGATGATGTGAATGATATCATATTATATACAAAATCCACTGTCCAAAAAAGTGAAAAAATGTCCATGCTGCCTATAAAGCAGGCAAAAAGCCAAATTTTATAAACTTTATATATGGGTGTATATGTACTTTAAATATGGAACAGAGGTAATATAACTACTAAAAGTGTTCTGACTGTGGTTTATTATTTTTAAATGTGTATAAACATGGGGTAAACTCTCAAAATAGTGCTCATAATAAGATTGTGATGAGAAAACTGTTAATTCCTGTTTAATATTAATGAAATAAGCATTTACTTCGTGACAGTAAGCCTTTAAGTGAAGCAGTGAGGTTCTATGACCAGAATGAAATTAATATAAATAAGTTAGAGACTAAGATCTATAGAAAGTATAAAAGGAGAAAAAAGAACATAGTGAAAGCCCTCTAGTCAGCAGAGTTAGAAACAAGGCAAATGAGAATTTTAAGGAAACTAGGAATAAAAGAAGTCCTGCAAACAGTATGAGTGCATTTTTTTTTAAGATGGAAATTTGGTTTTCCTCTGACGAGTCAACTCAGAATTACACTGTAACAATGACAGTCTCAGTACAGAGGGAGGTGGTAGACTTATCCTGCTTAATTCAGAAAAGACCAAGTGGTCTGTCAGAAATGTGCTTTTCAAGCAGTGGGATGATGCACATAAGCCCTGTGGAGATGAGGGCGCTGCAGTAGTTCTCACTGCTGCTTAACTTGCTGCTTCTTCAAGTGATTTGTTTCTAAAGCAGCCCATCCAGGTAGCTTGTATTTTAGACAGGAGCTGGTTTTGTTGTGTTGAGTTTCTAACTGGTAGCTAGGTCTCAATCTTTTGTTATTTTTTTTTGTCTCCAAAGCTTTCCTGGTAGGCTGTGTGGAGACGATCTCTGTAGGATCTTGAATTCCCACCTCACCCATAGCCAGACTGCTGGAGAAGAGCTGCCTTGTTAGCTTTCCAGGAAAATGGTGGGTGGTCAGAGACTTAGAAGTTCAAAGAATATTGACATGCAGACTGCTTAGTGTCTGTCTCCCTACCAATCCAAACTCTAACATGAATCCAGAGAGACAAGCCAGGAAGGCTACTAAGAAGATAGTAATACCAGGGGCCAAAGGGTCTTCACTTATAGATCAGAATCTCACATGAATTTATCTAGAGTCATGGTTCTTGGCCTTTCCTTTTCCAAGGGGATTTTTTGATCTGTCAGGGCTTGATGCCATAACCAAAAGTGAAAGGACTGCAACTCCTATGCAAAAACCTCCCACCTGTCTACTTAGGTCATAACATCAGCTAATGGAAGAACTGGGCTAGAAGCTTATTTTAATGTAGATGACTCTGTCATCACCTTGTACCTCACCAACATGCTCTTCAGAACTACCCTCAGTCCCACACTACCAAGGTCCAGAGATCCTGTTTCCATTTTGACAGACACTACACATACATAAAGGGTAGAAGGACTACTTTGCTCAGAGCTGTTTGGTAGACACAAGAAAAAATGTTATTAAAAAGACATCTGATAGAAGCCAATTTTTTCTCTCCTTGCTGGTCCCAAAAGAACACAGAACTTTTTAAAATTATTTGAATGTGAAATGCCTGTTCCTGCTTTAGTGCATCGTTGCTCAGGGTTACCTAAGCTCAGGTCTCAGGTCAGTTCTTAGTTCATTTCATCAGTGCCATGTCCACCTACACTCATCTACAGGCAACCTTTCATGTCACATGGGAATGCTCAGCACTTTTTCAAGTGAAATCCTTCCTTTTCTCAGGACTTCTTCTGACCACACAGAGCTGACTGTAACACCCAGTGAGTCCCATGCCAGCAGTACGTTTTCAGCTCAGTTCCTCACAACATGCCTGAGCTAAAACCTGCAGCACAGTCTTCCAAAAATGGCACTATCCCAGCTTCACTTTGTGGCATACTTAATTCTCTTAAAGCCCAAGGCATTTCAGCAATGTTGGACAGGAAAATGTAGTTTTACACTGCACTGAAGGTCATGTCTGAAGGTCTTTTATGTTAAGCAGTCATAGGCCTGTGCTTCCAAAAGTGACATGATTTTGGAGGTTTCAGTTTTAAAGGTGTATTATCAAAAAGGCTGTAAAGAATTAATTCTCTTAGGAATTATTAGGGAGCTACCCTAGAAATCAACTCTTACTGAAAGAAGAAAACTATTAAAAAGATCAAAAAGAGGAAAATTAAAGAGGGAAGAGGGGCAACTGTGGCACTATCTCATTGTTTTTACTATAGTAATTTTTTCCCCATTTTTAAAAACAAATTGGTTTTTGATGAATGCATTAAGTCTCTCGTTTTGCTTTCTGTGTCTCTCTTGGAGCATGCTCTTTGAACAGTAACTTCAGACACCTGTCTTTTAAGGGATTTCCTTTAAATTGTGATTTGCATACTGTCAAGTATTCAAACGTAGTTGTAATAATGGTGGTTGGGAGTGACAAACACCAGGAGACCATCTATCAAGCTAATTTATCTCCCTATCTGTATCAGTATCAATCCACTCACTATTCTTCTTCTACAGTATCAGAGATAATATGGTATTTACAGTGTCATGTATTTGTCAGATGCATGTTAATTAAGGGAGAGGCAATTTAAATGTGTCTTTGGCTGGTTTCTTCACTCAGCTGTCTTGAGAAATACTCAAAAGTAATTTCCATTAACTGCTGTGCTATTTACTGGTGAGGACAGAAATGGTCATTAGTGACTCCCTGCTGCTGAATGCAGCCCTCCACCTCATCATAATTCTTGGGGAAGTTTAGCTTTAAAATAGGAAAAGAATATAAAAGGAACTTTATGGTTCACTGTTCCAAACCTGCTGCCTTGTTGCAAATGCCAGCATAGACTGACATTTATTTTTAAGCTTAGGAGAGTTTTAGCATCTGAAGCAAAATCTGTACAGGAGCAAAAGGAACACCTCTTTTAACAGAAACTTCAGGAAAAGGGGGGAAGAGCAATCAAGAGCCCAACTACTTTGGTATTCTAGACCTAGAGATTCAACACCTGAAATCAGGAAAAGTTTATGGAATGTTTCCTTTACACCTTTTCTTTTTCCTTCTTTGTGCCAGTATGATGTGCAGAACAGCCTGGAATGGGCTAGGATAGGGGTGGTGTCCCCCACAGTTAAACATGGGGAAAGGACTTGCTGCTTGCTCATGCCCTGTGCCACCCTGTGCCATTTCAGAAAGCTTGGGCAAAGACACCTGATGTGATTGTTAAAGTAGCTGTCAGTACCTTAGCCCCCTAGGGATGAATTCATTTGACAAATCATTTTACGATGTACTGACCTGGCTTGGTAGGTCTTTCTGGGTCATATTTTTACATAGATGAACTACCTTTGAACAGTTTTTCCACTCTGTAGCACAAAATTAGGCTTTTCTTTAACAGCAAGTGAGTACTATACAAGTTCTTGTCCCACCTGGCTATTCCACACCAGTATATTAAGTGTACAACCAGGATATTTACTGTGAAAATTGGGAGAAAATGTAATTCACGTTATTTTTATAGTTCCCAAAAATTTTGCTAGCACATAATCTCAAGGTTGTAGCAGAATACAGAGCCTTGTTCCCCATCAATATTTTGATAAAAGACAAAACAAAACAAATGCCCAAATCAAACCAAAACCAAAAAATCAAAGAACAAAACCAAAAACAAACAAAAAAACCCCAAACCAACCAACCAACCGAACAAAAAAAAAAAACAAAACAAAACCAAGAACCCCCCAAAAACCCTAAAATCAAGCCAGTAAATTGCATTTATTCTTTTCCTATAGTACTTTTTACTTTGTCCAAAGCATACTGGATATTCAATGACATGACAAACCTACCTTGCTGGGAAATAGCTAAAGGATGCTTTTCTGGAGGAGTTCAGCCCTACTTAAGACATGCAATGTAAATACACACGAAGCAGCAGTTTTCAAATACAGTTATTAATGGGCTCAAAACCATCGATAAATTGATCCACAGGAATGAGTGGTATGGTGTAAAAGCTATACAATTCATTTCCATGAATCACTGCACTTTTGGCTAATTCAGGTGCTTAATCACTAGTGAGACCTTTCTCTTGTAGGCAGACTATTTTGCAATGGTACTAAATGAACTTTCCTTCTATGCAAAATTCCCCATTAGTCTTTTAGTAGTCTCTCCTCTCCAAAAGAGCATATAAAATACTTCTTTAAATATACAGACATCTAAAGCCTACCCATAAATTGGTACTAACATGTATATCAAAGTTTTTCTGCAGAACTGTATAATGCCAGAAGCACTTTTCTTTTTCATAAAAATCTTAATGAAGCTTAAGCTAGCAACTTCTAACATCTTTACTTAGAGATAGAGCATCTTGTGTGGGGGGTTTTCTTGTTTGTTGTTTTTCTTCTTTTTTAATGAACACTGATTTCTTTAATTACATGCAAAAAAACCCTGTAAAGGTTTATGTACACATCAAGTGAATAAAGTGACATTACCTAGGCATATGAGATTCTAGTGCATGGGGAAGATCTGTTAAAAGAGGAATAAGACCCTGTGCTGACTCCATGAACCCTGACTGCTCTGAAAGGAGTAATGAGATTTATTACTTACAAGGAAGCTTCTTTCTTCAATGAGAAACTTCCTTGCATTCCAAAAAGCGTCCACTCCCTTCAGGAATTTTAAAATTTTCTTTCTAATTTGGAGAAATTTTCAGAATTTTTCAGGATTTTAGGTTAGGAAGGACTTGTCAGGTATGGCATACAGCCAAGGAAAAGAGAGGAAAATTCCATTTTACACCCACACAACTGTGACCAGTGGGGAGACTTATGGTTTGCGATATTAAAGGAAATGCGTAGTCCTTGCAAGTATAGGGTCTTAGTTATTTCCTTTCTTCAAGGAATGATAATGCAGTAAATCATGCAGCTATGAAGTTTTATTAAATATTTATCATAAAGATTTACCAGCCTTATTAGTTTCACCTCTTCCAGCAGGAGAGCTCTTACAAAAAGTGGGATGTGATTTGTTTTTCACTTCTCAGCCTTTGAATCTAATGCATTAAGACAATAAAATTATTTATTTTTCCAGATGTGTTTTTCTTTCTTTAAACATTGTTTTCTTCCTGGTTTTGTTTAATTTTACACTTGACTGAAGTGTATAAACTGAAGGAGTTGAGGTAGCTTCAGAAAAATATGTATGTGGGCTACAAAATGCTTGAAAAGAGAAAAAAACAGTTTGCTGCTGTACAAAGACATCCCAGGGCATGTCTAGTTCAGGTACTGGTTGAGGGAGCCACTCCTTTTAATAAAGGAAGGCATATTAAGTTTCCCTTGTTTTATTAAAACTGTATCCTTGTGAATTCATTTACCCACCTGTTCAGAAAACCAGTTCAGTTAGTGGGGTAATTCTACCTCCCTAAACCTTGAATTTCACTTCCTTACCTTCTCCTACCTATGGCATTTCTTTCAGTTGGGAAGTAACTTTGTGCCAGCTCATTGACTGGTCTCCTATATTGCAGTTAGGAATAAGAAACATCCCATTTGCTTTCAGCTTGCACTTCTCTTGTGCTATTTATTTGTGAACTCCCTCTTCGAGCTTTTCATGCCTTTCTAGCTAAACCCTCCATTGCTTTAATGTTTTGGATTTTCTGTCATGTACAGACTGCACACCATCCACAAATTAGAGGCTTGTATTCCATTACTTCTTCTTCCTGGTAAATTCTATTAGCTTAATTCTCTGCCTCTTCTTTTCAAGATCTCTTCTCTTATCCAAGATACAGGTACTCAAAATTGGGAGCCTAGCTTTTCGGTCTTATATCAGTCAAAAAGTATGTTTTTTCTCTCTTTTATGTAATCTCTGCTAAAATTCACCTCTTTATCTATGTAATCACACATTTTCAGATGAAATACAATACTCTTAAGATTTCTCCAGTACAGTTTCATAGCCAGCCTCCTCTTTCTGGGACATCTGAAAATGTGTGAAAAACATTTGCTGCTTCATAATCTGCTGTTATCAAGAACAGAGGTACCTCCACCTGCCTTTGTGCTTACAGCCCTTACAGATACAGAGTGCTGTTCTCCAGAGTTTCAGCACTGGTGGGCATTTTTAAAAATTTCCTTTATCTCTGGCACCATGTGCTGTCCATTAATCAACCACAGCCAAGATTTTTACCAAAGGAATGTTATTTACTGCACCCAAGTTCTGAGATACCAGCACAGTATATTATGAGATTTTGCAAAGAACAATAACCCATTGATTGATTCTTAACAAAAACTTCTAAAGCTCCCTACATGCTCTCTAATAGTAGAAGTGCTGCATTTTTATTACTTTTTTCCCAAAATTATTCTGAATTCATCTCTATGCTGTTGGTGTTTTTAAATCAGCGAAAAAGCTTCACCTCAAATACTGCTCTTTCCACTGATACCATTATACATTTCCTATGGGAAATGGAGAAGCATGGAAACTTCACAGAAAAATTCTTTCTTAAGAAAACCTTCAAATCGATTTTTCACTATTGCTTTCTCTTGACTTCTCCCTCCTCCCTGTAATAGTTTTCAAGCAAATATTCAGAAACTCCATAAAGGTTCTTCCATATAAGAAATTTTAACTCTGTGCAATCCAAACCTGAGATGTTGCAAATTCTCAGGAGCTTTTGATGTTTTTCCACCACGGAATTTCCTAAAGAAAGGAGACAGCTAGCATCTCTTGCTTATTAGCCCACACAGAGCAAGGGGAAAAACTGCCCCTTCCATGTGCAGAGCCAAGACTGAAGGCAAGCTAGAATTGCAATCAAATTTTCAAAGTTTTATGAAATTCAGTAGATTAAATGCTGATTACGGTTTATCTTTGTCTGCAGTGATTCTGAAGATGTGTTGAGCTTCTGGCTGCTTACAATCCTTGAACTTGAGTGTCAAAATCTCATAGGGAAATCTCCAGAGCCCTAGAACAACCTAAGGTAAGAGGTGTATGAACCATCTCATCCTAAGCAGAAATCTGCAGAAGTGCATTGTGCCAACACACATTCACTCACCCAGGAGTAACCTTCGTTTTTAGCCTTCCCTTTACCAGAGGAAGAGGAAATTGCCCCTTGCTCACCCCCCACTAAGTAGCAGTGCCTCCCAGTCAGAGGCTGCTACATGCTGGTAATATGCAATAAAAAAAATTCATAGAAACCAACCCTACCTCACCAGAGAGGAAAATGCATTTAACTGTTTACACTAACCCAGCTGACCTTGCTCAAAGCAAATCAGGGAGTACTCACCGCTGCTGGTGGCTGCTGCTCCCATCCTGTCCCTGGGGATACTGGGAGAGGCTGCTGGCACAGGGCCAAGGTTGAAAAAATCTGGGAGATGGTTTGCAGCCTGTATTTGTGTGAATGTGACTCTTGCAGGCACTCCTAAATGACTGAGGACAGTTCCTGTCTCAAAGGACCCTGGGTTTCTCCCTCCTCTGCCTGAGGCACCTTTGTGCTGAGGAGTCACAGGTGAAAATAATTGGTATTGAGTGCTAGCAAAAACCTTCTGGAGGAGGTCACATTGGGGGATAAAGTTTCTTGGGGGATGGGGCTCAAGATGGAAATATTCTTGAGATATTGATGGAATTTGATATGTCAGGTGGAAAACAAAAATAATTTTCACTGCTGGTTGAAGCAAAAATATGGCAGATTGGAATTATTCACAGAAAGAATCTCCTCCTTCCTTGCTGACATAATCAAATAATCCAAACAAATACATACACTAATTTAATCTATTTGGCATATTCCGAGTGCATTCACTACTTAATAATTCCAAATGATAAATACAATTTCTTCTTGTTAAAATCAAGTAACTTGAGTATGTGCCTTCCATTTCCATACTAAAGGACTATGGCCTGTCTGTTCTTGTCATCATGTCCCAGCAACAGTAACACACCTTCTACATGTCAGTTTAAAAATAAAAAGGCATATTTTTCCTGACAACCTTAACATGAGACTTGATTTAAGATTTTTAGGTCAGTTCTAGAAATCTGTTGCTTCATATATTATTGTCTGGAAGGAGAAATTAATTATGGTAACTTAGATTATCAAATCTGTCGAATCATGCATAAATTTAAATACAGGAGCTGGAGTAAATTAGATTACTGGTCAGATTTATAAGCATAATGGTAAACTAGACTTAATACATCTGAATTTGACTGATTAATACACAGCTAGCTATCTTTTTTCAGGTAAGTCAGAAGTGACTGCCCATGCAGTAGGCACGTTGTCAGCATGTAGCCATTAAGGAGTATGTATATTCCATTAAGATATTTTTATTCTGGTTCATGTTTTCACTTCACTTGCCTCACTAAGTAACATTTTAATTCATGCTGTTGTTCAATTATGTTGAACCAAGTATGGGAAATCTAGTAGAAAAAGAATGCAATCAGAGCTGGAAATAATTTGTTCTTTTGGAGAGGACTTGATAAGATTTCTATTTTTTCCCCAATATTTTATTAATTGGATTTAGATAATAAAATACTGAAAAGGTAAAATTATTTTAAATATTACACTGCTGAGTAATAAGTTTTACATTTATTTGAAAATGTGCTTTTGAATGTGGATGCATAAAATGATATTGGAATTGATTCTCATGTTGTGAAATTGCTCACTAGCCCAAGGTTGTCAAGGTCAATGAGCATTGTGCCTAAATCTGTGATTAGGAAGCAGGAGGAAAATGACACATAGAAAATCTGAAATGACAGAAAAAAACATCAGAAGAACTGGTGATGGAAGGGTGGAACATGCATGAAATGGGAAGTGGCAGCATTAAATGAAAAGAAGGATTTTAAGTTGAGCACATGGGTTGCAAAATTACTAGATACAATTAATCATGTTCTTAAGTTATCCTGGGGTAAAACCACACTCACATCAAAGTCTTATCTGCTGTAAGTCAGAGTAAACAGAGAGACAAACACACACCTAAGAAAAGAGAGAGCAAAACCCAGTCAACTATTGACCTAATTCTGGTTTGGAAATGCTTAGCACAGCTGGCCACAGAAGTCAGAAAAACAGAATGTAGAAGCAAAAGGGGAAGTAGCCTTTCTCATAGGAAACTCTACAGACACTCAAGTAACGTAGGGACACTTGCACCAAGGAGGAGCATAAGATGCAATATTAAAAATGAAGGTAACTTGAAGGAGAGAACAAAGAGATGGAGTACAATGACTGAGCAAAATATTCTTTTTCCTTTTTGGCACAGTCGTAAGGGCAAAGCTCTAGTTGCCTCTAAAATAGGTGAAATAAACACATATACTCAAGCTTTTCCCTTTATTTCTATAAAGGCATTAGTATTCTATAACGATATTGTTCTCATGGGAACCCTGTTTTCTCATTAAATGAGTATTTCTGCCATCTTTTCATTTCTCCTTCCAGTTCTCACACCTCTTAGCAGCCTTCCCTCTCCCCCTCTTTTCATGTTTCTGAACTGGCTTATAGTGCAACCCCTGGTTTGCAACTCCTCTCTTTTTCCTTGGCCCCTTCCTGCTGGTCCCACCTGGAGCCTCAACCCACACCACTGCCCAGGGACACAGAGGATTTTTTATGCTAAGCCCAGTGACCTTAATCTCTTTTTTTTGCCTGTGCTTTAGGAATGCTGGACTTGGTATTGTCTCTGACTTGCAAGCTGATTTCACGGGAAACTTGCCTAATCTGGACTTTTGTATGAACTTGACCATGTTTTCTGGGCCTGTTTTGCTCACCTCACTTGGATGTTGTGGGATAAGTGGTGCAATGTCAGAAGGGTTACCTCCCTTAATACCTCGTTTCCAGTCCTTGAGGCAGCTGCTGCCCCTTGCTGCTGCTTGACACCTGGTCTGTTGATTTCTTGGATATTTCTTACCCTCAAAAATAATAGATTTATCTGCAAACTTAAGGAATTGCTTCCATAAATAAATATAATCACATATATTTAAGAATTCTTCTCTTCTGACTAATTAATAATCCTTGGGATGCTAAAATTTTAAAAGCTCAACAAAATTTAAAAAAATTACCCAATAATTGCTTTCTTGAGAAAATATTGCAGAGAGTTTTTTGCATGCACAGTGCCAGAACAGGGGAAACCTGGTATTTTTCTGTCACAAGCATCAGAGACAAAGAAAGAAAAACAAAAGGAGAAATCTTGTGTACCTGTGAGTGGAGCATGACTCTGCTACATTTTGCTATTCTATTTTATTGTCTTGATCCTGCCAATGGCGCCCTGTGGCACTTGCTATGAGCTACTGTACATGTCTTTCAAAGTATTCTTATAGTCCATAACATGTTTTCTATAAGTACTTGAGATGAGTTGTAATCTCTGACCCACTGTATATGATGGGAAAGACAGACTTGACAAATGAAGAGTGAGCTTCAACTTCTTTCTGACAAATGAAGAACATGGACTGACAGCCAAATGAGAAATCCATTCTAGCCTCCTTTTAAAATGGATGAACCTGTCAGTAATCTTCTTGGTCAGATAAGAATTACCAATAACTCTGAAGAGATAGCCTACGAAAGTTTAATAAATAAACTAATAAAAGAGGGGAAGAGCTTGTGTCATTCTAATGCATTTCAAAGAGCTTGTAGAGGTCAGCCTTGTATATATGGTGCCAGGTGGCAAAATAAGAAGCATGCTGAGTTTTTAAAAGGCAATTGTAATTTCAGAAATCATTGAAGTGGAGTTTTGAGAACTTGTGGATTGTTTTCTGGAAGAAGTATGTTTGGTGGCGGGAGAAAAGTCACTTTGCATGGTTTCTGGCAAGTCTGTGACACAAGTCTGTGTTGAAATTTAGAAAGTGAGCTGGAGTAGTATGGCTTTCTTTCCAGCCCTTTCACAAGCTTTGTTACACTCACCTGGCTACATATGTGTACCTTCACATCCTTCTTAAATTGTGAGGCCCAGAACTGCACACAATGGTCAACATGAGGCTGCATCAAAGGTTCACCTCATGTTGGTTTCAGTATGGCTGTGGGAGAACAGTACTAAGCAACAGTGGAGGTCTGCAGACATCTCCCCTAGGCTTAGAGGGATTCCAGCATTACCTGTTTGCAGCAACACTGACACCCTGAAGCAATATAATGACCTGTGAGAAGTGATTTTATGTCAGTTTACATGCTCTGTCTTGTTCTCTCAGTAATCTTTCTGACTACCTTTGGGTTTTGATCAATTTAGATGATCCATAATGTATGTATACTATCTTCTGGAAAAAATTATTTCTGCAGGAGCCATTTACATAATACAAATCTTTGATTTTAACCCCTGTCATTATTTCCATACATTTAAATGTATGGTCAACATGTAAAACTTACTGTTTCCCAGCATGCAAATGGCTGGAATGCCAAGTTGTGCTTGTAAATCAGACATTAAATATGCAGATCCTGTGACACGGCAATGGGAATGTACAACTGAAAAAGATAAGCTGGCATGTGAGGCCTGTGCATTTAGGTGTTCTTGAATACCACCAGTCTGCATGCTTTATATAACCCAACCATAAAGCCATTCATCAAAGTTTTTTTTTGTTGTTGTTGTTTTTTCTGGAGAAAGAAAATTAAAAATAATAGATCTGTGCAACTTTTGGAAAAGTCACTAGAGCCACAGAGTTAAAACTGATGGTAAAAAATCATGTCCTGATATTACTGGGCAGAGAGTGGATCAGGGAACTGGTAATGGTCAGGGCCCTGCACTGCATACTGGATGGGCCTGAGTTTTACAGTCCAGTGGCCCTTCTGCAAAAGTGCAAAATGATTCATTTTGCCAAGAGAGTTCATGTAAATACATGGTAACTGAGATGCAGTTTCTTGAAAATGCAGTTTCTTGAAATTAAAGAAAATATTTAATAACATAATGTATAAAACATCACCCCCACTTTAATGTATAAAACATTTCCCTAACTTAGTTTTTGCAGAAATCAAGGCTCAAAGCAGCAGAGTTTATTTCCAGTGTCTTTACTCCCCATTGTGTGGCTGTGAATAATTTTGTATATATTTGATTTTTAAAAAGAGGGAAGTGATCCAAATCCTGTGCACTCCTGGGTTCAGTCTTCAGACCATGGAACAATTTGGTTCAAAGAAGTATCTGCAGAAGAAACAGGCAGAAGGTGAGTCTGTACCAAGGCAGAAGAGGATCTTTTCCCTCTGCCTCCTGGGAGAAGCTCACAAAAGGAGATAGGTCTTATTTCTATTTCATATGAGAGATTTGGAAAGCTCGTTATTTCTCCAGTTCCTCTACTGCAAACTCATAGGAAGTACCTCTTTCCCTGGAGGAGGAAAGAGTTCAAATACAGGATAACAGAACTGTTGTTTGGTTCTGAGAATGTCCTTTTCTATTTAATGAATGATTCATTTAGCAAAGATGTTCTGGTTCTAACCAAGATATGGGTTCAAAGTATTTTACCTACCCCTGTAGTTTTGCTGAGTGAAGCCAGAGCACAGAGATAACCAGTGTGCTCCTGAGAGCCCCCGTGGGAGCATTCAGAAAGGTGCCCACAAGACCAGAGCCGTGCTCTAACCAGAAATTGAAACTGGCCACTCCATATCTGCTGCCAGATGACACCAGTGGTACCAGCACCAAGCAGCTTGGCCACCACCATGTCTTCAGCTGGGCTGCCTGTCAGGTTGGAGTCAGGTTGGCAGCAGGTTCATACACTGCCCTCCCTCCCTCTGGGTACCAAGCCCAGAATTTAGGAGCAACCATTACATACCCCAGCACCTCCACAACTTATTCCAGACGGCTTCACCTATTACCAGGTATCAATAAATGGTTGTAGGTTGAGCAAGTGTCTTTGCAACAATTTACGTACTGGAGCATATCCTTCTACTGTTACTATATGGACTCTTGCTTCTCTCAGTGCAGCAGTGGTGCTGAAGCACACAGAGCTCGTATACTGTTTGCAAGTGGCGGATCTGACAGCTTGGTCTGTGTTCACTCTCATCATTTATGGGACCATGCCAACTTGAAATCACAAGTCATAAACAGACACGTTGACTTGCAGTTGTTAATAGCCCTGTAGATAGAAATAAAATACTTTTTTAAAGCTCATTTATATCTCTGCTCTTAAAATCTCCCCCTTTTGCATATTTTTTTTTCGATCTAGACAGTGAAAATTGATAAGGTGTTTTATGTTCATTTGCATAAAAAAGAAACAAAAATCCAAACCAAAACAAAAAACAACAACAAAAAAACCCCCCACTTCCACAGGATTTATTTTTAGTTTCCAAGTGCTTCTGGGGGTGATAAGTCGGCTAAAAGCTTGCTTCTAAAACATCTAAATGTTTGCCGGATTTTGTCAGCTCTTTAAGACAAATGTGACTCTCTGATACTGCCCATCAACAAAACGCTTGCAAGTAGCTTCCATTTGGATCACAAATGAACATCATCTGCCGGCGCCCCTCCCCGTGAAGCCCCGCTGCCGTATTAAAGGCCAGGCTGGAAGCAGTTTTACTACTTTTAATGAAAATAAGTACAGTTCTCAGCCTCCCCAGCTTGTTTGCGGGGAGATACAGACAGACGTCTTGCGCATTCAGCGAGTAACAGCGCGACCGCCCAAGTTTCACTTCCCGAACCCCAACTCCCTTTCCCCCCACGGCTGCAGCAGGGGCGAAGGGCCCCGCACCCAGACCCCCCCCCCCCCCACGGGGACCTCCGCTCCCTCGGACGCCTCCCCGGCACCTCTCCCTCCGCGGCCACCAGCCCCGGCTCTCCCGCTGGAGAGAATCATAGAATCATAGAATTAGCCGGGTTGGAAGGGACCTCAGAGATCATCAAGTCCAACCCTTGACCCACCGGAGCAGTTGCTAGACCATGGCACTGAGTGCCACATCCAGTCTTTTTTTTAAATGTCTCCAGGGACGGAGAATCTACCACCTCACCGGGCAGCCCATTCCATTGCCTGATCACCCTCTCCGTGAAGAAATTCTTTCTAATATCTAACCTAAATCTCCCCTGACACAACTTAAGACCGTGTCCTCTTGTTTTGTTGAAAGTCGTCTGGGAAAAGAGCCCAACTCCCACCTCGCTCCAGCCTCCTTTCAGGGAGTTGTAGAGAGCGATGAGGTCTCCCCTGAGCCTCCTCTTCTCCAGGCTGAACACCCCCAGCTCCCTCAGCCTCCCCTCACAGGACTTGTGCTGGAGTCCCTTCACCAGCCTGGTTGCCCTCCTTTGGACCTGCTCCAGGACCTCAATCTCCTTCCTGAACTGAGGGGCCCAGAACTGGACACAGGACTCGAGGTGTGACACGAGAGGACCCCTCGGGAGCTCCCTTCTCGTCGGGACCCCCGCCCCGTGGGCGCTGCCGCTCCGCCCCTGCCCCGGAGCTTTCCCGCCGCTCCCCGGCCCGCAGCGACAGGCGGCGGGGGGCGCCCGCGGGCGGCGGCGGGAGCGCGGGCGCGGGGGTGGCCGAGGAGCGGCGGCGGCGGCGTGAACGCGGCTGCAGAGCCCCAGCCAGGCGGGAGCGGGAGCGGGAGCGGGAAGGGGAGCGGGAACGCCGCGCCCGCCGCAGCCGCCGGAGCCGGGCGAGGAGCGATCCCGGCCGCCCGGAGCCGCCGGCAGCCCCGCGGGGAGGCAGCCAGGGGTCCCTCGCCCCCCCCGCCGCCTCCGTCGCCCGCCCCCAGCCAAGAGAAACAAAACAAAACCCCGGCACCGCCACGCTCTCCCTCCTGCGCCTCTTGGCATTTGGTGGTGGTTTGTGTTTTGGTTTGTTTTGTTGGGGTTTTTTTCCATATATTTTTTTTTTCCCCATTTATTTTTTTTTTTCTTTTCTTGGGGATTCTTCTTCCTCCTGCCAGGCTGACTTGCACCTTCCTGATAATTTCTCTTCCCTTCGTTTTTTGATACTCTTCTCCCTGCTTTCAAACCCTGTGTCTGTGTGTTTCAATACTATCACAACCTCCGCTAAAAATAGATCTTTTTATATACCCTTCCTCCTCTCTGACCCCATCCAACACCCCTTGTTAAGGTGAGTTGTGTCTTTTCATCACTTTTTTCCTTGTGTGTTGGTCTTTTTGTTTTGTTTTGGTTTTTGTCTTTTCTTTTTTCTTCCACCCCTTTAGGGCAGGTTTTAGGGAGGAGGGGATGCGGAGGAGAAAAATTTCGTGGGGAGTCAGGCTTGTTTGTGAAGCCTTATTTTCCCTCCTGCAGCCTCAGCATCATTCCGAACTGCTCCCTTTTATCCCGAGGATGTAGCGAGCTGACGAAAGTGGGGAACTACTCTTCCTTATCACTGCATGCTTGGGAGCCACAGCAACAGCAGGAAAAGAAAAAAAAAAAAAAAAAAGAGCCTCTTTTTTTTTTTTTTCTTTTGCCCCCTCTCCCCTCCCCCCTCATTCCCTCCTCCTCTCTGTGTTTTGTTGGGTTTGGGGGATGTTTGCAGGGTGTTTTTTGTTTCTTTGGATTTTGGTTTGGGTTTTTTGCATGTTTGCGATTTTTTTTTTTTTTTTTGCTTGTTTGTTTGGGTCGGTTTGGTTTGGTTTTTTTTTTTTTTTTTTTGAGGGTGTGTGTGCTTGGTTTCGTTTTTTAAGCAACACACAAGGGATTTGGAAAGAACTGCATGTGATGTCGGGGGGGGGGAGCGGGAGCGAGTGTGCGTGTGCACGTGTGTCTTGAGTGTGTGTACGTATGTGTGTGTGTGTGAAGTGTATTTGTATTTTGTAGTTGTGGGATGATGAGTGATGCAGCTTCCAAACAGCCACTGTACATAGAGCGAGGAGCACGGCAGAGACTGCTGATGGAGAAATCGGTCAGGGATGCAGGAAAGCTGCTGAGCTCTCCACAGAGTTCGGTCTCTTGTGCTCCAGGACATCCTTCCATACATCATTACTGGCACCTTCAAGGTGATGGCTCTTATTCCTCTCCTGGCTTCTTGGTAGAAGAGTGCTGAGAGGAAAAACTTTAGGGCTAACATGAATTGATAGCATTTCTCTTCCTTCAGCAGCCCGAGACAGTGTTATTCCAGGGAAAAGTGGGGGAAATACCGTTGAGATCCAGAGCAAATGCATCATTTGTTGTCACATTAGTGTTTGATGAGAAAAAGTGAGATGAAACATGATTAGTTTGGCCAGCCGGCAGAAGTATTGCAGCCTGGTTTACTGCCCAATTCCAAAGTTTTTTTAGACTGTTTTTCTTTCTTCAGCTGTTCAGCTAACTGCTCCTATTGAAAACAGAAATGTGTTTCTACAGTAAAACAGCCTATTATAAATCTCCTGGGGTGCAATTTATTATTCAGAGGCAATCAAGTAATTTATCTGTTTCATGGATTCCCCCCCAGTCTTTTGGTCTGCTTTCAGCTATGTATTTTACCTACGTGTTTGAAATGGAATAATACAGAATTTAGTTCCATTTTAACAAGGAGTTAAACTTGCAGGGTGCTATTTGCAAAGTGTCATCTAATACAAAGCAAAGTAGCAGCCCCTAGCTCTTTTTAATGGATTTTTCACATCTCCCTTGTTTGTTTCAAAACAAGCAGGTGATTTTGCTTAAGAACTTGTAGGAAACACTTACTCCACAATGATACACAGTTTCAGAAATTGAGCGCTTAAAATTATTACACTTGTTTCTGAAACCTGAATCTAATTATGAAATCTTACAGATCCAAGGTACATGAAAGAGCACTTTGTACATGTAGTTTCTAATGTTGAATTATTTTTGCATCTAGAAGCTTACAAAGGCACAAATGAGTTTTCCATCTTCTTTTTTTTGAGGCCTTCCATGATGAATGGATACAGGGACATTAATGTTGCTTGTCTAGTTAATGGAATTCCAAGATAACCTATCTTTCCACATGCTAAGTAGATGATGTTTAACAAAAATGAATAGTCATGAAAGCAGACTTGTGCCATCAGGATTCATTCCGTAATTTCTTTTTCTTCTTAGCCTACATTAAAATATTTTGCACAAGTTTGCCTTGGGATTTTTTTTCTTCTGGGGCTGACTGATGTGAAAGCAGAAAGCATGGTTTGAGTGAGTTGTACCATTCGTAGTGCTTGGGAGCAGTGAGGGGAGAAACGCCTGATGTGCTTGGTACATCATCCCTCAAGGTATTCAGGAGTGAGAAAAAGAGATGGAAAACCAGCACAGTGCATTAGCAGTTTAAATAAATAAATAAGGGTGATGCATTTTAGCTTGTCAGCTGCTGTTCTGCTGAGCCCTGACTAGTGGGAAAAGACATTTTTTTGGTAAGTGCCACGATGTGGTACAATTTTTTTCATTTGATTGAGTTTGCTGTTAAAATCACATGTGGCAGAGGAGATCTCTGGTTCTTGTGATAAAAATCACGCCTCCTCATTTTAATCTAGCGAAGCCTGAAATATCCGCAACGCCTTCTGAAGTCACTAGGAGTTGCTTATATTCAGCAGTCATCAGGATTTTTTTATCTAAACATATTAAGATTTAAGATATTTCAGGGTACAACTGCCAACAGATCTGCAATGTTTTATTGTGCTTAGATTTTATGTTGCATGCATACAATATGTTTACAAGTAAATGTTTTACCACAGGAACACTAAAATATCTCAGTAGATGGACAAATTTAGCATTGGTTTTCTCAAGGTCTTTGTAAGAGAAGTCTGTTAGTAGCCTTCAGCTGTTTGAGAAATAAAGCAATATTCACAGATCTGTACACTGAGTTCCTTATGGTAGTTGATTAGCTGTTGACACCGGTGAAGGAAAAAAAAAAAAAAAGAATGGAGTCATGTGTTTCTTTATCGTAATAACTGAAAGACCAAAGTGCTGAGGCACGGTGAACCTTGAGTTGGAGTTGGTCATCATGCTCATGGATCTGAATGGCAACACACCAACACTTAGGTTATTCTATAATGCAGTAACCTAAGTGAAACTTCATTTGATTTTTTTCATTTTATTTTTTGAGACTTGGATAAAACCTCAAGCCATAGATTTATTCACCTCCAAAGCCTTTTTTGTTTGTTTGTTTTTGAAACAAGCCTTATAAATCTGTGAACTGCTATAAATAAAATAATGGAGGAAGAGTTCATAAGTCGCTCTGACTTTGTGGAGCTTATTGCTATAAAAGTAAAACGGGATTTCTCTCTACTATTAGTCAACTGAAATTATTTTTTTGTGTTTTTGCACTTCATTATTCAGCAATATCAGTCCAAAATACTTAGTCCAAGGAGTTTTCATTCTGTGGCTGAATGAAGAACGTATGTATATCATCTTGTCTTAAATTGCAACTACCCATCAGTTTCAGTAGCATTCATAATTGCCAATACATTTGGACATAGTTGTTGGGGATGTTGTATCAATCCTGGATTTTCTGAAATGTTTAACAAAATAAAGGAAAACTATCACAGCGTTGCCTAGGATTTTCAGGATGGGGTGAAGTGTTGTTATCTGTATCCATGCAGGATGCAATCACAATATACATTACAAAGCAGTACCATAATCCATTTGAAAACAAATCCATTTTTCTCTGTACCCCTCTCTTTACTAGTTAGTTGGTACTGTGTGTATGTTTCAATCTGGGTACATATTTGTAATTTTGAAATGTTGAGATGAATGAGATTACTTTATGTAAATCTGTCTTTTCATTTCTGCTTTGTCTGCTAGAAATACACTTTTTTTCAATAAAATAGATTTTTTTTCCCTCCCATACTTGCTTACATAGAAGAAAATTATTATTTCCTCCTGGGAACCATGTGTAACTCTGAAGAGCCAGGTGCTGAATGAAGCTCCAGGCTTTGTTTGGTCTTGTTGAATGGGGATGAGTGTCAGGAGTCACCCAAGCTTGGGTATGGCAGGGAAAGGAAGAGCGGGGCTCTTAAGGGAAGTGGAATATCTAACTATCTGGAGCTGCAGTGGCTGTATGCTTCAGGGCGAAAATACCAAGTTGCTTTATCAACCTTAGAAGTGTTAAACTCTTATCTTGTACTTTGCATTTAGTGATCTGCTTTTCGTTGTATTAGGGGAGATATGAAGACTTAATTACAGTCTGGTAGTGCTGGCACAGCTGTCTGATGAACAACTGTTTGCAGGAGGTCAAGTGAAAAATAGTTGTGAAGGGTTTTCAGCTTCATCATTCCTTCTTTGTGCTGCTTTCATTTACGCCAGTTTTCCCTGGACTTGCATCTAGCTGTTACACCCTACTTGCCTGTGTAGGCTGGAGGCTGCTTTGTGTGGAGAAAGGGTTTCTGGGAAGAAGAATGTTTTGTTAAATTTGCAATAACTCAATGTAACAGCTCCACCAACCCCAGCCAAATGCAGGAATAGCTGTGACTTTGCAGGTAAAATGTCCAGAATTTGTTCAACAGCAACATGAAATCTCACACTTCACGAGAGAAGACACGTTTTCAAATGTAATACAAAGGGAATCCTCTTTTCAGAATGAGACTCAGTAGGTTCTCATGACCACTCTTCTCCTGAGGGATGGCTTTAGAGCAGCCCAGTTAATTCCTGGTTAAAGTGCAGTGGGGCCAGTTTCTCCCATTTGAGCCATTACTGTAATTCCCTGCTTGTAACCTGTTCCAGTGCTGCAGTGGTATCAGTAGCAACCCACTATTGATTTCTGCTAACAGGCAATGCTTTTAAGGGGGTGCATGAATCCTGTCACTTTGATGATTATGGATCTGTTTACCTCACAACGTCTGTGACTTTTCTATCTGGGTGTTAGATGTATTTAAATGCTGTGGACTCTATCATAGACTATAGGGAAGCAAAATGCTTATAATCTCTAAATGAAAGATGAAATCTTGAAGTTGCTTTCATTTGTTTTTAGAAGGTGCGGATGGTTCGGGACTGCACATTATTTGAGTAAAATTTTTATATCCCAGTTTGCTTAAAAATAGGTGCAAAAGGATTATTATCAATTTCAGGCAGTCTTTTCTGTATGCTTTTTAAAAAGGTTTAGTTTGATAATGAGATTTTAGGGTAGGCCACTGGGATACGATAAGAATTTAGCCCTCTTAATGGCTGGTTGTTATCACACTTTCATGAATATAAATTACACAAGTGACAAGGTCTTTTTCAAACTTACTGGCACTTTGCATGCAACAGGATTTTTTATAATGAGTCATCTGGAGCTCCTGTAAAGATTTATATTTTTTTTGATCTGCAGTGGAAGTATAACAATTTTAAGCAAATCAAAGTGCCTGGATTATTTGAGCTCTGGTAGAATAAACAGTCAGGAATTTACAGTTCTCTTATCACTGCCATCATTTCATCTCTGTGAGATTGATCTAAAATGTATTTACAAGTCAGAGGTGGAAGTTTGGGGCAACACCTCTAGGTCATGATGGCTGCTTCAGTAATTCAGGTAGGATACAACAGTATTCAGTGACAATGTGGTGAAAGACAGGGAGCCTCAGCTGGAAAGTAAACAGGACCCTGAGGTGGGCTTAGAAAACCTCTCAGAAAAAAAACAAAGATATCTGTCTTTCTGGGGTAGTCAGCACGTAGTCATGATGTACTTCTAAGATTACCTGGACTTGAGGACTCTTCCTGTATATGACAAAATCCCAGTATTTTACCATTGCAGGATCCTAATAAAATTTATATAATCCAGCAAAGGTTGTCACAGAGTAGAAAGGGAAAACTTTGCAAGTGTAGTACTTCCATTGGATAAGAATGTGAATGGTTCTTTCTCCTGTTGTGATACAAATGGGGAAGTGTGTTGTGTTTCATTTGTGTAGCTTTTGAACAGGTTTATACCTTTTGACTTGTAGTAATGAATGGGAAAGGATTTAAACAAGAAAAAATGTAAAAATTCAAAGTCAAGGCTTATTTTGCACTTAACCATTACAGAGGCATGATCTGTGTCTTGGGAGTTCTTGTTGCAGTGTTGACAAACATCTCCTGAAGTGGCATTGAATGCAGTATTTGTGTGACACTTTTCCTACCTGTAAAATGGGATAGTATAGTTAAGGCTAAATTCAGGCTGTATTAAATAGCTCCTCAACTTCAGTGGAAGTGAAAGACTCATGAACAGGCTTGTAGAACAGTGACAACAGGGAAGGTGTGAAGTATCATCATCATTATCTCAGAAAGATTATCTTATATAAGATGGCTCATGTTCCAGGCAGTCAGTCTGCATGACCAGACTAAAATTCCTTGGCACTTTAACTCGATCCTTGCAACACCACTGATTGATTCTGTGGCAGGATGAAATAAATTTAAAGTCCTACTAAAATATGAGGTTTAAGTAGAGAACATGTTATGAATAACAACACTTAAAATGTATTAATTCTGTATGATAGTTCAGATTTAATGTTTACCTGTATGTTTCTGACTGTCCATTTGTGTGCAAGATATTTTGGTATATTTAGATTTTCACCTGATGTAAAAATGCTTTTTGAATTCTAAAAGCAGATAAATATTTCATAGGCAGTTCTTTGTATGTCAGCAGTGGAACACTGGTAAGACACTAGTATAGGTTGCCCAGAGAGGTTGTGCATACTCCATCACTGGACGCATTCAGGGCCGGGTTGGATGGGGCTCTGAGCAACCTGGACTAGTGGGAGGTGTCCCTGCCCATGGCAGAGGGCTTGGAACTAGATGATCTTTAAGGTCCTTTCCAGCCCAACCCATTCTGTGATTCAGTTCTGAAGGATACAGGAGTCCAGGAAGGATGTACTCTTCTTGAGAAGGAAGTCTTGAAGGCACAGGAGCAGCACATCCCCATGTCCTGTAAGGCAAGCCAGAGAAGACCAGTCTTGCTCAAAAGGGAGCTTTGGTTTGCATATGGGGAGAAAAGAAGAGTTTATGGTCTTTGGAGAAAGAGGCAGGCCACTCAGAACAACTACAAAAATGTGAGTTTATGCAAGGTGAGGATTAGAAGGGCTAAAGCCCAGCTAGAAATTAATCTGGCCTCTACAGTGAAAGAAAATTTTCTATAAAACTATTAACAACAGAACAGCCAGGGAGATCCTCCATACCCTATTGGGTGCAGGAGTGTAAATGGATGAGGAAAAAGCTGAGGTGCTTAATGAATTCTTTGCCTCAGTCCTTAGCAATAGGACTGGTTATAAAGAAGCCCAACTCCCTAAGCCAAGAAACAGGTACCAGGAGCAGAATTATCTCCCCATAATCCAGGAGGAGATGATCAGTGATTTTCTACACCATATAGATGTCCACAAGTCTATGGGGCTGGATAGGATGCACCCACGAGTGATAAAAGGACTGGTAGGAGTACTTGCCAAGCCACTTGCCATCATATGCCAGCAGTCCTGGCTGACCAGAAGGGTACTGGCAGATTGGAAATCAGTCAATGTAACCCCTCTATATAACAAGGTACAAAAGAATGATTTGGGAAATTCCAGGCCTGATAATTTGACTTCAGCACTGGGGAAGATGATGGAGGTCATCCTGAATACCATTATGGGGTACATGCAAAACAACCCGGTGATTATGCCTAGTCAGCATGAGTTTATGAAGGGCAGGTCCAGTTTGACTAACCTGGTGAGGAAAGGGCTGTGCATTTCTACCTTGACTTTAGAAAGGCCTTTGACATCGTTTCCCACAGCATTCTCCTGGGGAATCTGTCTGCTTGTGGTTTGGATGTACATATCCTTCATTGAATAAAAAACTAGTTGAATGGCTGGGTCCAAAGAGCTGTGGTCAGTCCAGCTGGTGGCCAGTCACAAGTTCTGTTCCCCTGGTCTCAGTGCTGGGGCCACTCATGTTTCACATCTTTATTGATGATTTGGATGAGGAGATAGAGTGCACCCTCAGTAAGTTTGCAGATGACACTTAAAATGGATGGAGGTGTTGATCTGTCTGAGGACAAGGAGGCTCTGCAGGGGGATCTAGACAGGCCTGATGGATGGGCCAAGGCCAATAGTATGAGTTTCAACAAGGCCAAATGTCATGTCCTGTATTTCAGCCACAACAACCTGGGGCTGGGGGAGGAGTGGCTGGAGAGCTGCCCAGCAGAGAGGGACCTGGGGGTGCTGACTGGCAGCCCGCTGAACATCAGCCAGCTGCGTGCTCAGGTGGCCAAGAAGGCAAATGGCATCCTGGCCTGCAGCAGGAACAGTGTGACCAGCGGGGCCAGGGAGGTGATCTTACCCTTGGACTCAGCCTTGGTGAGGCCACATCTGAAGTACTGTGTGCAGGTTTGGGCACCACAGTGTAGGAAGGACACTGAGGTGCTGGAGAGGGTGCAGAGAAGGGCAACTGGGCTGATCAGGGGTCTGGAGAACAGGCCTTGTGAGGAGAGGCTGAGGGAACTGGGGCTGTGCAGTGTGAGGAAGAGGAGGCTGAGGGGAGACCTCATTGCTCTCTACCACCACCTGAGAGGAGGCTGTAGGAAGTCAGGTTTTGGTCTTTTCTCCCTAGACACTAGCGACTGGACAAGAGGTAATGGGTTCAAATTTCAGCAGGGGAGGTTCAGATTAGAAATTAAGCAAAATTTCTTCACCACGAGTGGTGAAGCATTGGAACAGGTTGCCCATGGAGGTGGCGGAGTCGCCGTCCCTGGAGGTGTTAAAAAAATGGGTACATGTGGCACTTCAGGAGTTGATTTAGTGGTTAAGGTGGTGTAGGACTGATGGTTGGACTCTGTGATCTTGAAGGTCCTTTTCAACCATGATAATTTGATAATTTTGTTACAGACATCAGCTAATTAGCCATCACAGGAAATGCTACTTGCATTTTGTAGTACAGAAAAAGAAAATAAGCGCAGTGATACTAAAATGAGGGGAGGGAAGAAATTATTTTCCTCTCTTTTCTTTTTGTTGTTTCCTTTCAGTGGTGGTGTGGATTAAAGACAAGAAAGGAACTGCAGATTTGAATGTTCCTAGCCACAGGCTGAATTTTAAGGCTCCTTATTCTTTTTGAGTGGGGAACAGTGCTTGTATCAGCATTTGGGATTGGCAAGGTTTTCCTGCCTGGCAATATGGAAGAAACCTGGGAAGGGGAGGATTTGTGGTTCTTTCAAGTCTGAAGGTAAAATCTGCAGTGCCATATGGATACAATGAGATCAACCACTCCTCTAAGATATTCCCAGTGTGTATTGCAAGAGCAAACTCAGGCTACATCTTCAAGGCCAAAATCTTAAAAGAAAATTCTAAATTCGCAGTCTCACTCAGATTTTGCTTATGTGTGGCATCTCTATGTGGAGCCTGAAGAAAGAAGCTATGAGAGACAGCATCAAGGTTAGTAAGGTAGTTGTAATCAAGGAAAGAATTTTGCAAAAGGAGAAGATAGTACATTTATAGGCGAAAATGCAAAAAGATAATAATGGAGGAGTCCCTAAGAGAGAGAATGGAAGACGGAAAGTCATTGCACAGGGATGAATTTAATAAGATTTAATGGAATATGAGAGATAAAATATGCAAGAAAAAATTAGAGATGGAAGCTGGATTGAAAGAAAGACAGCACAAGTCTGGTAGAAGGGGAAAAGTCAGGTGGAAGGGAGCTACACACTCTCAATTTGAAGTGTAGTTCCAAGATAGCTTAAGTTGATCTAAATACTAGTTGCTGCTGCAAAGGGGGTCATGCACACTCCTCTTTTCTTCCTCAGAATGATGTGCTGTAACTGGTAATACAAAAAAAGAAAAATTCATCCAGATCAGATCCTTGATCCAGCTGACTAACTGCTCATATTAAAGTTACAGTTGCCTCAAGGCAAAGAGGCAGGGGGCAGACATAGTAAAGGGCAACATAAAATTGACTTGCACTGATGATAGATCTGTGCTTTTTGGCCTGAAAGTCCTGGTGAGATTCTGAGTTACAAATTATTTAGAAGAGAAGCTGGCTAGGAAGACTTAGAGTGATAACACAAGGAAAGGAAGAAGTCATCTGGGACATTATTTATAGTGAGCAGTTTAAATGGCTGCATGCAAAGGAAAAAAGATGCTCAAAACACTTAGGAGGCAAAGTCAAGCATTTGAAAGTTACAAAAAGACAGTATTTGTGTTGCCTGTGTGTTTAATTCAGCATCCATAGGCATGCCTGCTGATGACATCTTTAATTATGTGCTCAAGTAGGATTTTTTTTTCTGTGGTTCAGCATGCAGAGGTGGAGTGACAGAGGGTCTGGGAGTACCATACCCCTCACAAATGTCTACTCTGTCCCTCCTGACCATGGTGGAGCAGAGCAGTGCCTGCAGCTCAGGTCTTACTTCACCTCATTGGTTCATGATTGCTGAAGTCCAGCGCTCAGCAATCCCACTGGTGACTCCAAACTTCATCTCACAAAATTCATCTGCATCTCCTTCATGGGTTCCCACATATTTCATAGAATGATGGAATCGTGGAATGGTTTGGGTTGGAAGGGACCTTAAAGATCAGGTATTTCCAACACCTCCTTCCGTGGGCAAGGACACCTCCCATTAGACCAGGTTGCTCAAAGCCCCATCCAACCAGGCCTTGAACACTTCCAAGAAAGGGGAATTTACACTTTCTCTGGGCAACCTATGAGTGTCTCTCTACCCTCACAGTAAAGAATTTCCTCCTAATATTTGACCTAAATCTAGATTTACTCTCTTCCAGTTTAAAACCATTACCCTTTTCCTCTTCACTACATGCCCTTATAAAAAGTCCCTTCCTATACTGACTTCTGCTTTTTATCAATGTAATGTTTGTGGCTTCCAAACAAAACATCTTTCTGCCTCTTTTTGCCTCATAGCCCCTGCCACATGCTATTCCTGTGCAGCATGTCTTAAGCTTACTTTAAGTTTCTCTTGGAATAAGAAGAAACAAAAAATAGAAAAATGAAAGGAAACTCAGGATAAAATTCCTTCAGAGAAAAGGGGGCAAAGTTTAGAGTAAGTTTTGTAATAAATTAAATATAAAGCTCTTAGGTCTTGTTGAATATCTTTTTAATGATTTTTTTTTTAAATATTAAATGGGGACATTAGACTATGCATGAAAATACAGATCCATGCACACACACAAAAAGCACATAATAAATTACACTCTTTGAAGGAAACTGTTAAAAAAAGAACAGTTTACCCAGCCCTGTGAGAAATAAGATGCTGGCAGATGATGTCATGCTGTCTAGACTAGCATATAAGATGTATTAAAAAATTCTTAGCTAACTTATTTATATAAATTATTTTAAAATTCTAAGAAATCATGAGTGCTAGCTGATGATCTTAGATTTTACTTTGATCATGTTTTATAGGTTCTGATATATTTTCATAACATATTTTTTAAATTATTCTTTTTCTTCCCTTAACCATGCAGCTATAAAGAATTGCATACCCTGAAGAAGGTATGACTGATTCTTCTGGGTTATCCAGTTCATTGCCTTGCTCTTACAGCCAAGATATTAAATAAATCCTTTCATGTATTGAGCAAACTCTTTTTTATAAATATTTAGGGATTTTTTTTTTTTTCAGTTCTCATAGTACCATCAGTTTCAGTATTCTGCTTTCCTTTCCCCTTAAATATGATTATCACCTGCTAACATTACATTTTTCCTGATCACTTATTCCTGATGTTAAGTGTCCTTTTCTGCACAGTGTTTCCTTCCACAAAGTTTGGAGCAGTCCTGCAGTCTTCCTGTGCTAGCCTTAAAAAGCAAAGTTCTTGTCAGACAGAGTTCAGCTCCTAAATTCTTGTGGAGGATAGACAATGGTATAAAGTTGGACACAACAGAGTCCTGGTCATGCTCTTTATTTCTGTGGTGACTAATCCTGCACCAGTCTTCAGTATTGAGTTCCAGACAGAGGGAAATGTCAAGTGTTGTACCTACTTTTCTCTCTGGGCTAGGTTTGAGCTTCCAGGGCATACTGCTCTACAGGCTTTTTGCATTCATTTGGCTTAGTTCTAGTTTCTTACTATAAATAGTTCAAGTAAGACAGGAGGAAGCTTTGTTTATTGTTTGAAAAAAAATCCTGTTTCTCCTCTGGGTTATGTTAAATCGGTGAGAGTTGATACTTTAACATTTAAACAGATAAAATATTCTAAACATTAATCTTCTAAATAGGAGGAAACTATTATGCTCTAAGCAAAAGTATTTTCAGCTTAGACTATCTGATAGTCCTAATTAAGAATGCATTGGATTTCATGTGGATTTACTACTTAAATTTCATTTGGAAAGCTGGAAATCAGCTAGTGTTGATTCTGGACTAATTTTCTAATTTTAAAATTACTGGGAAAAGGAACATGTATATTTATTTTTGTTCCTGTAATGTAAATAGAAGACAGGAAACACAAGTCACTAGCCTTTTTATATTTCAAGAATTTACTTAAAATGGCTTTATTTTGAAAAGTTAACTGCATCAACGTTTGTACAGCCTCTCCTTGAGGACTCTATGCAATTCTTGGCCCCACAGTTTAAGAATGTGAACGTCCTTGAAGTCACCTGGAGAAGGGAAATAAAGCTGGTGGAAGGCATGTCCTAGTCCTAAGCAGCCAAGGACTTGGGGCTTGTTCAGTTTGGACAAAAGGAGGCTGAGGGGTGACATTATTGCTCTCTGCAGCTTCCTGAGGAGAGGACATGGAGATGGAGGTGCTGAGCTCCTTTCCATGGAATCCAGGTGTAGGACATGTAGGGATGGTTCAAAGCTGCACAAGAGGAGGTTTAGACCAGACATTACAAAGTATTTCTTTGACAAGAGGGTGATCAAATGCTGTTACAGGCTTCCTAGAGAGGTGGTCTGTGCACTGAGCCTAATAGCATTTAAGAGGCATTTGGACAATGCACTTAAGAACATGCTTTCCCTTCCCTTCCCTTCCCTTCCCTTCCCTTCCCTTCCCTTCCCTTCCCTTCCCTTCCCTTCCCTTCCCTTCCCTTCCCTTCCCTTCCCTTCCCTTCCCTTCCCTTCCCTTCCCTTCCCTTCCCTTCCCTTCCCTTCCCTTCCCCTATTTTCATTTTGTGTTCTCTTGTTTCTCAAAAACCAAGGAGTAAAAGTATGATACTGAATCTTTGAAATTTTTGCAACTTTAAAGTCACCTATACATGAAATATTTTAACCAACATTTCACAAGGAAAGGCGGATTCTCTGTAGTTATATTGATATAACTGTTACTGCCTTTATCAAATTTAGGTATATCAAAATTATTTCATAAATGTTGTTATACAGGTACCTTACTAATTACTTAATATGAAATCATTGCATTTGTCATTTTAATAAAAACCACCACCTTCCTATATTACTTGTCATTAATCTTCTGTCAGAAGATTAGTATGGATGGATAAGAGTTCTGTTATTTATTAGATATTTAAAAATACTACAATAAGTAGTATCCAATACAACAGTGCTACAGGAATACTACAAATAGGAATATCTAAAAGAGTAAAATCCCCCAGTCAATGAAGCAGCTGTAACTAATTTGTAGCAGCTGCCCAACACCAGACACTCCTTCCTTACTTTCTCCAGGGGCTGTTGGCATTTGCTTTGCCTGCAGAATGACTTTGCATGTTACCTGCAAAGTGTTAGTCCATTAACAATGAGCAACCTTTAATCCTGGTGTAGACATTCTCTTCATGGAAAAGGGGGTGTGTCACAGCATTAAGATTTATTTTACCTACATGGGCAAATAACTTCACTGATTGGATTTGTCCCATTGAAACTAGTGGCGCTCCAGGTTCTCATCTGAGTGTTTGTAGGAGTAACCTCTGAGTCATATTTGTCTTGCAGACATGGACAGGGAAAGGATTCAGGATCTGTGTAGGGGGAAAGACTGACTGTGTGTGTACACAAAAGCTGGGTCTGGGAAGAAGCCTGTAGTCCTTTGCACTGACTCTGTTCTGAAAACCAGAGTGTTTATGGTAGCTGAAAAGAATGCAGCAATGTACACGGAACTGGTGTTTATGTTGCTCTAAGTTAAAGAAGAAAAACAACAACAAAATCTCAACAGATTTTTATTTTTTTATTAAAAATGAGCTATTTTTCTGGCACACACACACACACACAAAAGTAATAATACTATGTCATAGCTTTGGATGCTTTTTGATTTTCAATTTGTTTCCACGTGCTGTTGCTATGGTGAGAATCAAGACATCAGGGAGAGGTATCATAACAAATAAGCTGTAAGAGCTTTGCAATTCCTCGGACAGCACAGGATCAGTTTGGAGTTGCAATTGAAGCCCTGGCAAAAGAGTTTTCATATTGTGGGCAGCACCTCTCTTGTTATACATGGACTACTTTTGCATGGCCAAAAAAAATTAATAAAGTCAACCTTTTTATCAGTATGCTCATACAAACTACGGAGGAATTCTCACTCCTTTTGAAAATTTAGGTGCTCCATAAATCAGGAGGGACATATAAGGAAAAAAAAGCCAGAACAAAATGAGGTGGTGTAACAGAGATGGAGCTAAGAAAAGCCAAATTAGAGATGTCCAGATTTTTCAGTTGGGGATTTGGGGTGGACATGGAAGTATTTATCCCCAGGTTTACTATATTTGACTGTTAGGAATCAAGCAATGATAAAATTGGATAAGTACAAGAGCTGGAAGTACCAGCTGTGGCCTATAATGCCATGCAAATCTATATAGTAAAGGTTGATTGGAGCATTTAAGTGTTGAAAAACAGGTGGCATCTTGCAATAGCTCCAGATCTAATTTCTGTGACTCCATTACAAACAGTACTTGTGTACGAGAGCCTGCTACACAAAAATCCTGTTGAAGAGAGTTTTGAGTTGCCTGAATAGAAGTTACCTGTATTTCAAGTGTGATCACCTAGGGTTGTTGCATGAGAAAAAGCCCTACTTAGCTTTATTTTTAAGTAGTAACTGTAATTAAAGATTGATGCATGGGAAGAGGTGGAGAAGGTATTGATGGCTCCAAGTTTGAGTAGCTGAAGCCACAGGACATGACAGGCAGTGGCTCTGCTGGCAGATCAGTGACTCCTTATTCAGTGTTAGGAGGGAGTGGGTTGTCAAGCAACAAGACTAACTCTCAGTCCTGCAGCAGGACACTGGGGAAAAATTTTGAGAGGATTGTTGGTCCCCTTTTATATTTAAAGTTCATTCCATTCGATCATCAGAATTAGGGAGACTGACCTGGAGAGTTTATTCCAAATTTGATGTTTCTCACCACAAACCTGAGGGCTTTTTTATAAAAATGGTCCCCTCAGTCCAGATATTTCTCTTAACTACCTTAGTTCCACACAGACCACACAGGAGAGTAGCTCCATCATATGAAAACATTTAAAATTGAAGGTATCAAAAAATGTTTAGTTAGAAGTTTAATAATTTCTTCAGGCTACAATGACATCAGTTGTTTCCAAAGCCAGCATCTCCTCAGTCTCAGGCTTGGTGGCTTAATGCCAAGCCCAGCATCCCTTTGTAATCATGCAGCGCTTATATTGCAGTACTGTTCCCAGTGTTTTAGCTCTGTGGTTGGCTTGCCTTCAAAATGTCCCAGCTTCAGTTTGCTTACCTTATTCAGACCCACCTATGTGTTACGGGTTATCTTACTGCTCTTTAGCCTGCTTCATATTTTGACTCAGCCTACCAGTTCTCATTTGGGTGCTGGTTTGCAGACTTCCTGAGTCATGGCTGAGGGGGCCTACTTGGCAGTGGAGGGACTGTTTGTCTCCTGAGGGATGCTGCTGAACACCAGCAATCCTGGCTATCCTTAGCTTCGATGCTTCTCCTGCCTACTAGAAAAAAATGCTTTCACATAGTGTGGAGGAAGTGGAATTCAATAATAACCAGAGTGCGGAAACAGGAATATCAGCTGGATGAAAACTTAGGCCTCTTGGAAAATCCCCCTCTAATGTGTTTCAGTCTCTTAACTTCTGTCAGTATTAAGAAGGATTTTATGTCAAGGACCTCTCTGAAAATCCTGCTAACCTTCTGTCTTTGTCAGTATTAGGTGTGGATATTTTAAATCAGTGTGCAGAATTACTGTTACTTTAGACTGCTGGGCTGATGAAAGGCTGATGACGGTTGTCTTCCTGACTTCCTCCTCTTGTCTCCAGTAGCTCTCATGTTCTTTTGCTCATACCAGTTGCATGGCATGGAAAAGCTCAAAATACAGTCCACTGTATTTTGGAATTTTGTCTTGGAATTTTCATCCAGATATGTGCATGGACAATTGAGGAAGACACTGCCCCCAAGAAGGAGGCCACAGATTGTCTTTGGTGGGCCCCAGGCAGACCTTTGACATGCTCTGGCCATAGAAGTCAGTCAATGGCTTGACCTTCTTAGGCAAATAAAACACTTGAAGTCAACACAAATTTGTAGAAAACTAAGCTTCTTTAATGCCCCCTTGTAATGTTTTTATTCATAACTCTGCCGTACAGTAGCTAGCCACATTTTTCATGGCTACCCTTGGCATATAGGGGTTCTTGACACTGTGTAGACTTCAGTTTCGTGATGCAATTTTTTTTAGAGTTATGGTAATTTTCACTGTTTTTGCAGCTTCTGGTGCATTTTGAGTGGTCATATATTTCATTAAATAGTTTATTTTAAATGAGTCTCGGAGAAAGATGTTATCATGAGATTTAAAATGTGGAAAGTCTGAATGAAAAGAAACTTTCTTCTTTGTAGCCCTGTTTTGAGAGTGGCTTCTGAATAATGAAACTTTCGTTATACTTTAATTATTGATAGGAAGCATTTTCTTACCAGCATAGCACTTACATGCAGTGAAGTTGCTTTTCAGGAGAAATTACTGCAAGCAATTTTTGGATGAGTTTCAGTTTTGCAAATGGATTTGGTTTTTTTGGTTTTTTTCTTTGTTTTTTCTTAGTTCCCCATAAATTAGAGTGCAAATGATAAGCAGGATCATTAAGTTGTCATGAATCACTCAGGTTCTAATGGCCTAATGCACTAAGCTTTAATTAGTAATATTGTATTTTTAAAAAGACAATATTGTGAATGAAATCTGAACATGCATTGTTTTATAACAGGGCTTCCCAGAAGATTTTAAATTGATTCCTCTTCTTGGTATGTTTTTAAATAATTTATATGGCCACTTCAAACCCTTTGAAGACAAAGGAATTATTGGCTGCTAGTGACAAAATTTAGGTTGGGCAAAATAACTTCACGGAGACATGGCACTGCATACATCTGCTGCTCTAATTAGAAAGTTTGCCTACGGTGCTTGTATCAGAAAGAGTGGGAAAAAATAGTGCTGCACAATCTGTTGTAACAGAGTGATTCCTGAAAAATGCAATTTATACAAGATTTCTGGTTAACACTTTCACTTCTGCTGGAACACTGATGCCATTTCACCAAATTTTCTACAGGCAGTACTGTGTTGGCTTTCCCCAAGTGGTCTGCATGCTTGGAATTGCCACTGTTGCATGCTGCATTTGGGGCCTGAAAGTGCATTGGTCTGTGGCTCAAAAGACCATTACTACTCTGTCCTACAGAAGTCTGCAATCCCCTGCTGCTGTGTCCCTTTATTCCAGATAGGCTTTCACTTGATGCTTTTTTACACAGGCAGTGAAGATCAGGAGTAACAACATTAAAGAAGTTTTGGTAGTCAGTGGCAGACACACATGTTCTGGGACAAACTTGTTATGCTGGGGCTGAAAGCAAGTGCTGTGGGACAATGACCAAGAGCATCTCATCTCATCTCATCTCATCTCATCTCATCTCATCTCATCTCATCTCATCTCATCTCATCTCATCTCATCTCATCTCACCTCTTGGAAGCATACAGCCCATGAAACCAGGGTTTTTTTATGAGAATGGTTGTGTCTTGTCCAGTCAAACAGCATTCAGGTCAATATAAATGGCTATGGTTACAGGGAGAATTACTGAATCAAAAGTATGCAAGTAAGAGCAGCTTTTGCTTGCTTGCTGCCTTGAATTTACCAATTCACTGAATATTTCCTAGGGAAGGATCAGTTACAACAAATACTTGTTTTTAAACATACAGCAGGAATTCTTTGTTATGGAACTATAATTTATTGCAGCTTTCTGGAGATACCTGGTGGGCTTGGTGAAAAGTATAAAGAGCCAGGTCCTTTTCTCCTTAGACTTCATTTAAGTCAACAAATAATTGCAGGACAATTATTTGCACTTTAAGGGTGCTGAAAATAAAGCAAAGTGGAATTTTATTTAAAGGAAAGGAATTATGCTAAAAGTGTTTGTGCCTTGGAGAAAGCAAAATGTGATCAGCCACGTAAAATTCTCTATTATCAACCAATCTGAATGTTTCAAAAAGCAGATAAATGTCTTAAAAGCAAGTACAGGTGTTAGGAGAGATGCAACTCTATTTTACGTGTCAAATTATCTGTTCATACCGTGGTATTGCAGAACAGCAAAGAGGTAAAGCAGCTTTTCAGATATGCTAATGAAATGTTTAGAAAAGGAAAATCAGATGCCAGAAATTGGGAGATATGTAGCAGCCTGATACAAAGGTGAACCTCTGAATATCTGCTGTTCCTTTGAATTTTCCTTATTGATATCTTTACAGTCAGAAAGGGTGAAGCAGTATGATACTGAGGGATCTCATGCATTTATAGAGCATCCTGCCTGACACAGAGCTTTAGGCCTTAGCTAATCCAGGTACTTAACCATGCTTTTAACTCCATAGTCAGTGTAACTATGATTTCTCTTTTTACAAGGACACAAGTGATGGTGGTAGATTGGTGTCTAGAATATGTATAAATCTGTGGATAAATAGTATAAAGTCTTTATCTTATTTCCACAAAATCTCAGAAATGTTCTAAATAATGAAAAAAATAGTCCTTTGATGTAGGGAGGGCAATAGAAAAGAAAGGAGGAAAGGAAGGCACAAATAGTTGTTATTTATTTCTTCCCCAGCAGCGAGCATCTACAAATCAAAGAAATCTCATTAGAATGATGAGGCACTTTAGATCACCTGGTGCTGAATTTAAGTTTATGTTCCCTGTAAGGCATGCTTACAGTGTTCTATTTATGGGTATTTGAGGGTATTTAAAGTTTAATTTCCACTGAACTTAAATTTATGGTTCTAGGGAGGATCTCATAAAGGAGGACTATATGAAATTTCTTTCTTATCCTTCTGAATAATTCTACTTTTCAGTGGGTCATCAGCTTTTATGCAGTAAGTTATATTCAGTTGTGGACTAACTTTTGATGTATTTATTATTCATGTTGTCTCTGGTGTTCAAGTTTCATCAGTGATTTTGCTGTCCAAAAGAACATTAGAAAGAATGAAGAGCATAATTTTGAATGCACTGGCACTTTACTTGATTGGACTTAATGATATTAAAGATTGTTTCCAGCCAAGATGATTCTAGGGTTCTATGCTAGTTCATGTTGGGCACACACCACATTTTTTTATGTTTCCTTTCTAAATCATCCATGTTACACAAGTAAAATTGAACTGATTATAGAATGATATTCAGCAAAGAGGTATTCCACTCTGGTTTATCCTGTTTTCTCCTCAGTGCAAAGGAGCATATATACAGGCAAATTTTTTTTCTGCCCTTCTGTAGTCCCCAGACAATGGTACACGGCCAAAAGGATGGCAGGAGCCTGTTTTTGTGCTCAAGTTCCTCCCCAAATTTTAGAAATTATCAATCTTCAAAAAAGAACTGAAAGTCAGAAGCTAATGGTGAAAGAAAGTGCAATTGTGGCTAAAATATTAAATGTGACAGACTGGAGATTTTTCCATGGTACTTTATTTCCATGGCCTGAAGTTGACTTCCTGACCAACCTGTGTTCCCTGCCATAAGGAGCAGCCTTATCACCATGGGAGTCTGGTGGAAGATCTATGTAGGCAAGATAGAGAAATGTATGGGAGTATATGTATTTCAAACCACATTCAAGAAACACTGTCACTTCCAAGTGCAAGTGTTTCATCTTTGACTAACATTAGAAAAGCTTTCTGTCAGACTTTTTCATAGGAAGCAAGTTTTTCTGCCAGAGTGGAATGAAAAAGGCAAGTGGAGATAGGGAGTATTATCACTCTGCTGAAAAGAATTCCTGCCACAAAGTGTTCAACCTTGTTGTGTCACCACATAAGGAGGATGAGGAGACAAAACCCCATTTCTGCATCTTTTTGGGCACTTGTTAGTAGACAGTGAAGGATCCTTGGATCTTACATATAGCTGCAACAATGATCTGAATGCAGTACAGTGCTTGAGACCAATAATGAAAAAATGTCACTGAATATTTTGAGTGTAATAGAACTATATGCCTGCCAGTATCAGAGGTTGACACAATTCTTCATTAAGCTATTATATATGAATTCATACAGATAGATATATAAAAACTAAAATGCAAGAGTTTGGTATTGATGTGGTGTTCTTATAGAAAAGAGCACAACACTTGTTAAAAAAAAACAAAACAAAACCCAAAACCCCCCACACTTAGGTTTTTTTAATATTACATGACCTGTAGTTGGCTGAGGAAAATTAAAAAATGCTGGCCGGGGTCTCCAAAAAGATCCTACAGTAGCTGGTTTATAAATATGTTTTCTCATCCAATACCAATTTTGAAGGTACTGACTTTTGATAATCATTTGAAGGTTCCAGACATACAGTTTTCTATTAAAGCTCTGTCACTTCTCTTCAGTGTATGTTATTGCATGCTAAAGAACTGGACCACAAACTGGAATAAGCACTATGAAAATGGCTAAGATCTCATTGTTTAATAAAGTAGCTGTCAAACAGAAACAGCAGAAATAAGAGCAGAAAATAAGGGATAACTCAGATAAATCTGCTTGCTTATTGTCATTTACACCTACTGATACAAACTATAACTACACTGGGGTTGGGAGACTTGATAGTGCGACATCTCAGTCTCAAATGGTTGTTGTAAAATAACCAAAGTTATCTCCAGTGTCCCTTGTTTTTTATTCCCTTGTTTTTTAATTCAAAATATGGTTGAGTATGGGAGAGTGTAGGAGCCAACAATATTTTCTCTGGCATTTCTTCCATGGAGGGCTTTCATCCTTCGTGGGTTCACAGAGATTCCCTCTAATACTTGAAGCATATTTTCTGCTGGTTGGAGCTTGCATAGTCAAATTCATATGAACTGGGGACTTGATGGGTAAGATTGCCTCATGTAGATGCTTAAAGAAAATTCCTCCTCTCCTTCTGAGCTCTTTCTTTTGAGATTTCCTATGAGGAATTAAAATCCAGGCCAATATTTGGTAAATGCTCAGTTACAACTCAGATTTATTCAATCTGCTATCTGCCTAGATATTCACAGTTTTCTCAAAACTCAGGCTTGAGAAATTTGCATACATGTACAGACACTGTGTGCTTTATTTCTCTGCAATTATACTGTGTGGAAACCTACTTGTACATTCTGTGTAGAGAATCAGATTTCACTTTCCTTATTCAAACCCCAGTACAGTTAAAGTCCTCTGTGGTTTTGATTTTTGTTGTAGAACTTTTCACAGACAGCTTTGCTGGGGTTCTATTATGAGTCATGGTGGTCTGCTAGTCTCATCTGTAAACTTTAAAGTAATATTGAGTTTCCCTTTTACTGAAATTTTAACCAGTGGGATAAAATATAAAGCATTACTAAGATATGGCTGTTCAGTGTAATTTAGCTTAGCTGGTTTACTTGCTTCAGAGTCCACCTTAGTATCTCACATGCACAAGCACTCGAGCTTCTGGCTGGGTAAGTTCAGTGCTGAAATCCCTCTTATTTATTTCAATACTTTGAACACTTTAGCATATTCCACCACAAGGTCTCTCACTGTACAGAAATATTTTAAATGACTCAGAGCAGGTTCAAAAGATGATCTCTCTGACATGCATTCTTCAAAGCAAGTCTACATTTCTCTGCAGGAAAAAAAAAAAAAAAAAGTGTCTTACCTCTCCCCCTCCCTACAGTGAGTTGTGCTGGAGCTGTCATTTTTTTCAGTAGGGGTTATTTATAAAAAGGACCTATGTTCTGCTGTTCAGCACACTAGAAACCCCTTTAGTTTTCAGTTTCAGTGCATAAATATTGATTTTGTACCTCACCGGTTTTTCTAGTTAACTCCAAGGTGATAGCATTTGTGTTGAATAAATGTTTTTAAAGAAATAAATACTGTTCTGTCCTAAAAGTGATATGCTTGTTTCAGAAAGTGACCATTTAATCCCAGCAGCTAATTGCAATCTGTTTATGGCATTCTGGCTTGGATGTCATATGTTTTTTTTCACTTGAGAAAGCCATTCCCAAAAATGACTGCAGATGGCTGTTTGTGATTAAGCTATGGAAAATTTACATGCAGATTCAAGTTAAAGTCATCAAAATGCTTGTTTCTACTGTTAGATATGTATAGCTATTCTTGCTGAATTTCCTACAGCAGTTTCCTCAATTCTTCTGATGTAACTTACATATAGTGTAACTTTTGATGAAAGACAAGCTCATTAGAAAGCACTACATTTTGCAGGGCCCATTTGGGCTCAGATTTTTTTTTTCCAGTTTGGCAAGGAATTGGGAACAGAGGATGAGTTCGAAGTAAAAAAGGACCCATGCTTTGATGCAGTGCAAGTGTTTTTCATAGCAAGGCCTTACATTTAGTTATCTGTGTAAAAAACTACATTTCAAATCTTGGGCTCAAGCTGTGGAATTTTATTCCTAGAAGCCACATTTGTGGCTCAGTGACCAATGGTTGCTCCTGTCCCTGGGAACCTGACTTTAGAACTGCAGCCAGCTGGAAAACACTTCTGTAACCAGAATGAGAACAGCCTCAGGCTTGCAAAGGTTATAGATAGAGGACACTTGGCAATGTGAAAAATCAGCATCACGGGTGTATATTTCAACACTTCTCTGGAAGCTCAGATTTGCAGGTTTCTGAGCATTGCTCAGCCACCATCAGTTCCTCCTGAAACCAGTGGACCAAACCTTCAGCTTCATAAATCAGAGGAACTGGTACTGTCCTAAATATGTGCTTGATTACTACTGAAAAATAGAAAAATCCCATCCAAGCTGGACTGAATTTTCAGGTCTGCATATTTTAAGTCCACAGTTCTACCCAATGCCAAGTTTCTGATTGAGCAAGCCTTTTTTTTATCTTGTAGATGAGGAAATTTAATTTTTTTCTTTTGAGAAAGTAATTTCTTTTTTCTTGTAAGCATCGTGTGTCTCACTCCTTTTTAAACAACAATGATTAGTAAGATTTGGAAGGCCACCAACAATTCATTTCTTTCAAACACATTCAGATGACAGTTGATAAGGAAAGTTGATAAGAACCTATACCTACAGTATAACCAGGTAGCAACATTTCAGCTCCCATTGACAGGTATTCTCTGCCTTGGACTTGATGAACTGCAGACTCAGTGGTGTTCCTCAGAAGATACAAGACACAGATCATCTTCACTGCCTTCAGTTTTCCTTAGAGGCGGAAAGGAACTCAGAGACAACAAACACAATAATTGACATAACCTAATAATATCTCCTGCTTTTATCACAGATGTCAGAAGTTTGACAGATGCAGAAAGGACCAAGGAGGGAATGGGAAATGAAAGGGAAATGAGTATCTTTGTTTATACTTGTCCTCCTCCTGCAGCCTTCAGAAGAGCCTTGTAGAATGCTCCACACCCAGTACAGTTTTTCATCCCGTGAGCTCTGGAAGCTCATCTTTAAGGTTTATCCATTAACTTCCACTGCCTTGCCTACATGCAGGATGCCAGCTCAAGGTGTACTCTCAGAAGGTTTTTGTTCACTGGTGAATCCCAGGATTTCAGTCTTGGAAGAAGGCACTCAAGGTACCTTGCTCAGAACCGCTATTTTCTTAATGTATCTCCTTTCATACCTATTTTTGAAGCTCTGCACCACGGCATCTGCCTCTTCTAGCTCTCCTTCCTCTGCCAGGCTTTCATGCCTTCCTATTTCACCATCATGAAGAAGGCTTTTCATATTCACCTGCAGTGCCTGTGTGGCTCCACTGCTGGCTTCATTTCAGCCAGAAATCCAACTCTAGTTGTCCAAGCTACTCTTCACAGGTACAGTGGTAGCCATTTTATCTACCTTTTAGTCGATAGCTACGAGTGAATGTTGTTGCTAACCAGAATCTTGTTCTTATAATTTTCCCGTTGGATTGTAACTGGACATAAAGCAGACTCGACTTCTTGCAGTTTTTTTACACTTTAATGTACTGGAGTTTCTTTGGTCACTGAAAGTGTCAGCTCTGCTATAGAGAAACCAGACCATGCTGGCCATCTCAATGAAGATGAAGATGTTGCCTCTCCATAACTGTCTCCCTAGTCCTTTAAGCCTTTCCCAGCCCAAATCCATGTCGGATTCATAGGAATGCAAGATAACACCATACAACAATTACCAATCCATTTTCTGTTTCAGTAATGCAATAGTATAAATAATGAAGTTAGGAGTCTACATTTCTATTTGCATTATTTCTGGGAACTAATCCTTCAAGCAGACAAGAGGCTTATATGTGAGAAGTGCTGCTGGTTTACATAACCTTGTTATGATGCTTGTTTTCCTTGCAAATATTTGTGTGGATAGAAACAAAAATAATTGATGCTAAAGAGTTCATCCACTATTTATTAATTTTTAAACATTTTAATTGTCCTTTATTTGTGGAATAGTAGCTAACAAAGAAGCTGTGTCTGCATATATTATTTGAGAAAGCTTTCTATTTTTTAGGTAGGGGCTGTGTAAAAATGTTTTGAATAATGACCTCTGGGATACTACACAAATCTTACTGTCAATAGAGCTAGTAGGAAGAAAAACAATTGCAGGAGCACATTAGCAGTCCAAAGCACATACTGTTAGTTCCACAAGAAAATACTGAGCTGACAAACACTGAGCGAGGTTTGCCTTGCCAGGGAATAAATGAGTGCAGCTTCTCATTCGCATTTTAAACCAATATTTGCAATTAAATGTCTAACCAAAACATATATAAATAAAACAGACATACTGATAAGTGTTGGTTCAAACTTTCTCAGCTTGTGTGCACCTCAATCTCTTTCTTTCCAGAGTCCTTGCTTTGTACTGCTCAGCCTCCATTTCCTGCTACGTATTGGTTGGTGCTCAGAGTCTGAGGGAATTAGGGGAGACAATACTAAGACAGAGTGACTGCTTTTCTTCCTTTTTAAAGAGAAAACTAGCACTTTAAATAAATGTATAAAAGCCACACAACCCGAATCTAAGACCTTTAGCAGAAATAGTTCAGGACATGGGCCACTGATGAGGCTATAGTCTTTTATCCACTTTTTCTCTGTGCTCTTCTCAGGCAGTAGCAGAGTGCGTAGCAGTGTTTTCACAATGTGCCATGAGCAGCCAAGCAGCCTGTTATAAGAGACTGTTGTCCAACCATCTATAGCCTTGGTTAATTTTCAACCTTCTGATATTAAATAAAGTGCTTGTTTTTGTTAACATGATGCCTGCAGGAATCGAGGTAGGAATCTGTGTTGAACGTGACCCATGTGAGACATGCTGATCTTTGCCCATTTAGAGTCATCTGAAAAGGTCTGTACAAAACCAAAGTTCTTAAAGGCACCAAATTCCCACAAAAAGTTTCCCTGAGCCTTCACACAACTAATTCTTGATCTTTTGATTTCTCAAGCTGAAGTGATGCACCTAAACTTTGAAGCAACCACTGCACTGAAATACCATTTTGGGAACCAACATTATCATATTAAGTCTTGTTTTTATATCAATGAGATATGCAACATAGGATGGGAAGCCTCTTTTTCCTCTTTATTGATTATGAATGTCATGTATTTCCCTTCTTTTAGCTCTTGAGCAGCTGACTTAGGCACATCTATTAGTCCATGTAGAAAGCTGGGAAATTCCAAAGGGCCATTCTGTTATTAAGTAAATTGAGTTATCCTCAGTTTTAAGAGGATGATAGCCCCTGGTAAATGAAGTGTTTTAATTTGTCCTGCAAAGACTTAAGTAACATTTCTATGGGAACATAAATAATAATTGTTACATGAATTGCAATGGTTTTCAGATATGATCTTATAGACTCCCAGGTATCTGTGGACTTCTCCTGAGGGATCTATTAAAGGTAATTAACAAAAGCAACACACTGGTAGAAAAATATGTTTTGTTATCTAGGGATCCATGCATTCAGCAGAAAATTATTGGGAATAGAAACAGAATTGGGAGTTAAAGAAACAAGCAGACTTAAGGGGCACGCATAGTCTTGAAATATCTCAAAATTATAAGGTGTTCTGTTGGCATGTCTGAACATAATGATCTTATGCCACTTCCTCTTGGGAGCTCCATTTCCTATGTCACTACATGGAAAATAAATCTCTGTTTCTGAATTAGTTCTTCTAGTCTTGCTAAAAGAGAAACGGGACATTTGAAGTCTGGTGCTGCAGTTCTTCATATGACTCTCTGTAGCATCATCTTGCCTGGTAGCTAAAGAGTGAATCCTTTCAAGAGGCCAATGCTTTGAGCTCATTGTACTCACAGTGAGAAAAGTGAGTACTGGTAGAAAGACATGTAAAGAGGCAGAAGCAGCTCCACTCAGAAGACCACAGCCAATGAAAACAACAGGAACATTTAAACAGGTGTTGCGAGAGGATTTGTTTTGAGAAAATACTGTCAAAGAGATGAACACTGATTAACCTTTATTTACTGCCCAGCAGTACTTGGAAAGTATTCCTCTTTCTCTGTCTTGTAGTCATTCAGACTTGGGAATAATTACCCTGCCTGAGGCTCTCATAACTGGCTAAGAGGGGCAGTTTGCATTCAAAACTATGTAGACAACTCTGTAGGGTAGAATGATGCAAACAATAGATTTTGGTGACTGATTGCATGAATGGGAAGATAAGAAAAAAAATGACACAAAAGGATTTTGTTCCAAAATTTAAAACCTACAAGATAAAACAAAACACCCACCCTAATATTAGTTTAACGTGAGTTGAAAATTGTGTTTATGCTCATTTTTTATACTTTTAAATAGAAACACATCTAGTTTTACCAATAAAATCATAGAAACAGAGCTATTTTTGCTTCAGAACAAGCAGCTAATTTACAATTGTCTTAATATTTTTCGCACACAGAACAAAAATGGCCCACCCTTTTTACTGAATGCAGGCTGAATTTTGTTAGGATATTTTGACAGACCTTTTTCTAGGAGCTCAGCAAACTAGAGTGCTTGGACACAGCATCAACAGTGACTGAGGATTGCTAGCAGTAAGTTTCAAAAGATCCACAGTATTTTTTTTAATTTTTTTTTCCCTTCACGAGCGTGAAAATCTTTCTGATGTGACTGCAGTTGTCTTAAGAGGTCAAATGTCTAGCAACTAGAAAACAAGAAATATATGATATTGTTGTCCGAATCAGGCTTTGTGTATGCTTTGCAAATAGCTGCTTATTTGTACAGAAATAAATGGAGACCTTCAAATTTATATCTTGTTTTATTAGCCCATCAATATGCTGTTTGAATTATGCAGAAAGACCAGACTGTCTTGGCTATGAAATGCTCTTGGGGTATGGTAATCTGATAATAGCCAAACACCATGGAGCAGTCTTATAATTTTTTCATAAAACCTTATTAATTATATGAGCAAAAGTATGCCAAGGAAGATGAGATTGGTTTTTTGGAATGACTCCTGTTCAGATTGTTAATCTCTTCCTTTAACTGTTTATCAATTACTCTGACTTTCTCCATGAAATCAATTCTCGAAGTTAAACCGCATTATGTGTGAGCAGTGTGACTAAATGGAGGCAAGGAAAGTGATGCAGAACCCAATTTTTTCTTAAAATAAGGAGTGAGAAAGAGATTTGTCATTCTGGTGGTGACTTTTTCCTCCTTTCCTTTTGCCATACAAGTAGTGAGTAGGCTTAAATTTTGAGCAAATCGGTAATCTGTTGAGGTGTGTACATGTAGGGGTGTGTGTGTTGCAAGGTTTCAGTGCACATGGTCAGTTTTGCAAAGGAGCTTAAGACCTAAAACCTCTTCATATGTCACAGACTAAGATCAGGGCTTACTCTGCTGAGCTTTTATAAACAGCTGGATATAAAAGTAAGCAGACAAAATCGGGGTCTCACCTGGTATGAAATCATGCTCTATAGATCAATTCTGCAGACACAGACCCAGGAAAACCTCTGGGAGGCAGATTGGTTGCTCTGTGATGGCACTTCAGCTACTCATTAGATTTTCATGGAACTGGTTTCTGTAAGCTGTTAAATCAGTGAACTGTTCTTGGCCAGTTTCCCTTCTCTGTTCTCAGAGACCTTTCTTCAAGCATCAATATGTAATGCTAGAATAAAAAGGGAACAGTCAAGTCAGAGTTGATGTGGCTCACCTCTTCTCTGTCCCTATGTGTACAAATTATAAAATGTGACCTCTTTGCAGTCATTCATTTTTCCCCCTGAAAGTTTCTGAAATCTTCCTACTTGTGAGATGATTCTCCAGTTCTCTATCCTAAACCTACAAAAAATGTTGGTAGTTGTGTTGCTACACTGAACTGCTGGCAGAAAAAAAATATACTCTGCTGCATGATGATCCCTACAGACAAGAACTTCCACATGTAGGTTCAAGACTAAGTCAGGGCTGCTGGTCTGCAGCATTTCTGACAGCAAAGGGAGAATTGTTCTTCATATGCATTACAAATCTTCAGGCAGTGCAAGAGTTACAAAATATATTAGGACACCACTTTGACTATGAATAATTCATAAATGCATGTATTCCTCTGGTGTACTTTTGGCTCAGTAGCACAGTTCAGTAATAGTAATAGTGATGCTGAGGCTGTAGATTTTGCTGGCAGTTCCTATTATTTAACTTTTGGTCAGGTACCTCATCTGAGGTATCACAACCTGTCTCCCTGCTGTATTAGTCTTGTGGTACCAGATGCCATCACTGAATCCAAAGTTTTGTAGTGTACAGCATATTAATGTAGCAAAAGATCAGGTCCAGCTAAGAGTGATATTTGAAGAGGACTGTAAAGACCTAGAATGTCTTTATTTAAATTTTTTTTCTTCATTATTTTTCTGTTTAATACTGCTTTTATTATTTTATCGGGTGGAGTCTCAGTCTCTGCTTCTGGGGTAGGTTTGTTTGTTAAGAATCAGCTTTTGCAGTAATGCAGAATTATGATCCATCTGAGTACTTTGAAGTGATACTTTAGGTTGAGTGATTCATCTTGGAAAACAGCATTTTAGGTGAACCAGAGGGTAGAACAGTGTCATGATAAATGAGCTGTTTCACTAACTTCATTCATGTGGCTAGCTCATAATGCCTCTATGCTGGTCTGTATTGACTCCGCTGGTGAAAGCAGACAGGTAAGGTTACTATTTTTATGTATTTTTTCTTTGATATTCTTCTTCCTTTTTTTTATAATCTTCTTGTGAGAACTACTGAAAATTACGTGCTGGAGCTAAGACTTGTAAGAGGAAGTTACCATCCTGTTTGTTATGGGTACAGTAGTTAACTGTTGAATACTTGTTTGAACGTCTGACACAAGCTTTGTGAAATTCATTCTTCCTGCTCACTGTGCTCAAGTTATTACTAATGGCCTTCTCTTTATATGACATAGAAAACATCATCTTTTTTTAAAGGAAACCTCTGTGAGACACATTGTTGGACACAGTTGTTGACTGATTTAGGATTTTCAATTCCATCCTTTCTCTGAAACCTTAGCAATTCAATGAAATGAATGAATGAATCAAAGGTTACTGTAGCCCCCCTTTAGTCCTTCATCACCTATCTCTTGGCTTGCTGGTGCTTTTTATTCTTATTTTGAGTACTTCTTCATCTGCTGTTCTGGGGAAGTCTTAAGTCATGAGGGATGCTTTTGAATCTCAGGAGCATCACAGTATAATTAATAACAGCACCTTTCTGTCTCATAGATTTAGTGCTTTTGCTGTAACCACTAGCAACTTAATTTTAAAGTGTATAGCATAACATGAAATCCATCTGCCTTTTGAGTTTTACAGAAATTAGCATTGCCAGCTGGATTAATGAGGAGCATGCTGCAGTCCCTGGTGTCACATGTGAGATCCATGTGTGAATCTGTCTTTTGAGGTCTGAAAGTGTCTTGGAAGAAGGAGGGAAACAACTTTGAACTTTTTTTTTTGCTCTTCCTCTAAATGTTTGGTACATTTAAGTGAAGCATATTTTAGGGGTTGCTTGGTTTGTTTGTTTGTTGTTTGGGTTTTGGGGGGTTTTTTTTGTTTGTTTTTTTGGGTTTTTTGGTTTTTTTGTTTGTTTGTTTGTTTGTTTTTGTTTTTGGGTTTTTGGTTTTTTTGTTTTTTGGTTTTTTGGTTTTTTGTTTTTGTGGTTTGTTTTTTTTTCTTTTTAATGTATTGCCCATTGCTAGTACATGACATTACAGGTTGGGTACAATTTATGCTAGGGCTAGAACATTCCATTACTCATGTTTGCACTGTCCAGTTGGACTAAGACTGTCCTGTCAATCAGTGCATTTAGTTAACTGGGGCAAGAAGTGAACTCTGCTTTTGCAGCACCCACCCTCTCACAAGGAGCAGAGTGAAAGTGTCTTTTTATATAGCACAGCCATCATTGCCCTCATGAAGGCAGTACATCCCATCTCCTGTACCACCAATAGATCCCAAAAACCAAAAGGCTTGCCACTGGCTCCTCTTGTCACCATCATTTGTGTGGTTACACGTAACAGAAACTTATAGATGGAATGCATGGACTTTTTGACTAATTTTGAATAGGGAAAGGTTCTGTGGGAGAACCAGTATAAAAGTTGGTGTGTCGAGAGATTCTTTGTTGTTAAGATACTTTGGAAAATACTATGTTGATAGTAAAGTAATGGAAGAGGAAGTGGATAAATATTTTCAGTACACAGCCCCTGGTGTCTGAAGACAGCTTCATTGTTACTAGAAGAAAATGGGACACCTTCACAGCACCACGATGATAATTTCACTTCTCACAGTGACAAGAAGGAAAAGAATTTTAGAGAGGTCAGATAAACAGGAAATTTCGCTGCAATATTAGGCACCAAGAATAGTGAGGTACTATTTTGAAGGAAAATGTTGCAAATGCTCTGCTAACTGACATTATCTTTGAGTTAGTATTCATGGAGTTTATAATTAATTAGGATATGTTGTTACTCTTGGAGCTGAATTTTAACTCTACAGCATTTTAGCATGCTCTTTTTTCTTTGACCTAAATCCGTCTAATTTTTTGTCTTCGTTAAAAGCACAGAACAAAAACACTGCTGTGTCTTAGGCTGTGCTCAAGCAGATCAAGGATGTTTGCATTGCTAAGCAAAGATGTATACATTTTAGTAAATCCAGAAATGTTTGAACACTACACAATTAAGTGAGATAAGTGTCCACATGATGGAAATATTAACTATTTTTGCTTAAACCTGTTTGTAAAACAGAAAGTCCAGTGGGGGAACAAAAGAGTGGAAAAAATCTGAAAATGTAATCAGGCATAATAACACTTAAGCTTAGAGAGGAGAAAAGCATTTCATTTGTAGATGTAAATGAAATGTCTTCAGGACAGTTCTTTATATTGGTTAGCATTAGCATTTCTTAAGGATGAGCTAATATATTTTTGAAACCTTTTTTTAAAAAAAAACAAAAACAAACCTGGGAGATTATTCAGAAGAATATGGCTGCAGTTTTGCAGATATTATACAATCAGTACTTCTTAGTCCTGTGATTAAGATTTCTATTCTAGCCAGAAGAAAATTGAATATGTAGTAAAATGCTGTGAAAAATAACAGAATATCCTATGTGCTGACACATTCAGGACGATTACTCATGATGTTATTAGGTTCTGCTTTGTAATTTGAACATTTGTTCTATTTGGTCTCTTTAAAAGACATGCTTTTGATTAAAAACACTCTGGGTTTTGTTGTTTTTTTCTTTTTCTTTTTCTTTTTTTTTCTCCTTGAAAGCAGAGATCTTTGATCTATTGATAGGACAGGATCACCAGCTAACTTAAGAGCTTTCACCCAGGCATGGGTCTGACCCTTACTGAAAGAAATGGTCCTTACAGCCCACTGGGTGTGTCACTGTTTGCTCACAAGGCTTATTCTCCAAATAAGCCATAAGCATAAAGGCCACGTAATGCCAAACCAGGAGGAGACACCTGCCTCCTAGAAAATGAGGTGGCCACTAATTCTTTTTTAATATGGCTAATGAGCTGGAGTTCTTGGAGAAAGGTTGGTGTGAAGATTTGAGCATTTCTTATCAGCAATGTGACCCAAACAGAAGCAACAGAGTTATATAAAAGTAGTTTTGAAAGCTTTGGAATGGAGCAGGTACTGCAAACTACAGTGTCTATTGCAATATTTACTGTCTTCTGAGTGGTTGAAGCTCCTCCAGGCTTCTAACACATGTGTAGACCTCTGATTCACAACTTTTTTATGCAAGATGCAACACCTAGAACCTTCTGTAAATATGAAAAGTATTTTCAAGTTTGTTTTAAAGTGTATTTTAAAGTTGTCTAATAAGCTACTTCTTTTTTTCTATATTTAAAACTCATTTATGAACCTTTTTCATGAAGTGTTTTTGTACACTGGATCTACAATTCACTGTCAAATGTACATCCACCCACTACCCAGAGAGTTTTTCTGAGTATCTGTAGCTACCACACAGCTTGCTTCTGGGTTTCGTTTGCTTGCTACCCTATTCCAAATAGACCCATGAACAAATAAAATATCTCTGAAATGCGATGAATGGAGAACAATAAGAGCAATTGCTCATGCATGGCCTTGCTGCAACGAGAAAACACGTGACAAGCTAGAAGTCTTGCTCGTGTTGTCTTTCTTCTCCCATCTGGATCAATTTATGTGGCTTTTGATTCAGAAGTGGAGAGATCCTTTTGTTGCCAGGAGAGGTATTTTGCAGACAGATTAGGAAGATGTAACTCCTGACTGAACTTTTTGGTGTCCTGGGTGTATACACGAAGCACTGTGTAGCCAAATCAGAGTGAATACCATGAGGTGGATTATTTCTAAAGGCAGGAAAAGAGAAAGGAAGGACTGTTCACACTATTTCAGGATTGTTTTATCACATCCTTATATGACAATGTGTTTATACTCGTATGTTTTCAAACTGGTGACCCAGATAAAAAGAGGTATGTATCATCCTGCAATACTTCATCCACCCAGTCTCCTCATTGCTTTTGTTCTTTTCTTGGACACTTTTCCACCTCCCTCCATACATCTGCTGGTATGAGATATTTTAGAGGCATGTTGATTTTAGCACAGCTGCATTTCAGGTATACTGATGATCAAATAACCTAATTTTAAGTGTTAACAGTGCTATTTCAAAGATGTTTCAAAGATGTCCTTAACATTATATGCTTCTCGTGACTTCTTAACAAACTTGTGATGGTGGGGAAGTAGTTTTCTGCTTCTCAACAGCAAGCTGAGATACCCAAGAGACAAAAGGTGCTGTTAATGGCAGGATGTGCCACAGACAGATGACATGCTGTTAGTAAAAATCTGAGTCATTCTCTAGTTCGTGCTTGTTCTTTCCCTCAAGGAAGAATCCTTGCACACTCAGAGCAATGAAAGAGACATAGAAACTGTGCCCTCAGATCACTTTCAGTGGTTGTCTGAAAAGCATCACATTTTATGCCCAAATTTGTGAGGGCAGAATTCGATCAGATGAATAAGTAGCAAAATGGAAGAAAGTAAATGACTTAAGTGGAGAGCCAGGGGATAACAGTGGACAGTACATATGGTCCTAACTCACCATAGTTTCTGCTGTATTGTTTATTGACAAAGCAGTGGGTTATATGAAAGCAGTAGGTGTGACCCAGACCCTTGATATGTGTTTGTGAAGAAGTTTGCAGAACTGTGAATATGCTACATGTTTTGCTGCATTTATTGTGCCAAGGTATGGTGTCCCACTGAAACCACCTGTGGCAGACCCTGTACCCACACACTTTCACACAGCAAGAGATAAATAGGTTGGTGATGGGTAATGGAAAAGTGTTCTTTGAAACATGGAAAAATGGAGAAATGTCATTTGGGGAATGACAAAGTCTGTTTAATGAGCTGAAGATAAAAAAATGAATAAAATTTAAATGCATATCTTGGTTAAGTGAGAGACAGATGGAAGGAATCTACAAATTTTGGGTGTGTGAAAGCTCTCCTGAAAAATGCAGCTCTGTTGAAATCAAAATACTTCACAAAAGCAGGTCAGATGCAGTAGACTTGTTTCAAAAAAATAAAAAGCCTGTCAGACAGAGCACATTTTAATCTTTTCAAATGCATCTATTTATTTTTAATTCTTAGTTTTGAAGTGGTTCTTCATATTTATTTTTTATCCATTTTGATTTCTCTGGAAATCAGTGTGAGCGATAAGCAAATAAACAGAAGAGCCATGGAATTTTCCTTCCAAGATTATTTGAAGTCTTTCAGTTTTGCTGTAATTTGGAGCAGAGCCAGAGTATAAAATCCTTGGAAATTGCTATCATCCGTTCAGTTCCCAGGAGGGCCTGAGGAAGACTCCTGTTCAGAATCACACTTGAGCTAGCATCTCTTGAGATGCAGAGGCAACACTAATTGCCAGTAGCCATTCTACAGCTCATTTGCTTTGCACTCCAGATTGCAAGGGACTGAGTGTGCAAGTGGTTTCAACATCCTGCTACGCCTGGTGTCCAGCTGCAGTGGTAATGCTGCTCCTCTCACATTGCACTGAAAAGCAACAGCCTTGTTCCTTTTTTTCTCTGCACATAATCTCTCGCAGGATCAAAACAATTGTAAGGAAAGACTTCAAGTATTGACTCTTTCTGGAGACTATAGAAGAGATTTAGGAGACCTTTTCTTTCTCTGCCTTCCTTTCTCTGTTACATCTATTACCAGGGGACTGGGATAAGTGATGACTGGCATGTCTTGCAAGAAACAGCTCAGTTCTGCTATTGGCTATTATCTAGTTGTTTTATGCCATTGAGAGATTCTTCATATGTTTGTACATAAAGGGCCCTGTGACAGAGTCTGGTGGTTGAGCATTTAAGGTGTTATTTAGTGCTGAAGAAGTCATTGTTCTTGTAGGAATTTGCAGAAGTGTCTTGGAAAAGTGGCTGCCATGACTGAATACTTAACACAGTCTTGATGATAAATCTTTCACATTACAGTAAATTGAGTTTGATTTTTTTAACAGACAGGTTTCATTGTCTTTCATTATGTCTTGTTTGTTGGGCATTTAAAGAAACACACAGTTAGGACCTTATTCAGAAGGAAAACAATTGAATGGACTACGGAGTTGAGCATCAAAAGAGAAGGAAAAAAACTTGTAATTTTCATCCTTGTTCGGGTCTTGTGAAACAAATGCTGAATTCATCTGGTATGAGAAATTTAGCATTGTACACTCACCAATTTTCAGTCCACTTTGCTGCAATGCCGTCATTACTGTGAAATCCGTGTTCAGGGACTTTTTTCCTTTCAGGCATTCACATCAGTCCCACTGTGGATGATTGATTATGCATGGGAAGAAAACTTTTCTTAAGTGCTTGCAAAGACACTGCTTCACAAAACTGCAGTAAATATCTCCTCTAGCAGTGCTTCTTAAAACTAATTTATGAGTTTGTCTTTTTAGATGTAGTAACCTTTAAACTAACAAGTACAGCTATCTGGGTTTCACTGTCTTTCAAAGAAATGTTTTTTATAATGAACCATAGAATATTTGTATTGTATTGGTGGGGTGAATTGTTCTGAAATTATAAAGTGCTTTTAAAATTAAAATAAATTTTGGGGGGATGGCTAGGCAAAAGCAAGCTCTAGCATTTCTATACCTCTGCAGGGAAGGTACTTAAGGACTATTGCATCTTTAACAGATTATTAGCATACCTAACATGGCTATTTCCATCATTTGCAGCCCATGTTACAGTCTAAGTCACAATTATAACTACAACTGTAAACAGCATGAAAAGTGGAGCTGTCCTCAAAATGAAGCATTAGGAAGTTCAGAAAATATTTTTTGGTGTTTGATTGTTAATGAAAAGGACCAACATTCAGCTGGGTATGAAATAAAAAGCAGATACATATATCCCCTTGAAAAAACAAACAAACAAACAAACAAAAACTAGAGGAGGAGTAGATAAGTAGATAAGCAAGAAGCTCCTGGAAAAACTCAGACAGAAGATGGAAATTTACATTATGTGGGAAAAGGGTTTGGTTAATTAGGAGAATTAGGGAAATGAGTACATAGAGAGTCGACAAGAAAGAACCAGGCTTTCTTGGAACCTAGTCTGGCTAGGGAGGTGAATGAAAACAAGAAGAGTGTCTTCAAATACAACCATGTGAAAAATAAGAGTAAAGTGATTCCACTGCTAAGTGAAGTGGGAGATATTATAAGAGAAGATGCAAATATGGCAGAGTTGCTGAATGCCTTCTTTGCCTCAGCCTTTACTCCAAAGACCATCCCTCAGACCATCCCTAGAAGTAAGAGAGCATAACTGGAGGGAGGAAAACTCTCCACTGGTCAGCATGGATTGGGTTAGAGATCGTTTGGATAAACTGAAAATGCACAAATGATGAGGTGCATCCCTGTGTGCTGAGAGAGCTGGCTGGTGTTACTGAACCACTCTCCATCATTTTTGAAAAATCATGGAGAAGGGGAGAGGTGCCTGAGGACTGGAAGAAAGTCAGTGTCCCTCCAGCCTTCAAAAAGGGCAAGAAGGAAGACCCAAGCAATTACAAACCAGTCAGCCTCACCTCCATTCCTGCAAAGGTGGTGGAGCAGCTCATTCTGGAGGCCATTTCTAACCACTTGAAGGAAAAGGTTATCAGCAGTAGCTGACATGGATTTCCTAAGGGGAAATCTTGCTTGACCTGATATCCTTCTGTGAAGGCATAACCAAATGGGTAGATGAAGGGAGAGCAGTGGATGTCACACACTTTGCCTTCACTAAAGCTTTTAACACTGTCTCCCATAACATCCTCATAACAGAACTCAAGAAATGTGGGACAGATGATTGGACTGTGAGGTGGATTGATAACTGGCTCAACAGTGGAGTTCAGAGGGTTGTGACTGGCAGCACAGTCAAGTTGGGGGCCTGTGGCCAGCGTTGTTCCTCAGGAACAGTTGGACTTGATGATCTCTGAGGTCCCTTCCAACCCGGCTAATTCTATGATTCTATGAATCACTACTGGGTCCATTTTTGTTCAATATCTTCATCAATGACTTGGATGAGAGGATGGAGTGTTTCTTAACAAGTTCACTGATGATACAAAGCTGGGAGGGGTGGCTGATACACCAGAAGGCTGTGCTGCTATCCAACAAGGTCTGGACAGGCTGGACAGATGGGCAAAAGTCACCTCATGAAGTTCAATAAGGACAGGTGTAGAGTCCTGACCCTGGGTAGGAATAACACCAACCACCAGTACAGATTAGGGGATGTCCTACTGGAAAGCAGCTCCCTGGAAAAAGACCTTGGAGTCCTTCTGAACAGCAAATTCTCCATGGGTCAATATTGTGCCCTTGTGGCCAAGAGGGCCAATGGTATCCTAGGGTGCATCAGGAAAACTGTGTTGGGCATGTCCAGGGAGGTTCTCCTCCACCTCTACTTTGCCCTGGTGAGACCACGCCTGGAATACTGTATCCAGTTTTGGGCTCCCCAGTTAAAGAGAGACAGGAATCTACTGGAGCAGGTCCAATGGAAAGAGATATGAGGATGATAGAGGTACTCAAACATCAAACCTATGAAAAGACTGAGAGAACTGGGGCTGTTTAGCCTTGAGAAAAGAAGGCTGAGAGGGGATCTTACTAATGTCTATAAATATCTGATGGGTGGGTGTCAAGGCAAACGGGCCAATCTCTTTTCGATGATGGCCATTCTCTTCCAACCCCTAACATTCTATGATTCATGTTACAGAAAGCATCTTATAGCTTTACATAGTAAAAAGTTGTTCTAACTTTAGCAGATTGTGCATGACAGAGAGATTTTCTCACAAAAGATTAGGAGGACCCAGAAATCTATTCCAGTCTAATGAGAAAAGAGGTTATGAACTCAGCTTCATTTAGAACTGAGACCAATGTAATAATACCCAGATGAAGGCCATTAAAGTTTATTAAATTTGTCTAACAATATCAGCCAGAATTAGTTAAAATATTACATGGATTATTTACAAAATGTATACAATCTGGTGCTAGCTTGCTTTCAAATCTCTCCTGTGAAAAGTAGTTCTTTTTCATTATTTCATAAAGTTGTCATTACATGGCTAGACTAAATATATTTTAAAGTGCTTAAGGAGGTATTTCATAGAGCAGCAGGAAGCTATGTGTGTTCCTGTTATGACACTTTTGCATTCATGAGAGAAAAATCTTTTTTAATATGTAAATATTGAATATGTAAAATATGTAGAAATGTAATACGTTTCTACACGCTTCAGTTCAAGATTTAGTGTGTAGAAATATCTAGGGGGGGTGCAGACAAGCCATTCTAAAACAAAGAAGGCAGACAATTGTTGTTCATCCAGCATGGCTGTGAAGGTGGCTCTTCTAAGAAATTACATGCCTCAGCCTCAGCCACTTTCTGATCAGGAGGGTGTTTGACAGATATTCAGCTGTCCTGAAGGTTTCCATCTATGGTGAAAGGGCTGCTTCTTGGGTATGTGATTCTAGGAAGGTGTGCTGCTAGCTGACTTAGTTCTGGCTGACTGCAAATCTGTGAGCTGGCTGTGATGGTCTCTCAGGGGGTCAAGGTAATACACAGAAATCATAGCTAGCTGCCCTAAATGGTCCTGATCTAGAAACTCTTCACAGAGCAGGGCAAGCTTAGTCAGAGTAACATCGTTCCTTAACAATCAGCACCTTTTCCAAAAATATTTTCTGATAACTCCATCAAACAGGAGCCTGGGGTTGATAGAGGCAGTATCTTCTTTTCTGCAAGTGGGCTGGAAATGTTACTCTCCTGATTGCTCAGGGTGACTGTCCCCTAGAGCTAAGTGCCATGCTTACTCCGGTGGAGTCTCGTAGTAGACAACACCACCTAGATGCACACGGGAAGGTGCAATGTGAAGGTAGAGATAAATACTTAATTTAGACTTCTCAAACATTTAAAAAAGCAATTACTTTGTGGCATTTTCACCACATAAGGGACATAGGAAAATATGGATTCTCTTGTTGATGGAGGATTTTCATTTTTGAAGGTCCATCTTCTGGACCCTTTGCTGATCCTTTCCATGAGTCACTTAATTGCTGCCTCACACAAGCCTTTGTGGAGTAAGCTGAAGCTGTGCAGCAGTCCTGAAGCTCATGGATAAGCAGAGAAAGCATGCTGAGAGGTTATTATAATAGAGATACTGACTGCTCTGTTAAAACCCTGGCTTGCCCTTGAGTCTGTCAAAGATTTCTGCAGTATCTTGCCTCATTTCAGCAGCCCTAGACAAGTTAGAACCATTGCACTCAGTAAGCTCTACTAGTCTTTCACTGCTATTTTCATGCTAGAGAAGCCCTAAAAGGAATGTTCAGAATGTATTATCTTTTTTTCAGCCTTTTCTTCAAAACATCCAAAATATTTTACATTTCAATATGTTTATTTAGCTTATCATGTGAACAGAAACCCACAGGTCTCTCAGGTATATTTCCAGCTCAGTGGCCCATCTTGGAGAGTAGGAGAGTATGAAAATAGATTTACTGGAATCTATGCAAGTGGAAAAAGCACCTACTCCCAGGAAAAATATATCTTAATGTTATCTTTTTTGCTTTTTGTAATAAAGCTACAGGGAAATTTTAGCCCTCATGCATGGCAAACACAGAATCATGGGGAAGGGGGCTAGATAGCTTGTGCTATGTAAAAAAAATCAAATATCACAATAATAATAACAACAATAATAATAATGATATACCTTGCTGATTTTTAGTGTTTGAATCTAGTATTTTTAACTTCTGTTCAGTGCTGTCCATGAATCAATGTTAATCAGTTTAGGGCTGACTGGGCTACAGTTTTCTGTATTAAAAGTAAAAGAATCATTAATAGGATGAAGGACAAGAGTCAACCAGGACAAGAGTCAACATTCTTTATGGAATGAGTAACTTATTTTTCAAATTCAATTAATAAATACAATATTGATTTAAGTAAAGCAAGAACTTGCTATCCCATGGATAGGATGGAATTCAATTATTATTTTACATGTTTCTCTGTGATTATGGAACAAAGAAAACCCTAGACATGTTGAGTGTCCCTCAAGTACATACAGTAAGGAATCAGACTGCTTTTGTTGGTAGCTGGATAAGATTCACTTTTATTCTAACTTACAGCCTTTTTACCTGTTAAACTCCTAGTTCAGTAAATTTTTTCCTAAGGGAATAATTCCTTTGTAGATAAGAGGAATACTAATATTACTTATTGATCCTAAAACAACCAGGCACATAAAATACATGGGGAATTTTTAAAATTGTGTTAGTTGCACAATAAAAAAACTATTTGCAAATATATAAAAATATATTTTTTTATAAAATAAAAAACTATTGTTGCAATAGACTCTTTGTAAAGAAATAAAGCATAAGCGAGTTTATATTTGTTTTAACAAAAAATAAAATAAATAAAATTAAATTAATTCAAAATTTGTGAAGAAAAACACTCCCTGACATGCCAAAACCACTCATAACAGTTGATAAAAATTATGTGACCCCTCTGAGCTTTCTTATTCTTCACAGGATGAGGACAAATCTTGTAATTTTACTTATTAAAGTGGCTTATTTGGAAACAGTATGTAAGAGCAATGGATATGGGTGCCGCCAAGTAGAGAATGTGTTGCATACAGTTTCTGTTGAAAGGCAGTGGTTTACTGTTGTCTACAGATATTCCTTATTTTTATTATTTACTTTTTTCATTATTCATAAAATCAACAAACCCAGTGTTTTCAAAGACCATGGTAGAGGATTGGTGACTTTTTACGCTAGGCTGGATGAAGAGAAATACATCATTACCAGAAAACACAGTAACCCTGACCTACCATTTATTGTTTGTGTGGTAGGGTGTTATTCTTTCTTTCTAATTAATTGAATTGATTTAATTGCCCTAAAAGCATACATTACAGCTCACAGAAGATTTTTTATTTTTTTGACGGGAACTATTAATTTGTCCTATATTAATGTTGATAAACCCTTCTAGATTTTCATGACTGCTCTAGGCTTTAAACTCTGCTTGTCAGGAATTCTGTAGGAGCCATAAGATGTTTTTCCTTATGTAACCTCAATTTTTCATACCTTGCCATCTTGAAAAAAAAAGTAAAGAACCCACCCTAAACCAAAACAAAACAATTGCCATGCAGCAAGTTATTTCCCAACCTATCAGTTTAAAAAATTACGGATATGACTTTTATTACAGACCAAAGGGCTTTAGTTTTTTATCACTTTTCCTGCACATGCTTTTGTTGCTGTGGCAGTAAATCTGTGCCCCTGTGGTCTGTCATGCTAGAGGTTATCTTCTCTAGCTTCTGGAATTTTGAAGCTTGTTGTTGTCTTCATTCAGAATTCAGAGGACAGTGGGGCTTGCGGCAGTGAACAGGGCTCTTTCATAACCAGCCATCTGTGATGAGCTGCTAAAGAACACACACAATCCACCACCATCATGGGAGTAATGGTGAGCAGGGATTACACAATTTTTAAATTTTTGTTTTTGTTTTCTTTTTGTTTGTTTGTGGTTTTTGGGTTTTTTTTTTGTTTTGGTTTGAGGTTTTTTGGTGGTTTTTTTTTGTTTTGGTTTGTGTTTTTGTTTTGGTTTGGTTTTATTGGTTTTTTCCCCAGTCCTTTATGATACATTTTTTGTTATCAAAGAGTCTTCAGAGACAGACATTTCTCTAGCTGACATACCCTGTCCTTCACTTGTATCCAAGCAGGAGAGTTCCCATAGAGCATAATCCCTTGCTCCCTTGTTCCTCGGAAAACAGCGACCCTAGATCTGTAGTGCCTAAACAAACATACACTTGTTTAGGAGCATTTCTAAATGGGATGGTTCCCTCACTCCCAGCTACAGCAGCAGTAAGGTTTATGGTTTTCGCTTCCCTATTCCAGCAGCTGTGTAGCAGAAGTAGCATTTGCCCTTTTTGCTTAAAGAGCTATTTGGAAATCTGAAATTGTGTTCATCCTTTTTAGATTGTCTCTTGAATCATTCCCTTTCTATAAAAGATGTGACTGTTATTGATGTAATTTTTGGATGAAAAAAAATATTCTGGAGACCTCCCAGTATGTCATTTTACCAAGGAATTTTTTTTGTTTTACTTATTGAAAAAGAAAAAAACAAACCAAAAAAACCCCAATAAAACAAACAAATCACGTGATCTTTAAGAGTTTTTGTTTCTTCTTAGCTGCACATATGGGTATCATCTGTCAGCATTTTCTAACCAGTGTGGTTGGTCACTGTTGTAGTACTAGAATGGCTAGACCCATACAAGACCCATACAAAGCTATCCCAGGGCATTGCTTGTTACCTCTACAACAGGCACCAAAGTTGCAAGAACCAGTGAGTTTGTATTCAAAACATAGTCACAGTCTGGTGCTCACTCACATGAGAAAGATGTTTTGATGGCTCTGGTTCTAGGCAAGGAGAGAGCCAGAGGCAGATCTGGGGTTCCCTGCAGGTTATTCTCCTCAGGCTGGATCATTATAGCAGTTCTGCTCCTACAGTGAAAACCTCCATCCTGTCTAAAAGTTTTGTAACTCCTAATCACACTGGGATGATGCAGTAAGAACTGCTCTTGGTGAAATACTGCTGTCCTGCCACTGAAGTTTATAATACCTATTTTTCTCGACAGGAATATAACTGGACTGTAGGCTTTTGTAGCAAACTACAAAGTGGTTCAAACTTCCTCTCAATGAATCTCTACTAAGATTTTTGTTTCACACAAGGCAAAGAATATAGAATGCAACTAAGACTACATGGTGCTACCTTGTCCATGGGGAACAGCTGACTGCTGCCATCCAGACCAAGGTTTACTTCAAATGCAAACCTTTGAATATTAGAGATGCTAAGCCTTAGTCTAACAGAGCCCTTCTAAAATCTGAGATCTTTTGTGTATGGTACTGAATACTGAAGTAGACTGCTGCAGTACTAGTGCTGTTCTATATACATTTTAGAACTACATATATTGCTAAATATAAACGATTCATAGGTTTATAAACATAGCCCTGTAGGTATGTGACCATACTTCTGATGTTTCTGAACAAAGCTCTTACTTATTTGATATTTCTTTTCAGTTGACAGATATATGAACTCAAAAGTAGCCAGACGGTTCCCAGTAGAATATGAATTTGAGAGGGCTAATGCACATTGCTTAGTCTAAAACTCTAAAATAAGTTACTTTAAAGCTATTTACTCTGATGTTGCTAGACCGTACAGGATATACAAAAATAACTGTAAATTTTCAAAATGTCCATCACAAGAGCATTAGATATATGGATCATTCCCTAATATTTTGGTGCAGTATGTGCTTGATAGGAGGCTGCAGCTAATTCTTCCTTAGGGTTAAGTCAATGTATTGACTTCTGTTCACCTCCACACACTTTTGCTCAGGCAACATCTGTCTGGATCGTTCCCCATCTTGGTGGTAGACATCTGATTATTTGAGAACAGGATCAGGTCTTACATAATATTGTTGTGTACCTGAGGGGCCACTAAACTACAGAAAGTAGAAGTGATTGTTTGGATAACAGTCTCAATAAAATAAAATTAAACAAAAAATAAAAAAATGTTGCATTAAATTCCAAATAATGAAAGAGAAATTATGTTGGTAAGCTGCTTTCTCAGATAAAAGTATTTCATAAACAGACAAATCATTCAGGAATGTTGATCTTGCCCATAAGAAAAAAAATGCAAGAAAACCCAAGGAAAGAGGGATGAGAGAAAAGAAAACTTTTTCCTTTCTCTTCCTCCTTTTATTTTGAGCAGAGAAGCACTATGAGTCATATGCCTCTTGACACTCTCAGGAATGATCTTACTGTCCAAATGGCTTGCAGAAAGCTTCACTGGTGAAGAAAATGATCAATAGGATGAGATATTAAAAAGGGAATTTTCCCCCTACTTTCTTTAGGCAGTAATGTCAACTCTCTATTGAATTTATGATCTACAGGAAATTAAACACTGACAGCATCACCAGCAAAGATAAGCATATATTGCTGAGGGTTAATGACTTTCTCGATTTTCTAAATCAAGCTATGTATACATTAGTACCTCAGATTTTTATCAAGTAACTCTTGGCAAGTAACAGTGAATAATAATAGTAAATGAAAATTCCTTTTCTAAATGACAGAGTCGTGCTGTTACATTTTAAGCTCTGAATTTCCAAATGTCTTCCTACTGTCCTGGCAGAGCTCATTTACATGTGTGCAATATTTTGTTTGAATAGTGTAATTGTTATGTCACCCACTTTTGCACACACTTACAGAGCACTAGAAGAGGAATTAAAAATGCTGAAGCAGATTTGAAATTGTGTGTGCACGGTAGACTCCAAATTCATAATTAAGCATGTAAAATAATGGATTTGTTTACAAAGAATTCTGGGGTCACAGGAGTTCCTTTATTTCTTTGAGATATACTGATCTTAAGAGTAGGCACCAGCTCATGGTTTCTGCAGCTCTAATCAGATGTTTTTCTTAACTTTCCAACGTCCTCAGTGCTTCAGGCTCCTTCACACTTGAGGCATAAACAGATTGGTTGAGCCTGGGACTTTTTAGTTTGTTTCTCTTTTAAATTATGTAGTAGGGGCAGGCTGCTGGCAGATGGGTATAATTTTCCTTTCAGCAATAAAAAGAGCTGTTGCCTTTCAGGAGTTGCCTTGTTGACATACTGGAGGGAGGCTCCTTGTTCCCCAGGGCATGATCTCCTTTGTGAAATCTTCCCCACAAGACAGTGATGATCAGTAGGAATAGGTTGATAAGAAAAATGTTGCTGTGACACATACACAGACAGAAGACCATTGCTACTGACAACATTTGGATTATCTGTTCAGTCACAGCAAAAAAAAAAAAAAAAAAAAAAGAAAAAAAAAAAAGGAGAGAAGCTCCACACAAAATGTTCTGAATATTCTGGTGGAATCTATATATTTACACTGACCATAGGGGGGTATGTTTTTTATCAATCTAAACTAGATATCTGAAGTTCAAGCTGCAATTCTGCAAAGTGTCTGAGTTACTGTTAACTTAATGTTGTCTGTATGCCACTTATGTGGTTCATTCAGGTTTCACTACCAGTGAAGGGAGGAGTTGCAAACAAAGTTTGTTGTTGTGTTGTTTTTGTTTGTGTTTTGTTTGTTTGTTTGGATTTTTTATTTGTTTTGGTTTTGTTTGTTCATTTTTGGGTTCAGCTTTTGGTTTTGGTTTTTTTTGGGGGGGGATTTTTTTGTTTGCTTTTGTTTTTTTTTTTTTTTAAGTTTATTTTTAAAGGAAGAAACACTTTAGCCGATACTGCAAGAATCTCCTGAGCAAAGAGTACCTCCTTTAGGATGCATAATGATGGTACATACACATCTTTTCCTTTTCTTCCTCCAAGGGACTCTATGGAGGCTCTGGTCAGACACAACCTTCCCTTGCTTGTGTGAGCTGAAAAGATTAAAGCTTAGTTGTTTCAGTATGGCTGGTTAGTACTGATTTTGTTGGGTTTTGTTTGGGGCTCTTGTTTGTTTGTTTGTTTTTAAATTATATTACTTGAAGCCTCTGAGGGTTACACAACAGGAGGATGAATAAAATCCAGGTCAAGTACATAACATTATAGTACTGCATTATCAGGAGAAAAAAAACCCAGCACAGTTTATGAGTAAGTTTTCCTTAGAAATTATACAGGAAAATAAAATATTAATAGTAAACTTTTTTCTCTCTTGATGCTTTATATTTGAGGCATTTTGAGGCTTTATCAGTGTTTTACAAACAAAATAGCCAGCATCCAAATAAAGGGGAAGACCAGATATTGTCAATGAAAACTGGAAGATGAGAACAAATAGATCCCCCCTTTGTAAACTTCTCCCACTCCCATCACTGCTGTCCTCTCAAATTCCTATCAGTGAAGGCCATGGCCAACAATATAAACAGAAGAAACATTTTTCATTCCTCCCTTGAAGGGTGCTGAAGGCTTGTTTCGAAAGACAAATGCCATGACTGTAACACAGTCACAAGAACCCTTGTAGTATCAAGTCGTCCCAACCCAGAGTTAACTGGGTCCAAACCATTTTGGTTTATCAGCCAGATTAAAAGCCAGAGGCATTTACTTTGACAAAAAGGAGAGTAACAGGCTAATCCCTTCATGTTACCTTTCTGTTAGTGAGCCTTAAAAAAACCCCTACTGTAAACATAAATTGGCATAATTCCAAGTGTGCAATTTGGCAGTGTCACTGGTAAGTGCACTTTGGCACAAGCAGAGAAAAGGCAAATAATAATCTATGGTAAGTTATTAAACGTCAAAAGTCAATCATTGTTACGTGGGTCTTTTAAGTGAAGAACCGATGATGAATGAAAACATATGAAACAGTTGTAACATAACAGACTCAAAGAAGGTGAAAAGCCAGTACTTTATCAGAGCTGTAGGTTTTGGTGGCAGCTTGAACCTTAGCAGTCATCACAGAAATCTTGAGCATTTATGGAAATATGACTATCTGAGTAAAAATAATACTAATAAGAAAAATAGATAGGAATGCAAGCTCTTCTTTTTTCGTCTTTGACTGTTTTCCCTTTGGGTTTTGGAGAACTTAACTAAGTACATTTTTATTGAGGGACAAGTCAGGTAATTGCTTTCTTACTAAAAAAAAGTATATGTTTTCTGGGCAAAAAAATTAATTAATTGTTTTTCACATTATATCTAGAACGCATTTAGCAAGTCAAAGACTGATGCACCACTCTGATGCCTAAAAGACTCTATTTCTAGTATCACAGAAAAAATCCCAAGAATTTAGAAGGGATAAGAGGTTAATTCTTTGAGTGATGGAAGAGATGCTGCCTTTTCTGCTCTTGCCCTGTGGGGCTGGGACTCCCCTTGTTTATGAGTAGTAGGAGTGCTATCCCCTTGCCATTCCCACCCTTCTTTAGCATTCTGCAGTCTTCAAGGAAAGTCTTTCTTTTCAGAACAAATATATTGTTGGAGAGAGAACTCATTTTTGTATTTCTGGCCACTGCATGTGACAGGCTAATCACTTGAAATCTGTGTGCAAAGTCTTGAATCATGAAGTTATGAAACATAGTAGTGAATGGAAAAATTGTGACAGTGTACTTGAGTGCATTAAAAATAAAATGAAATAATAAAAAAATTCAGGACATATTCAGACAAAGAAGGCTTTCCAGATGTTCAGGATTAGATTTTCAAATAGATTGGTGATCACTAAGTTTGCCCAGTTTAGGTTTCTGGAAGATCAACCTCTAAAAATTTGTTGATAGAGAAAGTTGCAACCCATCAGACTGTAAAGATACGCAGTTAGGCCCATAATTGAAAACCAAAAGGAACACAAACACAGAATTCAGTCCCAGTTAGGTATCAATATAGGAGAAAAATGGGATCACCTTAAAGAGAGAGGTAATATCTGTGAGAATTGCAAGGTTATGCAGTTAGGGCCTCATAAAAAAAAGATCTGCATTTTTCTGGAGAAGATAATAGTCTAAGTGGCAGGAAAGGAAAAAAAAACATCATCTTTTTTATGAAGACATTTAAAGACCCTGACATCTTAGTCTAGGAAAACAGTCTGAGTACAGATATTATTGGTCTCTGTTATAACATCATGAACTTAAACATTTGAGATGAATGAACTATGAGACTGCACTGGCACAATTGGAAATTCTTTTTATAGAATTGGTTTAGTACTACTGACCTCAAAGTTCATACTTGCCTGTTGTATGATCATCATCTACTGACTTCTAAGGAAAATTATGAATGTAATTTGGGCTTCCCTAGTGTTCACCTGACATGTCCCATCTGTGAATATCTAGAAGTGTTTTAGTCACTGATTGATCCAGTCATTGCACATCTGTTTCTAGAAAAGGACTACTACAGTTTCATTTAAAGCTATTTCGGCAGAGTAATGAAATATGTTATAGTTATGTTACCTTTTTGATATTGTGGTCAACAGCTGAAAAAGGATTTCAGAAGGATTCAAATTCTGAATCTGTTTTTCTGTTTAAAACTCTAGTAATTAGGTTTAGTGTCATTCTCTTGGGAGTCACAACCCCTGCAAGTGTGAACAGAGAGAAGGTGATTATTTTACATACACACACACACAAACCATCATTCAAAATCACCTATGTAAGAAATAAGAAAAATATGGAGAATTGTAGTCATAAAATCATGGAACAGTATGGGTTGGAAGGGACCTTAAAAATATCTCGTTCCAACCCCCTCTGTATGAGGAGGGACACCTCCCACTAGACCTGGTGCCCACAGACAACTCCTCTGAGCAACCTGTGCCCGTGTCTCATCACCCTTACAGAGAAATAATTATACTTTGCAGTAATAAAAATCATGCTATTCCTAGTTTGTAAAAATATTTATTTAAAAATGTGTTGGTGCTCTATATATGAGTATGAATACTTGCCATTTTTGTTTTTCTTGACCCTTCATTGTAAAAGTCCTGGATGAAAAAAAAAGGAGTGAGATTACTTAGCATAACTAGTTCACTTTTATTAAGAGATTTTAGGACATCCAGACTTCAAAGCAATTGTTCCAGAATCTCTGCAAACTGAACAGTCACCACTACACAAGAGTCAGGGAGTATGAGTTAGAATGTGTTTAATGTTGTGGTTTGTTTTTTAGGTTTGTTTTTTGGTTTATTTTTTTTTCAGAATCATGGAGCAGAGACCTACATACACTCCATCTAGTCCTTCACTCGTGTGCCTCCAGTTAGTCTGGAGTTTATGTGCTTCCTAGAAAAAGCTGAAAAAAGCCTTGTCATAAACTGTATGTTTCATTATTTCCTTAAGAAAGAAAATTGTTTTATATTCCCAAGAAAAGTTGGAACATGGGTAGATAAAATGAAAAGTGAGTTAAAAAGTTGGTGAAGATAACCTAAGCTTCAGCTGTATGTTCTGATGGATTGATGTTGACTTAGGATGTATTCTTACTTATTTTGTTGTGTTTAGAAAAGATCTGCAGAATTCCTGAGAGGCAGCATCCTGATGTTAAATTAGGGACATCCAATAAGATAACCTCCTAACATATCACAAACAATAATAGCTAATATTACTCTCTGTGACATGTAGTGGAATAAATTCTCTTCTTTGGTGAATCATTAGATTATCTTGTAAAAGAAACATTGAAAATAATGATGTAAATTAAATTCTGTACCCTGAAGTATAAAAGCATCTTTTCTGACAGTGTAAGGGCTGCACACTTGGTTGTATGTGCTGAAGAGCATAAGATAAGGGAGGTGAGGAAATACAACAGGGTCAAGAGAAGCTACATTTGCAGGTCTCATTCATGGTCACCACCTAGGAAGGTATGATAAGAGAGGTTTTCTTTTGAGTTCTTTTTCCAAAAAGAAAATTTCAAAGGCAAAGCATCACCTCAGCTCAGCCAGGAATTGCTTTGTTTCTGTTCTATTTTCATCCCACCATTTGCATAAAGGGATGAAGAAAATAGTTTCGTTTTAACTCGAAACATTTTTTTTAAATTATACTGTATCAAACTATATTTTTAAATACATTTCACCTGTGCCAAACTGCTTATTTTTTCTGCTATATTCTGATTTTTTTTCCTTATTCTTTATTCAGACATTTTCCTGTCTGCAGATTTTGCAAAGGTACTGCATTCTGCCCATTCTCCCACCTTTCTGTTGACAGCACTGGTGTTTGAGTCCTGTAAACTGACACAGTGTTGCTATGTATCATAATTTTTCCTCTGATGCCCATTGTAGTGTCAACTTTCTTTGGAAAAAGCATATTTCTAGGCATCCCTGTTACTGAAAAAATCTCAGGGAGAGGTTTCTATGTATATTTAAAAAAATAAACTACAAAGATATCCTTTAGATATTTTAATATTATTTTAGGATCCAAAAATGTCTTTTGCAGCTCAAAACATTATCTCTTTTTCTTTGTCTTTTGTTTCTATTTTGAAACTGTTGCGCAGTGCCAAGGTGAATAATGCTTGAATTGCAGTAATATCACTACAGTATCTAAAGAGACAAAGGTCCATGACATTCCTGTCTTATTTTGTATTTTACCTGTGCTATGTAGTTATGGCAGTAGTCTGGGGTGGCAGATAGTCCAGGAAAATAACCAGAGGTCTTTTCAGTAGCTGGATTCCTAGTAATAAATTGCTTTCGCTTTTAGTCACTGTTTTCCATAGCAACTCTGTTGAAATAGAGCAGAGCTTCTGATAAACGTGAGGAAGGCTGTGCCTCACTCCCTTCCCCTCTCTCTGTCAGAAAGGGAAATTAGGACAGAATGTGTTACACTGCTTATATTACACTGCTCTGTGTTTCTGGGTTATCGTGCAGAGTAGAAAGTGAACCGAGTGCCCAGCACAGTCCTTTGGGGAAATGTCTTTGTCTCCGTGGATGTCAGCTGTGAGCAAAGAGCCAACCTAAGCTTGGGTGTGTTGCATACCATCCTCATCCTTCCTTCCTTACCTCCTTTCTCCCTCCTCCCCTTCCTCTTTCCTTGCCTGGGTCCTTGCACACCTTGGAGGCTGGTGCTGATCCCAGTGGTGAATTGCAAACCTATGCAAGAGACTGCATGTGTTTAATATAGCCACCTAATCTGTTCCTGTATTACTAGCTCATCTTCCTCAGAACTAATTTGTATATTCAGGACTTTGGAGTCACTTCAGACCACCAATTTTGTTTTCAGAATAGCAAGTAATCCAGCCTGGTGCTGCTTCTTTCTATATAAACTATATAAACTACAGGGGCTGTATCTATATTCAACACCTACCACAGAACACCTCTTACAAGCGATCTTCTGCCCGGCAGAGAGGAAGATGAGGCCAGCAAGTGCACACTGCATGGCTGGGAGTCTGCTATACCCCAGCTCCTCTGAAACAACTCACATCCCCAGCCTGTTGTCCTTTTCTCGCTCTCCTTCGGCACTCCACCTCATTGATTTCAAACTGCCAGTATCTTTCTAGAAACACCCCATTAGGGGATTTTCTACTTAAGTGGGAAACTCATCGTGTTAACTATCCTTGCGATGTTGTACCACTGGTTTTCAGCAGACCTCTCTATTGATCTCAGCAGGGAGCTGCTTTAAACCAATAGCAGAATTTGGCTCTTTAGCAGTAAGGCATGTTCACATAAGAGCAATCTCTGTCACAGCAATGTTTCCACGCTGAAGGATTCAACGTGCTTTCTATTTTAAACCTGACTTTGAATTGCCATCCTTCCCATCTCAAAATAAAAGTTTCAACAATTCCGTATTTCTTATTGCATGCCTAACACATTTGAGTGTAACTGGGACAAGATAGCATTGAAATGCGAATTTTGGGAAAAGGAGATGTATTTTCTTACTCACAGCTACTGCAGCATTCATGCTGAGAAACAGCTCTGTGCCCTACCATTAGTCAGGAGATGGTACTGCACCTCCATGTCATGAAGTCCTGCGTACATCAGATCATTTGTGATTTACCTCAGTCTTTAGACCACTATAAACATATTTTTTAACACAATGGTGCATTCAGGAGGTGATCATCATTGCTTGTTTTCTCTCACTGCCCTGTCACTCTTGTCTGACTGCATACGCAACAGATACCCCAGAGGGACAAAAAAAAATAGAAGTTTTGCTGTGGAAATTTGTTCCCAAGCCAAACAAGAGGAATTAAAGAAGTCCTTTGTTAGTCATAGTCATTTACAAGGGCGACAATCATAAAGGCATCACCTAATTTTACACAGAAGATGGCATGAAGTACTTTTCAGCGGGATGTGTAAGATCCAGTGCAGTTCCTGAGAGAAGGTTACAACATACGGCAGCATATTTGTGGATCAGCAAGCAATCTGTCTGCAGCCTCATCTCAGCCCCAGCTCCTTATCAGGCTACCTTTTATAGACATGCATATCCTGTGCAGAGATTGGCATCATTAGTAGTTGCAATTGCTTTCTGTGCTGGAGTAGAACACTTAAAGAAACACTGTATAGAAAATACAAACATCAGTTGTGCCTGATGAAGAATGGTGACAACCAGAGACATACTTTTCCATGGCCAGACTGTGATTTGTTGTTAAGTTTATGCAAAAATCAGTAATGTTTTAAAACGTATCTTCGCGTGAATTAAACCCTACCTGTTAAAGTAAGACAAGACAGAAAGGTTCAACAGCGACTATTCCAGTTTTTAATCTGTAGTTTTACTGGGAAAGCCTGATATAGCCACACTTGGTTTTGTTTGGGTTTTTTTTTTTTTTTTTTTTTTTTTAAATTAAGGCCTTCTCTTGCAGTGGACTTGAAGGTCTACTTAAATATTGCTTACTAAAATGAGTGAGTATTGAAACTTTCTGTCCAAACAGCTTCCTACCCCCAATATTTTAAATCATTATTTCTTCCCAAAGTTTGAAGCTTCTTGGCTAAACTAGCAAACACATTTAAATAGTCACAGAATCGTAGAATCATAGATTTATAGAATGGTTTGCGTTGGCAGGGGCCTTTAAAGGTCACATAGCCCAACCCCCTCAGAGCCCCTGTTCGACATGACCTTGAATGTTTCCAGGGATAGGGCTTCCACCACCTCTCTGCGCAACCTGTGCCAGTGTTTCACCCCTCTCATTGTAAAAAATTCATTCCATTTATCTACTCTAAATCTACTTCCTTTAGTTTACAACCATTACCTCTCATCCTATGGCTACAGGCCCTGCTAAAAAGTTTGTCCCCATCGTTCTTATAGGCCTACTTCAGGTATTGAAAGTCTGCACTAAGGTCTCCCAGAGCCTTCTCCTCTCCATTTTCGCAGCTCCAGCTCTCACCCTTTCCTCACAGCAGTACTACAGCCCTCTGATCATCTTGGTGGCCCTCCTCTGGATCTGCTTCTACAGGCCCACATCTTTCTTATGCTAAGACTCCAGAACTGGACACAGTATTCCATGTGGGGTCTCACCAGAGCAGAATAGAGGGGGAGAATCACCTCCCCCAACCTGCCAGCCACAATTCTTTTGATGCAGCCCAGAGTATGGCTGTTCTTTTAGGGCTGCAAGCATACATTGCTGGCCCATGTCCAGCTCTTCATCCACCAGTAAGCCCACGTCCTTTTTTGCAGGGCTGCTCTCAATCCTTTCTTCCCCTAGTCTGTATTGATTGCTCCCACTCATGTGCAGGACCTTGCACATAGTCTTGTTGAAATTTGTGAATCAATTTGCTGAGTTAAGATGTGGCTTGAAAATGAGCAGTAGTATCCAAATGTCTTTTGGATAAACTTTGTCATCCTGTTTTACACAGTTTGCAAATTCTAACATTCACTCCAGGTATAATTTAAGATATCTACCCAAACACAGTGATAATTATAATAAGTGGGTACTTCATTAGGAGGTTCAGAGATAATTTTCCTCTTTTCCGTCAGTCAAAAAAATACTATACATGTGTTAGGGAATAAAACAATGGAAAATCTAAGTAAGCCTTTACTGAAGATCTTTAAAGGGATAGGAATTAGTCCTGGGCTACTTGCACTAGGGGGCTGGACAAGAAGAGCTTGATCTTTTTCAAGATCTGAATACACATCTCTGCTATAGATTTTAGTATTTTGCAGAGACAGTGTAGTTAATTTAAATAGCTATCTTGAATAATCAATGCAGTGTTGTCACAAAAGTTCTGGTTCATAGCTCCATTTTCAGCCTGTGTGGATTTTTTTGCTGTTTACTACAAATTCTGACACACAAAAAGCTCATCTAAAGCAAAAGTGTAGCTTCAACAAATCTTGTTATAGAAGTCAGTGTCACAACTGCTGACATGGATCCCCAGAGGGGGAGCAGATGACAGCCCTCCAAGGGACCTCTCCAAATACAGCAAGCTGGGGAGAGAGAATGTCCTTTCCTGCAGTTCCCTGTTCCCATTGACCAGCTCAGTGGGCTATGAATAAATCTAGCCCAAGCAGTCATGTTTTTACTGTGATGGATGAAGCTTTTGCTGTTTTAACAGGACATGAAACTGTATCTAGGGAAAAAAGAAAAAAAAGAAAAAAAAAGACATTTTAAAGTGTGTTATGAAAATTAAAGAACAGAAATATTTATGTTCTGATCTTATGAGTCAGAGTTACATTTTGGCAGGACGTCTCAGAATATGGTGGGTATGATAGCAGTATATATATAGTATAAATAGCAGAGAAAAATTTAACACTGTCTCTGGCTAAAAGTCAGATGGAAATGTCAGTTTTCTCTTCCTTTTTTATTACAAAAGCAAAGCAAGGACACATTTCTCAGAGTATGACGAAGTGGGCAATCATTAGAGGGCAAAAAAAGAAAGATTCAGCAGTAAAATATTCTGGGCAGGACAGGACAGGAGAATAGAGTGGTAGGCATATTTATAGAAGCCATAGATTATCATCCCTGGTATGTCTCAGAGTCCAGCTTTATCAGTGGAGGTAGCCATGCACTTCTGTACCCAGGCTGGCAGTACATCCTCAGGTCAGGAAGACAACAGTGTGCATAACCTGCTGCTTTTGCTGCAGAAACCTTCCTAAAATAAGAGCTCTCCCAAAGCTCTGAAACATTTGGAGATAGCAGCTTTGTATTTGTTAGACATCAATCACTTACCGATATCCAATGGCATGAAAAATCCCTGATGCTCTTGACATTTAGGTGTTCTGTCACACTAACTGTGATATCTAGTAATTTTGGATATAGTTTTTAGTTATCTAGTAATTTTTTGATCTTTATGCTTAATTTTGACTAGTGTTTGCATCTTTCCATCTCAGTTATTACAAACCTCTAAGCCAAAGGTAAATTTCCATCCATCAATTTCCATCCATCCCCCTAATACAAGAAGTTTCACATGGCTTTTTTGGTATGTGTAGATGTGGATCAGGTTCCCAGCACCAAGTATTTTAGGTTCTGGAATAAATTGCATCCAGAGATTTAATTTTGGTCTTGTTTTTCCACCTTCACTTTGTGTTTCTCTTGTATGAGCAACAAGGACTTTTTCAGGTATCTGTGGAGTTTAGCAGGACACCTAGTCCTAGGAGAAAAAGAAACATGAGGCTGTGTGTCATCATTTTGTTTTATATGGTGCTTCCCTGCCTTTAAGGGAAATGACCACAAGGCCAGTTTTTTTGGCAGTTGAATGAAATAAGACCTTAGTGTCTGTCTTTCTGAACAGGGGATTAGTTAAGTGAAAGTAACAGAGAGCTGAGCAAAACTGCTTGGCTAAAAAGAAAGTTCTTTGTAATTTGTGGCAGCCATGCTCCTCTTCATCCCAACAGAAGCATCCCCTGTTCCTGTCCTCTCCATTTCAGTATTGCTTTTAACGTAACACTACAGGGAAAGCTATGCCTTTTTTTCTTTTAATTCCATTAAGTCACTCCTTTAAGAAATGGTACAAGACTATCTGTGGGGTTTCAGGTTGATGTGAAACTGCAGAGTCATAAATGCTGTGTCTCCAAACTTTCTTAAAGGAGAGCAGCAGGATTTTAGTTGATTCTAAGTCCTAATTGTTTCTGAGTGGCACACAAATATTTAACTGGGCTGTAGATTTAACTCCACTCTGGCCAATCCCATTTTCTGAGAAAATGGCAAAATTAACTTTTTGACAAAGAGGGAGAAAGAGGCTGACCTGTCACAGTCGTACCAATAATCGTACATTTACTAAACATTTAAGCTTAATAGCAGTCATGTTCATAGAGGCAGAGGGATTTTTCTTGATTAGGTGTATTGGAAAGTATCAGAGCATCAAGCCTGAATGAGAACTTAAGGGACCACGGAAGTGCCATAAGAAGAATTCTGTTACTGCTTCTGTTCACTTGGCAGCAGCCTCCTCAAATGTGAGGGGATCCCAAGCATTTGCTGCTGAAAGGAGAAATGGAAAGGATTGATCAGCTGTTGGATCAAAGAGCCTGACAATTGCCTTTTAAATAATATGAGGGTTGTGCTGGATTTTGTAGGGTAGGCACTAGTAGAAGCCCTTCCTTTAGTGGATGTTTTTTTAGATAATCACTTTTTCTGGGAGCACATTATGGAGGTTTATGCAACATATTGTAAATATCTCAGAATATGTAATGAGTAGTAATGAGTCCAGTGCTACTCCCATCAAAACCAATGGCAAATTGGTCTACGTCAGTGGAAGATGGATTGAGGTTTTAAACAGTTTGAAAGGAGATGGCTGTCCTTTTTATGAATTTTCTCTTCTTATTACTCCCTCTTTTCCCTTTTAAGTGCCATTACCATATGGATTTAATCCTGTTCCACATCCATTAGCCACTAGTGCTGCATTAATGTGAGCTGGCTATATAAGATCCTCCCTGGTGTATGGTCCTGGCTCCCATGGCATGTATAACAAAAGCAACTTGGTTCCCTATGGCTTCTCTCATTCACTCCTAATGTATTTACCCACCCTGCCCACTTTTTCTAATCAGTTTTATTGCTGGCTGTATTAATGCTGCCCCTGCGTAATGGCTGGAGTTGGAGATCTGAAGTATTGAAAATTGACTCTGAAAAGACCAGAAGCTAGAAACAGACGGAAAAACCTTGCTGAGGGTGCTGTGTTTGTCATAAGAACTGTAATCTAGCACTATTCAAAGATGTTAAATGATCCAATTACAAAAGAAGAAATGGTACTAATAACCATATATTTAAATGATATTATTAATATTTTTTCCGTCCCCAAGTACTGTAATTCATTGCATCTCTTTTGATTACTTTTGCAACCTGCTCTTTTTGTTTTGCAGTTTTGCTATATTTTGTGAATATAACACTAATACTTTGTCTTGAGTACTTTTTTTTTTTTATGACAAAAACTAGGAATTTGATTTTCATTTTATATTGGTCTATGGAATGGAATATATTATTTCCTCAGTATTCATATTGAAATTGTCACATGTGTGTATGCACTGTCAAAATCATTGTAGAATGTTAAATAAACTGTGACATCTGTAAGCAGCCTAGAATGACAAAGAAGGATGACTACAAGTTTGTGGAGTATAAATGTAATGGCCTGATGAGTACCCAAGGAAACATGTTAAATAATTTTCAAACATGCCCATTTCCCCCCCTCTTCTGTGCTCTGCACTCTTATCCTCCAAAATGAACTTTTTAAAGTAGGGCATGTGAGTGACTTTGTAAAATACAGAGCTGATAGTTTTTTACTCAGGAAGGAGCTATTCCTTTCTAAACTTTTATATTTACAGATGAAGGAAAGAATTTAAGAAGACATTGTTTATGTAAATATGCAAATTTACCTCAGGATCAGCATAGCCAGAGGTTCATGTGTGTAGGCAGTTTGCATGTTCACTTCAAAGAATACTGTATCCCCTTCTGGGGTCCAGCTTTTGGTCAGCCTTGGGCAGGTCCTTTGCAGGCATTAGGCCACCCATCCTGCCTAGTGGGTTTGCACTGCTGCTGAGTGCCAACTACTCCAACACCACCTTGCTGGCAAACAGGATGGGGTTCTTGGTGAATGGTCACATCCCCTGAGGGCCCTGAGACAAAGAAGTTGGTCCCATCCTCCAGAAGTTCTCCAGTTGTGATGTTTACTATGACACATCAACAGGAATTAATGCAGATGGGAATATACTCACATGCACACGTAGGGTATATGTCCACCAGGAAAATAAACAGGGAGTTCTGCAAGTTATATTTAACAGAAAACTTGCATTCAGGACATGTTGCGGTCCAAACCCAACAAGGACAGTGTTTTATACAGTGTATCCTTTTAGTAGTATTGTCCTTATAGAGGAACTGAGGGCAAAGTTACAATGAAAGCATTTCTAGTAGGTGTTTTGTGTAAAGATCTGTACTACTAAACTAAACAAATCTGATATACAATATAGAAAGTTGCTTAATCTATAAACCACATCCTGTTTTATTTTATCACTGGATATTGCCCTTCTGTTACTGAAATATGTAGTGCAATTGATAACCCATTACGGTTCCCACTTGTAAAATTTACCATGTTCCCACAGTAGGGTATAATACTGATAATTCCTCTATATATTTTTTTAACCTTCCCTAATTCGAGTGCAGTGCATCTGCTAATGCATCAGGGACATGGTTCTCTGTTGTTAATTTTCCTAAAACACATGTTGAATTATGATGGTATATATACATGATATGGGTAAATTCCATTTTGTTTATGGGAGTGAAACGATTGCATCTCAGAAAAACTCCAACTCATTCTTACATGGAAACAAAACCTTACCAAGGGGTAGAAAGTTCCAGTAGGAATTTTAATACTGAAGGGAGTTAATTTATCTTTTGTGTGGGGAGTTTGTGACTGGAGATGATGTGGATACTTCTAAGTGTAGTATGCCCTGCCCTGACTGCAAGCAACAGACAAAAAAAGAATGTAACACAGAAAAGATAAAAATAAACCTTGTAGTCTGAAGTCATGATCTTATATGAAGGTAGGAACAGGTAGGAACTATTTTCATTTTTTGTTGTGAGGTTCTGTTTTTTCTTTTAAATTTGTGGAGTGATTGACTGGAGGGTAACAGTAATGGTTATGGAAATCAGTTTCCATTGTATCCTAACCATTGAAATCATTATAATCTTACAGTTGGAATCACAGCCACTGATATCAAGAGAAAAAAACCAAACCAAACCAAAAAACCAATCAGTAAATTCCTTGAAAGGAGCAAAATTATTCCTTGGGAGTAATTTGATCTCTAACACCATTTTGTTCTCTAATATGGGATCTGGATCAAGTAATTGCCTTTAATGTCTAAATAATGGTATGGTAACCTGAAGATTTCTAACAGCATTTCATGCTCTTAGTCATTAATAATGTAGCCTTCAGCACTTTTTTATGAATGATAGAAAGTTGGTATTTTCAGGCAGGTATTGATCAGACAGAATTTGAGTCATACCTGTAGGACGCTACAGAAATATAGTCTCAGCCATGCAAGGTATCATGCAGTAGCCTCTATGTTAACATTACATTAGGCTTATATTTATTTTATTTATTTTATTATTTTATTTTATGTTATTTTATTTTATTATTTTTTAAAAAAATGATCAAGCTGTCACAAGGGCTGTTCCATATATTCATCACTCCTGGTAGTCACCAAAAGGTCTTTCTCTACTCATCACACCTGAAAAAAAATAAATAAAAGATATTCAGAGCTGAAGTTTAAGCATGGCTTAGGAAACTGTTCATAATATTTACATTTGATTCACTCACTTCACAAATTGCAGTTCATGTTCTACCTTTTGCCTGTAAGGTTTTTCAGATGCATAATAGAGCTCCAGCACTGTGGATAGGAAACTGAAGATAGACAGTATATAGGAAAATAAATAAATAAATTTATATATGCCAGAAGGCAACAGAAGATTTGACTTGGAGATGCTCTCAATCAGATCTGAAGAGCAAAGTAAATGTGGAGGATCAGCATTATAAAGAAGAAATGAATAGCAAATTATGCATAGTTGTCATAAAGCAGTGTTTAGGCTCTTCTGATGGCTGAAATAGAATCGTGGGTCTTAGTAAATGAAAATGCAGAATAGCATCATTAATTTATATGCCATTTTGCATATATCTGGTACACTCATTGCTTTATATTGCTCAGTCTGTGCTTACAAGTTTGCTCAAATTCAGCCACCTTACAGATGGGCAGTAGGTAACATTTTCATAGCATACTGCAAAACAGCGGGAAGGAGGGGAAATTTTGCCAAAGACATTGACATAAACCTCTAAAGAAAAATGCTACAGACCAAGCAAGAGATGCAGTTTTAAGTACATATGTATGTATAGGTACATGGGCAGGCTATATGTAATCTATTTCATCTCTAGTAAGCTGATATCATAGCTGTAGAAAAGCTATGATATTACTGATTCTAGACATCTCAGACCTGACACATACAACCTCTACTTCTTACTTGGTGGTGAGGCAGAGGCTTTGGACAAAACTACTTTTAGGGCAAGGAAATTTTTAAAGGTTGTGAATATGTAGCCTGGAAGGTCCAAATTTATAGATGAAGCTATTATAGCTGGATATGGAAGAATAACCTGCAGACAGAAATAGTGCTCACAGCCTGGTATTTCAAACATATTACATTGTCAGTCATTTTTTAAACTTGTGGGGCTATAGCCAAGTGTCCAGTTTAATTGCAGCCTCTGTATATTAGCAGGATGGGACTAGATCATGAATTTTTCACTTGTGGTTGTGAGCAGTTAATAAACTGGTAAATTGGATTTGCAGTGCATTCTCCTGTACTTTTTTTAAACTTGCAGATCTTTAAAATCTTTCACTTTTTCAATTAGAAAAAATGACAATGGCTTTTGTTCACTTCTCTTAGCCTTTTACTATGTCTCTTCCTTTTATCAAAGGAGAACAAGGTACAAAAGAAAGCAAAAAAATGAAGAGACATCCATGGACTTTTTATGTTTTCAGGCATTCAGCTCAAATGTAATAATCCAAAATTATTGTACAGACCTTTTAAAATAAGTGTCTTCTATTGAATAAGAAATTTAAGGTTATTTTTTCCCAGGCCCTGGCTATTGGCCTTCCAGTGACTCACTGTGAAGCTGGCTGCAGATCCACAGTGGCTTCAGAAATGCCTGTAGTTCTCTTCTGTAGTAGATGCTCAAAGACTGAAATATTGAGATGAGCATTGCTGATCATATTTTTCTTCCATCTGATTTGAATAGGATGCTAGTAAGAATGGCAGTGTTAAGAAGCTGCCATAATTCATGGCTTGGTGTCTTGCCATGGAAATGGCCATAGACCAAATCTGCTGAGTAGTTGTTCTGGCTTCTGGTGGTGGCAGTGGGTGGTGATATCTTTTTGAGCAAGCAAAGGCTGAATATCTAGTTCTTTTTGTCTGGTTTTCTTGATTCTCAGTTGGATCAACAATGACTCAGTAGCATGCATGTAACAATGATTATTGCGAATTATTTCAGTATGTCTTTTGGCATAAAAACCTACATTCAGAGATAAATAATCAGACTTTATATGGACACTATATGAAACTGAGAAGTGGAATAGAGTCCAAATCTTATTCAGGTCCATGCCAAAACCAGCACTAATTTCCTGAGAGCTGGCAACTCTGTATCACGTAACAGTGATTTTAAGCACTTGACACTAAGTCTCCTAGATGACATTTTTAAGTTCAATTACCTCTTCAAATATGGCATAGATACTTAAAATACTTTACTGGAAAACATCACAAACATTTGTGGAAAAAAATCAACACTAACAGAACAAATAAATCCACAGGCACGTGCTTTCCTCACCCTAACATAAAGAACAATAAGGAAAACGTTGTGTTCATGTTAGAGAGCAGTAGATGGAAGAACTTAATTTGGTCACCACAGTGCAAAAGCATCTAGACTTTCTGGAAGTGGCTAAGGAACACTGCTTACTGCTTAGGAATAACCCGGTAACATTGCAATATTCTGTTATGTTAAAGGAAAGATGTACTGTTAATCATCTTGCATGATGATGTATATACATCAGCATCCCACACTCTGGGATAAGCAGTGATAAAAAGCAAGGCTGCAGATGTTTTGTATGTATCGGTGGACATCTTGGTAACAGTGCTTTTGCCAGTTTTCAATTATTAGTTCATATAACGTTAGAAAATAGTTGTGAACAGAATAAATTGGGTTAGTTACTTTAATTAATACTTTAAGTTATTTTAAGCATAGTCTTTTTAAAGGAGTCTGCTGTAATTATTTTATTTCATAGAATATTCGGATATTAACAATTAGAATTTAGTGTAAAAATCTGCTCTATTTTACTCAAGAACCAGAAGTCAGATTAAATCCAAGGTCTTCTTTACATATGGCTGGAAATCCAGGGTAACAGAAATACTGCATTTACTGTCTCTGTAAATGCTCACTCAATACAAGGCGACCATCAGGAGTTTTTTAACCATGTGAACTTTTCCTTTCCATTTTTCTCTTGCAATGAGTAAGAAAGACTAGAAAGGTTCTTAGACATGTTGAATTTTCCCCTGTTATTTAAAAATAAAAAAGTCAGAAACACTTGTTCTGATTCTTATTTTTGCAATACATACTAGAAATCTTAAATATATTTATTGCAAGTTCCCACACTTTACACTGAGAGACAAAAGTGTTAAAAAAAAAAGCCAACCCTCTCCCTCAAAATATCAGTCACTGGAGCTGTCAATTCTTTTTTTTAAGAGACAAAGAATAAAATATCTCTTATTAACCCAAAGTTTTTTTCCTGGTTTTCACACTGCCCTTTTTTCATGAAGTGCCTGGTTATTGTATTTTACTAAGGTAAATAAATTTTGAATTTTAAGTAGGGAAACCAAAAATTATCCTTTTTGATTTTTTTACACAAGGCAAAGAAGCAGGAGAAAACACTACCCTGGAGTTGTGCTCATTGCTGGTCTCCTTTACAGGCAGGTCTTTACTTATTAGAAAATGTTCAGAATAACTTTGAATATAATTTAAAAGTTTTTACAGAAAACTTCCCTGCCTCACTTGCACATTCAGCTTCAGTCATCATTAGGTTCCTTCAAATGTGATGGATTAGGAGTTGTCATTACTTTTTGCCTCCCAGGTTGTGTACAAAATGTGTAGGTAATCACAGAATCATCCAGGTTGGAAGGGACCTCAGAGATCATCAAGTCCAGCCCTTGATCCACTACCGCTGTGGTTCCCAGCCCATGGCACTGAGTGCCACATCCAGTCTCTTTTTAAATATCTCCAGGGACGGAGAATCCACCACTTCCCTGGGCAGCCCATTCCAATGTCTGATCACCCTCTCTGTAAAGAATTTCTTCATAATATCCAACCTAAACCTTCCCTGCAAGAGCTTAAGTCCATGCCCTCTTGTCTTGCTGATAGCTGCCTGGGAGAAGAGCCCAACCCCCCCTGGCTCCAGCCTCCTTTCAGGGAGTTGTAGAGAGCGATGAGGTCTCCCCTGAGCCTCCTCTTCTCCAGGCTGAACACCCCCAGCTCCCTCAGCCTCTCCTCACAGGACTTGTGCTGGAGTCCCTTCACCAGCCTGGTTGCCCTCCTTTGGACCTGCTCCAGGACCTCAATCTCCTTCCTGAACTGAGGGGCCCAGAACTGGACACAGGACTCGAGCTGTGGCCTCACCAGGGCTGAGTACAGGGGCAGAATCCCTTCCCTGGACCTGCTGGCCACGCTGTTCCTGATCCAGGCCAGGATGCCATTGGCCTTCTTGGCCACCTGGGCACACTGCTGGCTCCTGTTCAGCTTCCTGTCAATCCAGACTCCCAGGTCCCTCTCTGCCTGGCTGCTCTCAGCCACTCTGTGCCCAGCCTGGAGCTCCCCATGGGGTTGTTGTGGCCAAAGTGCAGGACCCGGCACTTGGCCGTGTTGAACCTCATCCCGCTGGAATCAGCCCAACTCCAGTCTGTCCAGGTCCCTCTGCAGAGCCCTCCTGCCTTCCAGCTGATCCACACTCCCCCCCAGCTTAGTGTCATCTGTGAATTTGCTGATGATGGACTCAATTCCTTCATCTAAACCATCAATGAATACATTAAACAGAACTGGGCCCAGCACTGATCCCTGGGGGACACCACTGGTGAGCGGCCGCCAACTGGATCAGCACCGTTCAGCACCACTCTCTGGGCCCGGCCCTCCAGCCAGTTCCTAACCCAGCACAGAGTGCCCCTGTCCCAGCTGTGGGCTGACAGCTTTTTCAGGAGAATGCTGTGGGAGATGGTGTCAGAGGCTTTGCTGAAGTCCAGGCAGACCACATCCACAGCCTTCCCCTCATCCAACAAGCGGGTCACCCGGTCACAAAAGGAGATCAGCTTGGTCAGACAGGACCTGCCCTTCCTGAACCCGTGCTGGCTGGGTCTGATCCCCTGTCCATCCTGTAGGTGCTGTGTGATTGCCCCCAGGATGTTCTGCTCCATAACCCTGACAGGCACTGAGGTCACTGAGGCTGATGGGCCTGGAGTTTCCCGGGTCCTCTTTTTGGCCCTGTAACGCATGATGTGCTGTAATGCACTGGTGTCAGCTATAACACAAGAAAAGATAATGATTTGTTCAAAATTAATTACCACATAATAATCCATGTGGGATGAAATCTACACTTTTCTGTGGGTCCTTCTGCTGGTGAAGTGAAAGGACCGAAGTTTTTATTGCGTTCAAATATCTGCTGGACTGGACCCTTTCTGATATTGACTAATATACCTTCCCAGAAACTGTACTTTAGAGCAAGTCTATATAAACATGCAGTTTAATGGATAAATAGGTAAAAGTTAATGCTTTAGATGTTACACAGGCTACTATTGCCCTACATATTTTAAGGCTTTAAAGTTGGAAAGATAATAGTTAAGAAACAAGTCTGTGCTAAAAGCAAGCCAGAGAATTTGTTATAAATGGTATTTCAGAGATTTTACTTGCAGATATGAGGCATAGAGTGGAGAGTCTATTTGACCTGGTTTTGATAAAATAGGGAAATAATGAGCTGGAAAGAATGACTTCATAGTGTTTATTTCCTCCCTCAGGATTGATATAGATTTATGCAGAGTGACATGTATATTATAAGATTAGATTATTTTTCTTAGTATCAGAAATGACACTTTACCTAGCCACAATTACAGTTTCATCTCTTGTAAATAAAACCACCTGTAACCACATGTTTTTCTGTCCTTTCCTTACAACTGTAGTTGTATTGGATACCAGACAGTTTTGTCCACTTATTCTGATCTTGTAGTTTATTCAGACTGTGTGTCATGCTTGTTGTTTTCCTGTATTGTTCATATTTCTACAGCTCATTCCTTTTGTTTTGCTGTTTAAATAGCATGATTCATCTGTATCTGTCACAGCAGTTTACTAAGAATGTTATTAAGAATGACATTTTATCTTTAGAGAAAATAAGGCTTAGACAAGTTGTGTGATGTGGAGGTCAAAGGCAGGAAGAGATTTCAGGTCTTTTGATTCGCATATGCTTCCTACACAGTCATACTATTTAGGTGCTACATGGTATCCCAGCAATAATATTGAAAATCTATGGGAGAGAGGAAAATTCAGGAAAGAAAATAATCTAACCCAGAAAAACATGCCTGTGGGTGTGCAGAAGTATTGTGCTAGAGTCCAATAATTAGCAAAAGAGATTCACCCTCCCTTAACACTTAATAGTCTGCAAATAATTCAATGAAGATTTGGAATAGGGAAGAATGGGATTAGTTGGGGAAGGATGTGGTCTCAGTGCACAGAATGTTTTATTAAGATTGTGGACAGATAACACTAATTGTAGCTACTTGCAACTCACTCAGGCACTTAGTGGAGTGTTTTTCTCACAACAGAGTGGTAGTGCACATCAGATAGAAGTGACCATAGCATCTATGGTATCACATTGCACGATGCTATGAGATAGAGTCCTGTAGGAGTTCTCTTCAGATCACCCATGGCTATTCTATGCTGTCTGATATAGAACTGGTATTTTTCCACCCCCTAGAAATCAATTAATTACTGGCTGGATCTGAATAGTCTTTAAGTTTGTGTTACAAAAGAATAAATGCTGAGTCAGTTATACCAATGGATACTTTTTATATCTTTAGAGCAAGAGGTAATCTGTTCTTGCTTAAATCAGCTATGTTTTACCCTTATACATCAACTCAATATATACCAACATCTCCAAAGAACATCCTTGCAGAAGCTGAAGTAATTTACAGCTGGACTGTCCAAAAGAACTTTGGAACTAAACTGGGCTTTATGTTTTCATGCTTGTAATACTGCACTGACTTTTTTGTGTGCTAAATTTATTTACATCTCCAATCTAAAGTACAGTTTTGCCCTTTTGGGTCTTTTGAGAGGACCACTCCCTAGAATTTATGAGGTAGCTAGAAATGAGATTTATGGTGAAATTCACTTTATTTATTTATTTATTTATCATTCACGTTATTTTTAAAGTGAATGACATTCACTTTCTCAACTACTGCTTTTTTCCCAGACATATTCAGCTTATGCAAGTTCCATATAATGTGCTAATAATTTATTCCCTGGCAGGCAGACATAGAGAAATACTAAATTTGAAGAGACTATTTGAGGTATCCTGCATTTTTATGGGAGGGTTGTTTGGTTTTTTTTTTTTAGATTATGTATGAAATGAATAATATTCACTGTCATACACTACCTATGGTCTTAATTCTGCATACTCTATTCAGTCAGAATTTACCATAGATGACATTTTTCTCTTATCAAGACTTTCAAGTGTATAGCCCATGGATCTTAACAAATGAGAATTTACTGCAACTGAGAACAGCCAGAACTTTACAAAATCATTAGCTGACACTTAGCAGAATGCAGAAAAATTTCTCTGTTCTACTCAAAGCCTAATTATTGTATTGCAAATTTTTGAGGCACTAATAAGGACCTATGGAGCTTTTGCAAACCTATTGGCACTAGGCAATTTATTATTCAATAAATCCTCCACCCATGACCAGATAGCTAGTGGAAAGTGCTCCAGACTCAAAAAAGCATCATGTTCTTTCTCTGTTAGCACACTGTTTGCATTAAAAAGATCAATCAAAATATTTATTATCAAAAAAATCTACAAAAGAAAATTCTGATTGACTTGACTGCTGGAAAATTATATACCTCATATCAAGCTTCAAAATATTCCCTAGCATTTTGGCTTGTTTTGGTTTTTTTTTTCTGCATCCTTATTAATATACATTGGACTTCTTTCTCCAATAAAAATCTGGATATGTCCTTTAAGTATTCCTTCTAGATATACACCACTTTGCACAATATAACTGTATCGATTCTTTAAGCTTCCTCTCTGCCAGATGCCTTAGCTTTGGGGAAAATTCTCACAGGGTATTTCAGCAAGTATTTCTGCCAAAACAGAGCTGGAGTCTGGGGCTGCTCTAGAGACACTCCTTTGTGGAGAAAAACTCAGAAGGGTAACATGATGTTATTGAAATCAGGGCACTGTACCCAGATAATTACCATATATTTTCTCTAGATAGATGAGTCTGATTTTCTTTTTCACTAAGCTTGAGATCACCATTTCATTACCAGAAGTACCACATGGCTCTGATTAATTAAATGTGAAATCTTGCATTTTTTTATTCCTCTCTTGCATTGGCAGCCTTTGCCCACATAAAAGAGAGCACAAACAGAAAGATTTCTTTGTTTTCCAGTTTCTTTGTTAGACATGGTTAATTTTTTCATAAATCTGTTTTCTGAGTTTTGTCTCATATTGTGGCAGGTAGCCCAGAAACAGACAAGGCAGGGACTAAAACTGTATCCCATTGTTAATAGGTAGTTTATATCTTAGCCCAGACTGATTCTGTATGAGAAGTGTTTGAACTACAATTGCCACTAGACTACTGTGGATATTCCTCATGCCTTGTAAAGAGGAGTACATATGTCTATGCAGCCTTTTGAAAGTTGCCTGGAGAGAGCTGGTCAAGCCAGATAGATGATGATCATTTAGACAAAGTCCCAGATATTTCCTGAATTAAATTCCCTCCAGAGTGTGCAGGACCCACAGTACAAACTAGCTGGGGCATTGCAATGTCTACAGCATTTCTTTAGATATGCTGCAGCCTGTCTGCTGGCGGACTGTGGAGAAAAACTCACTTCCATGCTACTTCTGTTTGTGAACACAAACTAAAACTGCTGACTGAGATTATAATTCCACTTCTGTGGAAGACTGGTAACTTCTGATGGCTGGGGACAGACACCAGCAAGGAGTTCTTCTCATACCAGTATGTGAAAGATTTGCAGGCACAAGAGAGATGTACTCTCAGGTTCCCAAACATAAAGAGTGATGTGTGGTATTTTCTTACCCACTAACGATAATTTTATATGCTTCATATAAAAGGTTTCTAACCTTTTGGGCTTTCCTTTGTCTGTAAATATTAATTCCTAAAAGATCTCTTAATTATAAATTAATTCTCAGGAATAAGAGAGAGTAGAAAAGAAAGACAAACAATTTAGTCCACAGCTTCAGAATGAACAAACAAAAAAGACTTAAGTGTTTGAAGCCTGCTGAATTGTCAGATCTGGAATTGTGCGAGCTGGTTTTATAGGGCTTGTCAAGACACCTGAGCACAACCATCTTGAAAGTTTAAAGAAATAATAGACCTTGTGCAGGATATCCCTTGGTTTTCATATATCCTATCAGGCACTTGCTTTTAGGATGCCATTTATTTGTTAGGCAGCATTAAGGGACATATGGGTTCAAGTACACCTTGGAAAAAGAGTTATTCATGTCTAGATTATAAAAGGTTTTTATTTCATTAGAGTGCACTAGGTAATCCCCCTGTCTGTCATTTCTTCTGACAGGGTTTTCAATGTGACATTAATATCAATGCTGGTATCAATGTGTCCAGATTACTTTGAAGATAGGGTTGAGAAAAGAAAAGCAAAATGAAAGTATGCTAGAGGAAGTAAATCTTTATTCTCATTGTACTGCAACTCACTGAGTCACCATGCTTGAAATGAGATTCCTGGATTTGCACTTCTCTCTCTATCTTGCTCACCCGAGATGTGAAATCTTCTCCATCTTGAGTTAACAAAAGTTCTTCCATTAATTCAGAGATGTTTAAAATGAAGCGTCCATGCTACTTGCACAATGAAGAAGAATTTAGCTGATTTAAGTGGCACAAAACTATGCATGGCTCTGTCTGCATCTCTGGGGTCTTCACTTTGGAGTCCAGTTATTGTACACACATGAAAATCAGAGTCACTGTGATACAGTTCTCTCATGGATTGCTCATTGCAGTGAGGTTCTTGCCTGCACAAGCTTCTACTTTTTAATCATAATAGTTAATACCTACTGCAGGAGATGTAATAATTTGCATTTGTTAGCCCTTAGATTTATTTTCTCCTTGTTCAACAATTGCCAAAACTATCTTGTTACTCTCTAAGACGGTATGATTAATTTACCTGCTGTTCATTTCTTACTCCTAATTTAATACTTTCCTGCTCTGTATTAAACCACCAGAACAGGATTTTCCCACTGCCCCGCAGTGTATATTCCTGTGAGGATATTGATCTATTCCATCTTCGTGAGTTGTGACCTCACCAGAAAGATATCCAGTGTCTTCAGACAGTCAGGGATTCATTTTATGGTATCAGTCAAGCCATCTACCAAGATGAGGTTACGTCTTTTGTTATCAGAGATCCATAATAGTGGTAAGAGGACTCTCAAACCTCTGTTTGGAAAATATACCCTTTTTTATTCTCAGACTTAATTGGAAGGAAAGAGCCCAAGTGTTGTTACCCAGATGAAGATAAAACTGCCATGCATCTCTAATGATTGCAATGTTTTTTCTTCTGCATTCCCTTTTGTTCCTTTCTAGGGTACTTCTCCTGAATATAATGTGAGCATAACTCATGTTCACTGGGGAATATAAATTGCAAGCACATAGCTAAATCTGATGACCCATGTTGTTTTCCTGTGCAAGTAAGCTTCCCATTCACGATTAGCTGAATATAAAAATGATGAGTCCTCTGATCAGAATAATGAAGAGTTTGAAATTTCATTTATCTATTGAGCATTAATGGAAAACCCACACTAGTTAGGCACCATGAGCGTCTAGTTCTTAGAAACTGATAGAGATTTTTCATAATTTACATTTTAAAGTACTCTCAGAGAGATTATACTGCATCAAAAGACTTGCAATTAAGACTTCATTTGAGTAAGGTAATGCTGCAGAGAAATATTTTGATTTTAAATCAAAATAGAAAGGAAGACATTTTTTTCTCTAATCAAAAGTGAAAGGTAGCAGTTTGTAGATAACCTTACAAATATCGAACTGATGGTCATGTTGGCAAACTGCTGGGGAGGGCATGCCTCTCTTCCTGAACACAGATCATGGGTCTGTAAAAAAGTTTTAGCACCAGGGAATGCTCTGATAGCTGAAAATATTAACCATTCTGCTGCTGTTTCTGGGCTGGACATAGGTACCTCCTATCTGTACTTCCCATTAGCATCGCTTGTGGTGGCATGAACCTCCTCATCACCGAATGAGGATCAGGATTTCATTTCTCCAGTATAGCCCCAGATCAATGCCACTTCTGCCCCCAAACCTTGGAAATGTATTCCCTACCTAAGGAAAAATCATAACTTTCAGCTGAAATGTGAACAAGTGAGCCTTGTTCTCCCCTAATACAAGAGAGGTAGGTTTCAATGGATATACACAGTGGCTGTACTGGGAGCAGAGTGAGGCTCTTTGTTGGACTGATTAAATGGCAATGTCCTTCACACCATCACCTGCTCAGAAGGGTGAACTTGCTTTGGACATATAGTGACAAGATAAGAGGGAACGGTTTCAAACTGGAAGAGGGTAGATTAAGATTAGATGTTAGGAAGAAATTCTTGACTTTGAGGGTGATGAGACACTGCCACGGGTTGCCCAGAGGAGCTGTGGATGCTTCAACCCCTGAAGTGATTAGGGCCAGGGTTTTGAATGACCTGGTCTTCTGTGAGGTTTTCTTGCCTTGTAGCAGGGGGGTTGGAAAAAAATGATCTTTAAGGTCCCTTCCAACCCAAAACATTCCATGATTCTATTGTTCCATGACTCTAGGGCACAAAATGAGAAGTGCTGAGCAATTCTGAAAAATGAGCCTATGGGATCTGATACACCTTTCTTATCCTAACATAGAGATATCCAGAACACAGAAAGGCAATTATGCCTAGCACTAATTGTTTCCCTTTCTAACCTTCTTGCTAGGACCTGTAAGAATCCCGTGGTCTACAAAGCCTGAATTCTCCATTGTGCACAGAGGCAGGATCTGATTCCCCTTTGCTTTGAGGCTACCTGATTCTCTGGTATATGGCCCAAACCTTTACATCTGTGCTAGCAAGCAGTTATAAAGAGAATAATTAGGAAGAATTTATTTTGCATAGATAAATGGTTTCTTGTTTGTTGAATGATGCCAAAAGGCACAAGCATAATTGAAACAGATCCAGCTTTTGTTGGATTTGGACTGTTTGCAGTGATGCAGCAATCTGTTGCTTTCATTGCCCTTGATATGTCCAACATGGATAACTACAGGATATTGCACCAAACACTGATACAAGACCCAAACAGTGAGTTTCAGTCACTGAGACTTTCATACCAGCTTAGCTCATGATCATTACATTCATAAGCAATAAAAATAAGAAAAGCAAATGAACGGATTAGAGCAAGTGAGTAAAATATAATGCATAAAAGATTGAATTATTTAAAATGAAATGGAAGATGAGCTATGATGGTTTTATTTTCCTATTTGAATCAAACTTCAAAATATCCCCTGAACCACTAAATCAGACAAGCAGATTTATGTTTTGTTTCTTGAGTTTTAGTGAGTGGCACAGCTAGATGGGCACTGAACTGCTTTGGAGAGAGACAGGAAAAAAAGTACTGACTGACAAATTCCTTTATTCCTGCTGACTTGCAGAAAAATCAGCCAAAAAGAGAATAATTCATAGAATGTAATGAGGGAAAGCTGCAATGTTATTTAACCAATAGGATGTGATATCTCAAAGAGGGTAAACACTTAAAAAAAATGTATGAGCTTTTTATTATTGTCATTTGACTCTTTTTATTTTTTTCAATATACTGTTGATCCATGAACTCTCAGTAATGCAGTACCCAACAATACCTTTCAATTAAAACAGATGGCAATAATACTGCAAGTTTCTCTGCAGAGTAGCTTGAAGATGCTCAGTATTTTTCCAAGATAAACATTTGTTTCATTAAAGAGAAAAAAAAAGAAAAAAAGTCTTTCTAACATGATGTCCTAACCTGGGTCATTTAGACTAATCAAATTAAACCCCCTAATTTCTTCCCCCCAACCTTTATCTTTCCTTGTAAGCACATCCTGTGCTTATATAGTGCTTTGAAAATCTTATCCAGGAAAAATCTCTGTGATGTTTTGAGGAATATCTTTGTTTTCCTCAGTGAGATGATCTTTCATTCTAACAATAAAATAGCATGTTTATATGCACACATCCTACCTTGTGTTTATAGTATTTTCTGGTTTTTGTTTTTTTTTTTTTAATTCACTGAATGTGAATTATCTGTAGTGCCACATAGATTAGAAACAAATCAGGTACAAATACCTCCTTAAAAATAGAAGTAGTTAGATGACTGATGAATATGCTAAGAGCATTAGATGAGTTGGTGTTGGTGTTGTCAATGGATCTGTGTGTTTGGCAGAGGTTAGGAGAAATTTCAGTGAGTGTGAATTTGATGTGGCTTATGAGCTTAGTTCATCTTGTACTGTTTTTTTTTTTTTTTTTTTTTTTCTGAGGAGGAGTTGTAATTTCATGCTGACATATGTCAGCAGCAAACTATAATATGTTCAAGAAAACATAGCTCCTAAAGTAGTTGGTAGGGACCAAAGCACAACCAATTTGTCAGTACTTGCTGAAGTCTTTGTCAACAGATTTTGGCTTCCTCAATGTGGAGAGATTTCCTCGTTTTGTAGGAAATGCACTCAGAGATTTCCTCGTATTGTTGCAAACTGATAGGTGATAGGTACAATTGGTCCAGCTCTAGGTTTTAGTGCCTAAATTGACAAATCTAATCAGGTCACAAGTAGATCAAGGTTTGTTGAATCTTGCTCCAGCAGTGTAAAAGGTTACGGTGTCCTATGTTCTGTGCTATCCATCCTTCAGTGGACAAGGTTCCTGGAGGAGAAATAACAGAAGAGAGCAAGTATCATCTTCCAAGCCACTTTAAATCACAGTCCAACTTGTCTGCTCTTGCATTAACATATCAGACTGTCAGCTGGAGCCTCTAAAAAGCAGGCAGTCTTACTACTGGAGAATTAACACCCACAAGAAGTGTTGTTTTTTTGGTTTGTTTATTTTATTTTTGTAATTTCTAAAGGTTTTTAAGATTTAAAATTTTTAAAGTTTTTTATTTATGGGGTTTTGGATTGTGCCTGGGCCGGAAAGGCTGACCAACAGTTTTTGAGATATAATGAATTCTACTTGTTTGAGGAGAAAATTAAATCCCACAAGAATCTTTTGTAGATTTTCACAAATAGCTAGAGAATTACTTTCTTCTTTATGGCTACAGAATACACTCTCAAAGCATAACTGAAGAGGTTGAAATATCTATCTTGAACAATAATTCCTAGAAGTTTAAAAAATGCTTAATAAGGTAACTTAAACAGACCTTTTACAATAGAATATTTGTGTCCATCATGCTTCAAGACAGGGGAATTTGAAGAATAAAGCTGAATAAGGTGACAATTGACATTTCTTTTCTCTCAATACCTGTTAGTCAAAGTATTATATCCAACATCTATGTACTACTGAGCAGCTTATATTTTTATGAAATGTCAGATGTTAATGGTGTAATATAACTTTACTTAAAGATTTCCTTAAATTTCCATTACCTGTATGATATTGCTCAATAATTTTATGAGGATTTGAGCATCAGTTCTGGAAGTATTGCATTAGCCTTTAGGTTGTCTTAAGAACAGCCTGCTTGAACAAAATGCTAGTGCAATTAAGTTTTCACTGACAAATTCATCACAGACAGGGTGGTTTTCATTTTGCAAATACCAGCATGCTGATCTTTGTTCATGGACTTTCACATCATGACAAACTTTGTGCAAATGGTACTTCTGAAACTCTGCCAAGCTTTCTGACTAGAAAGATTTGGTACTATATTTTCTTCCTTGAGTGAACTCAGAAATCTCAGTGGAAAAATCAGAGGATCTCTCAAATGTAATCACAGAAAGATTACTCCACAGAAATAGGTTCAGACTGGCTTTTAAGGAGCCTAGAGGAATTAAGTGCCTTGTTTATATATCTGTGCAAAATTTCATTGTCAATCGGTACTTTCATCCCACAGCTGTTAGAGGAGATATCAAAGCTCCCCCCTTTGATGCATTGATGCTCTGTAACTTCACTCACACTTCAGGAGGACGTGTCAGGTGGCTTGGCTGATCAAATTACTGAGCACACTGGCTCCTTATGCTTATTGTCTTTCTAAAAGTTGTTATAAGGCAAAGAAAACTTTCTCTCATATTGCAGAGTGAGAGTGAAAGCTGAAGGCTAAGAGAGAAAGCTTCAATTCAGTTCCAGCTCGGCAGCCTTTGGATTTAGCATGGGATGTGTTTTCATTCTGCTAATATTTTTCAATAGAATACATCAGTAACACCTTGTGTTTGCTGGATTAGGAAGGCAGCCCTGCATAGCCCTGCCAAAACTATCTCTTCCATGTGATTCTCTTCTTTCTGTGCTTCCTCTGCTCTGATGTTGCCAAGATAGAAATGCTGACAATGATGGGAGTAGGAAAGGCAAGGTGTACAGAGAGATAGAGTAGTACAAAAAACCCCAACAAATGGTGATCCTCAGAAGCTGATATAGTACAGAGAGATCCTTAGTCCTGAAATTGTTTAAGTAACCATGTAAAGCCCTGTTGAAAATGTTCTGTTCCTGTTAACATCAGTGGGGAAGGGTGTTTTGCTGGTATCAAATCTTTCCTCTGTTCTGTTCTGTTCTGTTCTGTTCTGTTCCTCTGCTCTCCTCCTCCTGCTACTCATTTCATTACTGACTGACTGGCTGAAGGTCTTGCAGCCAAGCAGGTGTGGATGGAACTAACACTGATAAGAATTAGTAACTGGCCTTTTTGCTTCTGAGTGCATGTGGATTAGCTGTCACTCTGGTATTTGTACTGCTGGCACTGCTGAAGAAACTAGGCTTACTGCTTGAAAGCCTTTCTGTTTAGGGAAGACTTTTGTTGTTGTTGGTTTTGTTTTTAATGCTGATTTATACTAATAAAATAACAAGCAAACAACAGCCTCAGTAATTACAGTCCAAGAAACAACCTAAAGACTATATTACTCTGTCCTCCCAGTTTTGCTCTGAGAGATGGGCAAATTATTCTACTCCAGTGGCAAACAAAAAAAAAAAAAAAATCACAATCTCCATATGAACCAGAAGGCATTTTCCACTAAGCTTTAAGTGCATGGTTTTTTGCACGTGGACTGTTCTAGAAAGGAAGCAGGATGCTGGGGCCTCTACCAACTACCCAAAGTGCCTTTATGTTCACAGGTGGCTTATCCAGTGAAATGAGGGGTGTTGCACAACTACAGCTGAATAGATAAATTACCAAATTCAATCCGTTCTGTAAATACTTAAGACCCCCTGACTGCAGTACACTAATTTTGGGTTTATCTCACCTAACTTTCAGTATTTAGTCTAAGCTAAGTTCTTTCCCATTGAATATTTTCTTCTTTTTCTTAACTGTAGCCACCCAGTGCAGTATGACACAATAAGTATATGTTTACAAGTAGGTGGTTATTTTAGTATTTATCTCTATACAGGCATTCGTAGATTATTGGTAAATGTAAGAGTACATTTTTCCATTTTAAATTATTTATCATGTTTAATGGGCACCTAACAAGATTTATTTTCAAATGGACTATTATAGCTTGGTTTTTTTCTGTGCATCAGCAAAGTGAAGCAGATTAAATCTCTCCACTGAAATGAGATATGAGGATATGTCAAATTGCTTAATTGCTTGTCTAATTTTAAGCACAATAGTAGTCTTGCATTCTGCTTACATTGTTAAAAAAAAAAAAAAAGACTATTGAAGAACTTATCCAGCTAACAACAGTAAATATACATTTATTTCACAGAATCAGAGAGTGATTGAGGTTTGAAGGAACCTCTTGAGATCATCCAGTTCTCTCTGGCTGCTAAAACAGGATCAGCTGGAGCAGGTCGCCCAGCGCCCTGTTCAGTTCAGTTTTGAATGTCTCCACAGATGGGGATGCCACAACCTCTCTAGGCAATTTGTTTTAGTATTTTGAGCAATTCTCTTTTCTATCAATTGTTAAATAATGTAGTACAACATAAAGTGATAACAAAGCGAAGGTATAAGTATTTTTTTTAAACTTAGGAAATAATGTTTTTAAATGCATTCCATATCATTTCATGGAAACTAAACAAAAAAAAACCCCTACGCATCTGATCTCACCTTGTTCTCAAAAAAAGGATTATAAAGTATAATAGAAATACAGATCTTTGTTTTCTTTTTCGCTGTCTACATTTACTGTGGGTTTGGAGCTGGTGTTCTACTCCTGGCCCATAAACATAACAGCTTTAGACATTTCTTTGGAAATAAAATGTGGAATTTGAATGGCTCTTTTTACCTGCTTGAAGATTTTTTTCCACCTAGTATTTACACTGGTTCTTCACAAATAACATTTCTTTCACTTATATGAATAAACAATTCACATGAATGTCCTTGCTGATATTGTGCAGTATAAGGAGTTCTTTGAAACCTTCAATTCCCATAGATGTTTGGACATTTGGGAGTATTTTATGGAGTTGAAACATTACCTAGGGGTTGTAGACCACTGAACTTCATCCAACAATATTTTTCTATGGTGGATATATTGATGGCATTATTTTGGAAGCAAATTAGAAAATGTAGTTAAATTTTAAATAATTTAATGGATAATTTCAGGTTATTCTTTGTGTCTTTGTCAGAACACGGCAAGGTGAAAACTGGTGCAAAAATATGTGGGAAATTTTGTGGGGTGTCAGGTGTCCTTTATGAAACATAAAAGCTAAACTCATTTGTATTGAGAAGAAATATGCTAAAAAACCAAGGAATTAAGAAGTTTTGGGTTGTAAATTTTATGACTACAAATGACAAGATCTTTGCTAAAATAAAATACTTACTGATGGTACAGTGTCTGTAAAACTTGATTGCAACAGTCAACTAGGTTATGCAGCAAGAAGAAAGAACCAACAGAAAATGTGACGAGCTGCTAAGATAAGCAAAACCAGAAGAGTCTTAGGAACCAGAGAAAGTTCTTTCTCTCAAGAGAGGACAAAGGTGAACAAGGATGGGAATCAAAAGCAAGAATTTTATTTTGCTCAGCCTAGATCTTTCAGGATTACACAGGAGATCCAAGAAGATGTGGACAGCCAGAGGCTAACCTTAGAGGGAGTTCATGGGGGCACACCAGCCATGGGGCAGGGCACCTCAGGTCCAAGGGCAGTAGTGCCCCTATGCAGTAGCCTGTGGGTTTACAAACCATTGCTTTCCAGGGGAAGCAGGAATAAACAGCCCCTGCACACAGGTAAACCATACTAGCTGAAGGCTTCATCTGAGGCTTTGGACAGAACCAAACGATAAGAGAGAAACTACCCAGTTGTGGCTTGTGCTTGGTAGCAGAAACGGTGTCTGGAGCCCATTGTAGAAGCTGTTCTAGGAATCTGTGAGAGTAACCCTGAGAGGAAGAAGATTTCTTCAACACAGGGCTTGTTTAAAGAGCAAAACTGATCAAACACTGCTTGTTTTTCTTCTCTTTCTGCTGCATTCAGGGAAATGGGATCTCTTGATTTTGTAATTTATTTTCTTTCCCCTTTGAGTGTGTGTAAGCAACTCAAACAAAGTGCTTGTGGTCTGACCTTCACATGAAATGGTGCGATAAAATAAGATGGCAAAAGATCACTCTTAAGTCTTGCCAGGGTAACCACTGGTAACTGGTCTATTTGGGTACTTTAACTGCTTGGGAAAATGCAGGCAGATTAATTTTTGTTCAGAAATAAAGACAAAACACAGAAATCTCCACCAATAGATGTGCTGATCCGATGGGGCTGGGCTTATGACAGTCTGTAAAGACAGCGTGCATTTGCATAGAGAACTGATTCCTCCAAAGACTGATACAGAAAGTGAATATTTTGAGGACAGTGATTTTGAGCCAGATTGACATTTGTCATGTTCCTCTGGGGTAGATGAAGACTCAAATTCTCATTAGTTTCATTCCTGTAAGGCCATTGTAACTGGGTATGAAATAAAGCCTTATTGGTTTAAGAAGTGTACAGGGTTTATCACCTGAAAAGCCCAGGATGTTGAGGAACACCTTATTTCATCTGCATGAGACTGTCAACCAAAGGATGTTTTTTCCTTTAGAGCAAGAGCTAAAGTCTTCTTTTATAGAACAACTCTGTTGAATTACACAGAAAAGAGACAGAGACAGTTTATCATTAGGAATTTAATCACAACTGATTTTCTTTTTTTTCCTAGAATGCAAATCAGATGAAGTGGACCATTTCCCCTCTAACAGATAACAGTACAACAAACCCATCACCTGTATTCTTGTCCATTCTCAGGTACTTAAGGTAGCCTTCAGCCTCCAACAATGATATATACCAATTCTGTAGTCACTTTGAGTGGAAAGAAATACAAACTTGTAAATGATTGTTCAAAATCACAGGGACTTGTGAGCCACTCTCAAGCTGCCCAAGTGTCAAATGGCACAGAACAAAGAGGATTCACTCACTCCAACTTCCTCCATTCTAAAGAGCAGAGAAATTTAAGCTTCCCAAAGCCCACAGAGTTTATCAAGGACAAGGTCTTGTGAGTCAAGTGTGTGTCAGCTAACAATTTCCTGCACAATCGACACAGAGCCAAGAAGTCCTCCTACTGCCTTGCCTTTGATGCTTTGCACGCTGAGATAACACCTGTGATAATGCCTCTCCCTCCTTCTCCCAGAAATATCTGGTGTGTCAGTGAGAGTTTTGCCTTGTAAAGGGATAGTAATACTCTTGAGGTGGCAACCAGTGCAGCATACCTATTATGGGGCTCCATTTATTGACTGAATTTACCTCACCTTGCATGTTTAGTGAAAAGGTGACCAGTCTTTTCTTCCTCTGAAATTCCTTGGTTAGGTAACAGCCAGCAAATCAGTCATGTTCTCATTCAGGGAGTGAATTAAGTGAAAACACTCAGTTCCTTTAAGTAATGGCTGTTGTTTTTTCCATCACACGTCAAAGAACACGCAGTCTTGAGGTGCTGCACCTTGTTAAATCAACCTGAAAGAAAAGCTTCTCTATATATATTTCCATCTGGAATATATATTGTTTATGGTATTTGTATTTGTATTTACTTGACTGACTGGACACTGCAGATAGATATATGTGCAAAAAATTATTCCACTTATACATTTTTGCAGCATATAATGCACCATCTGTATTTAAAGATTAATTCCAGAGAGCAGGGGAGTACCTATCTTCCTTTAGGGATGTGAAATGATCTCTCTAAAAGCAAGCCAGTGACAAGGATATGGATTCAGGTGTTCATATAATAAACTTAGTCTGGAACACAGAGGCCACAGTCTACAACTGGACACTATTCTGCTTTAGCTGCAGTATCAGACATTTTTGTGGCAGTAGCTATTCTGTCTTGAAATGCTTCACAGCAGACTTCTTTACCTATGTTTATTGTCTTTGATTCTCTCAATATGATAGCTCAATACATGGCATTTCTTACAAATCGTTATTTTTGAAGAGTGTTTCTTTCTAAGGTCAGTATCACTTCTTGAAGTTATGTGTCAGAAGATAAACATTGAAAATCTGTGAAAGGCAGGTTCATTGCTAGACGAGAATAATGCAGGGCTTTTCCATAACTCTTCACATGACATTCAAACCCTTCTTTTTGAAGTAACCTAACTGCAGTCTGCTTTCTAGATATTGTGACTGCAGGCATTTGCACTTAGAGTTTTCAGGTGTTGTAGTAGACCATTTTTTCTACAAGATCGTAAGATCATTGTTGTCATCATGAATCTAGAATATTTCTCACAGAAAATTATTTATTGACAAAGTCCAGAGAATAATATTTTCTTTTGGGGTTTTTGGGTTTTTTTTGTTCCATTAAGTAGTGAGTCTTTTGGACTTGGAGTAATTTTTTGCATTATCGTGACAAGCTTTTAGTGACAGAAAAATGAATTAGGCCCCCGCCTCTCTCTGATTTTCATGGAGTTGATGTTTCCAGTGAATAGGCTGCTGAGTCTCTTCTAGTTCTTTGAAATCAATGACAGGATTCTTTTCTTTTTTCACACATCCATTTCCCTGGTGCTGCTGCTTTTCAGACCTCTATAGAAACACACATATGAACCTGGAGGAAATATGTGCTCTATAGTCAACTCCTAATTGCCCTACTGGGCCCATCTCATTAAATATAATGTCTTATTATCCATCTATATCTTAGCCTTCAGACATAAAATGTGACCTTGGGCTGTGAACCTGCTACTAGTTGTAGAAGATCAGATTTCACTACAGCTTGCACAAGAGATCTTCAAGGGGAAACAAAGGTATCTAAAAAAGGTTTTTAATGGTTGAGCTGGTGACCCTGATCTCAGCAAGCCACAGGATCAAAGCACCTGACATGTGCTATCTCACCATTTTGTGAAACAAAGAGCCGCATTTCATACCAGTTCTTACACAGAAATTTTGATGTGATTTTCCCCAAGAATCAGTGAACATAGAAACCAACCTTTCTCTTTGCACATCAAAGCACTCGAATTTAAGGATCATCAACCCAGCTGTCATTTTACCCCTTCAGGATGAGTAAAGCCAGTGCCTGGGTCCCATATTTGCTGTGGTCTTTGCAGTTGTAAATCAGTGAAAAATATGAAGGATTTTCTGGTGGAAAAAGAGTGCCTCCATAGGACAAACTGTAGCCTCAGTAACCTCCAAAGGGTTGGTAAACAGCAGCAGAAACCATTTCAGTTTGGGCTTGGTTGTAAAAATGCTCACTGTGCAGCTGTATAATACAATACTTACATTAAATGATGTTTTCATAATGCCTAAAGGGTTTTAAAATATTTAATATTAAGACTTAGGAAAAAATCTGATTGCTTTTATCAAATGAATACTAATAAATAGTAAAGCCCTCCCCAAAATGACATATTTAAGAGGATGCCATCTCTTTACACAAGTGGCAACACTAACTGAGATAGAAAAATGCCACCATTGTAACTTAAGATTTCTGTTCAAGAACATAATCTGAAATACAACACTATTTTAAAAATCCTGTGTTGGTACTCTGGTGATGTAATCTAAAACCACAACGATTGAGTATAATATTTATTTTTATATCGGTGCCTGGACACACACATATACGTACAGATGCTTATATAAGCACTACTGCTGTCGAAATAAAAAGAAGTGGTCAAATATAAAATTTACAAGTAGAAACAGAGAGCTAGATTGTTTCTAATTTGCAACCCTGACTCATTGTTCTTGAAGAATAATGATTCAACATATAATATTAAAAAATTAAATCTCTTCCTCTGGATTCAATTAGCCAAAACATACTGTTAAACCTTAAACATGCTCATTAAAAAATAATGCTCCAGGAAGGAAATATTTGCCTTGCCTCTCAACATAGCATGTAATAACATCACAGCAGAAAGGAACAGTAAATGAAGTCCTACAGTAAATGATTCATTAATTCCTCCTGTGGTACTCTCAAATTTAGAGACTCAGAGTCATACAGAAGAGATCTGTGTGAAGCTGGACTAGATTAATGGGATTTAGCCACACATTTCCCATGGACTATTTCTTACTCTATGGCAGCTGCACCAGACACTTCAGAAATCTTCAGCACTTTTATAGCACATTATTATTCTCGTGGATGACACAGTACAATTGCTTTTTTTACATGCCTCTAAGTTGTTTCTTCATTTAGTTACCTGTAAAGGTAAGAAGTGACTGTCAGAAGTAATGTATTACGGAGAGAACTGTAAAATGTGCTAGTAAAAGAGTGGTGAGAAGGGCCTGCTTGAAAGGTGAATGACACTTTCTGTATTGTGAATGCTTTACAGCAGGCTGCTTGAACTCAACAATGTAGAGGTTGTTCCCAAAATAGAATACAGAGCTTATGAGATACAAATGGTCTGATTCAGATGGGTCATAAATGGGAGCAGACAGAGTAGGCAACACTCTCTTGTGTTTTTGCTAGAACAAGTTGTAGCATGTGCATAGCAAAAATGATTGGAAAAGAGAGCCAAAGCAGGAAAATTAACTTGTGAGAAAGGGAATGCAGAACATAGTGCAGAACTTTTACTGTGTTTGGAAGACAGGCAAATGACAAAGAAAATATGCACTATGTAGGCCAAAGGCTGAGCCTTGGAATGTATGGCTGTTCAGTGTGAGTCTCCATCGGGTCTCCTGACTTCAGCTTTGTGCAAGCAGTGATCTAAGTCAATTGTACTGTCTCTTGCATAAAGTTTGGCTTATGGGTTACCACATGAAAGGAGCCTGGCACAGCAACATGAAAATCACAGAATCATGGAATTGGCTGGGTTGGAAGGGACCTCAGAGATCATCAAGTCCAACCCTTGACCCACTACCGCTGTGGTTCCCAGCCCATGGCACTGAGTGCCACATCCAGTCTCTTTTTAAATATCTCCAGGGACGGAGAATCCACTACTTCCCTGGGCAGCCCATTCCAATGCCTGATCACCCTCTCCGTAAAGAAATTCTTCATAATAGCCAACCTAAACCTCCCCTGGCACAACTTAAGTCCATGTCCTCTTGTCTTGCTGACAGCTGCCTGGGAGAAGAGCCCAACCCCCCCTGGCTCCAGCCTCCTTTCAGGGAGTTGTAGAGAGCGATGAGGTCTCCCCTGAGCCTCCTCTTCTCCAGGCTGAACACCCCCAGCTCCCTCAGCCTCTCCTCACAGGACTTGTGCTGGAGTCCCTTCACCAGCCTGGTTGCCCTCCTTTGGACCTGCTCCAGGACCTCAATCTCCTTCCTGAACTGAGGGGCCCAGAACTGGACACAGGACTCGAGCTGTGTTCTCACCAGGGCTGAGTACAGGCGCAAATGTGCCTGTGTGCTACTTACATGGAGATGCTTGTTGTGTTAATCAGTGCTGAAGGTAGTTGCAACCTACTTACTGAAATCATCTTCCACTTTTACTGCAGCCAGCTTTGCTCTGCTGTTCTTTACAAATGTTTTCAAACTTACTTATGAATAACACAGGTCACAAATTGTACTCCCTGCTAAGTTAGGAAGTAATAAATCATCTAGATGTAGAAAGAAAAAAAAAAAGTTTGTCTTCACAGATAGGAAATACATTTACTCAAGTACTAATTTAATTAATGCTATGCAATTAATTCTATCTGGAAGAATGAAAAATAGAATAGAAGGAGTGAAAGAAATTGTTATAGGTAAGCATGCAAGCTCTGCAAAAGTATTTCCTTTTTAAATGGGAGACTTACTAAGAAGTAATAGATAAAGCATGGGTTCAAGGAAAAATCTAGATCTTTTTCCTCTATGTATTGTTGTTTTCACAGATGGTCTTCTGCATGTGAATGGAAATATTCCCATTAGTAAATGTAAAGTGAATTTTTCATATGGTAAGTTAAGTCCTTAAAAACCTAAACTGTTTCTTAGAGAATTAAAAGAACTGTTTGAAGAAGTATTATGTAAAGAGATTGTTCTTAATCTCAGCTGCACAGCATTCATTATCATACTTCAAAAATACATGGTGGGATCTTTCATTTGGTGCAGTATCACTTCTGACAGTGCAAATTAAATCTATCTACAGTGGATGTTGCCTGTTACTGGATGGAAACATTTATTAGGTCGAGTATGTGCTGCTCCAACAGACAATGAAAATGATAAACAGTTGATTGCAATCAAAAGAGAAAACAAAAGCACTGGAATATTGTGACTTATTTGCATAGTTATCAGTAATCTATGGAGGATATAAAAAATCACTTTTAATGCATATGCAGCTGTACAAGTGTTTGTGCTTTTTGAAGTTAATATAAAAGCCTTTGTATGCAATCAGTAACACAACTCACATCAAAACTGTCCAGCTATACTTCTCCCAATATATTTGCATCATCAGAAGTCACAGTCCTAAACCGTATCTTGGGTTTTTTGGGGGATTTTTGTTTTTTTGTTTTGTTTTGTTTTGTTTTTTTTTACAAATACCATTTATGGAATAGTTTGTGAAAAATGTTTACTGTAAAGTTGCTTATAAATAACTTCTGGCATTTAGATCAAAAGAGCAGTACAAGTTGTCCTTCATTCACTCTGCTCTACATATCAGAGGTGTGGGCTGAGCTGAGCTATGTGTTTTGAAGAATTCTAAATAGATGTTTCTACTTGTTTGCAGATATAGGATACTATGACACTAAATTTAGTTCCTTCTCCTTGTATCTGTGAAGAGCCTTAGAGAAGAACCAGCCAAAGAGAGATGCACTTGTCCTCTTGCTGCCTTGGTTCAGTGTTACCAGAAGTGCAGCTGATGAGCTCTTGAGCTCTCCTGGAGCTACTCAGCAAGCACATACTTGCACCAAAATATGAGGCAGAGCGTTTTAAATATCTTGATTTTAAGCATGATGTTGTACGGACAACTAGACTCCCTACTTGTGGGTAAAAAATTATTGTTTTCAGATGAAGGTTTTGATGGGGTTTCTATATGAAGTTTTGCCATTCCAAGAAAGATGAGTTTCTTTCCTCAACATAGGTGTCTGGCACTAATGGTCTAAGACAAAATCTTGGTGGCAGTTATTCCTCGCTTGAACTCTTCAGAAGTGTTATTTTCCATTTTACCAGAAACTGTGATTCCAATATTATCCTTTCCAATACCAAGCCATGCTTTGTTCACATTGTCTCTGAAACAAAGCTGATGAGGGAAAAGAGTGTACAGAGATATTAATATTATCAAATCCTGAATCTTCTCTTCATAAGCAGCTCTGGTTTTATTCTGTACATGTCACTGTATGTTGCTTTTCAATGCTCTAAGTGCTCTATGGACCTGCCCTCTTTCTACCTGTATTCATTAGGAGTAAAAAATCTAAGTCTGGGTTTTAATCTGGAAATCTGAATTTGTTCCATCCCCGTCATATATAATTAGTTTTTTCTCCTACTACAGTCTTTATGGTAACTCCCAATGACTTCAGTGGAACCAACACTGAGACTTCAATTTCTTAAAATGTTAAAATTAAATGACACTCCAGGGGCACTACTCCTTCTCCTCTTGTTGGCAAAATGGACTAATACATTGATTTTGAATTCATGGTGTGGTGAATCAATCACAGATTGGTTTTTTTTGAAGCAGGAATTAGAATTATAGCAGTGAGCAATTTCTTTAAAGTAATTGTTTAGATTGCCTGCCAACAATTACTTGTTTTTGTAATTCAGCATTTCTGATGATGATAAATTAGAATTATACATTGTAAAATGGCATGACATCTGTTCTATGGGGGCAGAAGATTGCTGATCTAGAAGTCCCTCTTAATGAAGAGCAGTTGATATATGTGAGAGCACTTTTACTAGGTTTGTCAAACAACATAAAAGTGTTAATCTGGATTTACTAGCAGGAAATAAAATCCAAATTGAAATAAGATTTTAAACTGACATAAAATCCCAACACTTTTCATGTCACCAATAAAACCACACATCCTGCTAAATAAAAAGCTTTAAGGTTGCAGTACTATCTTGTATGAAAAACCAAGAAATTATTTACATAAGCGAGCTTCCTGCCTGTGTTACTGCATGGGAAGAGGAATAAGTATTATTCTCTGTATTGTCTTCTTAAAAAATACATAATTTAGTTGCAGTTATTGATAGAAACACTGGCTTCACCATATCCTTTCAAATATGTTTGTAGGGGCTCAATCCTGGAATCTTGTTTTGCCATCCTTCCTTTTTAAGACCTTAGTGACAGGCAGCTTGAGGAAATTTCAAGATGCTCCCATTTTTACTCTTCAGAATTTAGCAGAATAATACTGAATATTCTACTGAGTTAAATAATGGCTATTGACTTTTGGTCACTTTGATTTTGGAAAGTGCTGATCGATTTTTTTTTTATTTTTTTTGGGGGGGGGATGGAATATTTACGGCCAAACTCTACTTCTTATTTGATCTATCACATCAAACTTTAATGGAGACCAATAGACAGGGTTTGGCCCATGGGCACATACTGTTGAAAACCTCACAGTTACATCTTTATCATGTTTCACATTATTGCATTAATGTCTACAGGGCAGTCAGTTGTTTTCAGAAAAATTTTGTGGTGCACTGTTGCTCTTAGTTTCACATAGTCTGTTTTTTCTTTCCTTTAAAACTAACTAATCTCTCTCAGTGCTGACACTAGCTCTTGCTTTAGCTAGTTTTAGGGCAGAGAAAGGTGATGTAAGCAATAACCCTCTCTTTGGTGTGTTCCCTGTTTCTCTGTCTGTGGGAGAGTAAATTGACTTTGAAATGTCTTCTGATTTATGGATGTAGGGGGAGATTGACCTTATCATGTTTGAAAACATGAGATCCCATAAGAAATGTCAGGATAGGGAGTTACAAACAGGTCAGGTTGAAGCTGAAATTTAGATACTGTAGATTTCTGTGCATGTGCAGGTAAGGCCTGTCCTGAAAAGAGATTAGCTCCTCCAGTTCTCTTGGATATAAGAACAGACTGGATATATGTTAGGGCTTTTAACTTAGATTAGGATTTGATCAGCTTGATATTGCAATAGTGAATATAGAAATCTTTCAAAATTAATGATATAGTGTCCTAGGTGTTTTGTGGAAACAAAATACATAGAAATCATTCACATTAACAATGCATGAATTTTTACACTCTTTCTTTGCAGGTCTGCTAAACTGATTTGTGTATGATTTGAATGCACTCGTTGTTTTAGAGCAATCAAGCTTGATTATAATTTGCTCTTTTCAGTCTCCTTAAAGGCAACCCTAAACCCAAACAAAAATAACAATTTTCTCATCTTCTGGGGTAACATGCAAATGAACTACTGACTCATAAGTGGTTAAGTTTTGTGCAGATTGCCAGCCTGAAAAAAATAATGAGATTGTATCATCCTGTAGCTTTTTATTTTTGTGGATGCCACTTCCTAATATGTATGTGGGGTTTATGTCAGTGAAGGAGTCAATTTATCCTCTAGGTCTTCCATTAAAAAAATTAACTTGTGATTAATTGCTGCATGCTTCCATTACTGCAGTGTAGATGGATTTTAAAAGCCTTTTGACAGAAATATTCACCTTGGGGTATTTTAATTACAGTAGCTGTAGAGCACTCCATAGTTTGATTCTGTGTTTTTTACATTTATAGTGATTGAAAAATCAACTTCATTTAGGGTCATGGGATAATAACATCACTTATGTTCTTCTCCAATGTTTGATTTTCTGTTTGTGTTTAAGAAGCTGACAACCATATCTGAAACTCATTGATTGTCTGCTTATAATAGCTCATCATCTTGACAGAGCAGATCAACAAAATTTTTCTGCTTTGTTGAATGTCTTCCAAATAGCAACAGAACAGGGCCAAATATATTTGAAATTCAATTAGAATAATGATAATCTGGTTTATTTAGTCTAAAAAAAGCAAAAAAAAAAAAAAAAAAAAGAAAAAAAGAAGTATTTAAAGAGTAACTTGGAATCCACTTAAATGGATTGTGATTTTAGATTAAATCAATTGCTCTTCTCACTAGTCTAAAGAGGATTTTTATCTGGGCGTTCTAGCATTCCCTCATAGTTTTATTTGTGTTTTTTCATAAATGAGAGGGACATCTTAAAACAGTGCATCCATTCAATTAATGTTATTTAATCTACTAAGTCTTTCTTTCCTAGATATTTTAAAAATCTTGTAAAATCTATTGCCCTACATCAATGTTTGATAGTCACCAACATAACTTGAAATTTGCTACTTTCTCATTAAATCTCACCAGATAAACAACACTATGCAAGTGGGTGGGGTTGGATGTCTCGCTTTTTTCTTTGTTTTTAAAATACATTCTTATATTCTTGTTCTAGTTCCTTGGCCTTCTAATCTATACAAAAATATCAGAAAACATAAATATATCCTTTCTATGGTGAAACCAAGGCAATTCAGAGAATATCTCTCCTGAAGAACATAACTGATTTTCACAAATCAAAACTAACTGAAAAACTACAGTTTGCAGATAACTGCAACAGGAAATAAATGTAGTGGCTTGAAATAAAGCAAATTTGAGCACTTTTGGATAATGCTTACCATCATCTGCAAAAATAAAATTTTGTTTCTCTGTTATTGAATATACAAATATTTGTATATAAACTGATTTGAATCCTTTCAAGAATCTGCATTTTATCAGGAAAGAATGAAATGATATTTCACAATGGACCTGATAAATGACATATTTATATATAGACATGCTTACTAATTTACCTCTGATTTTTTAAGAACTTAGAGACGGCAAAGTAGAGATAGATGTTATGACAGTTCCTGTTCTGTACTCCTCTTGGTGTGGCTGGACAATTTAGCTACCCTTAGCCACCTTTTAGCTTGTGTGACAGGAAAAGTTTACTAACCAGAGCCCCACAGTGATGGGACAGCACTGCAGCTGAGAATACTACCAAGAAAACACTTTCCACCTTTAAATGAGTCAGGTTTCCCTTGGAGTATTTCTGTTAGAGGAAATAAATCAATACTTATCAAAAGCTAATGATAAAGTTTACTTTTTTTTTTTTTTTTTTTTTTTTTAGAAGAAGAATGTGCAACCTCCCTTCTGGCACAAAGATGTAAATTGTGAATTTTAAGAAAAAAATCCTGCTGCACAGCAGGCTTAGACAGGCTGCTACAGTTGGGGCCTTAAGGCATTCTGTGGCTTCCCTGTGGTAAGCCATGGTTCTCATTTGTAAAGCCAGGAGAATTCCCACTGTTGCTGTAATCATATGCATGATACTTCTTCCATCTCAATGCTCCCAGCATCAGTTAAAAAAGAAAAATAGGCCAAATGCTGGTTTTTATGTAGCCAGCTATCCAGAAGATTAGGAAGGTGGTACATTTTTCAAGATATAATTTTGTTCTCAGGAAAAGACTTGGGCTTTTTAGTGGAAATCATAAAAAACATAAAATTTAAAAAATAAAAAAGAAGAAAAAATAAATAAAAGTAGTGATGAGATATTGAGTTCATGAATATTTTCCTGATACTGAAATGAGAGGCATCAGAATTTATTTTTGTTGAGTTTTTTTAGGTAAAACATTCTTCTAGGAGTTCTAGTTTTCCAGATACGGAAAATTCTTTCAGAAAAGGCATGAATACATCCTGTGATCCTTGCCATGGTATACTCTCCCAGGTTTGGTGAGCTCAGTGCTTAATAACTTCCTATTCAGAGTTTGATTCTGCATTTCTTCCATTAAGAGGCCTTGAGGGACCAGTTTCAGTCCCTGAAAATACATCAGTAATTTTCACAGGTCATTTATGTAGTGTTGGTAAAAGTAGTTTTTCTTTTGTTCAAATCTTGTCTTTGGAAATTTCACTTTATATCCTCTTTCCTATATTGTGGAAAAGATCTCATACCTGTTCCATGCTTCTCTGTGTCTTCCATGGTGCTATATACCCCTGTCTGTGCCCTGTCTATCCTCTCTCCTTTCTGTTTCAATGTTGAAGAGTTCCACTCTGCTGCTTCTTGCCGGCTGTAGAAGCTGTTTCAGAAATTTCATTGTGCCTGCTGCCCTCCTGTGTAGAAGCAGGAAAAAGCCTAGATTGGAAGGGGTCTCTGGAGATCATCTGAGCCCACCTACAGCTGAGAGCAGGGATTTGGATTGAGCTTTCTATAGACTGATGAAATTTCCCTTTGAAGCAAATGATGCCCATTGCCTGGTACCTCCATCTCCTTTATAAATACCTTTCATTAGTCTGTAAAGAAGTTGTTTTTCACTTATGAGAACAAACAAACATTGCAACAGGTTGTCCAGAGAAGTGGTGGAATCTCTTTTGCTGGAAGTAATTTAATGCCAATGGGTAACCTGACCCTAGCCCCTGCTGTCAACTTTCCTTATGTTTCTAAAGGCCCTCAGGGAACAAAATTTTATACTTAACTGTAAAACATAATTCTAGAACACTGATGAATAGCATGTAATCTATTTTGAAGGAAATCATAGTGAGAAAGGTCATTGCAAATAGCCAAATAAACATGTACAGAACTGTTTTGGAAAGATTCATAAGCAGCTGCTTCTATAAAAATGTTTGTAAATGTAGTTACAATTAGGATATTTACAAGGAGAAAAATTTTTCCAAACTCGATGAAGTTTGAGATAAAGACTAAATATTGAGATAATTTTTAATTAAATGCTGGGAGAAGTCCATTGACTGTATTCCCAGCTACTTCTGGTATGTAGAGTGAAGAGCTCTTTTTTGGGGATGAGATACTCTCTTCTGCATCATTTTCTACTTTTAGTAAAGAGAGTGGAGATGATATCAAGCACTTTAATCTGCTACTGAGGGAAGATACCCTGTCCTCCTTCCACCCCACTGCTTTATTCCCTTCCTTGTGTTGTCTCTGATGTTGCCACAAGTGTTTCTGGTAGGACCCGGCCTGGGTTTAACCCAATATACAACATTAAAAGGACTACATTTGGTAGAAGCATCTGTTCATGACAGTTTTAAAGTGCTAACACTATAGCTTAAACAGACTTTATTTGCCAATATTTGCAACTTCAACGAGCAGATTTTACACTTCCAAATGTCTATATGATGTAGTAATTACACATATCTGCACCAGAACTAGTCCCTTGAGTTGGTACTGAACATCTAAGCCTCTTAATTTCTAGTTTTCTTTTCCAACATGTGATAAAGAAATAAAGAAAATGTGGCTCTAACTGTGGAGCATGTAAGACCTCAAGAAGTGGTATATGAGGTCAGTTTCTGATTTCACTCCATGAAGTTGCTTGGAAATTCCCCATTGAGCTACTTGTTCATGTAGAAGACAGTTTCTTACTAAATGAAAAGGTATCAGTAGGTGTTTGCTGAAGAGATGGCCTGTAATTGAATATTTGAGTTAATATCAGCAACTATTCAGACAAATTCTCACCTCCTCCCTTTCACAGATATGGTCTAATTCCCTAGGAAAAAGGCAGAAAAAAGCCTGGAAACAGATGTTTCCAATTAGTGTGGCTTTCACATATTTAAATTCTGTCTCTATCTGCCAGATAATTGAATAAAATGTGACAATATTTTTTTTAATCTTTGTTGAGATAATGTAGGCTGTAGGTATTGTTTCTTTATACAGTTAATGTTGACAGAGATAGTATTGTACCTCTTATAGCTCCTTTGGAACAACTCTGGAATGAAGTGTTCAGCAGTGAGTAATGACCAAGAATACACAGACCTACTGTTGAGCCTAGGATCTCTCTAATCTCTGCTCCTGTTCTTTTTCTCATATCCAGAATTAGTTAATGTGACTTCTGTGAGCACAGCATTTCTGGTGACTTGTCGTACAGCTTGTACTGACACTGGTTAGCATGGTGATAGCTTAGAGCTAATGACCTTTAAAATCTCATTTGTCTTAATTCTTGCTTATTATTATATATATTTGATGCCCTTTCTCTGCCTTGCAATTTTTTATTTAGTGTTTAATACAGGAAAGACTTTTAAAGCTGTGCTAGACTTTTTTTTTTCTTCAGTCCTTACACACTCTACAATCAATTAATACCCTTTGATATGTTATGCCAATTAAGTGATATGTGTGTTAACATAAATATTTAATTTTTAAAGGAGAGATCACTTTGTCCTAAAGCTTTAATTAAATTAGATGCTTTTCAGATGATTGCCAAGATGAAACTGCATTATGAACATTTGCCACTGCAGGAGATTTCTGCTTATTGAAAGACAAAAGGGTAATTTCATCTAGGACTGTTGCAAACTGTACGAGTCCTTCATACTGATAAGGGAATTCTCCCTCTCTTAACCTTGATACGTATTGCTGTAATGAATTTATGAATCTTTAAAGTCAGTCACATCATTAAATTGGGGATATGATGTTAGTACTGTCAAGTAAATGATAAGGATGAAAATTGATCTGCATAACAGTTAAAGAGATCAGAGTCAATACCAATTTGTCAATGATTCCCATTACTATAAAAAGCAAAACTAACATGATAAAAGTAGGCAGCTATGGGTCTTTATTGTATACCAACTGGATTTTAAATATTTCTACAAACATAATCTTCACATGTAAAACTGCAGTTTTAGGAAAACTAAATATCCTTGACACTGGGCTGCTGAGGTACTTAAACTGTAACTCCCATGAGACACCTCTGTGGCAATACAGAATCTGAGTGTTTCATTATCAGTCCAAAATATTTCTGTTTTGGGGTAAAATGCTCCTGTATTGATGTTCTAACTGGTTATCTGAAGATCTTCCAGAGATCAGAATTCTGTTTTTTTATTTGTTGTAGACTCTGTAGCCATGAATAGATCTGCCACTGAAAATACGTCATAGCGGTTTCCTTCAAAAAATAGTACAGCTATGCATAATGAATGATGTCTGGAGTGATGCGCTATGTGAATCAAAGTTTTAATGCCCTAGTTTTCCAGATATTATTATCTATGCACTATGTTTTTTAAAGGAGTTCTGATTAAGAATCATGTCAGCTGTGACAAGCCATAAAGCCAAGCAAAGCTTTCAGAGAGAACCTGAAAAAGACTCTCTCTGAACATGTTTTGATATTAAAATCAGTATTGGGGAACCTGGTTCTTATTTTGCCAGGGGGAAGAGAGATTGCATCAATAGAATCCTACCTGCTGACAGCAAGTTGTCACTGAAGATCTTAGGGCAAAAAAATTTGAAGCACAACAGGTTTTCTTTTGTGTCTTACACGGCAGTTCTTACTCATATGGTTGGTCTGCATTTTCTTCTTTGTCTTTATTGAGCAGGTCTCTGAAAGAGTGAATGCAAAAACTCAACTTTCCTTGTCACCTTGGGACACACTGCTAAGTAGCTGAATGCCTTGACTTTAAGTCTTATCTGCCTCCTTGCTCTGCAGAGCATACAATATGCAAAGGCTGTTTAAATATAAAATAAACAAGTCAGCTTCACAGCTGAGATCAGTCCTCTTGTGGGACTGGACTCTCTGAGGTTAACTGAAGTATTTCCCTTCCCCAATATCAGACTACTGGAGTCTACTGGAAGTTTTGGGCAAAAGGCAATTCTTAAGTAGGCTTCAGCCTTGTGGACATTTTATCCATGTACTTATTTTCTGACTGTTGGTGGTAGACACCTTGAAATAGCCAAAATGTCTGATAGTCAACAATAGTCTGATGCTAAGGTTATGTCAACACAGTGAGGTAAGACACATTTAGATTAGAACAGAAATGAAAATCATTTATCTTGCTATTTCTGCAGGAATATTGCAAAGGGCTCTCAGCAATGTGAGATGCTCTTCTGTTTTGCTGTAGAGCAAGATGTAGCTACTTAAGCAGGGATAAGGGATTTCTCTTGTTCCTGTGGTCCCATCCAAGGAGCTAGTGAAGGAACAGATGTGTGGAAAGGCTTTTCAGGTCCCAGGCCTGGAACAAGTCTGAAATTAATTATTTCAGATACCTGGATAATTCTGTTGTCAAGTTGTTTTCTTTAATGAGAACTACTGAGCAGTATATTATTGAGTGTATTTACCGAGCAATAAACAAGATTTATTTTGTAATTTCTGTAATTTTACATTTGGTAGTAACTGAAAAAAAAGAGACCAGTGCAAAACTGTTTTACATACTTTGAATAATTGAGAATTGATTCTGGTTTATGTAGGAATTTTAAGTATCATTAAAGTAGTAAGCTAGAGAAGGTGCTGTTTGGCTGAGTGCTTTACTATCCAGTAGCAAGCCAGTTGATAAAGCTCTACTGAAAAATCATTTGAAAAGCTAATACATGGGATGAGTGCTTACTGGGTTATGGATGTTCATTGTTCACTTTTCTAGATGTGTTTCCTTCTACTGGGGACAATAAAAGGAGAAAAGTGGGAATGCAGGAGCATGCATGAGGGTCGGGTTGAGAAAGAGAGGAAATAATCAGACTCAGGCTTCCTTATAGATATTAGCAGAGTCAGCATGGTATCTATGTAACCAGTAAGGGAAACGTGTACATTTTAAATGCATCCAAGAGTGACTTTTCAGTCAGAATTTATTGCAGTTTTGCACAAACTGGCTTAAGAGAGGGAAGTTAAGCCATAAAACAGGCTAACACAAGATAACTGATCTTTTATTTTTTTTTCCTGGAAAATCTGGATTTTGAGTGTGATTGACTTTATTCTTTTGGATCTACAGAAGCTGAGAGCCCTGGGGATCTACATCCTTTGTCTAGCCCAGAAGAAATGATGAGCAGTTCAGTTACTCCTCTGGCTGTGCTGGACCTCAGTGGCTGCCATGACCTGGCTGCAGCCTGGGCTGAAGGGGCTAGCAGCCAGATGGCTTGGAGAGGCTCTGAGGCCACTCCTGTTAAGACAAGGAGAAGGGAGACCTCAGGAGAGATAGGAGAGAGGGTGCTGGTGGACACTGTGGTTAGAAGTGCCTAAAAAATAAAGAAGCAGAGCCATGCTGGTCAGAAAAAGCAGGCAGTGCTTAATGTCTCATTTTTCATTGGAAAAGGGATTATTGCCCTGTCTTTGCAGGTGTCTTCCCAGGTGGTAGTGCTGGGGCAGAGGGAAAATTGACAAGAGCAAGACAGTAAAGGAAAACCTGCTCCTTCTCTCCTGCCAGCTTCCCTTCCTCCTGTTGCCCTTGCCCATTCGTGCCATCATTACCAGGAGTCAGGCTGGAGGGCAAATCATGTCCATTCACTTCAGGAGGTGGTCTTCACATCTCAATTGCACTGTGCCCCTGGTTTTGTCAGGGAAATTGTGTGCAATGGGCCCTGAGATGGGAAAGGACAGCTAGAGCAGACACTGAATCTAAATGTAGACAGTACCACATGTGACAGTCTGCAGAGGAGCTTGCCCAGGCCCAATAATAGGCCACTAGCTTGGACATCTGCTTGACAGCTGACTTCAGCTGTTAAATGAGGTGATACTCACCTTCAAAGAGCTTGCCTGACGTGTGAAAAGCTGCACGGGAGCTGTAGTGGGGTTACATTTGATGCCTTCTGCCAGCAGAGACGAAGGTACGGTTCATTCCCTTGTGTGCCACTTTGCCTTCCCTCTGCCTGTGTTCTCATGCATATCCTTGCTGATGATGCTCAGTAAAGCACTGGCTGGGTTAGGTCAAGTGAGTCAGAAGTTGTGGTGGTTTCAGTGAGTTATTCTTACTGGCCCCAGACTGACTGAAAGTGCTGCTGCCCAGGGAAAAGTCTGAAGAGGAACAGCTCATGTCATTCTTCTTCATGCTGTGTTGTCATGTGGCTCCACGATACATGGCAAGCATGGATATACTATTTAGCCGCTTGCAGAATCTAATGCCAGCTATCCTGCACTGTATAGTTTTTGAATTGTGGGAAAAGCATTCTGTTTTCCATGTTTTAGGAACAATGCCCTTTACATTGGAACCCACTGAAACAAGTGACTTCTGTGAGAATGAGCTTTTCATCCTAAAGCAGTCATGCATACCCACATGGTGAATTGGAGTAAACAAAAATGATTACAGTTCTGGGGAGAGAGGATGTTCTGGCTGTAGGAACATTATTCTTGCACATATAGACTGGTGCCAACTTACCACATTGATGGAGTTTTGTCCATACTGTCTTTGCAAATAGCTGCATATGCAAACTCTTTGTTTGCAAATCTGGAATCAGCTGAAAATTGCACCTTAAGAAAATTTCTTCGTTGCTTCATTGCTATGTACAAAAAAATGTCTGGTGCTGTTAAATCATAGAATCATAGAATCATAGAATCACAGAATGGTTTGGGTTAGAAGGGACCTTAGAGATCATCTAGTTCCAACCTCCCTGCATGGGCAGGGACACCTCCCACTAGGTCAGGGCTCAAGGCCCCATCCAACCTGGCCTTGAACACTTCCAAGGAGAGGGCAGCCACAGCTTTGGGCAACCCATGCCTGTGTCTCACAACCTTCAAATTAAAAATTTTCTTCCTAATATCTAACCTAAATCTCCCCTCTCCAAGTCTGAAACCATTTCCCCTTGTCCTCTCACTACATATCCATGTAAAAAGCCATACCCCAGCTTTCTTTTAGGTCCCTTCAGACATTGGAAGGTTGCTGTAAGGTCACCTCAGAGCCTCCTTTTCTCCAGGCTGAACAACTCCAGCTTCTTTAGCCTGTCTTCAAAGGGAAGGTGCTCCAGCCTTCTGATCATTTTAGTGGCTCTCCTCTGGACATGTTCCATTTCCAAATGAAATGAAGAAGCTCAGGCAGAACACTGATCTGCTCTGACAGCATTTTTAAAGTTATTTCTATGCTGGCCCTGTGATTCAGTATGGGTAAGATGTTTGTACTAGTACAAAGGAAACACTTAAACATGGAAAATGGCACTTACTAAAATAGATCACGTTCCCAAGGGAGAAACAGCAAAATAACTTGTGATTCATAGAAAAAAGAATAACTAAAATTGCCCAATTATTTAAATTGAGGTATTTTTCTATCAATAAAGATCTTGTTGAGCTTCTGAAGAAAATTTAGAATGGACATTTTGCCTGCAGTTCATGATATAAATATTTTATATGATCCCCCACACTGGTAGAATAATAGAAGTAGTGTTAAAGTAGTGCAAAGCAGATGCTTGCCAGCATGTATAAAGCACTCAAGGAAATGTTATTGTAGTTGAAACTAGCTTGTAGAATCATGTAAGTTAGACTCCTCATTGTGGAAGTGTATTTGATGACGCTTGAGAGACAACTTAAGGTTGTGTTCAAGACTCATGAAAAAGAAAACAAAAAAGACAAAAAAAAAACTGGTCGATGGAAATATTGACAAGGTTAACAATGAAGGATGAAAAAAGTCTCCAATAAAAAGATAAACAGGTAAAGCAAGAATCTTGGCTTGGTTGGAGGCCCGGGAGGGGGCTGTGAGAGACTCCATGACTGTGTATTTTTTGAGTTGGATCTAGTAGCAACTGTGACAGCTTTTGAAAAGTGGATGCAAGCAGAGAAACTACAAGTCTTAGCAGAGAGGATGCAAGTGCTGTGATTTCTGCATAGTGGACTCATACATTGTGCTGTAACCCAGCAGGCATGGAGAATTTTAAAGTTTATTAAATATTTTCCTAAAGATAAAACCGTGGGAGTGTATATTTACCAACAGCACGTGTTCAGTTACCTGTAGCTGATACTCTCTGGCGACAGTCCTTGGGCCTGAGGTAGGTAGCTGGGTGTCGTAGGGGTTAAGGTAGGTGGTCCAAACACACCTTCTCTAGCTTCCATTTCTGCAGAGGAGAGGAGAATATTGCTCACTAAGCACCATAATTTTGCACACTTGAGCCAGGATTTAATACTGAGAATGGCATTGTTGATAAAAAAGTATGGAAAACAGTTGATGCTGTGTCATTTTTCCCAAAGGAGATTGTGCCTTAAGCTTAGAGAATGATAAAAAAGATGACCATTTCTTGTGTGCATTTGTTATGTGATGTACTATCTCATTCTGCACTTTGCTCTTTATTTTCACTATGCTTTTCATGCTTATTGTAGCTTTTATTAATGTGTTTGATAACATGGCATCAGCTTCAAGGCAGAAATGTTTACTCTGGTGGGGTTTGGTTCAAATTTTCAGTATAGATTAAAAAACTTCAGCAGTCCCTGGATGGATAGGCTTGAGTTGGAAATTTATGTGTGAGTAACAAATATTATAATGCAGATGTGCCAGACAGGAGAAAAGGAAATTTATAATAAGGGACTGCTCTGGCAGTATTAATCTGCCTCATGTAGACTGTGTGATGAATCATTTCAGCTCCACAAGGACTTCTGCTGCTTCTGCTTCTGCTGCCAGCAATTGGGACAATAAAAAGTATGCATGGAAGGGTGGAGGGGGGAGCACATGTGAGGGGTTAGTAAAGGGACAAAGAAAGAACAGCTATTTAAAAGTGGACATCTCAAGCTTGGCTGGTACTTCGTGTTATATATAATTCAGGCAATTCATTGCGTAAATCATTTCATGTGCTCCATGAAATGCAATTTGCTTCCATGGCCAAGCATGACAAAGGTTTCACAGAATTGCAGTTGGCAAAGAGCTTTTCTAAGGCAGTTAATTCAGGGCCCGTGAGATTGCTGAGACATCTTGTCAGAACATTAAATAATCACACATCATGAGGGAATATCTAATTAAGAGTCCAATTTCTCAAGGGGCTGAGTACCTGTTACAATGTGCTGAGAACCCTTAATTCCCACCAACAAGAGCAGCAGCTTAGGGTGTTCCCAACAGGCATTTAATAGGATTGTGCCCTTACTTCAGTTGGCTAGGGTAAGTCCAGGCCAGCTAAGTGAAGCAATAGTAATCAACCAAGACAAGATAATGACAAACATGGTTCCATCCCTGCAGGAATGTTATTACTTGCAGATGATGTAATACACCCTTCTGGGAAACCCCTGTAAAAATTATCGCCAGATTTAGGGTTTGCTCTTAGGGGTTAAATTTGTGTGTTTAAGAAAGATTCACCCGTACTCACGCCTGTGCAAAAGATCTACAAATTGCAACATGAATCCTTCATCATTCCAGACTGTCATCCTGTGGGAACAAGTGACAGAATTCCATTCAACTGTTCAGTCCCAAGGATTCTGGTGATTGAGATGAACTTAGGAGGGCTCTCTGCCTTACAAAAGGAGATGGCATTTTATCCACTGTCTCGGAAACATAAACCTTCAGTAGGGTCTTTCAATGGTGTGCTGAAGCTCCCTGAGAAATGTTCTATGTGTGACTCAGATGACAGAACAAAATTTGAGGGGGACAGATAGAGGCATATCAGTAAGATGTTTTTCCCTTCTTGTACACCTGCTGCTATATAAAGAATAAGAATGCTAGATGTCTATTCTCAGAAGAGAATAGATATTGTATTTAGGCTTTTGAGACACAGACATGAAGACTGAAATGGTGCTCTTTTTTTGAATCATCATAAAGGAGTAAATGAGAAAGGAGCATGGCATTATGTTAAGCACTTTTGGGAGAGTGAAAAGTTAAAATCAATCTTTGTGTTGTCTGGCTCTTAAGTGAGGAATGATGCATTAGACTACCTGGTTTTATTTGATTTGTTGGGAAACCAGAGCTGCTGTGCTATTTCTTGAACAGAATTACAGGCTTCATTTAAGAGAGATGCAAAGTGCACACATCATTCTGGAAGAGATCAACAGAAGCATTTTCTATATCATGAGTAATGTTTACTGGAAGAAATCAAATTACTGTTACACAGACCATCTGTTTTCTTTACATGCAATCATGTAAGTGTTTTAGGACAAGCCATCCTATTTAATCAATTGTAAATCTCTTATGGGAAGGCACTGTTTTCTGTAATAAAATCTATTTTTATGATAAATGTAAGAGCTTTAAATACTGGTTTCTTCTGTATAAATATAGTGTGCATATTGTTCATAACATACAGAGTAGGGGTGTACAGCATTAATTATTATCTGTCAAGAACTTAATTTTAAGGCTTTTTGGGTAGCCATTTTTGAATATTTGCTAGATTTGCAACTCATTGGTGTTCAACTATTATCGCAAATAACATAATGAGTAATATGCAATTTATAGCCCGGGACATTGCTTCCTACCATAATTAAATAAACAACATATAGAGGATCTCTATTTTGTAGCATGCCTGCTGTGATAACAGTGAATACTGGAGAAGGTGATTGTCCATTGTCTAGAAGCTTACACTTGGAAAGACTGAACTAAAAAAAGGAACAGGTTGCTGGAAAATGACCCTGTGGAGTGACAGTAAAAAAAAAATTGAATTTACAGTTTAAGAAGAAGCCACTGACAGTGTGAGATTGACTTCATGTTTAAGGGTAGCACATTACTAGATGTGCATGGTCCTGTTCATGTCAGTGGATGTTTAATTGAGCCTGCCATTTTATTTTTCAATCATTTCTGTCAGCTTCTCTGTTTCCATATATTTTCTTTGTGTGCACAGAGGTTGCTCTTGATAACAGAGGAAGCTGAAGGTCTGCATTTAAAGCAAAATATCCTCTGATTTCAAAAGCAGCTCTGTGCTTGCAGTACCAGAAGATGTGCTGTATTGTAAAACATGTTCCTTCAATAACAGAAAGGAACAAGAAATGTAAGTAACACGATTGGAAATTCCCTGAGAAGGTTGGCTGTCCCTCTCAATAAGGTTGGCAAGTCTGAATTTCATTTGTTCAGACACTTTTAAATCAATGGTGATTTGTCTGAATAATTAAGCTGCTTACTCAGGCTTGAAGACATTATAGCACTAAATTCTTTCTTTTTCTTGGGTAAACATGAAAAACAACTTTGCAACAGAGGCAAAGAGGGAGAAACAGATGCAGTGTGCACCTGAAAAATGATGGTGCCAACACGCTGGTGCCATCTCATGGTGCAGAGGGATCTTTCTGCCCAGGGAAACGAAAGGTCCCTGTAAGCCCTTTTGTGAAGTCTGGGCTAACAATTTCCATCTCCCATGTATTCCCACACATTTTAACGTCACTTGTGACCTGCCAGTATCTGGCATGGGGAAAACTGCCTAAAACCTGAGCTAATCGATTCCAGAACCTAGATCAGTCAAGAACCTGGTAAGAACTGGGTCATCAGTTAATCTTCTTTTATTAGTTTGCATTAATTCAGTAAAAGAAAAAAAAAAAATGAGGTGAATGGCTTACAAAATCGTATAGGTAATAGTGATAAATAAAATAAAAACTAAACATTCATTTAATAATTAGTTAATTAGTGATCTATAAGTTTTACCCCATTCACAGTATTTTCTGTTCATATTCAGCAACTCTTCTTTCAGAAAAGTATTAAATAGGAGAGAAATTGTTACTTTTTTCCCCCCCTTGTTTTTCTCTTTACTTCCACCCTTCTATTATTCAGAGAGAAGAAAACAGCAGGCAAATGAAGTATTTCACAGAATCACAGAATTTTGTTGGTTAGAACAGACTTCTAGATGACATCAAGGATGTCCTAGTCCAAGTGAGACAAACTTGAGAGTGTTGCTCAGGGCCTTGCTCACCTGAATTTAGAGAATCTACAAGGGCAGAGATTCATCGGTGTCTCCCATCTACCTGGTCCTCAGTCTTCCTTTTATTGTCAGTGTTCCCCTAGAAACACATCTCATTGCTCCTGATGTCCTTTACCCCAGCTTCCTGCCCAACGGTGGTCTGGTTTCCTTAATTTCTAAATACTAACAGTGTTGCTTTGAAATTACAATATTTTTATTATTAAGAAATAATTTTGCAAAATTTCTAAATTTGCCTGGTGGGAAAGAGAATTCTAAATTGTTAGTTACTGTACTCATAGTTACACTGTATTTTGATATAATAGTTGTATTCTTCTAAACAGTAGTAAAATAATTCGCTGAATGATCAAGTGAAATTAATATCTTAAAATAAAAGTACAGAACTGTACTTAGAGAATACTGCTTTTATTTTAAGAGTTTCCTTTGTCTGTGGTGCTGATTGCACTGGAGTAGGAATCAATGACAAGGTACCATATAGGAGACTTTGACCTTTAATAGAAAAACCTCTGAAGAGAAGTTTGCAATTTCACTTCCAAAGTAAGAGAAAGAAAGAGAAAGACCTTTTTATTTTAGGCTTTGTGAGGCACTTAAAATAATTGCCCATTCCTGGTGGTTTATTGTGTTTGGGGTTTTTTTTTCCTGAATTATTCCAGTGTCTTGACTGTTCAGAATAAATATTCAGGAGAGCTCTGAAATCCTCTAAGCCAGACAGTAGGCAGTTTCTGCTTTTAATAGTGTTCTGAGGTGAAATGTGTTTGAGATTTTGAATGTCTGCTTTTCTCCCCTTGACCCATGGCAACATAGCAGTTGTAGAGGAGGTGGTTCACATGTATGCTCTGAATTCTCCCCTTCAGCTTCTCTACCAGATGTACCAATTTTCTGATGGAAGTGGAGCAGAAAAGTGCCATAGACGATTATCATGGTTGACTTTGAACTGGTTTCCCATAGCTTCCTTGGTGTTATAGGGAGGAAAAGAGGGAAACAAAAGGACTTAATCACTGTTTTAAAATATATTTAGGTTTGACCAGCTCCTCCCTAAAGAGGAAAAGTCTATAGGTGTTCAAAGAAACCCACAAAACCAATGCATAATCTTTAAGGAAAACATTTGGGAGTGAAAAGCAAGTAGAAAAGATAGTTTAGAGAAGGTACAGGGGAAAGAACACACATAGAAAGATGAGATCAAATTAATATTTCAGAAAGGATCATGGTCATTGCTCTAATGCCTAAGCAACAGGGGAGGAAATTTAAATAGACATATAAAACTGATGAAAAAAAAATTTGAAATGTGCAGAATTAACACAGAGAATTTATTTAGATAAGATCAGTAAAACACCAGAAATTCTCCTCAGATGTATAAGCTCTCTGTAACTAAATAAGGTAACATAAAAGATTTGGTCACTTACTAAGCTATGATCCCCCCCAGACTGCTTATTTAGAAATTGTCTTCTGGGGTTTTATATTCCTCAATATTTGGTACTACTGAAGACAAGAGGTAGAAACTACATGAATTATTGTATGACTGGAAATTATTGTCCCAGTGCCCTCATATGTCACTTCTGTTCTCTCTGTCACAGGAAACAACCTTACACCCAGAACAAGAAACATAATTTCCTCTGGCTTTCCCTTATCTCTAAGGGACCTCATGCATGAATGGACTAGAGTAAGGAAAGACAGAAAAAACTCGAAAGCCCCACAGATCATCTTGCTGGCAGGGTGAGTAAATGTCCTGGCATTTCAGCAATTCGCTATCAGGTACATGACAAGTGATCAGGCTTTAAGAGTTGCCTCAGGAATTTCCTATCCAGTAAATTTTTCAAAAAAGATGATAAAAGTTACTTCTGTCTCCAGGTGCCCTACATGTGTCCAGAAGTACTGAGACAGACACATTCTCTATTTTCGGTTTAAGCTTTGAACATGCATTTAATAAAACAGACAGCTGTGTCATGTTGTGTTTTTTTTTTTCCATGTGGTGCTTCTAAGACCTTTTCCAAATCAAGTGGGTGAAACAGCAATATCTAACTATTATCAGATAAGTCCAGACTCCTCATGATTTAAAAAGAGATCCAAAACAGGAAAGAAAGGAAGGAAACTCCTAGTGCTGGCTGTACTTAGACTCCTACAGATCTGTGTCTGGGTTCCCTGCTTTCCCTAGGCAGTTTTTTCCTTGCTTACAAAACACAAAATTACCTGAAACATTGGCAAGGCCCTGTCTGCCTCAGTCTTCTGGGCTGGGGCAAAAAGCATGAGATGAATGAGTACAACAAGCCCATCTTCCCTGCAACCAAGGCCCATTGGACAATTTAAAAAAAAAAAAAAAATGTAGAGCAGACAAATTCTGGCTTTAGCTGCATGGCCCCAGATAGGAAACTGAAGGCAATTTGCTGGAGTCTGCAACAAAATATAACAAAATGAAAGGTTCTCCAGAGGAGAGGTACTTTCCTGCCAATAGGTCACTGATATGCAATGCAATATCTATCAGTATAATAGTGCCTTTACAATTCCTTGTAGATGATATGTTTAGTATAGTATCAGGCTGCTTTTCGTTGCACACTAACAATGTTCTGACTTTGATAAAAGTCTTTGATAAAAGGAAAAAAACATTGATTTTTCCTACCACATGTCCTTTGAAGGGAATTGTTTAAACATGATGGCTGTCTGGACTTTGCCTTACTCTCTCCAGTTAGAAGAAGGGGAGTTTTGCAACTTTTGCATTTTGGTTTGGTTTGGTTTGTTGATTTTTTTGGTTGTTTTCTGTAAATACTACTCCAAGTGTGTTAGAAGATTATGCTAGTGCACAGAATTTTTATAAAATTAGGCTGTTCCTTGCCCACTCAGAACCTGATGGCAACAGCAATGAGAGCCCTGCTCTGTTGTTTGACTCTTGGATCCATGAGAAAAGGTGTTCAGGGGCTGGAGTCACTTTTCAGCCCTCTCGCCTCCTTATGGAAAAAAAAGTGGAGCATATAGTTTGTGGGCATATGTTTGTCCATACTTAATAGTAAAACAGTGTTTTCTTCAACAATGTAAATATGCTTTTTTGTTTTAATAGAGCAGTGTGTTTTCTGGACCACCACTTATTGCCTCCTTAGTTCTTTAATATCTGTGCAATAGGGTTTTGCTTGATATGCATTGGCACAGTGATGCCATGAAGTGAGGGCCAGTGTAACTAAGAACAATAAAGGTGTTCAGTAATGGTGTAAACAAAGGTGAAGGTTAAAGTTAATGTTATTTTTATTCTTAAATTCATTTTTATTCTTAAATTCATTTAAACATGTTTAGTGTTTTTGCAATTCAATTCTAAAATAAAATCGTCCTCAAACTAAAATCTTATGGAAGCTTCATGAACCTTACAACAGGGACAAGTTGGTAAATTGTTAAATGTAAAATTAAAGGTTTCATGTTTAAACCTGTCGTTGCAGTGATTTATGGCTTCTATTATTTCATCTAAGTTATGGACTCTTTTTTTTTTTTAGTGGTGGAAGTATTGTGAAATGTTTACAATCTGGGGCCCAAAATGCTTTACATGTAGGAACAAAGGGCAGGATGTAGTCTGTGCTTCTCTGCTGTCATATTTAGGGCTGAAACAGGTGTCTTCAGCAGCCAGCCCAGGAAGGCTCAATAAAGACATAGGGCTGGGACACACAATCTGCCTCTGTAGTGCATGCCAGGACTGGGTGGAAACCTGCAAACGCAGCAGAAACTGCCTTGAAATAGCCCATAGCAAAGGCTTAGTAGAGCCCATTGCCTATAGGCTGCAGTCCAGGCTCTTCTCCTGAGGTAGGTCCCCATAGCAGTGTTTTCTAAAAGGACTCATAAGGCTTTGTGGTCATCCTTGCAGCCTGCCAGATATGTGGGAACTAGTTGTTGGTGTGATACCACGGGCTCTTCTCTTCTTTCCAAGTTTCCCATCCAATGGGCTCTGCTATTCTCTTGTGAGGCTTCCTGGCAGCTTCATGGAATCTGCAGCTTCCTTTACTCTGGCAGGGCTTTAGTGGGATGAGGGGAGATCTCCCCACTCGTGTATCCCGGAGCAACTGGTAGCTTTGCTGGAAAGGAGGTTTCTGCACCACCTCAGCATGGGGAGAGCCTGGGAAGGAGATGCCTCACACCCAAGTGAGTGCTCCAGCTGTACACCTGTGTAGACAGGATGCTGCTTCTTCCAGCTGCACCCTAGAAAACAAGGGTATGTTCCAATAAGTGCAAATATGCCTGTGTCTGTTAGATGTTTACTGAGCAGATCTGAGAATTGGAGGCTTACATTGTTTCAGGGTTACAGAGGCTCCTGAATTTGAGATTTGTTGCTGAGGTGGAGGTGTTCATGGGGACTTGAGGAAGGCTGAGTGTTAAGTGAACTTTGGCAGCCATTTAATTAGTGTTTTGTGGTGGCAGTTTTCATATTCAGACACATAAATTTGTATGTGTCCAAACTACTTCTTGACCAAGAAGAAAAGAAATAAAATCTCTTCTAACAACATATGGTACTAAGATTCTCTTCTTAGAGTCATTTCACATGAGAATTACTGTTCTTTTCCAGACTAATGTAGGATGGAATAGCTTGGGTTTTATCTCTGGTTGGGAGTTTGAATTCCCATCCATGTTAACTTCACCTAGAGTTGTTAAACTGAGAAGAAAGAATGTGTTGTAATGACTTCACTGTTTTAACATATATATGGTGATAGATACACTTATTGGTAGTTCACAGCAATGTTTATTACAGTTTCATTTTCCTCTGTTGAAAGTATTGTAATTTACACTCTCCAAACTCTTGTGATATTACTATGTTTCTTCTTATTTGTCTCACTAAATATTTGTGCTGTTTTGTTTTAATCCACTAAAACAATCACAGTAGAAACTTCTGAGAAGAGAACTTTACAGAATTTTATTAGAATAAAAGAGCATGAAATTATCTCAGGAAATGTTTATGTAGAAAAGGACTTCTGTTTTGCCTTCCTTCCTTCCTTCCTTCCTGGACGGGTTCACATGAAATTTTGTGATTTTTTTTTTTTCATGAGTGATAATAAGTAGTCTAAGTAATGGTTGTTCATTATCAGTCCTTCAGAATAATAAATACATGTAACAAGTCCAGGCCTACAGCAGTGTTGTGTAGCCTGTTACGTAGGGTAAGTGTAGCCTCTTATTCACCTCTTGGTATTGCTGAAAGTTTCTTTTTGTAATTCATTTTATGGGTACAAAAAAAAAAATGTAATACCAATTACCTTTTAGGATGAGTGGGGGTTTTCTCTATTTACAGTCTACCACTGAAAAGCACAGGTGTAGCTCCCCTCATATTAAGGTGAACATTCCCAGTGATTTCAGAGGGCTTCTTGGTGGAGTTTAAAGAGTGCAGCATTTGCCTTCCTCATGAGAAGCTTCTAGAAGAGCATTGCTGTGTCCTGTCATGGGTTGGACTTGATGATCTCTGAGGTCCCTTCCAACCCGGCTAATTCTATGATTCTATGATAATATTTAACCTTATGTGTGCGTAGGAATTAATAATTTGTATTTTGGAACTGTCACATGCATGCTTATTTTGACAACGCTCTGGTTGTTTTTTCTTTTTTTCATTTGTCAGACAAATGCCTTCTTTTCACAGTAGACTGAACAGCTTTTGCTTCTTCTGAGACATAGAAACCTAGCGTGTTAATTCATTTGAGCTTGAGGATTACTGTCCTTTTAGTATTTATGATCAAAAGGGTTATCAGGACCCTTGAGGCAAACTGTTTGCTGGAATGAAATGGCATGGGTTATTTGAAGTCAACTGGATGAGCTGTTTCAATATACAGCACTGAGAGACTTGGCCCTTGTTCCACAAGATGATGGACTATACTGGAATTTTTAAGTACTCTACTGGCATGTAGAAAAGTAAGGTTTGAAGGCAAAGTATTTTTTCTGTTATTTGTCTGACTCTGTTTTGGTTGGAATGCCTGGGTGCTGCAGCATGACAAATGCCATATTTAAATCAAAGGAAGAACAGACACATGGGAAATGGTACTTTTTTTTCTAAAATGCATGTGTTCTGTTACCCATAGTTGAATAATGGGGCAAGAAACTAGGTAGAGTCAATTCAGTGAGAAGTTTATGCAGAAGAGACTTGTTATTGTGATGTGAATGCACATGTCATTTTTTATTGCTTGCTTGCTTGCTTTCGGGCTAAATTTTTTCATCCCAAGAATCTCAAGCCATGAGAAGCCTCAGGACCTGCATGAGGAGAGGTTTTCTGAGAGGGGATTATAACTTTTTTGGTCACTAAGTCCTTTAAGAACTTTGAAAGGCATCAAATAAAGTTTCTGGCTGATGCAGCACATCTTCCATTTTACTGTGTAAGCAGAGATATGCAGAGAGCTTGGCTGTTGCTTGACACCTCTGATACTGCATCAGTCAGACCTGGTCTCAAGGCACAATGCTCACAGATGGTTTCTGCCATTTCAAATACAAGACAGTGTTACACAAAAACCAGACACTGAAACTGTTCCTTTAATTCTCTCTTCCTCTTCTGTGCTGAACTCAGATGATTCAATTCACCTGCTCCTCTCATATGTTTGCTAGCAAGAAATAACGTGCCATTACCAAGAGCTGCTGGAGTCAGACTGTCCTGGAATTTGTGGCAGGGACCTTACTTTCTTCTAGCACTATAACATACTGAGATTAAGATCTGTAGCAGAATGTGATGTGCTCAGAGAAATAAATTACTTCAGTGATTGTGTGGCATACCCTGATACACGTTTCCCAGATTTTTAATAAACAACCTATAAAAATTATTATATTATTATTGGGTTAAACCAGACTCAGTATTCAAGATAACAGCACAAGTTGTCTGGAACTTCATAGCCAGACCTTTTGATGTAACAGAAAGGCAACATTTCTCTTTCTAACCACCTAATCCATACAAGAAAAAATGGCAGAGAGAGATTCAATTTATTTCCCACAAACCAGTTACAGCTACCTCTCCTTGCTTACCTCCCACTGCATCAGCTTTGATGAAGTAATTGCATTCATTCTTGCTGAAATATTAGCATTAAATAATTAATATTTGCATTTAAAGCAATGTGTATTTGAGTATCATAATTAATACTGTGTTGGTGGAAGATGTTATGTTATTTGCTGTTTCTGGCAGCCGAAGGTTGTACATAGCTGAAGTTTATTAAGTTGCTTTTCCAATCATAAAGCAAAACTTAGCTTCTGTTTTACAAGACAAATAGTGGCATTGGAGTACCAGGATGTAGCAGCTTTTAAAGACTGAGAGCAAGGTAGCAATTGCTCTGTGGTATTATACAGTTTTACAGGCTAGCCTACCACATAATCATGTTTTTTGATGGATGCAAAATCAGACTGAAAATTATGGCAGTGTTTTCAGTGAGGCTTATTTCTTTTTTCTTGATATACAGTTACATGGAGCAGGAGGAGGGAAGAGGGTAGAAAGAATGGGAATCCCGGGGGAACCTTTGAGGCTGAATGGAAGGACATCAATTCTGATGGGTTCGATCGGAGAGAATGACTGGCATCTTCACTTGTGCGATTGACTCTGGCTTTTGTATTTAAGAGGAGGTAAAGCTTCATAAATGGGCGAGTTACTCTGAAGCAATAAAGACTGGAGGCTAATGCAAATGAGAGGCATCTTAAGAAAATGGGGAAAAACCTGTGGGAAAGGCCAGAATGGCTGGGGCAACACTCAAGTGAACAAAATAAATCCAGTACATGGGGAGAAAGAGAATTAGCGTGATGGGATTGCTAGTATTTTTGTTTCCACAATTTTGGGATTTATTCACCGTTTTGCGTTTATGCAAACATACCTCCTGACAACCTGGGCTTTTTCTCCATACTCACCAAAACTTTTTTAGAAAAATACCCTAAATTGTAACTCAAGGTAACTTAAATTAATTTCTGTTAAAATGGAGAGCTCCTTAAGTAAGCAAAGTGAATGTTAAATCCATATCCACAGAGCTCTCTAGCCTTTTGACTTTTTTTTTTTTCCTCAGGCAATTCTGGACTAGCCCGGCAGATTTTACTGACTTCAAATGCATTAAATATATTGATCTGCAGAAAGCTTTGGCGTCAGGCTGTCTGTAGCCTGTGTCATTCTTTTCAAAAGGAAATGCTTTTGCCTCTGTCTTCAGAAATAAAAATCAAAAACATAATCAGGGTTTCAAATCACCATGGAAGCTGGAGAGGCCAGGGGAATTGGCTAATAGCAGCTGTGTTGCAATTAGTGTGGAAAAGCTTGGCTAAGAGCAGCTATGATTGATTTTAGCATCTCGGAAGAATTTAAATTGTGTATTTTTGGAAAAAACTATTTATTCAGAGATAGCTTTTATAGTCAGTATATACCTTCTCATCAGAGTTAGCAGCATGCTGGAAGGGATGCTTTACTCACCTTTGCCCTTTTATAACACCATGTTCTTTTTTCAGAATGGGGTTCCCTTGGTGTCAGTACAATCATCATGGAGTTCTGGCCTAGCATCAAGCTGTAAGGGCATCATATGTAGCCAGCTAGTTTTGCCTCCTGTTTTTCTTGACTTTTTCAAAAAGTTGTTTAGGTTTCATGATGTGCCCCCAGGAGTCTCTTAATCACATGAAAGGTTAGTTTTGCTAATACTCCTTCCCTTAAAATAACAACTTATGTGAACTGCACTCCATCATCTTCTCACAAGGGAGCTAATTCCAGACCCCAGCTACAACAAAGATGAAACTGATGTATTTTTTTCTGTCATGGAATTTACCTGACAAAATGTGACCTTAGTTTTTGTAATCAATCTGGGCTTCACCAAAAATAGAGAATATGACTGCTGTTCTGAACCACTTCCTACTCGATTGGATAATAACTTTTTTCCTCAGTAACTGCCTGAAGAAACTTTTCCTTTTATCAGGCTCATATAGGACCTTCAAACACCTTTTGCTGCACTGCATAAGTGCATCCCCTTGCTGTATCCATCACCTTAACACCACACACTACACAAAAATCCTCTCTCCCCACCAGCACCAACCCACATGTCCCTGGACCTATCACACTCCTTCCTTTCTTATCAAATATCACTGAGCTACTTATTACACATTCCTGCTCAGGACATCTACCCCTGTTACCAGCATCCCCCTAATATGCATGTTTCCTACAGCCAAAGGTGCCTCAGGTTCCTGCCTCTTCACTTCTGAATGTAGTGAAAAGTTGTGCAAAGGGGAGGGCAAAAGAAGTGGCGCTGCCATCACAACCTTCTCCTGGGCCCCCCACAGGGGACTTCAGAATTAGGGGTGCCTCTGTGTGCTGTCTGTTCTTCAGAGAGAGGAGCTGGTCTGAGTTTTCTTTTTAAAGTATTTTTTAATGAATATTTATCCATTTTCATTTCCTAAAACAGTTCTGTACCTATTTCCAGTCCTATGGTTGTTCACACCTCAGTGCAGACATTGCATTTTTTTTTGTACTTAGGAAATCTATACTCTCATCGAGTACTTACAGGCTTCCCTACAACATGTCTTTAGGGATCCATTTTTCCAAGGGTCAGTGCCACCTCCACAGGTGCTGCTGGTTTGCTTACTGAATTTTGGTATCTTACCAGACAGGTGTAGAGCCTTCCTGCAAGGACCAGGTGAAAGTTGTCTTCTCATTAGAGACAGCTCTTAACTGGTGCCTGCCAGGGAGGAGGAAAGTTCAGCTTGTTGAGGAGCTCTGCTAAGCTAAGAAAATTTGGCTTTTCTGGTGAGACAAACCTGCCCTGCAAATATGTAAGTAAGATATGTTTCCTAGATTTTCTGTTGTAGTTAGTTATCATAAATATCTAAAATACTATCTGGTTTTCAAAAGGAAGTGTGTTATTAGAGTAACTTATTTGTGTTGTTCTTCAGCTTTGAAATGCAATTCTGCATAGTACATAAATAAGGGTGCTGTTGGGTGAATTCAAATAACTTTCTGTTGTGTAGCTGTTTAATATTTTCTCTATAATAATGAAAGAAGAGGGACTGGAAGTTGCTTTTATCTTTCTTCAATGTTAGGGTGGAGATGACTTAGTAAAAAGAAAACAATAGGGCTTCTTTGTCTATCTGGTGCTGTTGACTTAGAGTCAGATGAAGGCAGAGGGAGGTGAGATGAAGGAAGTAAAGGAGAGATTTGAAGTTATCTTAAATTACATGAATGCTGGTGCTATTTGCTCTTTGATCAGCGTGACCCCTAATACTAAGGGGAAACTTAAATTAGGAGTATGGGATTGGAAGGGACTTTCTAAGTCATCCTTTTGTCTTTCCTTTTGCCATCACAGCTGCTGTAGTATATAAATCCCCTTGAGAAGGCTGTTGTAGTCCATCTTCAGTTTAGCAGTGCTCTTTGCTTTGTTATAGGCTTGTTGTTTCCCATCTGAGCTCCTGTGAACACTGGAAGCCTTTTAACTTTTTTCTAAAGAAAGTTCAAAGACAGTTTGTTTGTGTTTGTTTTACTGACAGTATTGTCCACTAGCTTAAGTGGTTTTGCCTTTCTGATGTCCGTGAACATTTCTGAGGGTTTATTTTTTTGAAATTTAACAAATTAAGGCTCTTGAAATGTTTTTTGTTTTTTTTTTTTCCATTGGGAAGGTAGGTTTTGTTGTTGTTTTGCTATATTGATGGGATGTTCTGTCTATTTTCTCAATTTTTTTTAAACTGTTCTTATTTTAGGATGTGTGAAAACTATGATCACTCAGCATTTCAAATTATTTTTCCACCAGTTTCTCCAGGATTTATGCTTCCTTATGTAAATACATTTTCTGATATCTCTTAGGCTTTTCTGTAGAGAGAGCGCTTATTTGTAGCTAGTAGGCACCTAGAGTAAGATGAATCTTTTCTAGCTTTATATATCTATGTCTGAACTAGTCACCTTGGGCTGTCTGTATAGTCAATGGAGAAAAATAGGTAGTGCTAGGGTGAGATTAATCTGACCTAGTTTTGGCATCTAATTTAGGAAGAAAGGAATCACACCCTCAGTCCCTGAGATACATGAAAGCCTGAGGTGGTTTGCGTTGATGAAAATTGTTGCATTTAATCAGAATAATCCTGCTCCTTCTGACTGGCAGATTGGCTCCTGGTTTATAGTAGTAATTGTGGTTACTATCGGGATTCGTGTGCTTGAGCCTCTAACAGGAACACACTGTAACAGAATGGTACTGCTCCTTGGTTCTCGGTGTTTGTCTTCAGCATTTGATAGAATACATAAAGACATGCCTCTACAAAGTGGACCTATTTTATATGTATTTCTGGAATAACAGGCTCAGAGGGCTGGTTCTGTACTTAATTTTGAAAAATGCATGGATATTTGAACAGTTTCCAAGACCTGAAGGCAGAAGATGGTTGTTGGCAATGCAATAGACTCTGACAAATCTCTCAGATAAAGATGCTTTTTTTCATCTGCTTAAAGCTGTTAGATGTCAGGCAGGGCAGTGGGACTTTTTGGCTGTTGCCAAAGAGTAGGAAGGCACATAGAGGACCTAAGACAGCGTAAAACTTTCTTGTTAAACGTTTCAGATGAATAACACTTTCTGCAACCTGACCTATTAGCTAATGCTCAAGTAATATCATTGAGGACCTAGAGCAGATCAAGAATTTTCAAGGTTAGTCAGTGCTACATAGACCTTGAAGGAAGTATAAAAACGTTCAAAACACTTGAAGACCAGTTTTCTATCTTGTGCTAAAGTGAAGGATCAGCTTGGGCTTGTATTGATTTAATGTTCCCAGTCAATCTTTTTTCTAAGGAGGCAACAAGGTCTGCAAAGACAAGGCTTGCTGAATGACAGTTAATCAGAATTATTTCTAACAGTCTCTTTGGAAATGCTTCACAGTTGTCTGCAAGCCTTGTAAGCACTGTATCAGTACAACATAGTTGAAACTAGTACAAGACTATCAAATAGTGGCTTCTGGTGTGTGATGATCTTGAGAGTTTGAGTCTATTGGTATTTTAAAATGTCATGTATCTTTCCCCCAACCTTGCGTCTTTCCCTCAACTCTTTCCCCCCACCCCCAAAAAAAAAAAATAAGTGGCATTCCCCACAGAGTGACTGGTCCTCAAACAAAAGAATATTAATCCTTCTGCACTGCTGGATGGCAGGGGAAACTGAGCAAACCCTTACTGCTTTGGTATAAGGATAAGCATGTTCCTTCATTTGCAGACAATATCTGTTCAGAGGTGAGATAGATGAGAGGAGTGAATGCAGCTGAGACAGGGCAAAACCTTTGGGTCAGCTGGTGCTATGTGTGGGCTAGGGTGGGGTAGACACTTGCATTCTTTGTTATGTGTACACAATTTATGGAGAAGCTGTTATTGCTGTGTAATGTAAAGAGTAAAATTGTGTGGATTTGGTTTAGATATTATGTCTTGCCCACACCAAGCAGTGTAGATAGAAGTCCCCACTTGGGGGTTCATCTGCCAAGGCAGAAAATGAAGTTTGTAGCTTTTGTATGTTGTCACTTTATAGATTTTTGAAATATCGATTTGTTTACTTTTGTGGCAGAGTTGCACTTTCTGAAATGACAACATTCATCTGCCTTATCTGCTGATAAGATGGCTGTGCATCACCTTGATGGCTTATGAATGGACAAAACCAATTTTATTACCGAATCATTCTTACTCACAAGTCACTCTGCTCTTTGACTTGGTATGCGTGGATATCACTGTATGGCTGGGCTTCTGTGGGGGCACTGCTGATGGATGATGTCTGGAGTCTGTGTTCCCTTTGAGAAGCAGCTGCCAGAGCCTTTTTATGTCACTGCTGAATTTCTCTAGTTTGTCCTTGTACTTACTGCTGTGGTGGTAAGATTTAAGAATTAATTTTAGGGCAGTGTGCCTCATCTAATATTATATTCCTGCTCAGTTTGCCTATCTACTATTACATTAACAGCATTACCCTATGTATTCTGATGATGCTGTTCCAAATTCATAACTCTTTTCCATATTGTTCATATTGCACTTCATAATCACTTCATCTAATTTTTTGCTATTATTCCATTGCCAGCTTAAACTCATTTTCTTTCTCATTTGGCTGTACCTGCTGTCATGGCATGAGAGGTTTATGGGCTGCCAGCAAGCAACTTGTTAAGGTTTCCACAGTATTATTTTTGGGCAGTTTGTGTTTTGCCTGGTTTTTGTTTTTTTCTTTGCTTTTGGTAATTACAAGTATTGTAAAATGTGGAGTTTCATACAGCCATAATGCTTGTGTTAGCCAGGTCTCCAGTATCATCTGCCATTGCATTCTAATGATCACCACTGGCCTCAGGAAGATTACCTTTGGGGTTTATACTTGGTGATAAGGGGTTGACCCTGATGTTGTTTCCAGACTTAGAATACTACATTTGGAACACACTGGCTTTGTTTTTTAAAGCATGTAATTCTGGAAGAAAAAGCGTTTCTTAGTGAAGCTTTGGGATGTATTTTTAAAAAGGCCCTGATCTAAGGGTCACCCTACTCATTGCAAGTCCAATTTATAATTGCTGGATTCTGTACCACTCTCAAGTAGCAAAGGTGAAATAATTCTATATACACCAAGCTTTATCAATAAACTCTTCTCCTTCCCCCCTGCTGCCATGAACGTGTACAGCTAATAGCTAGAGCTTCTTTCTGTACTGATATTACTACAAATTCTCCTAGTCCTGCCTAAAATCAACTGAAAAAACTCCTTTAAAATTACAAACTAAATACTTCATGATATATTCATCTCTGTACTACACTACTGCTTTATTTCAGACTTTTAGACGTAGATTCTTCTTCACAGTTTACTTGTGTAGTAAGTGTTCATAATTGTGTCTATATATGCATGTGCAAAAATACAGGCTTGATGTGCATACTGATACCTCTGTAGATTCTCTTAAGACAGCAAGTCTGACCATGTACATTGCTTTTTTTGGTTGTCTAGCACTTCCCTTAAACAACATGTTCTGCTTCTCTTTGGTGGATTGATTTTTTTCAGTTCTTGACATGCTGCAGAGCTTCTGACCCTCCCTGGGCAGTACCTCGGACTAGGGAAGTCCAAAGTCCAATCCACACAATTTTTATTTTTTTATTTAAATACAGGTAGTAATTTCCTACTGAAAGAGATGAGAATAAGGAGCAAAAACACCTACTTCAGGTGTAAAATTTTTTGATTCCTGCCATATATGTTATGAATTTAAGGAGATATAAAATAGTTGGAAAATCTACTTGAAGATGGGTCTCTACAGATATCTTATAGGAGGAATGTGGATGATTTTAGTTTAGCATCATGGAAATTTTGGAGATTTTGAAATTTTTCATTATCTGTTCAAAGAAAAACACCTTTGGACAATGAAAAATCAGTTCATGCCAAAAGGTCTATTTTAAATGTTGAGTCCACTAGATTAAATAGAGTTTTGAAGCCAAGAAAGCTGTTAGGCATAATATTACCATATTACTGAAGGATTTCAGCTTTTAAAAGACAGTGCATTTGACTGAATATTTATTCCAAAATTTCTGCCCAGAACCTTGTGGTTATAAGACCAACTAATTGTCACAGTTCAGGCCCTGATATCCAGGAAGACATTCTAAAAGTGGTTTAAATTCTTAAAATGGGATTATTAAAATTGATTATCAATTTAGAACAGTATGTATCATTTGTTAAAAGGTTCATTAGATAATTAGTAGTAAGCAAAAAATTGGCACATCCTGGATAAACTTTAACACCTAAAGCTTGACAATATGGAGGTAGAATAATTTCCTCAAGATATTAAGTATGGAACCTATCTATGAAAACTACCTAGGCAGCAAAATTTCTTATGGAAATGTATATGATATTTGCTTATTGTGATCAAGATATTCCATGCTTGAAAAATGTTAAATACAGGGTGGGTTTTTTGTTTTGTTTTGGTTTTTTTCACTAAAATTACAAGATATTTGCTTGAATGTGTGCATACTTAGAAAAAAAATTAACTACAATATATTAAATGTGTACCTCTGTAAGAGTGTAGATGTCATGTCAAAGGCTCTGAAATGAGACTTTTCAGTAGCAAGTCAAAGGTCCACACTCCTATTGTAAGATGGACACATGATCCATTGGACCTCCATATTTTTTTCCATTTTTTTCTCTAAATTAGGTGGTGGGGTGGGGAAGTCATATTTCTGTACTTCATTTCCTACACATTTTCTCCATAAATCTCCTATTGCTGTCAGAGCCTTGGATCTTGTGCAGTACCTTGGTCTCCTTCCTCTGCATAGCATTCACAGTAGCTGAGGAGGAGCTTTGGTGTAGGATTCCAGTCTGCTTCTTTTCTTCCAGCTGTGCTGCTTTATAGGGAAGTTCTCACTGGCAGCTACAGGCCAAGTATCCAACATGGCTAATGTGAGACAAGTATGGTGGGGAATAAGAGTAGGATAAAAAAAAAGCAAGAAAAAAGACTGACATGGAGCATTCTAGCTGCTTCTCTCTCTTACTTGGTAAGTGGACTAGGATGCTCCATGTGGCTGGAGCAGGGATAGGGAGCAAGCAGGACTCGAAGTGGCAAATGTGGAGGCTTATTGAGCCAGGGAAGTAGGAATTCTCTCCTATCAAACTAGGACATGTCTCATTTACTTTATCTGATCTTTCCAACTGTAAGCTCTGAATCTGCATTTAACTTTTCTACAACTCTATTTGATGTTTTTTCTTACAGTCTTACATGCACTACTGCAGAATTCAAGAACAGCTATTTTTGTGTTCTTTATTCAAAGTTAAAATATTGCTTATGTCCTATTTGAACCTTCAAATGTATTTTGGATAGGCTTGGGCAACTGGACACAGTTTTGGGATGACTACAATTAAAAAATTGCTTAAGTGCAGAGAAAACTAGACAATAGATTTCTTTCAACTTTTTAAATATTAATACATGAGCAAATATATGAGAAATATTTTCCAGTTTTCTTCTTCTGTTTCCCTGTTACTGTGCAAGACTATACTATGCAGCTGCTCTATAGCTTTCTGTAGCATTTGTCCAGTTCTGTGTGACATGGGATATAGCAGTCTGACCATTGCTAGAGTGCTCACAAATTCAAAATGTTCTTCAACTTTGAAGGTAATAAAAAACTCATTCCAAACCTCTGAAGGCTGATGCAGCATAATATATATGTGTATTCTGAGTCATGGAAAACCTCAGCTGGTGTACATGTCGTTGCTCATAAAGGTCAAATGTGTATTTTGGAGGTTCATAGCCTGTGTATGTTCACCTGCATCAGCTGAAACCATATCTCAAACAAAGAATCCCAAACAAACCAAACAAAAAATCCCCACAAACAAACCAACCAAACTGTGACACTTCCCTGTCCCTTTGGAAGTTATGTGACTGTCACCATCACTGCAGAAGCCAAACCATAGTTGTGTTGGGTTTTTTGCTGTTTGTTTTTTTATTAGCCCAGTGCAGGCCTAAAGCAAGGGAGACCTTGTAGGAGAACAATCTTTCTGTTCATTTAGTCCAAAGAGAGAGTCCTGGGTCTTTCCTCAAACTAGCTATTGCCCATTTCCTCCACTGAAGGAAAGAGAGCTCTCAACAATCTTTATTTTATAATAAATAAGTATTGTATTTTTTCAATATGTTGGTTGCATCTACATTACAATAATCTTTGCCTTTTCAATGATCACCTAGGGATATGAGAGAAAAACTGTTGAAATTTACTGTGAATTTCCCAAAAGACCCCAGAATATTAGGAGAAACAACTAGATCCATTACAACCTTTATATAACTGAACAGTTCTGACGAAGTATATGGACAGCTTGCATCTGGGAAATGAAGAGGTGGGAGGCTGCTTTGGTTTTGGCTTTTGACAGATGCTATATGCTATGCTTCAGGCCCCAGACAGACAGTTCATGTTTGTCTTTTTGTTACCATTCTGAAGGACCAGGAAAACAATTTTCATCTTTTCTCGTTTCCCTTCTGGCACTTTTATAATATATTTCCTGGGTATTTTCTGAGATAAATGTAATGAGTGTTAGCACATAGCTATTAAATGTTCTGTGACTGAGAAAGAGCTGTTCCTCTCTGTCCATTCTCAGCCTTATAACAAAGCACATTTTAACTACAAAATCTATCAAATGTACATGAAAATTCTCATATTCTGTTTTTCCCTCCTGCTCCCTGTTAAGCCTCCAATATACAAAATAACATCAATATCAACTTTAGATGCATGCGCAACTGAGGGTATAAGAGAATCTGCTCTTTTTTTTTTATATATATATATGGTTTAATCATGGAATTGACTACTTGTCCAGGATGAGAGCTAGAATCCAGATGCTGTTTCAATCATGTCTTGTACATGGCTGTATAAATTATTATTGACTTTGTTTTAAGCTTAGGTTTAAAACAGTGCAGGGTGGTACAAAATCTATCTCCACCTGTGCAAGATCAGTCCTGCCTTTGTGCACAGCACATCTTTCCTCTGTCACATGCACACAGTAACTTATTTTTAGCCCATTAATCTGTATAATGCAATGCATGTGATATTTCTTGAGTAAAATGGCATTTCTGCAACTTATGGCATTTTGGGAAGAGGAGGCATTCTAATGTTAGTGGGGGGTTTTCCACCCCCACCTTCCGTTAGTTTCACTACAGAGATTGTGATTTAATTTTTTTTTAAGTAGGGATGAGGAATTTAGTCCTACTACACTTACAAATGCACACATATCCTTCTTTGAATTAATTTAACCATCCTCCTAAAAAAACATGGTCCACTAAAAATAAGCTTCTTGTAGATGTGAAACCTTGTTTAAATTGAGGATCAGAGGGTTTATTTTTTTCCCTTTCATCTTCAAATCCTCAGATTATTGTTATAACACATGTTTTGGTTCCTATGGGCAAGCTAAAGTTATTCTCAAAGTTATCCTCAAATTTTCTTGCTTTCCTTTTCTCCTCTGCCTTTAAAATCAAGAAATAGGATGCTCATTGAAATTCTCCAAGGAATACTTTTATTTCACTAATAATCCCCATTCCAAGAAGCTTTGAAGCTCTGTTCCTTTACTGTTTTGTAAGAGAATAATGTGAGTACTACTGAAACTGTATATAAGATGAACCTGAATTGAATTTCTCAAGTCAGTGTTTCCATGGTAAATTGAATAATTCTATGGTACATCTTTGCCTTTTCCTAACTTACTCTTTAAGGCCAGATGTTTTATGAAATGGGATTCTGTTGTTCACAAAGCAAGTGATTTTACTTCTAGCTTGCTTTATTTAGGGAATTGTAGAGCCATACCACTACATCAGTTCTTCCTTCTTCTCCCTGGCAAGAGCTGTATCTGCTCTAGTCAAACGTAAAGCACTGCTGTACCTGCAGAGATCAGAGCCTTCTGCTCTGTCAGTTAGACATTCCATCTTTCCTTAAAAATTAGGTGAGCTTAACAGCAGTTTTAAGATGCAGTATTTAACAGGCTGTAGGAAAAATAGGCTTTATACATGAAATTCTGCATATATATATTTTATTCCTTTAAAACATAATTATTTCTCAAACTTGGTACAAACTGTGCAGTGAAAGATCATGAATGTGCTCCTCACATAAACAGAAAAAGTCTGGCTTTTATCCCCTCACTTTCCTTCCTTATTCTTGAAGGGCTTAGTGTTAAAGTAACAGCCTGAGTTCTGAGCCTTAGCTCTGAGCACAAGGCCTGAGTTCAGTTTCAGTGGGATTACAGGTCACAGTAGGGATGCTACTGCCTTTCCTTAACACTCTTCTAGCAGGTGTGTGGTGTCAGATGTTTTATGGCCTTACAATAACATTCTCACTGAACAGAGTTCTTGTTTCAGTCTAAAATAGGGAGAAAAGTGGTTTCTTATCCCTTCAACATCACAATTACTAGAAAACTGATTCTGGATTGCTTTAGGAAGTACAACAATGTATTAGTACAAACCACATGATGAATTGAAGTTTGACTACTTACAGAATATAAGGCAAAACAACGTTAGATTATGAAGACTAAAATGAGTAATGCTGATGCTACAGTAATTTGCTGTTGTAAATTATCTAGAATTTACTGTATAAATAAAATACTGTAAAATTATCTAGAAATATTTCTAGAAAGGGATATACCAGTATTGATTCTGCTCCTGTAGTGGTGTGGCTCCAGTGATTAAACATTCAATATTCCCTCTTGTTTATTCCAGAACTGAGCAACAAATTAGCTTCAGTGTGATCCAAACTTTGGAACACATTGTAGGTAAAACCTATGTCTTACTTTAATGTATTTAACATGGGTAACAAGATGTTCACAGACTTCTTATTTACCCAGTCTGGCCCTAATCCTTGAGTGAAACCTCAGTCTTTCCTATGATATTGTTTATACTAATACTAGTTAGACCTTCACTCACACAGGACCTCAAAACAAGGTTGAGGCTGGTATCAATCACTTGAGATCATCTGTTCCAACCTCTCTGCTCAAGCAAAAAGCTTTGTGCCTGCTCAGCTGGAGCAGGTTGTCAAGGACCCCCTGACTGTCCCCTTAAAGCAGGCCAGGATGCTGCTGGACTTGTTTGCATTGAGGGTATCCTATTGACTTGCAGTCAGATTGTGGTCCATCAGGACCCCGAAGTTTTCTTTTGCAAAGCCACTTCTTTCCAGCCACTAGGGTGTTTGTTTCAGGAGTGTTTGGGGTTATTTCTCCCCAGTTGTAGAATGTTATACTTCTCCTTTTTGAAATTAATGAGATTCCTCTCTGTCCATTTCTCCAGTCTCTCCAGGTCCTGCTGAATGGCATTGCACCCATCAGGTGTATCAGTCACTCCTCCCAGTTCAACATCATCTATAAACTTGCTGAGAGTACTCCTAGTGTTGTCATGTAGGTTATTAATGAAGGTGTTAATAGCATTGACCTCATTATAAACCCCTGGGATGCACTGAGTGACTTTTCTCCAGCTGGACTTTGTGATATTCATCATAATCCTCTAGGCCTGGCAGCTCAGCCAGTTTCCAGTCTACCTCACTGCTTACTTATCTAACACATACTTTGTGAGCTCATCTGAGAATGTTTTAGGAGGTAGTGTCAAAAGGTCAAGGTAAACAACATCCTCTATTCTAAAGAAATCCACCAAACTGATCACCTCATTGCAGAAGGTGATGAGGTTGATTAAGCTTGATATTCCCTTTTTAAATCCATGCTGACCACACCTAACCCCCTTCTTGCCCTTCATGTGTTTGGAAATGGTTTCCAAGACAAGTTGTTTTATCTCTTCCGTGGGGACTAAGGTGAAGCTAACTAGTCTGAGTCCAAGTCCACTCCCAAACCTTTTTAATAATTTCTGTATTTAAAGCATGGATCACTTCAATTCCTTTGATATGAAAGAATAGCAACACCTGTCAAGTTTTTAATTGTAGTGACTTGTGTTTCTCAGGCTGGATCATTCTGTTCTAGGTTGCATCACTTTGGGCTGATCTAGTTTGGCAGCAGGGAAGCACACCACCAAAGGGAATCTTTTTGGTTCTAAGCATATACAAGAAGCAGGCAGACTTCATCTAAGATATAACGCATCTGTATCTTCATTACAGCAAATTGTTCTTCCAAGAGAGGAAAACAAACAAGAAAACAGCAACAGGTTATTCTGACCCTTTTGCCCTATCTGTTGTTACCCCTAGGTGTGCACACTGCCCCTGCTGCAGAGGTGGCAGATGGGTCAGTGGGGTCTTCTCATTCCCCCTTCGTTTCAGGCTCTCTGACATCTTAGTCTTGAATGTTTTGTGTAAGAGGCTGGCTGATGTACTCGAAGGCAGCTGCCCTTCAAATGGAGCACTATGCCCCCTTAGAATTCACTTTTAACCCATTGTTAACTGTTCTTCATCTTACAAGTACTCAACTGAGGTGGTCTTCTGGTGAACTGTGCTCCTTAAACAATGCAAGGGCAGCCAGGGGAAAGCTTTTTAAGGCAGCTAATACATCTGTGTTCAAACTTTTACCACAGCAACATGTTGTAATATAAAATTTAAGAGCTTAGTAAACAATTTGGCAGTAGTTGAGCAGTCCAAATAAAAACTTCTCCTCAGTATTTGATGTTTGGGAGGGGGATAGGAAGAGAAAGTCAGGGACCCACTTCAGTTTGTTACCACAGTCAAGACATTTTTAAAGAATCATGTTTAATAAGAATAGTAGCTATTGTAAGACAATGACAGGCTCTTTTCTAAAATAATAATCAGATTTCTTTTTGAGATTATTGAAACATTGCCACTAATGAGTCCTGTGCATTCTGTGTATGCAAAAAATATGTGCATGCATTGAGACATTTACAAGCCTGACTTGGTTTTGTCACATAGTATGAGGCTGATAATTTGGATCAAAAAGTTATAATTTATGCAGCTAATGAAAGTACTGATTCATGGGTTTTGTATTTTCCTTTAAGGCCTTTATATGCTCTTTCTGACAAGTCTTTTTAAAACTTTAGGCTATGATAAAACCTACTTCCATTAGAGGAGTAGCATAATCTAGTGAAAATAACTGGAAAAAAAAACCCACCAGAACAAAAAAACCAGCAAAAAAACCCTGCTTGTTAATTATTAGAAATATGATACATATTAGGATATGTACTACCTGATGATTTGTTTATATAGACTATTGGATCATGCTATAATCACCTAACAGATGGATGGCAGAGTAACAAAATACGTGGATCCAAATTCCTTGTCTATTTGCATCGTCTCCTGTGGTGATGAATTTCTAGAGTTACTGTTTAACCATTTTCAAGGAAAATTTAAAGGTCACTTTCAAAACCTGATGTTAATTCTGTTAGTTGGATAACACTTCCATAACAAGCAAATTTACACCAATGAGAGACATGAATTTTGGCAAAGTACACCATATTTGCTTTAGTTGTTTGGATGGGAAGACTGGAAAGCATTATGGACTAAAATAAACATTGCAGTTTTTTGAAACAGCCATACGACCTGTTCTCAGTGAAATCAGAAATTCAGTAGTGCTTGTCTCTAAAGATTTTTGGCGTTAACCTAACTGGCTGTTCCACAGACAAGTTTAGCAATTTTCACACTGGTGTTTTTGTGCAGATGTGGGGGTATGGGACAGCGTGAGCTGGAGTGGGGAGACAATGCAAAGGTAAAAGAGATGAGGAGGCTGTCAGCCAAGACAGGCATTGCAGTGGCACCGAACCTGGCCAGGGACTGTGCACAGCCCTACTAGGCTGTACCAGGCTGTCATTTTCTCCATCTTGGGAGCACCATGGGACCCTGTGCAGAAGGTCCAGTCAATGACATGAAAGAAGATCAGTGCCATTGCTTTTTCAGCTCTAGATTTTGAGGGCACATTTGGTGCAAGTGCTGGTCAGGACAGTTGTTAGTGTCATTTCTTTACTCTGTACGCATGCATGCACACACAGGTATACCTTAAATTTCATACATACTGGCTCTAGTTATCCCTGGTATGATTGGAAAAGGGTGCCAAGATCCTTTTTCAGGATGGGAGTACTTTATTAAAAGCATTTTGTTGGTCTTTAGCACATACCTTTTACAGTCTTTCTGCGTCCACGTTAAATAGAGTTTATAGGTATGCTGGGTTGATACTGGTAGACACCTGCCTCCTTACTTTCTCACTCTGTACTCCTGCAGAAAGGAGAGAAAATAGGAATGCATGGTGGGAGGTGGGGGGGGGAATACAAGAAGACCCATGGACTGAGAGAATGGCACTTTAATAGGAAAAGAAAAATCTGCATGCAAGCAAAACAAGGGAAGGAATTTATCCACAATTCCCATTGTCAGGCAGATGTCCAGTGACTTCGTGGGAACCAGAGCTTCAGCATGAATAATGTCTGCTTGACAGGGACAGTTACCATAACGGAGTATGTCCCTTCTTCCTTTTCATGAGCTTTTATTGCTAAACATGATGTCATACAATATAGAAAATCCATGATCAGTTTGGGTCAGTTGCCCTGACTGTGTCTCCCCCCAGGGTCTTGCTCACCCCAGCCTCACCACTGGGGGACAGGGGTGCACAGGTCAGGAAACCTTGCAGCTATACACACACTGTTCAGCAGTAGCCAAAACACTGGGGTGCTAAAACGATTTTAGCCATGAATACAAAGCACAGCACGATATGGGCTGCTACAAAGACTGATAACCTTATACCTCGGCTACAGATAGATGGAGTCCCCTCTGCCAATTGCTTCAATGTGCTACTCTGTTCAGGTTGCACTGACTTCCTTGTTACTTCAAACAGAGCTAGTGATCTCTGGGGGAACTTTCAGGAGGCTTAGCTGTTGGGATGGTGTACAAGCTGGAACATTTATGTGAGGTGAAGCAGCTTACTTCATGCAGATGAGTCCTTGGAGTTGCATTCAACTTTCCCCTGTGCAACACTCCAACTTGTGACTTGCTGAAAAGTGGAGAGGTGCTGCCTTGTTATTTCTTATCTGTTCATTTCTGTGTGCTGATAATGCACTCATTCCTCTGTGCCTTGGGTGCTACTTGCCTGAATATTGGAGTTCAAATTAATGAACTAACCACCTTAAATCCAGAAGTAATAGTGATAATGCCATGATTGGGTCTAATACCTGGTAACATACTGTTTTCACATGTGGAGAAGGCAAGGAGTATTGAAATGGACCTACAGCTTTTCCCTACCCAATTCCCAAGGACAGGAGCCTGGAGAGGAAAGAGGATGCATAAGCAACACAAGAAGGCTCTCACTAGGGTGTGAGATTGAGACCTTCAGAACTCTACCTCACCTTGTCATGAAGCCATAGTTAAAACCAAGGTCTCTAAAAGGAAAGTTTGTAGACCTGGAGATGGGCTTAGCTGAACATAGAGGAATTGTGTATAGGGCAGCCATGACCTTCCAGGAGATGCAGAGCTGCTTCCACAGGGGGTCTTTACCTGGAGGAAAACCTGTTTAGCTCTCCTTCATGTTAGATGGAATGCAGGGGTAGCATTAAGAAATTTAACAGATCTATATCATGCCTTTCTTCTGAAGGTTTTCTTTTGCCAAAGTATGGGGCAGAGTGCTGGGTGCGGAAATATGATCACTGTGGCTCTGTCCCAGTGGCCAGTGCTGGTCCCTGCCATGTGCCTTGCTAACAACACGGGGCAGAAAACTGGGAAACTCAATATGGGGAGCATGACAATAGCTGGTCTTTGTGGCTGTTGAGAGGCTGTGCAGGGATAAATAAGGGGACAACCTGTTTAAGCAATGCAGCTTCGTGAAGTCTTTTCATGCTGTGTCTGATGCCATGCCTTTCAGTGCAATGGCCAAGGTCAGAAACATTATGAAGGTTCCTGAAGTGCCACATTGCTTTCACACATCCAGAACAGCAGGCACTCATGTTTCCAGTGGCATGGTGTCTACCCGCTAAGGATAGCTGCCTTTTTTGTCATACAGGGTATGTTTTAACCAAACAAGTCTGCGGTAGTGGATCCAAGTCAAGCAGGTGGTTCAGGATAAGTAATATGTCATTTTTATACTAGTAGGATGAAGATAATCTGAAAATGAGCATAGATACAGGCCTTCTATGATACATAGAAGGTTAGATATTAGTAATAAATTCTTTACAGAGAGGGTGATCAGGCATTGGAATGGGCTGCCCAGGGAGGTGGTGGGTTTTCCATCCCTGGAGGTTTTTAAGAAGAAACTGATGTGGCACTCAGTGCCATGGTCTGGTAACCATGGTGGCAGTCCAAACCTTAGTTGGACTTAATTATCTGAGAGGTCCTTTTCAACCCTGATGATTGTTATATTTGTAAGAAATACTAGAGGGGGGAGATCATATGTCTCCAGTGCTGTACCTTTTTATTTTGAAGAAGGGAATTTCACAAACATCACTGAAATGATAACCTAGTGCTTCAAAGAAGGTCTGTCATAGCTGTGATAGCAAATCTGATTGTGATATTTTTTTTTTTAATCTGATATTGAAGACAAATAGAGTTTAATCTTTGAAAGAATCAAATTTCTGTCTGGAATTATCAAAATGAAAGAAACACTGGAATTCTTCACTGGTACTCTCCTTTTCTGTCCAGTTAAGCATCTCCATCCCTTCCCAAGGAAATTGTACACAGCACATCACAAGCAGGTAACTAAATTATTGCTCAGAGATCTGTTCGTTCGCTTTCAGACCATGAATAAAGCCCCAAATGGTGAATGGTGCTACAGAATTGCTCCCATTTACTGTCAGGCACAGTGTTACCATTAGTTTTGACTGACTTTGCTTTTTCTCAGATCTTCTGGGGTTTTTTTACCCATATTTGACTACTGCTGAGCAGAGAGACCAGAACTAATTTTTTTTCTGATCAGTCATGCTGAACATGAACCACTGACAGTATAAGCCCTCTTGCAGCTCATTAAGCTCTCTAATTTTTTTTCTTTTTCCCCTCCTCTCTCTCTCTCTGTGTTTTACATTTTATAAGCTACTTGTACATTTGTCCCTTGTCAGGACAGCCTCCTCTCTCCCAGTATTTCTCATCTATGCTATAAAGGGGACAGAAAAATGAAACAAAATCAAAATCTAGAACAGTATAATGAACAGTTATCTTCATCTTTCCAAGACTTATTTTTTATGTTTCATATATTTCAGATTAGATATTAGGAAAAATTTCGTCAGTGAAAGAGTGGTGAAGTATTGGAACAGGTTGGCCAGGGTGGTGGTGTTTGTCATTTCTGGAGGTACTAAAAAAAATGGGCAGATGTAGCACTTTGGGAGATGATTTAGTGGTTAAGGTGGTGGAGGACTGGTGGTTGGACTGGATGATATTGAAGGTCCTTTCCAACCATGATGATTCTATTTTTTTTTTTTTTTTTGTGGTTGTTAGGAGGGCCTGAGGCTCAACCTCACCTCAAATACTAGAAAATTTTTCACTTCTCAGACATTTTGCTGTTAGATCACATCCCTTTCATTCCTACTGGGGATGGGAATTGAGGGAAGAGGATGACTCACTAGTATAGTGCTCCAGAGAACAAATTGAGTGTATGAGGTCAAATAAGGGTGTTTGAAGAGGAAATAAATCATTTAATGCTAACACAATTTCCTACTTTTGCCCCATGTACAACACTCTCTAGCATGACCAGGTGATACTGAGCAGTTAATACAGACTCTTCTTGAAATTCTCTGCCTTGTACCATCATTGTTACTTAATGCTTGCACCTGAGATAGATGGAAGATTTGCAGCCTTTTGTGTAAAGTTTAATTTTATAGCTTGCATTCCTCTGATGATAGGAGCTCCTAGTATTGGTCACACTAATTATCTTTCAGTTCCTCAGAGCAGTTTTGAACAATGAGAGAGTATAAATATCACAAGTGGATTCAATTTTAATTATGCAAAAATTCTATCTCATTGAAAGACATTCCAGTATTTCAATAATTGTAGACTAGGGATTGAATAGGAAAATACAACTCATTGTATTGCAAGTTTAACTGGTCTTTTGGGACTGAAATTTTATTTTTTTTTTTTTTTTTCTGCTCAGGAGTAAAAGATGCTCAGCAGCTGTGTGCAAGTTTCAGAACTGAAATAGTCATTTACTGAGGACAGAACAGGAAGTGAACATAGGAAAAGCACTTTCTCTGTAAAGCCATTAACCACTAACATTTAGTCTCTCTGTGCTTTACCACTTAGCCTAGCCATTAGCATCTGGAAACTGATTTGCTCAGTTTTGCCTCTAAGTTGTTCCTTCAGTCCTTCTGAAACCTCAAGTAGCAAACTCTCAATGTAAAATCCATTTTTATGGCCTTTTACTAAAGCCTTAGCTCTAGCAAATCTCCTTCCAGTTGCATTTGCTTTCTGTGAAATAATATTAAAAATGCAGTTTTGGTGTGGAGTTTGTAATTTTCAGTCTTCATCCTTGAACCTCAAGACTTATTTTTATTAGTAAGTTGAAATGGAATATCCTACTGTTTTCCAGCTGCTGAGAAGGAGAAAAATAGAGATATGGCTTCTGTTTTACTAGATAAGTGCAAAAAAAATTCAGACTGAATATTTGTTGGAATGATTTGTGTGTTTCTTGCAAATTTTTACTAACTTGATGTAATAGTTTGCCTGAGAAAAAAGCTGAGTTAAAATTCTGTGTTTATTTTGGTGGTGTTTTTTTCCCCACACAACGTGTATTGGGATGAGAATGTTTCCTTCTGAGCTATAGAAGACGTTAGCTGAAATGCCTCTTTTTCCTGAAAGGTCTGAATCCATGTGTGGCTGCTGCTGCTGCAAAAACTGGGATATTCTGAGCTGGGGTTATATTTCCTGCTTTGCAGCTCTGACACGCTAAAAATGGAGATATTTATCAAGTAAGACAGCAAGTGTTTATGTTGTCTGAGAGGCTGAAGATTTTGATTCACACATCTGCTCCAGTGCATGTGTAATGGCAAAATTAGAAACTCTGTCTTAGATTTTATGCTGCTTTAGAAAAGCTGGTAAGCCAGCAGTGAGCCATTCTCCTGGGATGTAATGGGCTTAATTCACCTTTCACTAAGGAAATAGTCTGCACATCAGGATACTGGATAAAAGGAGGCAACCTCTGCTTTCTACTTTTGTATTTATGTGTATCCTTCTTTTCTAAGTGTTCAAACTTGTATATTCAGTCTTGAATTTGGTAGAACCCTTCATGTGATCTGAGTTTAAACAAAAGTGTTGAAGTTTTGTGCATTTGTGTTTGCTTCTTCAGTGGCCAAGCCAAGAGGTGTGTTATCTACACAGGCTTACATTTGAATTTCTTTGTTGGAGTAATGGTGGAATGTTATGAGGGAAGTAGAACTCCCTCACTGCTCTTTTCCACAGCCAGACAGTGTCACAAAAAGAGGCAGAGATCCATCTTATATTAAACACAAGGATCTGAACTTCAGGGTACCAATGTTTTCATTGCAACTTAAAAAGACCTCATTAGACAGTTTATCTAAGTTGCACATTACCTACAAGGACAGCAAAATTATTGCACAAGTAACCTCTAGCTATTTGTGAATGGAAGTTTGCATTAGCCCTCAGTTCTAAAGTGTAATAGTCAAATTTCTGCTAAAATGTTTTGCTGTTGGGGCACTTGCATAGAATCTGCCAGTTTGCCAAAGAGACTTTCATAAGTCTCTTGTTTTCAGAGTTCTTTGCTTCCAAATTGTGTGTGGTCAGAGAGAATGTGAAATGGAGACTTGAAAAGCAAAGTCATTTCTCAGTCAGAAGCACACAGAACAAATATTTTTTTTTTTTTTTTTTTTCTGGTAAGATGCTGAATGTTTACTATGAAGTAGTTTTGGCTACTCTTTGGAAGCCTGAAGTACCTTAGAACTGGCTTCCATGCAGTGGGAATATGATGATAGACGTACAAAAAACAATATAGCAATATTGATGTGAATATCTGTCCTGGTCTGGGCCAAGATAAAGCTAATTTTCTGTATTGTAATTTTGCTTTCAGCTAAGTTTCTTTTACTTGCTGAAATTAACAGCAAGTTTCTCAGAGTCCCTGCTTCCAGGATTGATACCACTCGATGTTTATAGTTGCTGCTAGAGACTGGTGTGCAGAGCCAAAGACACTGCTCAGCTCTGAGGAACATTTTGCCTTCCAGAAGAAGAAAAGGAGTAAAGAGGTCACACCTGAAGCTCTCCTTTAGGGAGGAGCAGACAAGATAAATGACCAAAAGTGACCAGAGTATTCCATCGTGTACATATCATATTCAGTAAAAATTTGAGGGATCATGAGGGTCAAACCCCTTCTTGACCTTCCTTCTTCCTTCTTCATCTGTCCCTGTTGCTTTGGCATCCTGGGAGGATTCCATCCATTCCTCTGCCTGTGGTCCTGATCCCTGCCAGCCTGAATCTGTGTGTTCCTGCCCCCAGCTCCCGACTGCTGACGACTCCAGGATTCCAGCCTGGACTTTCCCTGGGCTGCCCTGCAGCCTGCGTGGGGACGCGAGAGTTACTGGGGGAAAGGGGGGAGGAACATGGTATCAGTTTTCCTGTATTTTTATATATATTTAGTATTTTTGCCTTTTTATCATTACTGTTTCATTAAAGCTGTGTAGTTTAGTTTCCAGCCCCTGTGTCTGTCTCCCTTATTCTCTCCTTTCTTTATCAGGGAAGGGAGGGGGATTAATAGAGAGCATCTGTCATTCAGTTTAATTGCCAGGCCAGTGTTAACCTGTGACGATATCAGAGCAAAGAATTGCTTGAGGTTCACATTATGTTCACAGAATGGTTCTCTCAATTGCAATGCATAACTTCTCTTTCATGGTGATGTTTCTTTAAGCCTACCCCCACCACTTTGCAAATACCACTTCATTTATGCAAGGGACTCCTGGTTATTTGTGGTGGCAGGAGATTGAACAGAGAATGATGATGACAACACATGGCTGTGAAAAACAAATACAGATAATACAAAGCATATGCAAATCACAGTATAAAAATGCACAGTAAAGGTGTAATGGAGATGAGATGTCGGTGAGCTAATACTCACTGCAGCCAGTTGGATGCTTGCCTCATGAGCCTGGTTATTCAGGTGCAGCATCCAAGCTGTCTGTGCCTGGAGCCAGCACAGATGTCTCTGATGCCTGTAGCCTCTGTAGTCCAGTGCCTATGTACTCTGCCCATGGGTTTGTAACTGTATTTTCCCAGTCTTCACTGGATCCTTTAACACTACACTTCTGGTCTCAGCTCAGTATGTTTCACCTACTCATAAGGCTATAAAACTCTTTGCCTTTTGTAGGGCATTTCCAGTCTTTAGGGTGAAATTTGTGGCTTTTCACAGAACAGTCGTGACATTGTTTTCTACAGGATAGGTGATATCCTAATATTTTGGTTTTGCATAGGCATGATTGCCTGTAAGTACCATTTGATGGAAACTGAGAAAACAAACCCATGAAAGATGTTTGTAGGAAAGCTAGCAAGATGGGATAAATGGGAGAGGTAGTAGAAGAATAAATGAGCAGTAAGAAGTGGTTTCTTTCTTTTAAACATCTTAATTTCCTATTTTAGTTGGATGAGGCCTTGCTCGTTCATCAAATTTTTGTTGCTATGTAGATCCTCATATCAGGATTTTGTAGAAAGGATAGGTCTCATTGTCACTGTTTAAAGCAGCTGGTTGTTAAATGAATGACACATGCTCTCTATTAATACCACTCCCTGATAGAGAAAGGGGAGAGAATAAGGGTGAGAGACTTATCGGCTGGAAACTAAGCTACACAGCTTTAATGAAACAATAATGGTGAAAAAGAATTTTTTAAATGTATACAAATATTAAAAAAAAAGCAATATTGTGTTCCTCCTCCCTTCACCTCAATAATGTTCATGACACCACAGAGGCATGAGGGCAGCCCTGGACAAGTCCCAGGCTGGGCTCCTGGAGTCAGCAGCAGTTGGGAGCTGGAGGCAGGAACACACAGATTCAGGAGGGCATGGATTCAGATCAAAGGCAGATGAACAGATGGAATCCTTCCAGGTGCCATCCATGATGAAGAAACACTTGATCCTCTTGGTCCCTCAAATTTGTACTGAGTATGATGCTTGTGGGATGGAGTACTCCATTTGGTCAATTGTGGTCACCTGGTACTCTGATCCTTCCTAAAGGAGGGCTGCAGGAGTGACCCTTTCAATCCCTTTCTTTTTCCAGAGCATAAGATGTTCCTCAGAGCTGAGCAGTGTCCTTGGTTCTGCAGACCATTCTCTGACTGTAACTATAAACACTGCGTTACCGGTCCCAGAAGCAGAGACTGACTGAGAAACTTGCTGCTAATTTCAGCAAGTGCAGCTACTTAGAGACTTAGTTGAAAGTAAAATTGCAATAAAGAAAATTTCTATCCTGGCTCAAGCCAGGACACTTAAATTTTTGAAATAAAGGAAGTCTTAATGATAAACTAAGATCAAGCAAGAATTTGGTGTGAGCACATGCACATCTTTTTTAGCATGGGTGAGATGCTGAGCCTAAGTTCATGACCAGAGTGTACCAGAATGTTGGATGGAGGGATGTATCCTTGCCCTTCAGCATGTGCTGTGGACAGCTGGATTGCTGCTGAGGGTAGGCAACTTCTGACCACATACAGCTGCTTTTCACTGTTTTTCTTTTTCATCCTTGTGCTTTTATCGCAGTTCCAGAGCAGGTGGATGGTGGCTTGCACAAAGCTCTCTTCGTGTCCTGTCACTCACTTCTAGCATTAATAGCCTTTCTGCAATTTTATGAGTTGGGATAAGATTTTAACATAAGGCACAAGCTATGTCTCATGCCTTTGAACTCCAGTGAATGTCCATCTGTTGTTTGAATGCTATTTGGAACATTTAACCCTTGCCAAATCCTGCTGCCTTTGAAATCTATGGGAGTCTTGCCATCGACTCCAGTTGGGATAGGATTTAGCTGACAAAATTTTTGTTTGCCTTTATTTCCCATCATTTGTATGGGGACTCTAACAGACAGAGTAACATCTACTTATGATTAGGCCTGAGTGAGGGAAGAGAGGATCTGTAAGCAATGTGTAACTCTGGCCTAGTGATGGTGAATTTTATATTTCACTGTGGCTTTTTGAGATTATAATGCCAGTGAAGACTTGATGTTTGTCATTTCTCATTCCCTTCTTGGAATCATTGACTGGTGGTATGTCTTGAAAAAGGGAAATTTAATTACATGAACTTGGACATCATACCAAGTGTTTAAAAAAAGTAATCACTTATTTGTAGTGTTGTGTTCTCTGAACAATGAAGAAATACTCTTGTTAGAAGACAGATGAATTACTTCAGACACTTTGTGTAGAGTGATTGTATGAAATATTTAATTGATCATTCAGTAACATGCAGTTCTACACCTGTGGAATGTCAAGTCTTTTATTTTTGGACCAGTTGCATGCTTGTTATGCATAGGTTATGCTTTGGTATTGCTTGCACTTGGTATTTTCAGGATCTGTGATTATACCATACGCTGACATGGAAAGGATTACACTGTCAGTGTTGTGTCAAAAGAGCATGGAATTCAGTCTGGTGGATAATTAGAAGGATATATTAAGGAACTTTTCCCAGGTGATTGAATTTATATTGAATATTCAGAAAAGCATACATCAATGTATGTAAGAAGCATATATACACTTAAAATGTCACACCCTGACAGGGCACTGGAAAAATACGGAGGGATAAGCAGAAATAGTTTGTGGACCAGATCAAATGCTTGAAATGGATTAGGGAGAGGTGTTCTGTGCGAAGTGATTTTGTGCTTAGTGGCTCTTCATCTTTCGTAGTGCCAGACTGCTCCTGTCACACCGATTAGAGATGGCTGGAGGGTAGACTGAGGGAGCTCTGAAGGGCCTTTGAGGTAGCCAGCACCTATGAGACATAGTTGCATGTCTCTTCAGTGCTGTGTTAGCAAGGGAAGGCTGGTTTCATGTTGAATATTTCATAGATGGTAAGGCACTACACTTTTCTCTATGTGCTAGATTTATCCATGGCGGAATAAATCAAAGCTGCACCAGAGCTTCCAGAAAGCTGGCCCTATCAGCTGCTGCAGCTTTAGCATGGAGCAAAGAAGAAGAAAGGGTCTAAATTGCTCAAGATCCAGGCCACTCTGATTTCTGCTGGCAGAAAAAAAATAGTGATTGAAGAAGGTCTCCTTTTAGCTTTGGCTTTTTCACAGTCCAGAAATGCAAATCATAATAAATGATGCCATTTTAATCAAGAATCTCCAGCTGTTGTGTTAAGGAGAGCTTGCATAAATAGGCTCATAGTGGAAACCCTATTAGGTAACATAAAATAGGTGGTTCCAAAATGTGTGAAGTTATAGCTTTTTGTTTAAAGTGCAGCAGAATTTAACATGAGACTTAAGATGTATAAATGCTGTACATCAGTGCCTTGGTGTCTGTCTCACTGGTGAGATACCAACCCGTATAACTAAGGAGCTTGTTCTTGTATTTCTTCTCCTGAAATTCCTGTCTCGCATCTGGCAGGTGCTTATCAATGTTTAATTTGGCCTAAAGGGAAATATGTTTTGAGGAGGAATCATTGAAAATGTAGAAAGACTAATTGTTCTTAAATTACATGGATTGGTCATGTCAGATATGTGGTCTGAATTTCACCTGATTGGTGTATCCTTGTGAAGCTGTTAAACTTGCTGGAGTTCCCAAGTTAAGGAATGGAGAAATGATTTCTCTGAAAAGGGGAATCATGGCTTCTGTTTGCTAAATCAACTGAACACAGCACTTGTCATAGTTGCTTGTACAGCTATTAAATATTTTATATAAAATGCAATTTTGAGTATCCAGTTAATTATTTAAAGCTAAACTTGCTTTCTCTTTGACAAGAGAGAGATTGAGTAGCAAAGGCTAAATTGCATGGAATATTTTTGCCAAAAATGCTTCTTGTTTGCAGGAATCTCCAAAAGCCAGGTGTATAAGAGCAGGGATAAAGTTAAAATTAATCTTGCATAAAACGAGTCGCTTTAAGAGGGAATTGTGATTGAATATGTGGACTAGTTTTGTGGTCTGTTAAGTTCATAAGGCAAATATATTAAATATGTCTTAGACTTAATACTATCTGTGGTTTGTGCTGTCAATATGGATGTTTGGGTGTGGGTTTTGGTTGTTTTATTTATTTTTCATTATCTGAGTTATCCTATTCAGTTACCCAAGATAACTTGAGTTGTCTATTGCCTTTTGTGGAAAATTGTGCCAGGATTTATTAATAGTGGAGCCTTCCCTGTTGGGTGTTGTGGATACATCAGCTTAGACCTTGCACAAATACATCTAAAGCATCAGTGAGGCTAACAGAATTTTCATTACTGACTTCTGCCAAGTTCAGGATTTCCCTTGTGGCTCTAAAGATAGATCTGGCCTTGCAGTTATTATTCTTTGTCTTTGTACTTAGCTTGTGTATGACCTGTGTTTAACCTGAGCACTATTAATATAAAACTTTCTATATAAGCTCTCTGGTTTCCCATGTCTCAGCCTGCCTGTCTAATCAGGAAGAGGGTTTTTAATCAGTTCTTTAGTAGACATAAGAAACAAGTGTGCTTAACATAAATGCAAGTGTGAAATAAGCAACCTTCTGCTGAAAGTTCATATTCCAAACACAGCTAATCCACCATATGTGTGATCTTAAAAAGTACAGACACATGGATAGTCTTCCCTCCTCCAGTTTCTTAGCCTTTTTGTGGCTGCTGCAATTGCAAGTAGCCCAGTAACACTATATGCTTGATTGATGTATGGGATCTGTGATGGTATTTTGCAGTTAGGGTTGCTGCATGGCACAGCATGCCTCTAAGTGAAATGAAAGGAATACCACAAGCTTTTCAGCTGTGATGTGTCACCTCAGCAAGCCTTTGGGAAAAGGAGTGTGACAACCTTTCAGTAGCACAGAAAGAATGTTGCATACCAGTAAATATTCTGTTCTTGGCTTTTTTTTTTTTGTCAAGTAGTTTGTATGGTCCTGGTGAGTTTTTCATACAAGGGATGTGAATCTGTCTTTGCTCTCTGACTGCATCAGCTCCCTGGAGTTACCCTCTTTCCAGCATGAAGGAAAGAACAAGGCTTATGGTGCCCTGGACTACAGGCAAAATAATAATCATAATCATTCCTTTCTGAAAGGGTGCATTTCTTGGCCATAGCTTAGTGGACATGAATTTCATACTACTTGGCTTTGTTACCTTGACTCTTCTGCTGTTTAAACATTCTTAAGAGGTCCATTCCTGTGCCTCCTGAAGTAATTTGAGGCCTGATCACTCGCAGATGATGTCACATAAATGGTAGAACTTTTACTCACTTGCAAGAGGTTAGGAACCCCCCATGGCTCCAGTTTTATGACATATAATTTACATTACCTATTACTGTAGGATATAACAGTGGTGCGCTTGCATCAAGATTAGAAAAACAAGCATGGTATGTGTTTTAGCCAAAGTATAACCATGTGCTCCCTGGCTTGGTTGTAGACAGAATATGGTTTGGCCAAAGTCTGTTCATTTGTATGCACAGCTAAAATTACTGAAGAGTAGCTTCCAGGTAGGTTTTCATTTAGGGAACTGTGGCAACTGCCTAATTAGCAATAAGTACAGCTTTAATTTCAGTCTGAAGCCAATAAACAGTATGTTTGGTTTATAGGAAGATGCAAAGAAATAGAATATGTGCATGAGACAGTTTAAAGTATAACAATACTGCAAACTTGTAACCGCAAGCTATTAAAAAAGGGAATCATGCTGGAAAATATTCCCAAGCAATGAAATATTAATCGATCATTAAATCATTGTAAGAGGCACTGATATATAAATCCTTTACCTATTTTTGTGTTCCCTTATTCTTTGCACTTTGTGTACACCAGAGAAGGCAAAAGTAATCAGAATGTAACAAATCATTTGCATTTAATGGAGAGTGTGATGCACAAAGGCTGACCAGTATTTCCCCGATGAGGAAGTTTGTATTAATTGATTGCATTAATGTCTAAGGTTTTTCAAAGCTACTAGAAAACATACATCGCTTGTAAAAAAAAAAAAAACAAAAAACAAAACAAACAAACAAACAAAAAAAAACCCAAATAAAAAAACCCAACAACCACAGACAACCATGTCTGTAAGGTTGCTTTAACAGTCTTAGCTCAAAGTCATAATGTCTGGGGCCATGGCAGGTTGGAATGTGGTATTACTATTTTTATATTAAAGGCATAACTATGCTTGTAGGATGAGTATAAGCATACTGAATGGATATGTTAGGAAGAAGATGGCTGTAATTTTTCAGCCCAAACGAGGACTATTTACAGAAACTTTTTAGCTTGCAGGAGGAGAGATGGAGTGACCTGGCAGGGTTTGAGAGAGCTCTTTGAGAGACACCAGAATGTGGGAAAAGCCCACAAACATGTACAGAGTGTACATGAAGGCTGTAGCAGCAGATAGAGAACCAAAGAATTATTTAGTAATGCAGTGATGAGTCTTCATGTGAAAATTGAATCTCCCAACTGAAAATGCCTCTGCATCCTGTTGTTGAAGATGCCCCGGGGGACAAACTAGGTGGGGGAAAAAGGAAGGAGTGTTCCTCAGCTAGTGCACATAGATGCAAGTCTGTAATATTAATTGGCAGTATCAACTTTATAGCAGGTAAATGGCTGTACTGATCTGCAATATGTATAATAGTCAAAAAAACCAATGTGTAATGAAGTCTGCTGTACTTTTTTCTTGTGCCTATTTGTGCGTATAGTAGACATCTGTCTCCTGGGAAAATGTGAGTTTGATAACAATCTGCTGTGAAAACATCCAAAAATAGGATGATACTTACATGACAAATATTTAATATACTAGAGCTGCACTAAAATACTACTCACTAGTACTATATAACACTATTGGTGTATATTTTCCAAAACTGAAGTCTGATAGTGATATGTTAAAATAAAGGTTTGTTTTGTTTTCTTCCCCAGAAGATAACAATTTTTCTTCTCTCACCAAAATGCATCTAGTGCTGCTCTGCCAGTGAGAGGGAAGCTTCAGTAACATGCAGCTGGGAAAGGACTTGGAACTAGGGCATGTTTACCTGGGGGGCTAGATTTCTTTTTTTGTTTGATTTCTAGACTTTCTGAAAAAAACCTAGTAGTGCATAATAATCCATTCTAGCCCTATTGGAACACTTATTTTTGGTTTTGGGTTTTTATCCCTCCATTAAAAACAAAATTTTACATACTATTTTACTGCAACTGACCTGAGGAATATGAAAGTATGCATGTATTGCAAAATTAATAGCTTAATTACAGGAAATGCAAGAATATGTACCTGCTGTTTCAAAATATTCTGTAAGAGGTAAAAACACAAAAAATCTTCCTTTTTTTCCCCCTTCTAATTTTTTAATTAAAAAAAAAAATCATTCTCCAAATTAAGGTAGAGATGAAATTTAAGGAGGAAATTTCTTCTTGACCTAAAAGTGCTAGGTGCTGCTGCTTTGCATTTGGATTTGTGTGTACTCTGACCTAGTGGCTAGATAACTTGAGTTTACATTCTTCTCATGGATATTTTATGTTCTTTCAAGCTAGCTTCCCTTCTCGTCCCCCCAGCTTTTAGAAGGTGAATTTATAGCAAGTAAAAAACACAGCCAAACAATAGTATTTACAGAAGATTGTTTGCTTCTAAATAGTGCACTATGGATAGCATTCTGATTGTCCATTTGGAATTTTTGTAAGCTGTTTTGTAGAACTATTGAGAGAAATTTTGTACTTACTAAAGAAGTAGTCCTACTTTATTTAGTCTGTTTTTTAAGGAACAACAGTAAAGGAACTGCACTCCTCAGTTTCCAATGTTGTAGAAGTTTCATTTTGCAAATTTTGGTTTTCTTCCGCTTCCCTGTATCAGAAAGACTTGGTAATGTGGTCTCTGCTTATACCTCCTTGAAAAGGGAACATCTGGAAGGAAGCTGTTCCTCTTTCCCTTTTAGCAGGGCAAACTTGTATATCACACTTATTGTGCTGTACGAGGCATACCTATGTCAAAATAAAAAATTATGCTGGGAATGGCAAGATGAGTACCATTTCTCCTCGAACCTGGACTTTAGGTGAGCAGCAAAGCATATACAAATGTACCCATTCTACACCTGAATAGATCACACTTGTCTTTAATAAATAAATCAGCTATTTTCCATGTTCAGTTATGCAAACTGAATATATGTCCATGGGCCCTGATGGGGTGCACCTGAGTGTGTAGAGAGATGGCTGATGTAATGGCTCTGCCACTCGATCATTTTTGAGAGATCATGGCAAACAGGAGAGGTGCCAAGGACTGAGGGAAACCAGTGTCAGTCCAGTCTTCAAAAAGGGGCAAGAAAGATCCAGGTAATTACAGACCATTCAGCCTCACCTCCATCTCTCAAAAAATGATGGAGCAGCTCATTTTGGAAGTCATCTCTAAGGATGTGGAAGAGAAGAATGTTATCAGGAGTACTCAGCCTTGATTTACCAAGGGAAAATCGTGCTTGACTATGCTGACGGCCTTCTATGATGTTATAACTGAATAGGCAGATGCATGGAGAGCTGTGGATGTGGTCTACCCTTGACCATAGCTAGGCTTTTGACTGTCTCCTATACCATGCTCTTGAGTAAGCTCAGGAAATGTAGAATAGAAGAACAGACAGTGAGATTAAGAATTGGCTACAGAATAGAGCCCAGAGAGTAATCAATGGTGCAAAGTCCAGCTGGAGACAAGGCTGGGAGGACTGCCTGTCATCCCAAAAGTCTGCTGCCATTCAGAAGTTTCTAGACAGGCTGTAGAGTTGGGCAGGGAGAAATTTCATGTATTACAACAAGGGCAAGTGTCAAGTCTTGAATCTGGGAAAGAACAGCCCCAGGTACCAGTATAGGTTGGGAACTGAACTGCTGGAGACCACATAGAGGAAAGGGACCTGGGGGGTGCTGGTGGACAGAAGGATGACCATGAGCCAGCAATGTGCCCTTGTGGCCAAGAAGGCCAATGGCACCCTGGGATACATGAGAAGGGGGGTGTTTAATAGGATGACAGAAGTACTCCTCCCCCTTTGTTCTGACCTGGTGAGACCACATCTGGAGTATTGTGTCCAGTTCTGGGCCTCTAGGTTCTAGAAGTACTGGTAACTGATTGAAAGAGTCCAGTGCAGAGCCACAAAGATGATTAAGGGAATGGAACATCTCCCTTATGAGGAAAGGCTGAGGAAGCTGGGTTTCTTTAGCTTAGAGGAGACAAAGGGATGACCTCATTGATGTCTGCAAATAAGAAAAGGATGAGTGTCAGGAGGATGAAGCTAGGCTCTTCTCAGTCCAATGTCTAATTGATGTTTAATGATAGGACAAGGGATAATAGATGCAAATTGGGGCATAGGTTCTGTGTGAACCTAAGAAAACATTTTCACTGTGAGGGTGACAGAGCACTGAACAGGCTGCCCAGGGAGGTTGTGGAGTCTCCTGCTCTGGAGACATTCAAAACCCACCTGGACAGCTTCCTGTGTGACCTGCACCAGTTGGTCCCACTCTGGCATGGGGCTGGACTTTATAATCTCTTGAGGTCCCTTCCAACACCCAACGCTGACTTCTGTGATTTCTCAGTACTCTAGTTCTTCTGTGCCAAAGCCAGACAAGTCTAAACCAACATCCATTGCCAAGTAAAACTTGTAAAACACAAGGATTTGATTCTTTCTTTTGCTCATTTATATCGTCATGTTCATGTAGTGCTATAGCATCTATTGCACGTGGATGACACATGAGGAGATATAAGGCAATCCTTTTGTGACCAATGCAATCTCCATTAAAGAGAGCCCATAACTGTTAGTGTTTCCTTCCCGCACACCACTCCTTGGCTACGGAACCTGGGAGGAGGTGAGAGCATAATCCACATTCCAAGTCTTCCTACAGCACAGGAGTAGGTTACAGCAACATTCGTTGTTTTGGAGCCTGTGTGCACCTTGTATTGATAAGCTCTGGTACATGGAGCCCATTTAGAGCTCCTATTTAACACTAAAAGGAATATATAAGTGAGGAAGTAGATTGATAAAATTAAGGGTTAGATGTTTGAGGACTTTTTATTGTTGTCCAGTACCCCATGCTGAAGGGAGATGGTAGGACTTTGTTTCTCTGGAAGTTGGAAATAGTCTGTAATTCTCTTCCAAGGCCAAGAAGGAAAATTATTAAATGTGTCAGGCTGGCCCAGTAGCTGAAGCAACCTGATGCAGTTGTGGCTGGAAGTCGTATGGAAATTGAAAGGCTGGCCACAAAGAAATTAGCTCCTTTTTCCAATGTTTTTCTCCTCTGTTAGAACTACTGGTGTTTGGGTATTGTTCTTGAGAGCAGAGTTTTAAAACCACAAAATGCATAATAATAACTGAGGCTCCTCTCATCAGTTTAGTAACATGCAGAGAAAGGATGATTTCTAGTGACAGTTACAGGCAGAAAAGATAGACATGGGTCATCTTTGCTAATTTTAATGTATCTCCCCATCACTTAAATTCCTCACCTGAAGCAGCGAACACTTCACTTCCAGGTTTTTTTCTAGTAGTTTTTTGTTAGTAGGCACATACTTTTAAAAAAATTTTGTAATTTATTTTTTGCTTTAAAAACAAACAATAAAAACCCTTAGGAGAACAAATAAACTACAAAAAAATCAGTGTGAGATTGCACATTGAGCAGTTGTATTCTGGCTCTGTAACATCTGAAACTCTGTCAGGACACACTGCACTCGTCTCTACAGGGAGAGAGATAGCAGGACTATGGAAATTACCAAGGTATTTTGAGTACTGGCATCAAATTGTCCTGTAACATGTTTAATTTAGGTACCTGCTACCTTTCAGCCAATTAGTATTAACTGTATCTCAAATAAGTAAGTTTCTCTAACTTGACAAAATTCCTGTTCTCTGTTGAAGGAGAGTGCTTTTATTGTTTATTTTATGTTTAGGCTCTTGTTCTGAAATGTGAAGGTGCACAGGAGTCCCCATTGCAAATTAATCTTCTGTGATCTTCCTTCAAGTGAAACTAACTTCCATGCTAATCTGTTCTGTGCAGCTGTCAAGCTGTTTGGAGGACTTATTGATCCTTGCCACAGTAGCAAAGTGACACATGAGTGACAGCAAACTGCTTTTTACTGTTTTCTGCTAGATTGCTGGGTTTCATGATATTCAGCTTAGCATTTGGCCAGGAATATGTTTTTATTTCACCTGTTGTTGCTCTGGTCTTTGTATGTAGCTACTTACAATCTAATTTACACAGCACCTTAGAAACAGACCTCTATTTCTTGAAGTGCCATACCACTGTGGCTTTTACAAACGGAGGAGCAAATAAACCTAAGCACTGCAGTTTTTTCCAGTGCTAAAAAAGTAGGGAAAGAATTGATGGGATCTGTATTATACATGAAACCAAGACTAGGAAAGTTCATGGGTCACTGAAGTGCTCTGGCATGCCTGGGCATATGGGAGTAAGGCCAGTATGTGTGTATATACATCTTTTTAAATGTATAGGTAATGAAAGCTCTATGGCTCCACCAGTCTTTTGCTATAATAGAGTTGAAAGGAAGGCTTGTTATGACTGAGACCTGGGAGCAGCTCAAGGCAATTTAGAGGAGCAGGATGTTGTGAAGCCTGTTATGAACTGACTGGTCAGGTATGACACTGCTATTTAACATCTTTGTCAAAGACATACTGGGACTGAGTGCACCCTCAGCAAGTTTGCTGACAATACCAAGCTGTGTAATGTGGTTGACAGCTGGAGGAAAGGGATGCCATCCACAGGGACCCTGACAATCTTGAGAGGTGGGCCTGTGCCAACCTCATGAAGTACAAGGCAAAATGCAAGGTCCTGCACCTGGCTCGATGCAGTCACAAACAAAAATAAAGGTTGGGTGGGGAATGGATTGACAGCCCTGAGGAGAGGGACTTGGAGGTGTTGGGCAGTGAGAAGCTCAACATGAGCTGTTTAATGCGCATTTGTAGCCCAGAAAGCCAACCATATCCTGGGCTGCATTAAAAGAAGTGTGTCCAGAAGGTCGAGGGAGGGGATTCTCCTCTACTCTACTCTTGTGGGATCCCCTCTGAAGAACTCTGTCCAGTTCTGGAGCCCCCAACTCAGGAAGGTCATAGAGCTCTTGGAGCAAGTCCAGAGGAGGACCATAAACATGATGGGAGGGCTGGAGCACCTCTCCTATGAAGACAGGGTGGGAGAGTTGGGGTTGTTCAGGCTGGAGAAGAGAAGGCTCCAAGGAGACTTTACAGTGGTGTTCAGTACCTGAAGGGGGCCTATAGAAAAGCTTAGAGAGGGACTTTTTTATATGGGCATATAGTGACAAGACAAGGTGTAATGGTTTTAAGCTGAAAGAAGGTAGATTTAGGTTGGGCATTAGCAAGAAATTCTCGTCTGTGAGGGTGGTGAGACACTGGAACAGGTTGCTCAGGGCAGTTGTAGATGCCTCATCCCTGGAAGTGTTCAAGACCTGGTTTGGATGGGGCTTTGAGCAACCTTTTCTGGTGGGAGGTGTCCCTACATATACCAGAGGATTAGAACTAGATGATCTTTAAGGTCTTTTCCAACCCAAACCCTTTCTATGATTCTATGACACCTGCTGAGAGATGTATTTCTTGAACTGCACTGAAAGTTGCACAAAAAGTTTAGGGGGAGACTTTATGGTAAAGAGTAGGTTAACATGTATTGTAGGAACAGCAAGAATGCATATGATAGAGAGAATAGTGGGAAGGTTATCATACTTATTTGTTGGTCTCAATCCTTTCCAAAAAAATGAGAACTTGTGGAAGATTATGAATAGTTGTCAAGCTACAGGGAAGAAAAAAAATACAATGTGTAGACATAAAATGCACTTTGAAAACACTGCAGCTGGAGACAGTCAAATTTTATTATAGTACGTCCAATTAAATTTTTAAGGACAGCCCTGCAAGTTCTCTGAAATATCAAGCCCAAATGCCATGCTTTTGGTTGAGATTTTTGGGGGGCATTTGGGAGGATCTTGATCAGAAAAAATAGCTTTGTGAAGATAGTGTTTTTTCCAAGGCTTTCTTAAAAAAGTAAAATTAAAGAAAATCTGGCATAGTAAGTCCCTGACTGTAGGTGCTATTTCATAAATTGTTTGCAAGACACAGATCTCATTATAGTCAAGTCAGGTGTTTGTAACTATTTTTATACAGCATGGGGTAATAAAAGTTACACTTTTCTTTACCAGTCTACTGTCCCTCCAGATCTACAAGAAATATGTCTGGTTTTATGCCTGGGGCTGGGAACAGTGTTATTAGATGCAATTTGGCAGAAGACATGAGACGGGTGAGACTCTTGGCATCTTCTCCAATGACCACTCTGAAGTGATGTCTGCTGTTTCATCTGGTCACAAAGATAGAAGGAAATGAAGGTCTGGAAGCCCTTCAAATAGCAGCTCTTTGACAACGTTTTTTTGTTGTTTTATTTTCCCCAAGAAGTCTTTATTGGGGGGAAGAGGCTAGAAACAGGTTAAAAGGTAAATTAAAGATTTAAATTTTTTATTTTTGAGGCCAAGTTGAGGTATCTGTAATGTGAGAAGTGGATCAGCTATTATTGTCAGGGAATGCAGGAGGAGATGGAGACAGAACTGAAGGAGCTTTAAAGTAATCTTCCAGAGATGGGTGTTCTGGAAAAATAGAATTATGGAGAGAAAAAAACCCCACTCTTTCCTGTCTTTTTCTGTGTGTCTGTATGACCAAAAAGAGGAAGGGTACATGGATACATTGTAAATGGGTTGTGATGAAGCAGGTTGCTTAGTCTTCTGATGATGTAATAAAGAGTTGCTATTTCCCTTTTTGTTGTGCTGAGAAACAAAAAGAAAAATAAAATTGTCAAAGGAAAATTTCAGGCTTGCATTTTTCAATCTACATTTTTCAGTCTACTGTAGTCAGATGTGTATCCTGTACTGTTGTGTGACAGACTGGCAGAGGATGAATACTTTAAGTACTAGTTAATTTCTCGTGACACTCAACTGTTTGGAGTGATAAGCTTTTTGACAGATTTTTTTCTTTTCCTTCACCCTTTCAATTAGTCTCAAGAATTAAGGGCTTCATGGGGAAGAATGAGCAAAAGCAACAGGTGCAAGAATGCAAGGAAAAAACCCAAACAATCCTAACCTCAGCAGGTTATTTGAACTGTCCTGGGTCAGCTTTACAACCACAGGTTCCAGAATACATATGGCAAGCTGCAAGTGAGTTCCTCCCCTGAGTCCTAGTGCATATCCTTCTTTCTAAAGCTAAAGCAGTCCACTTCTGCTGCCCTCTGGGATCTTTACTACTCTATTCTTTACCAGCTGCCCTGTGGCTGCCCCTGGCTCTGCTCTCCTGAGCAGCACTGCCCACAAAGTAGCTCAGGGCTCTCCTGCTGCAAGAACTAAAGCTTCTTGGGTTTGGTATTGGTTTGAAAATAAAGGATTTTTAGTGGGTTCAAAAATGTTGTCTGCAAATATATTTAAAGGTCAAGATTTTTCAAAGGTTCTAACAGGGATTCATGGGATTCTCAAATATAAAAGCTCTGTTATTTTTTAACCTTTGGTTCTTAAGTCTTGGACTGAGCAACTTTATGGAAGATCATAAACCTTTCTTCTCCTGGAAACTAGAATTCTACAAGCTGACTAAATGTTGGGCTAAAAATTATTTCTGATGTCCAGCATAATGTCCAAGAGATTGGAAAGCTTGGAATATATTTTTACAGATTTATTATCTTTATAAAGGTTCATTAATTTTTCAGCATAACAGTTTATTACTGAGGTGAGTAATAATGTGGGGGGGGAGGGGGGCAAGAGTCTAAATACATAGGACTAATGCCTGAGAGAAGACAGACACTGAAAAGGCTGAAGTAGCTGTCAACCAAATACTGTGTCCAGCCATTCTGGTAGGGCTGCACCCATCTGGAGATAATTGCAAGGAGAGGGCAGCTGCGAGGGCCAGGGGGGAGCCAGATCTCTGTCTGATGTCCTTGTCCTGTGGCTGATGGAGAGCACTATGGTCTTCAGTTCCCTTCCAAGGGTGTGAGGGTCAGACCATGGATGAGGGGGGCAGGAGGACCTTGTGTGATGACATGAAGCAATGAGAGCTGCACCAAGGAGGCTTGAGGAGGCTGAGAGATTCTCTGCCTTCCATAGATTGAATAAAAAATCCCTTTTATTTTCCTTGTAACTCTAATACTGCTTTCACTCTGCTGGGAAGGGTCCTGCAGGCACCCAGCACAGGGAAAGGTACTTTATAAGTTAATAAAGAATAGCAGTAACAACTGATTAGGTCTGAGCAGGTAAGAAGAGGAGGACTCTCTTTTGAATATTCAAAATCTTGAATTGCAAGCAAGTCCCTCCATACAATATTGTTAATTACCTAGACAACAGAAGCTATGCAATCACATTCAATCACAGGCTTCTATTTAATAAGCTTGTTGTGATGTACTGCAATTAAAGCTCTTCTGATGGTTTGTGCAAATTTCCAGCTTCTTTTTCTCAGGGCATCATCGCAAATCAGGGTATAAAATTCATTGGTAAAACTGTTTTCTCCCTATTAAATTAAACAGATTGTCCCACTTCTAGAAACATTCCAGATCAGGTGGGATGGGGCTCTAAGCAACCTGAACAAGTTGAAAATGTCCCTGCTCACTGCAGGGGGATTGGACTAGATGACCTTTGAAGATTCCTTCCAACCCAAACAATTCTGTGATCCTCTGAAAATATCTAGTGACAGAGCTAAGAGTGGCATCCTCCTGGCAGAGTGATGGGATTTTAAGGCAGCCCTGGACCTTAGTGACAGCACTGCCTGATTGTTAAAACTCCTGTGGAGATTTCATGATATTTCAGCATTCACACCACTAAAAAAGCCTTTGGTGGGAGGAAGTGAATCTTATTTGTTGTTCTTAAGCTCACCCAGATCCCTTCTGTGTTGTATCAGTCCTGTTCAGAACAACCCTGTTATGGCAAGGAAGTTGCTTCAAGGGACATCAGAAAACTGAGACCAAAGTTTACCGTAACGAAGTTCCTTCTGAGATAAATTAATCTGTTTCTATTGATTTGCCTGGTTTTTTTTAATTTTTTTTTATTTATATGCAATACAACAATCACTTGTAAGATTCAGCTGGCAGAGAGCTCTTGTGTGGTATTAATAATCACAAAGAGTAATAAGAGGGAATGCTCAAGAATGATTCTGGAAGATGATACTGCTCTGGAAACACTTCTGTACAGACAGACAAGAAATTTATGATAAGTAGCCAAGAAATAATACTCTAAACACTACAACCCTGAGACTGTTCTAATCCAGGTTAGGTTTAGAGAATGCACTAGAGTGGTAAAATAAAAGCAATTCACTGTTTTGAGCCACAGAAATAAGCAATAAATTATGCGAGACCTTCCTCCTGTCCTACTACTTTGGTTAGACCATTTACAGTTTTAATAAAATATTTACAGAGGTGAAATACCTGCAACAGTCAGGTTAGAATTTTACCAGTCTAAAAAAATCCACCTAAAGCTACCAGCTGATGTGGAATCAGACAATATAATCACACCATATTCAATGTTTGTGTCTAAGTCTTCCAAGCTGGATGTTCAGAAATTCTAAAAAGAAAACAAAAGAAATTGAATGTGACTAATGCTGTTGCCTTTTCTTTCTTCACATTTTCTTTCTTTTCTTTGCATTCTCTAAGCATAGGACTATTCACTGTGGGGAAGATCAGACCCTTATGAAAACCTTACACAAGAGATGGTAAAAAAGTTGCCATTTCTAGCTCTTGCAATAGGTCTTGGTGCTGCGGAAGCTGTCCTGCAGAAGGGCTGACATTGCAGTTTCTCTCTGTCCTTGTTGCCTGGGTGCATTAGGGATACGGCAGGGATGGTAAATGCTACAGCTCCTGCTGATGCCTCTGCCTAGGTATCCTTCCTAGAGGTGTGGGGATGAAGGAGGCTGAGGAGTGTGTGGCCAGAACACAGACACTGGGGAAAAAATATCCTCTTCCAAGAGAAAGTTGAAATTTTCAAAATTAAAGTGTTTTGTCTAGTTTTAATACCTTTCCTCTCTAAGTAACCATGTTTTCAACTGCACTTTTTTCTGCCTGTTTGTTTGATTGTTTTTAAGTTATTGGCCTCCCCCCTGTGCAAAACCTGAGCCTGTTTTGCTTAAGAAGTGTCTTTTCTGCTCTGGAAATGGACAGGAGGAAGAAGCTTAAAGTTTTTAAGAGGAAGCAGTTTCCTGTCCATTGAGTGTAACTGTAGCTGTAATCACATTCCTGTTCGTATTTTCAGTTTTGGTTTGTTTTTTTTTTTCATTTCTTTTTATATTCTTCTGCACTTGTGCATTGATGAGAAGGAGGTAGAGCAGAGCTTCTGTTCTCTAGGGAGTGCTTGCATCTACAGTCAATGTGAGATGAGACTGAGCCAAGTCTTGGTCTCTGCTTGGCAATGTTTGTTAGGTCTAGCGAGGTTTTTATGCAAGCGGTCACGGCATCTGAAAGGCTGCTGTTGCTTGACCTCAACTACAAGAATTTCTCTCCATAAAGTTGAGTTGTTACACATGTATGAAATATTTCAGTTTTGCTGAGTTACAGGATGTGTCTAATGCATCACTATCTCATTCTCCTCTAGGACTAGTGATGCTGTTTTAGTGTTCTGGATGTGTTATCACTTTGATTAGTGGACTTAAGGGGCTCAGCTGCATTTTGCTTCCAATAGTGTATACTCTTATAACAAAAGTTTTCTCAGGTTTCCAGCATAAGCCAGGAACATTTTTATTTGCACAGTCCAAGAGGTGTGAGGGCACAGCAAGACATTGGTGGTTTTGCAGGACACACTGGACAACCATATTAGAATTCAGAAACTGCTACAAACACTTTGATGAAACCAAGCCCTCAAATGAGAAAAATACTATAAGGATCAATTTTCAGACTCCATCCAGGACATATCTGTTCAATCCTAATGGCATCTATTTGTGGAATCAGAGGGCTGAAAATATGCTAATGAGGATAACTACTTAAAAATGTTCAATAAATGCAAGCATGAATAAAAACTGTATTCAGCTTTCCTTGCAGGGAGGAAAAAATATTTCAGAATATGAGATTGTTTATTTGTTTAAACTTCTGGGAGAAAACAAAGATGTAAAGGTAGAGAACACTTGAGGGACCAAGACTTCAGAGAAATGATTGTTAGAAATAGTAACATTTTAACATGCTTCAATCACAGAAGTGTGTTCTGTAAGTCACAATGGCTCATTTAGTTTGGTATTTTTTAATATGTTTCTATCATGTTTGATCACTGAGCTTTTTTTAGTGTTCCCTTTATCATGAGTGTAGTTTGAAGAATAGGTATACAGTTATTCTCTTGTTTTGATTAAAAGTGAAAATATGTATTTTGCTATAATTAGGCCCAAGGACTTCTAACTTTTCCTCATCTATGCATAACCTTCCCTATTTTTTTTTCACATCATGATGAAGTCTTATTTCTGTTTCATGATCAGATTTGTTTAACATTTTGATTGCCATGTGTCTACTTCCTAAGACAACCCCTGAGGAAGTTTAACACAACTTCATTCACTAATATTTGTTTAGAGGCTTGAAGTGAAACTTTAATTAAAGGAGCTTATGAAAGCAAAATATGTTTCCATTGCTAGTCTTGTTATTTTTGAAGTAGTGTGATGGTAACTGTGGTTTTCTCTTTCATCTTCTCCTTCTAATTACTCATACATAAGATGGTACAGGTTCTGTAAGAGACAAAAGATTTGAGAAAACCTGAGCTTTCAATATGAACTTTTCAAGTTCTTTCCAGTTTAATTATTTGATAAATAGTGTCTGTATTCAAGAACAGTGACAACTGAATTGTGCCAAATTTAGTGTCTTAAAATGGGGGAAAACCATTCACAAATCTTGTATGCTAGGCCTGGAAGTACATGATTTGACTACTGGCAATATATAGCAGAAAAACATTTAGCTTATATGTGTATAAATCCCTGGAATCCTGATGCTGATGAACATAAAAAGCTGGAGGGAGGAAGACAGATTCAGGCTGGCACGGACTGGGACCACAGGCAGATGAAAAACTGGAATCCTCCCAGGATGCCAAAGAAAACAGGAACAGGTGAAGAAAGGCCAAAGGCAAGGGTGATGGGCAAAGGGACTTGACCCTCATGATCCCTCAAATTTATACAGAGGAACACTCTGTGCAGTTTTGGTCAGCTGTCTTGTCTGATTCCCCCTGAAGGAGGGTTACAGGTGTGGCCTCCTTGCTCCTTTTCTTCCTGAGGGCAAAATGTTCCTCAGAGCTGAGCAGTGTCCTTGGTTCTGCAGCCCATTCTCTGGCAGTAACTCTAAACATTGAGTGTTATCAGTCCCAGAAGCAGAGACTGACTGAGAAACTTGCTGTTAATTTTGGCAAGTGCAGCTACTTATAATTTTGCTTTCAGCTAAGCCTCTTATAAGACAGAAAATTAGCTCTATCCTGTCCCAAATCAGGACATCATATTTTGAATGCAAGCTGATGTTTTATTTGGGATTTGACAGAGCTTCTAGGTTTTCCTCAGACTTAGAGGTGTCAATATCCTATTAAGGCTTACACCAGCACCAGAATCCAGATTTCCTTAATACAGAACAGAGACACAAGTGTCAACAAGTTTTTGTACTTTTGCAACTGCTCTAAGTAGAATGTTTTGTGAGAAAGAAATCATAAAAGCTTTTCTGTATTCTTCTTCCTAAAGAAGAGGCACCTACTTCAGATACTGAAGCTTCCTATGCTACTTGAGTATAGTTGGAGATAGTGGCTTTTTTTAAGTCTGTGCAAGACTCATCTCCTGAGGAAAGAGCCCATATTGTAGGTAGTATGGTAGGGGGAAATGTTAGAGGTCCTTATTGTCTGTTGGTTCTATCAAATTTCCTCTTACTTTTTCTTTCTTTTAAGAAAGAATGTGGGCTAAATTTCATCTCTTGAGTCAAGATAGTCTCTGCTGTGTTTTGAGGGAAGTTGGTTTATTATCCACCACTCCAGGTGTGGTGCTGGGTAACAAGAGCTTGGTCAAGGTAACTTGTATAAACCTGTTTTTTCCTTCTAAAACCTTGTGTGTGTTCGTGAAGTATCTGCTTGACTTCAAAAATCTGAATTTAATGTGTTCTGTGGACACTCCTGCTGTCTAACAGACTATTTCACTGTATTTTCTGTTCATGCTACTCTGGAACTACAAGAATAAAGCTAAATATATATTGCTAAGAATTTGCTTCATATGCTGGGGAATCCTGGAAAAAATAAATAGAAATATAAGTTTCATGTGTAAGCATTAGTAAGCTCAAAATAACTATTGCTGTTTTCAATGTTTACCATCATTATATGATGAGTTTTCAACAGTTTATGGTTTTATTACACTGGAGAAACTATGCTCTCTGGAATTAATTGTTGGTAAGGTTGAAGCACTGCAGTTTGGGTATCGAGGTGCTCTTTAGCAGACTGATTTATTTGGGGGGCTTTCTGTAATATGTTAATCTTAAATTTTTTGGAAGGAAGATGCAGATGGGGAAGCTGAGAGATGCTCTTACAGTCTCAACAGAAATCAGTTTGTATCAAAATAAGAGGAATAACTGAGGAATCCTTACGGTAGTGGTGAGAGTGAGAGTACAGATAGTCCTATTAGAGCTTTTATTGAACATTCATCTTGACTTGATTGCACACATGTCTTCATGAGATCATTCAGCTAAAAGGAGATTTTATCCTGAGTGGGGTGAGAAAAGGAAAAAGGTTGGATATTGAACTTGTAGGAAAGAGAAGGAAATGTAAAATGGTATTGCCTTTTTGTTGTTGAACCTGGGTATTTCAGGCCACCCAAAATAAACCATATCCTTATTTTAATATCTATTAAAAGAAAATGGGGGGGATTTTCTTCATATAACATTTGTCTGACATAATAAAACTTAATGTCCTAGGGCCAATTTCAGGATCTTGTTTAGTTTTGCATCTAGCAGGCTACACACAGGTGTCACAGGCACCACAGTGTTCCTGTGAAAAACTGAATATTAAGATATTTATCTGCAAATTTTAATTTTATTTTTTCTTTGTTTTTTATGATAAGGGCTTTTGAAACATCGCATGTATATCAGAAAAACAGTGTAGAGACAACTTAAATGGCATGGAATGAATCTAGTTACCTTTGTTTTTATAAAGATGTTTATTACTATACACTGAACACAGCTATAAATATCATACAGTATGAATTAAACATGATTGCAGTGGAAAACTCATTTGCATTTTTTAAAAAGTATTTCAGATATTAGTTAATATGCTTCAATACTATCCAAATACTAATGAATTATTCATTAATCCCTTTGTTTTAAATGTATCATAGTAAATTTTTTTTTAATTACCATATTTTACAAAGATGTAAATGCCTTCCATAATTAACAAAAACAACGGCTGTGGTGTCTTAAAATTTTCTCCCTTTTGGACTACAAAACATCTTTCTAGAGAAACAGCAGATTGAAACTAAGGTGTTCTCACTGGTCTTGAAGTTCTGAAATGAGTCAGTGATTCCTGACTGTCAGCTCCTTCACACAGTCTTCAGACCAGAAGAGGTCCTTTATATAATATAAAGCCTTAATATAAAGTATATTTAGCAGAAGTTCCATTAGGATTTGTGTTTTCTTAAGAATAATGATTCTCACCTATTTCTTGTTATGGTCAAGGTTAAGTATTACAGAGCTTTGTTCTCTTAAGCTCATGTTCAACTTGAGTAAGTAGTGACTTACAGCAGTGAAAAGATCTTCAGGTGATACTGCAAGACACTTGCATAATTAAGTGCTACAGGACCTGAAAAATAAAAAGCTTAATCTTCTCAGAATGGGACTTCTATACTTCTTTCTGGCTTTGAATGCAACAGGGCAAAGAAGGGTTTGCCTGTGTCTGGTAATTTCTAAGCATGAGTTAGAATGAGCATACCTGAAAAATGGAACAGTGGACTTCTTAAAAACATCTGCAGACCTGTTGCCCTTAATTTTACCAGAAGACTTGCAAAGGAATCTTATTTTAGCTTATTTATTCATCAAATAAATTCAAGTGGCAGCTTAGATGTTTAACTGCGGAGGGGAGGAAATCCTAGTATTTTGACATTATTTAGATTAGGCTTGTGTAGTGGATTGTTTAGGATTTTGGTTTTAGGGAGTGAGGTTTAGAGGTGGGGCTTGTTTTTGATTATTTTTTTTGGTTTTGATTTTATAATTTAAGACCAATGAAAAAGTAAAAAAGCTTGAAACTGTTATCTTTTAAAAGCAATATTTTCTAATGTCTTGGACAGGGCCAATCGGAAATCTGTGAATATGAGGAGGCAGCTCTACTGAAATGAATGGACAGTTTGTTTCAGCTGAGGATTCACTCAGGGTTTTGTTTAAAAAAATTTGTAAGGCTGCATGGAAATGCACTTATTTTCACACCCCAAAAGAAACCTTTTTGCATATGCCCTGCAGGCTCATAAACACTTCAAATGCAATTTTAAGAGGTGATGTTATTAACAGCTGGTACTCTGACTGGTAGGATGAAATCAAGAGTCCTCCACTAAATCTCATGGAGTTACATCAGCAGCTCCATGTAAAAATGAAACCATACTCTCATCCTTTTGTAGTTAGCCTTGCACTTACTGCACGTGCATGCACATTTTCTTGGTGGCCAGTGCTGTCCTCCCTTTGGTTTCATAGAAACTGATTTCATTAATGAAGTTTTAAATACAATAACACTGCAAGACATTGTTGCTTTGTAGTTCTTATTTGCAGCCTACACTGTGGAGCCTGAAGGTAGACTTTCATATAGTGAAAAGTGAACAAGCAGTGAAGAATGAGTATGCTTCTGATTTTATTTTCTTTTAAAAAATACAGTACTTAGATGATCCTCTTGTAGCATTCATGATTGTTAGGGTGAGAGTGGAATGATTCAGTAATCATTACACCGCAGACAGATTTAAAAGTCAGGGTTCATTTCCTACTTCTGCCATCAGTGTTATTTTGAGACTCTTAATCCTTATGCTCTCAATTCCTTTATGGTGTAAAACGTGGATAGCAAGAGTTTCTTGTCTGGGGTGATTTTAGGGTAAGTTGATTTGTTTCTGTAAAAAACCATTACCTGTTTGTGGCATTGAGCATCTCAATTGCAACTGGAATCGGATCTTAAAGGAGAAAAGTATGTGAGAGATTATTAGAGGTAATGTGTGACAACCATATAATTGTCACCTGTAAAAATAATACTCTCTAATTTTCTTCCTTTTCTCTCTTACTTTCTCATCCCCTCCCCCTCTCAAGCAAAGTCTCCCTGCACCCCTGGGAGTAGTTTTTAATATCTGTATATAAAAAGAGTAAAGTATTTGCCATAACATATTTAGCTGATATAATGTACCTCTGGCTTGATGACATGCCTAAGGCTCCCACACATACAGCAACTTCATATTACTGTTTCACACTATAGCAGCTCTGACCAGACAATAAGACAGTTCAAATAGAGTACAAAAAAATCTGAAAACTGCTTTTTGCCTTTATTTCTACCTGTTGAGAAGAGGTGGTAATCAGGACTAGTTATTGTATATTTAAAGGTGGAATTTAGGTGTAAATTTGTTGAGATTTATATTGAAAAGATTTGGAGAAATAGAGCTAAACTGCAGAGATTTTTTGGTGGGGCTGGTTTGGATTTTCCCAGTAATTAGGAGTGTTTACATCCTCCTGAAAAATCTAGCTTTAGCATAAGCAACAAACTTGATGAGTGATTATATTGTTCAAAAGACATTTATTTCTGCTCACAAATCAGCAAGGATCAGTGAAAACTGAGTTTGCAATTAATACAAAACTTGACAAACATGCCTCCTTTCTTTAAAATTTATTGGAGCTTGTGGTAGTTTTTCCTGCGTCTTTCAAACAGGCTTTGGACCTTGAGGCTTTACACTGGCTTTTGGATAAGTTTGAAAAAACTAATAAATTTTTGATTTGTGAAAGAAAACATTGTTTTCCAGCTCCCTGCAGTTTTGAAACTGAATTGTTTTTGAATATAAGACACATGTTTAGCCCTGAGGGACCCTGGGGAGGATTAGATAGAAATTCTGCATGTGCCTAGAAAAAGCCGGTTTGGGAGGTAGCCGTCTCTAGCAGCTCGGGAATAGGGTAAGCAGAGGAACCTGAGATCCAACAGATGGGTAAGTGTCTGTGATTCACTGTCACAGCTCAGGTCAGCACAGCCTGAAGGCTGGTTTAATTTTTGTTTGCTGGGTATGATGACTAAGGGATAGTAAGCAGTGGGGAAGACAGCAGGAGAACAGCATGTTTAAATTGTTTCCCGTTTTCACTTTCAACAGGACTTCAGAGGCAACATCTAAGAGAGACCTGTAGGAACGTGTGTATTTGTGCCATGGCTTCTTTTTTTTTTTAAGCTAAAAAACAGTATAAAAGATTCTTACTGCAAAGTATCTTTTTTTTTGTTTGTTTTTCAGTATGTTCAGCCTTAAGGTAAATACATGGGACACCACATTTTCAATATCTTTGGTGTTGAAATAAATACCTAAGGCTTCTAAATGACTTAGTAGTTCTTTTTCATTTCAAGTATAGACTCTGGAATTTTGGTGAATGTGAGTTTGATATAGCAGAATGGGGTATGACCAAGCCTTTTCAAACTCGTACTATTCAATTTAAAAATTCTTATCTGTTGTCTAATGGATTTATTTTTTTCCTAAGTCCACAACATGGGAAAAAATTTTATACTGCAGTTTATAGGTCTCTTCTGTCAAGCATTCTGTGCTTTCAGGAGTTTTTTCGTTTACTTCTGAAATTTTACTGATTCTTTTTGTTTGGTTTTTTTTTTGTTTGTTTGTTTTTGGTTTGTTGGTTGGTTTTTTTGACTGCTATGGAGCAGTATCTTGCTGCTTTTACCATAGTCCTTAAGGTCTAAGGAAAAGATTTAGACTTACAAGAGTAGTGAGTGCTCCCTTGGGTATTATTTTTACAGATGCCCAAAATAATTTTTCCTGACCTTTTTCAGTAGTAATGGTGAATCGTTTGCCTCTGTATCAAGTATCAAGTTTGGTGCTAAGAATGACATGAACTGAAACCAGGTAAGCATCTGTGCTTTCTAAAGTAAGTTTGCCACACAGCATCAAAAATATTTTCACTAATGAGTCCTACTGCTTAATTCCTACTGTGTCTTTTTGTTCCCTCAACAATTCCAATAAATTCAATATTGCCTTGTGTCTTCTGTACAAAAAAGCGTAATATACAGATGGATTTTTTTCACCCCCAAAGAGCTGGAAATTTTTCAAAGTTTACATTTGCATGTCTTACATAGTAGTCACCTTTTATTCAATATCTTCTGCTCTGATATGCTGTCTTTTTTTTTTATAGTGCTTTTGCATAGTGTCTGTGGTAATTTTAAATAAAGTAGAAAGAGCTAGGCCCTTTCTTATTAGTGTTAATCAGAGAACATCTATCTTAATTGGAAATTCTTGGACTTTGCTACTAGAAAGGTTTGAGACTCAGGTAATTCATCTGGAAATTAATCCAAGACTTGTATTTAACAACTTGCGTAGCTGAAGAAGTCATGATAATTGCAGGCTTGACTGCACACCATGCCTTTTTTCTGGAGGTTGCCTGATGCCACCTTCATGTGAGAGACAGTGCACGGACTGAAAAGTGATTCCTAGGTGCTGCAATATATCATCCAGTGGTCTAGAGAAAAAATTGTTGCTTTCAGTGTAGATCAGTGCTATGTGATGACTCCTAGCTGTTCTGCTCAGGTACCTCTGCTGTTTCTAAGTCTTTTGGAGAGAAGGGGCACAGAATATATAGGTCAGTGATCTTTCTTGGATAGATTGGCTATGAGTACTGCAAGGTGTGAGCCAGCACAATCTGGGGCTTCATATATTACTTAGCACAGTTAACTTTGCGTCTATACTTGTTAAGTGGAAGCAGGTGCCACCACTGAGCAGTGAGCAGGGTTGTCATCCCCCCCATGGCTGGACTGCATTGCTGCCTGTGATTTATTTTCTGTGCTCTAGGGTGTAGGTTTTTTGACTAGAAAAACCTTAGGGGTCTGCTGTGGCTTTACTCCTCTCTTGTGGGGTAAGGAGGAAAAAAGCTGCTTCAAATTATTCCTGCAGTGAATGGGAGTGCAGAGCAGGCCTGAGGAGCTGAAGGGCTTCACCAGTTTCAGTTGGAAATGAAATTCATGCATAAAGAAAGAGCAGTGAGTGGTCAAGTGTTCATTAACATTCTGCTTTTGGTGACCCTAACTGGTACAATCAAAGAAAAGGGACAAACAACAGAGACATACAAGGAGGGTTCAAGTTTTTTTCCACTGAAGCAGTATTAAAGTGCAGTGTTTTCAAAAAATTGGGTTTTTTACAAAACCTTTCCCAAAATGTTTGGCATTCAATTGGTCATCTTTTATTTCTTCAGGAAAAGAAGAAATTTTTCTTGTGATAGGAACTTTTTTTTTTTTTTTTTTTCCTGTTTCATAGAATATCGAGGTTTTCTTTTTTCTTCTCACAAGTATACAGTACAGAATCTTACTTAACAAAGGAAAGATTCCCAACTGGTGCCAGTAACTGCTGTCCTAACAGAAATATTAGTATTGTTTAAAACTTTTATTTTGAGGTTTCAAACAGTGCTCTTACTCAAGTGTTCATTTCTTCTAATGATGAGTCTCTAATATATGGTCAGCCTCTCACAAGATGCTGGTTTTTATTATTGTATTGCATCCATCAGCTTGAATAAGTTACCTGCTTAGTTAATGTCTCTTAAGGATTCCTGTATTTTCAGAGTTTTTTTCTTGATAAACTTATGCTCCAATAACACAGCTCATCACAGTTTTGTATTTCTGTATGTACAGCACCAGCCCTTTTTCAAGTGGATCCTTTTGTCATGAAGTAGTGTAGGAATTCTGGATATATAGTGCCTTACCCAAAAAAGCATCAGAAGCATTTGTTTATGCGGGGGTTCTGGCATGTGCCTATCTTCCCCTGCAAAACAAACATATTTCCATAAACACTCTAGGGATGTGGGTTCTACCCTGTTTGAAATGCATTTTTATATGAAGAGGCATTGATTAATCTTCACTTCTAGGACCATGGCTCTCTTCCACAATGGTCAATACTTTTTGGATGCTTAATTTGTCATGTAATGGGTTATATTCCACATTCCAAATATAGAATAATATAGCATTAGAGCACATCTTGTACCTTTTGAATGCAAGCAGGAGACTCGCTGCAGTGAGTCAAGACTAAGGAAAGGAAGGAAGCTTGGAGTGCATTTATGAACAAACAGAAGTTAACTATTTGTTGCAACATTTCAAGATTTATTCCTTTTTAATCTGACCCTTTTTTATCAGACCAAACTAGAGAAGAACAATGGCTCTTAGAAATGGAAGTGTGAAATGCCAGCAGAACAGTGTCTGCTGTAATGTGCACAACTATAATTAACTTCAAAGGGAATGAAGTCTCTGCATCAGTTGGCAGGAGGACAGGGACTTTACCCATTAAAATAAAATAACACTGAAGGTGGCTTTTCTAGTCACATTTATTCTGTGGTTAGAGTGCTTTCCATTGCCCAATATTCCAAATACCTTTCTCATCTTTATCTTTTTAGAACATCCTAGGAAGTTTTTCACAAAACTGCTGCATATACTTTACTTTCTTCTTGCTTTGTTTCCTAGCTTCAGTACTAGGAATTTTTGCCACTTGCCTATTCCTTGTGGATTTGGTGATTTGTAAGTGTAACCAGGCACCATAAACTGATAATTTCATAACCAGCAACCTTTTTCTCCCATTCTGAGATGCTTCTGTCATAAATATTGAAACCTGTTTGCAGTAGTTAATCACAGGATGATGTAACTACTGTGTCTGTTAGGTTTTCTGTGTGTGTACATATGTGAACATGTGCAAATTTTGTTCCAGTACTAAAAATCTGGTCAATCATATTTTAAACATATTGCAAGTAGAAACTATGAAGTTGCTTTTCCAGTTGTTATTTTAGTTAGTCTAGCTATTTCTTTTGTGTAATGAGATATGTGGATTTTTTTCTTTACATTTGACTTAAAACTTGGGGTTAGTTGAAGGTTGCCATTAAAACTTCTGGATTCCTCTCCTGCCTTTTCATGTAATAGAAATTTCCTCTTGAATGTGTCCCTTGCATGATAAGTACTATGGGTTTTTTCTTACTGCTGAATTTAATCCTGTTGGTGACTAGGTAGAAAACTTTTCCAGTTTTAACAGATGCCACAATTCTGTTTAAATTTCTAAATTCCAAAATTGCTTCTTCATTAATCCTGCTTTGTTTCTAATATATTGTATTAGAGTCAGTACTGAAAATTCTGTATAAGAACTCACACTTACTTCAGCAATTATAGAATATCTTAAGTTGGACTTGATCCATAAGGATCAAACAAATCCAAATCCCTGCTCTTTGCAGGACATGTCTAGAGCTAAATCATATGACAAAGAGTGTTGCACAGACACTTCTTGAACTCTGAGAGGCTTGATGCTCTGACCACCTCCCTGGGGAGCCAGTTCACTGACCACCCATGTTCTGTGTGAAGAAATTTTTTCTAATGTCCTATCTGAACTTCTCCTGCTGCAGCTGCATTCCATTAGGATGTGCCATCAACTCTAAACCCTTCATTTTCTACTTGCAATTTTGCCTTTTCCTTATGCATCACTAGACTTTGCAGGTCTTTAAATAAAATCTCAATTTTAAAATTACAGTTTAGGTACAATACTTGTTTTATTGAGTCTAATTCCTTAAAGATGTGAAATTAATTGTGCTTCGTCCCTCAGAAAATGAATTGGAGAGAAAAGGTCTCAGCTTGGGGAATGTGGGTTTTGTTGTACTTAGATGCCCTATGAGACTGTAGAGGCAGGTTTGACATCACACTTCTCTTTATGTAGATGTAGTCCATAGAGTTACAAGAATAAGCCTGTCTTTTACAGACTAGTAAAAAGACATCCTTTACTATTTTTCACATTTTGGTCTGTATTGCATTGAAATGTGCTTCATCTAAAATTAATTTTGTATCTAACTTATTCTATGTAAAGCTTTAAAGGGAAGGAAATTGTTTAAATTGTAAGGATATTCTTTACATGGATATTTTTTTTCTACACATTTATTGAAGAAAGGACAATCAGCAGAAGGCATGCTCTGCAAAAGTGCACTGAAGAGGCAAGCGATCATCATGGTTTTGCTCGCTATGCAGAGGGTAACCCAGCTTCTTTTACTTCTTGGGGTGACTTTTCAACAGTAATGCTCAGATAATGACCCCACTATTGGAAATAGTTCCTCAGGTTGAAAAACCTTACTGACAGCTGTCTGTCACCTAAACCAGCTGTAATCTTGGCAGTAAAACCCATTTCCCACTCCAGCCAAAACTGTGGCTATGTAATTTTGCCTTTTCCTTTGTTTTGACACAGATTATTTACTGGTCAGCCAGCCCACTTTGCCTACAAAATGGGCAATGCTGGTTCTTTGTTTTGTTTTTGGTTTTTTTTTTTGTTTTAACAGAAGGAGGGGGCTTATTCTGTTGTGAGTCAAGTACCTAGAGTCAATTCAAGGTGGAAGGGAGGGATGATTGTGAAGAGGTAAAATGAGGAAAGAGAGTAGCAATGTCTCATGTCTCTTGGAGTTTGTGCCACTGTGCCCTTGTGCTGCTCACCCATGGTTTTGTGTGGTGATCTATCTGCTGTGTGCTCTAGTACCATCCTTCCACAGGCACTGTAGCCCTCTAAGGCACAAGAAACCCAAATTTGTTTCTTGACATGTTATTGAGGAAAAAATGTCCAGGCACTGCCTCAGACAAATGCCTGAGTCAGTGCTGAGTAGGCAGGGAAACAGCTGGGAGCTTGAGATTAGTCCGGATCTCTGAGGACTGCAGCATCTCCTAGCACTGGAAGTCAGAAGATCCTTTCCTACTTGGAAAGGGATTTTAAAGGGAGCTTGAATGTTTGTCAAGTTCCTTTTTACCTAATAGTTGTTCTCCTGTTAGCTTAATCTATACAACCCTACATTCTAATCTGCAGCATATCACTGACATGAATGCTGGTAAAACCTGTGAACCAGCTACCATAGTTCAAAGGAGCTCATCTCTAGTCAGATTTCTTCAGATAAAATTCCAAAGGAACTTTATTTGGAACTTTATTTGTGCCTTAATTATGCAGAATTCCCTGGGGCTTCAGCAGGAGCTTTGACTGTGCAAATGATGCTGAATAAGGTCTTCAGTTTACAGGACTCATTACCTCATGCTTTCATTTGGCTCAAATACTCTAGCAAAATTTTGCTGCTGGAAATGTGTGTGTGATTACTGCTGGAGATGGTAGTACTGGAAGAAGCCCTCTCAAGGCAAAATTGGTTTTATTAAAATTTTTGTAAAGTAAAACTAGTGATTCTTTACTCTGTTTCTTACTCTGCTTTTACATTTTTTCAAGACACAATTTGTATCGAAAATGTTCTCAAAAAGATAAGTAATTGAGAAATATGTAATTTATACTACTACATTTGTCTCTGTTTTCATTCCCAAGTGCTGTCTGTAGCTCCAAATGACTGTTGTCATGAAGCACTCTTCCTTTCTTCTTTCTTTCCACACAGATCCTCCCCCTCTACCCCCCCTCTGGTACATGTTGGCTTTCCCAGTAGACTTTTACTCTTAGTTTTCCCAGAAGGTTTCAATGTCTTTCCCAGCATCAGTAGCAATTAAAATATCTCCCAGAAGGACAGATTTTATTTCCAGCTGTGCTCTTTGAGTGACTTGAAAAGACTTAATAACTCATGGAGAAAGTGGCTTATATTCCAGGGGAATTACTTAAATGACTTCACTTCTTACTTCAAGTCTGAGTTCAAAGGGGATACATATGGCCCCTACACTGCAAATTCTGTCTTTAATTCAGAGGCCAAAGCGACATCAAACAGGAATGAAAAGCAGCCCTCCTCTTGTCCTTGCCAGAAGCTCAGGGAGCTTTCAGCTCAGGGGAACTGTGATACCCAAAAAATTTTAGAGGCCACTTGTTCTGCAGCTCTTCCAGATGCTTCAAGGGCAGTCCATGGAGCAGTGCTGCTGGATGCTGGAAAAGTCCCATTACGTTGAATTATATATGATAGTTGTATCTGCTGCTCCCTTATCTGATGCACTTTGAATTCAACTAGAGTGTATTTGAGGGACTCGGTATCTCTTGCAAACTCCCTTTTCATAAATTATTACTAATTGGAAATAGCTTAATGTTCAGTGGTGCTTAGAACCACAATTCCCACTGAAGTCAATGAATGTACTTCCAGTATTAAGTAGCTGTCCTAGTAATGATTGTGGAACAGGTGCCTGTTTCTACTATAGCTCATGTTTTTTGGTTTTTGGTTTTTTTTTTGGTTAGTGTTCTGAGTTGGCATGAAGAAAAATATTTTGTTTTTAAATCTTTAGCAACTTTTTTTAAAGTACTGAGTGATGTCTTTGTACATGATTAGTAAGTGTTCTTTTCTTCCTTATATTAAATATAAGTGAAGGATGATCCAAGTGAATCCTGTAAATGAGTCATGATGGAGTGACTATTGGAAGTGTCTTTATTACCTTTCTACTATTATCTTACCAAGATAAATGTCGTAAACTGAAGCATCTAGCAAAGATGGTAATCTTTCTGCTTAATACTCTCAAGAATGGGATTTTTAAAAAAATCCTCATTTTGCTCTTCTTTCTTAAAAAGGAAAAAAAAAAAGTCAATGTAAATTCCAATCCATTTCCCTCTTTTTTTATTTCTCCTCCCAGTCATATCTCCTGATGTTGATAATTGATTTTCATAACTTTAAAAATAAAAAATGGATTTTTAATTTGCTTGGTTTGGGAGAGGGTTGCCTCAAGACAAAGGGGAATATTCTTTTTGGAAATAAAATTTCTCCTTTTTTATATTAGCCAACTGCCTTTTCATATATTTGGTATAGATCCTTTACAGCAGAAAAATTATGATTTTGATACATGGAGTAGCCAGATATCTATGAAGTTGTGATGATTTTGTTGTTCTGAATTAGTTTGGATAAAATATTATGTTCCCTGAAGAAAATAAAATGTGACATGCTGCAGAATTAGATGGGGAGGACACACCACAGTTTGAATTTTCCTTCATGTATTTTTCTCTTTTTTTCTCTCTGCTCAACCTGTTGCTGTTGAATACAAGATGAAATAGAAATGACACCTGTGATGCATCAGTGGTTGATGAAGTGAAATGCTGCTTTGCTATTCAAGGGCCATTCAACCCCACATTGTTTTTCTGGTCAGTTGTTCCTGTCATTCAAATTATTACAGTACATGTTAAAACAATGCCACCTGATACTGCAGCTCATTTGGATTATTTGGCTTGATTTATTGTAGTTCATTATCAGGAGTCTTTGAGGGACAATTACAGCTGTCCTTAGCAATTTAAGCAATGTAAAAATGTGTTAATAAGCATCAGGTAATTTATCCCAAACTGATTTCTAGATTGACTGCAACCATTTTTTGAGAAAAAAAGTGACAATTTCTTTTGAGTGCCCTTTTCTCTTGAGCCAGATGAAAGGTAACAGAGCTTCACTGGCAAGACCAAGCACAGGGATTTTTTTTTCCCCTCATGTCTCTGTTTTTTTAGCATAATGTGGAACAAGGAAAGCACCAGAATGAAAGATCCAGTCCCTGAGAATCTGTTTTCAATGTAAAGGCAGACACTGGTCGACTGGGGGATGCTAATGTCATTTTATTTTGTCCTCCAAGGCTTCTAAATTCATTTTTTCTCAGGTAGCGTAGGAAAAAAAATTCTCAAGTTTTTGCATTGATCTTGCGTCTGAATGTCAGTACATTTCCCTTTTCAGATAGAAAGTGAGTTCCAGTTCAGGAAAAAGTAGCTAGGTCTGCAAGCTGCTTTGTAGGTTGTGGGAAACCCTACTTTAGATTTTTCTCTGCCCAGCTCAAAATTTTTAAATCCTGTATCACTTATTGAGACAGAGCCTCAGGTACTTAAACCTGGGTTTCCAGCATGGCAGTCTATGATATTTGCCTTTGCTTGTTTTTCTTGCTCCTAAAAAATATTTCACTGACAGCACTGCAGAAATGGCAGTGTCTATGTGAAGCATGTAGAGTTTGATAAGTTGGCATATATTTAGCAGGGTGAGTGCATAAAGTTGCAGAAGTGTCAAACAGACTGCAATGGAGTTAATGAGGAAAAGGGATTTTTGCAGCCTGAGAGAAGAGGCTGTTTATTTTCAGCTAACTCATATTTTGTTAATTCAGTTAGTGGCAACTGATCCGGGATTTGAGTTTCTCCGTTTTGACTGATGAAAACAATTTTGCATGACACAAATGCAGAGTGATGAGTATGTGTTTCATATTTTGAGAAAGCTGCTAAGGAGGACCGCATCCTGTGCTAATGGAATTCCTGCTGCTACGCTTGTGTAGTGCAAAAAACAAGGCTCCAATACAGGGATAAATGCTACCATTAGCATGGTGTAGAGGATAGCATTTTGGCTAAATCACCAGGCTCATTTCCTTCTGAAGCCCTCTCCTGTTCTGGGTTTGCTCTCCCCCTTCCTCTTTTAGTATAAGAGGGAGGGCTGCAGAGACTTTTATTGCTCATTAATATGGTCTACACCCACTCCTCAGCCTTCATTGCACTTGTACTCGCCAGCACAAGATAACTAACAAAGTAAAGAGTAGGCTTACTTTATTAGCTCATGAAGTTTACCAGAATCCCTAGAGTTCTTACTATTTAAGTGGCAGGGGGAAACAGCAATATCACAGCATTCCCCTAACTTCCATACTTGCATAAGTTCTGTTTTGGGTTTTGTTTGTTTTGGTTTTGTTTTCCTGATTCCTTATTTTCTCAACACTACTTAAAATAATGCCCCTGAATTCATACACTACCCAAATGTGATCATGCATAGGCCTCTCCTAATCTCTTGTGGACACTAGTGAATCATTTCAGGCACTCTTATAAAAATAAGTTTTGTAAACACTTGCCCCTCAAGATCCTCAGCAAGAGAAATGCCTTGGTCTTATTTGTGTTGCTGTAAATGCAGAATCTCTTTAAAACCATTAGTGGCTTTAGTATAGATTATCTCTGTTTTTAAATAGAATCAGATTGGGCAAATTGCATATTAGCTTTGCATCTTAAATGATGTCACTAAACTAATAGGGATTTCACCAATGCTAAGTTTGCTCAGGAGGAAGGATTCTGACTATATCTGCCTTATGAATTTCAAAACTGACAAAGTAAAGCATTCCTTTAGGTTACAGCTGGCTGATTCTGCCTTCGGAAATGTAATCGTGGTTTACCTACCCTAAAGTTGTTCTTAGCACATTGATTACATTTCTGTTCAGATAACATTGCAGAGAAGTAACTCGGAGCAGTATTTGAATCAGTTCTTGAAAGATGACAGTGAGCATAACTTGGAGTATTTGAGATGTACTGTCTTACTACTAAGAGAAATCTATTTTAGCAATTGTAATTTGGAATATTTAATAGACAATCTGAACTCTTATAGTGTGCTTTCTAACATCTCACAGCTTTACAACAGCTAACAACAGTGAATAAGTAAAACCCCATATGATGAATAAGTTGTGTTCAGTGCTTCTCCTTCTATCTGGTATCAGGGAATCAAACAAATGCAAAAAGAGATTTATCTCTTTCTGCTTATGGTGTAACACCCTCTGAAGAACATAGCTTTGCTGCTCTGAAATCAGAATAAATAAAACCAGACTTGGCTGGTCGTGCTTGGGGTGTTAGGTCTTTAGGGGGACACACACTTGTGAGCTGTTTCCATCTGACTTTAAGGAAAGAGCCTGAGTCTACTGGAGGACAAGGGAACAATGGTGAGCCTGGGCAATACAGTTCTTCTGTTAGAAGATTTACAGGATTGGTGTTTAAAATTATGGAGTATTACATGAAGTAAGAGCAGTTAATCTTTCCAATCAGGTATGTATGATTCTGAACATACACTTCTGTGTCTTTGACTATGGATAGACATTTCTATTGAAAATGTTAGCTTTTGATTCAAGGCTTGTGAAGCTCTAGAGAGAGATAGTTAGTTTGTGAGGTAGACAGTGTTCATCCCAGAAAATACAACAGCCATATACGTATTCTTAAGGTCCCCCTATAGGCAAATTATTGCTGGGGCTAAGAATGGGTGGCCTTATGTGGGCATCATGCCCACAAGCTAATATTGCTTGCATATTTTCACAGCATGGTTTTCTTAAGAGTAGTGCTCTGGTGACTGCTCTTCTGTTTCTCAGCATAGCCTTGAGCATTGTACTCATAACTTCATGTTGCTGGCAGTGTTGCTGCTGGCCCATTGAATGTTAGCCAGGGTATCTCTGTCTCTACTTACCATTGCATTTAGATGTGCCCAGCCTTGACTAGTTTGCACTGAGACAACATAGAGGTTTAGAAGCTGCCTTGCACAGGTAACATTGTTTTTCTTGCTTTTCTTGTGCAGGACTTGAAAACAACACTTCTCAAATTGTTTTGAAAATCTAGGCACAAAGAGTTGGCACATTTCGATTACATAGGCTACACAGTGATAGGGTGAAGATTAAGGATCTAATGTCCAGCTGGACTGTTTCCAACTAGGATGATAAGCCTCTAAATTTAGAGGAGCTGCCTTTCGAGAGGGGCACAGCTCTTCTTTCTAAATTGTATGGTGTCTCTTAGACAGTCTTAAAGGCTCAAAATGTGATCAGGCTAACTTTTCAGCTTCTGTAAATTGTCTGTCCATTCTTTTGAACAAGTGTCCTTCCTCTTCTCTATTTCCAGCATATACAAATTTACTCAGTAGTAGTTGGATAAGATAGGAAAGAGGGAACAAAAAGTTCAAGGTTTTACCACCATCATCTTTTCAGGCTGGTATAAAGAACCTGCAGGACATTTCATGCCTTCTGCTACCGAGTCCCCCACTGAGAAGGTTAGTAATAGTGATCCCCCTGCCATGGGCACCCTAAGTCCCTAAACAAATTGATTGTTTTTTCTCAGAGTGACTAGAAGATGTTCCTGTTTAAGGAGGAAGGGCAGGGGAAAAAAGGGGTTATCCCTGGGGTTCTCTGCCCCTTAACTTCATCAGCTTCTGTGCTATCATTTACTTCATCTGAGCAGATGTTGTATTGCTATTCGAGGACTTCTGAGGGCTGTTATCTTTTTCCTTACCTCCCTATCTCCCTCCCTTAAAATGGTACTTTACACCTTGCTCTTGTCTTTTGCTCTGGTGCTTTAAGAATTAAGCTGAATGATATGACTCCATATCTGAGAATTTGAAGGAAGATTCCATGCGTGTTGTTGGGATCTTCTGTTTTAGATACTGGAAATACCCTAGCTATGACCTTGACCTTTTTTATTGCCTCTTTTTTATTGCCTCTGTTTTTTTATAGTTCCTATAAAACATGCTTAATATAGAACATGCTTATTCTCTGGCAGCAGCAAACACAGTAAACCAACATGGATCATGTGTGTAGAGAAAAATCAAATGGATGAAACCTTAACATTCACTCTGAGCAGAAGAATGACTGATTAACAGTAGTGTTTTATGTAAGCTATAATTAGGGAAAATAAACTTACTTGGCAAATAGACAAATGTTGCTCTTTTATCAGCTGCTCACAGAAGTAATATTAGCTGGTTTCAAGTAAGTCAATGTGCATCCATGTGTGCCTATAAAAAAAGGTATTTTATGCTCCAAAAGAATATTTTAGTAGAAGTGTTACAGATTCCAATTTGATTTCCCTACCTGCTTTCTTTTCTTGGAGAGCTAAACAGGTTTCATCTCCATCTCTATTCACATTTTTGCAACTACAAGTATAGCCTATATAAATATTTATCTGTAGTCCATACATATGTAGCTAAATGTAGTTTGCCAATTGCAATATTATCACAAAATTTTATGCAAAGGTAAGCCTGATTTTTGATCCAAGTTTGTTTAAATTATTCTGTCTTTTATTCTTGTGTATCTGAATCTGGGTAATTCTTCTGGCACCAGTGACAATGCATCTCGGATTCACAGTTGAAATAGAGATGTTGGGCAATAAAAAATTTAATGAATTACAATAAGGGCAAGAGTAGAGTCTTAAATCTAGGTAGTAGCAACCCCAAGAACCAATACAGGTTGAGGACTGAATTCTTGGAGAGCAGTGAAGGTGAAAAGGACCTGAGGGTGCTGGTGGATGGAAGGATGACCTTGAGCCAGTAATGTGGCCAAGAAGGCCAATGGCATCCTGGGGTGCAGGGGTGTGTTTAGTAGGTCAAAAGTGCTTCTCTTCCCCCTCTGCTCTGCCCTGGTGAGGCCACATCTGGAGTACTCTGTCCAGTTCTGGGCCCCTCATTTCCAGAAGGACAGGGAACTGCTTGAAAGAGTCCAGCGCAGAGAGACCAAGATGGGGTATAAAGTGTATGATCCTCCCTTAGGAGGAAAGGCTGAGGGAGCTGGGTCTCTTTAGCTTGGAGAAGAGGAAAAGGTGGGGTGACATAATTAGTGTTTATAAATATGTAAAGGGAGACAGCCAGGAGGTGCCAGGCTCTTCTCTGTTACCCCAATAGTAGGACAAGAGGCAATACATATAAATTGGACCATAGGAGGTTCCAAATAAAAATGAGTAAAGTTTTTTTCACCGTGAGGGTGACAGTTCACTGGAACTGGGTGCCTAGGGAGGTTGTGGAGTTTCCTTCCCTGGAGACATTCAAAGTCCACCTGGATGTGTGTTCCTGTGTGACCTGATGTAGGTGACCCTGCTCTGGTAGGGGAGTTGGATTTTTAGAGGTCCCTTCCAATTCCTAACTTCCTGTGATTCTGTGGAAAAGAGAGAAGTAGAGTATGGCTCTTAATCTGTTTTATTGTCCTGTTGTATTTGAAATAGAACAAGGAACTTTTCATACCATGGTAAGAAAAGTTGAAACATTAGTTTATGAAACAAAAAAACCCCACAACTTTCATTATCAGGAGTGGAAGTAAGGCATTGTGCATTCACTCTACACTTAAGATTATACAGAAGAAAAATTCTTTTTGTAATTGAGTTCTGGTGTTTTTTGTTTTTTAGTGGAATAGGCTTTGTGCATGGGATGAAATTGTTTCATTTAGCAGCAATTAAAGCTGGACCCAACCACTATAAATTCATTTAATATAAGAAAAACAAAACAAAACAAAAAACCCAGAAAATATGTGCTGCAGATGAATGCAAAGATTGAAATGGGTAAGGCACCTTGTTCCATAAAAAACTGGTAATCTGCAATTTTATTTTGTCTGTGGTGATGCATCTCTCTTCAGAAGTTGCTCAACAACAGCAGCTGATATATGCTGTCTTTGAAATCCACAGAGTCTCAAAGCAGGGTTTGAATCAGCATGGAATCTGGCTTATCAGACTGTGTCTGGGAAGCCAGCAATTTTTGTCATGCCAGATTGCATCTGGATTAAAAACTGAAGAAAAATGTAGTGACACATTGTGAAAAGAAAAAGACAAGTTTTATTGGCTTCAGTGAAATCTCATAATCAGATAAATGTTTCATACTTTGGTTATTATAGTCATTTAAGCAGTAATTATGTTCATTACATGTGTGCTTTAAAGTTAATGTTGTCAGAGATATTTCGAGTATTAGAGATGTTCACATAAGTAATTTTTCATATTGAGGCATCCTCTGATCCTCATAAGAATTTATCATGGGTTTTGATATGTTTTTATGAAACTGAGATGGAAGAACAGCATGTTTTGTCAATAAGCCAAAACCACAAAATGGCGCTAGTTGTATTATGCTTTATAAGGACATTGATAAGTGTCCTAAATGAGTATGGGTTTAGGCAATTAGTGACTTATTTATCTCACACCTAAGAAAATCTGAATGTATTTTCAGTGTACATTAGTAGCCTGGACAGAAAATAAGTAAAAGTTCAAATCTTTATTTACAACAGGCTGGTTAAGTTGTCTGCAATTTATTTGCATTTCAGGAAGGCATCTGACCAGCAGTCCTGTACATCTTTCTCAACAAGGATAGAGAGCACTTCAGTGGCTGCACATTGAATATTAACCTAGGAGAAACTGGACTGCAAACATCCTCCTCTCATTTGTCAAAATTGTAGCTGTGGAAATTAGTTATTTCTTGTTAATCATGGCTAGTTTATAAAGACTGACAATTTTATAGGGATGAGGGAAGAAAGAAGCGGGAAGGGAGCTGTCAGGGCTGGTCCTGAGAATGGCATCTTGAGAAAAAGCATTTATGGTTGTTTGGACAGTTTGCCCAGAACAGTGCATTTATAGTCTTTATCGTTACTAGAAGGAGTAGCTGGCTGTACAGCTTTCTGTAAGGCTATCAGGATTTTGCTGTAAATATAGAAGCCACGTTTAAGCAGGCTGCCATATAGTTTAAAACTAAACGTATAATCCTAGACTAATAAGTAGGTGAGTTAATGGTTACTGAAGTATTTAAAAAAAAATAATACAAGAGTGCCATATCAATCTTTTTGTTTTAAATCACAGCACAAGACCAGTGAAATATGGCTTTACCATTGTTGGGTGCTATGGGCACTGGAGAGCTCAAGGTAGAGTTGTTTTAACAGTAAGAAAACAGCAAGATCTACAAGGGTCTTGCAGATGTGAAAAAGACAGAAGGTAGAATGAAATCTCAGTGTGTTCTCAAGTCTCAGAGTTTCGCAGTTCTATGAAAAAAGAATGTGTGAGATGGCTGTCTTGCCACCAGGGTTTAATTTTTCACCGGATGAAGATGGTGATGCTGATGTTAAAGAATGCCTGTGTCAGGTCCTCTCAGGATTAATTTGCAAATGAATTCTGGAAATTAATTTGCTAATATTGCTAGGAAGACTAGATTGAGTGGCTTATGCCAGGACTTTTGAAAAGGACTGGTCCTTGGAGGTTGAATGTAACTTAGAATGATCTGGGACACCAGTGGAAGCAGAATTCCACGAGCTTCCTTTAGCACAAAGTGATTCTGGAGCTCAGCTGGGCTGTTTGTGTACAAGTAGGTGCCTCCTCAAGTTAAATGATTTGCTGTGCTACTTTCCTATAGTTCTGAAGCTCTTCAGAAGCTTTCTATAAATGGCATTTTGAGTTCATCAGGCTCTTACTCAAATCTTCATCAATGTGGTAACTGTCAGGACTCATAAGGATCTGGAGTTGTCTCTCACTAATACAGCACTTGGCCATAATCAGAATCAAGGCAAGCAGAGGTCATCATCTAACACTAACAGAGTTACAGGGTTTAGGGACTGTGGTGTTCTTGGCATTTTTCAGATGAGTTTAACATGCCCTATCCTTTTTTGCTTTGCAGTTTGTGTAGATTTTCCTGCTTCTGTGGGCAGCAATCAGATGGCACTGTAGTCAGGGAAGGTGAAGGTTCACCTTAGGTTAAACAGTTTCCTCCGTTTCAGATTTTGTGTGGAGCAGATTTAAATTCGACAGTGTTTAGGATTCTGTGCTTGTCACTTTGTACTACACGAAGAGAAGCCCTGCATTTGAATTATTCAGTCCTTAGGACTGATGAAAATTGTCCATCACTTTCCATCATATTTAACTTATAGGATGCTTACAAGTGTAAAAATTTGTATCCAGTTGCATTCATAGATCATTGGGTTTATTTTGTCAGGGAGTGACTCTCCATCCTTCTTGCATTCTGATGTCATTTTGTGTTGCCCTGCAGACAGTTGGCAGAAATCCAGTTTGGGATGTTATAACAATAAATTCCACTCTCTGAATTGTACTGACAACAACAACAACAAAACCAAAACAGTATGGAAGCACAAAATTTGTGTTCTCTGACATTAAAAACCATTATCTAGTATATCCTGCCTAAAGAACAAGAAATGCTACCACAGCTGGTGCTTATGGCTAAGTCAGTAAGTAGTACTGTTATTTCACATAATTATCAGACCTAGAAAGGACCTCTAGAGATCATCTAGTCCAGCTCTCTCACTAAAGCAGATAATATATATATAACTCACTAAATTTCTGATATTTAATTTCTGTCCAAGCAGAATGGGAAGAGATAGTATTAACTGTGAAATGTCAGCAGGGTGAATTGTGGGTGGCTCTTATGCTGTGTGTGCAACAAACCTGAATGGGACACCTGCCTTTTCCCATCCTATGGTGTAAAAATGCTTCAACCCCACATCAAGATAACAGCCAGAGCCTCCCAGGGTTTAATGAAAATAAGGTGGCAAGATCCTTCCAGGACCAGCCTTTTTGTGAGCTACCCCAGCAATGTGTCTGGGTCCTTGGAGCGTGAGAGGGGCACAAAGGTGGCTGCCCCAGCCAGCACAGAGGCTGAGGCTGGGGTGAAGATGGCAGGGGACAAGGACACAGGGAGAGGCCTTAGGTTTGCACCTCAAAGGTGCCAAGGTGAGGAACAGCAGGGGAGGAAGAGGAGGCTGCCTGCTGAAATGTCTCCTCAGATGCCAGAGGTGGCATTGCCCCTGACAAGGGTTGTCTGCAGGGGCAGGAGGCTGGTGGTGCCCCATGTTTGCTGTGTTGGGGTTTGGTGGAGTAGATAGGTTAGGGTGGCATGGAGGCCTTTTGTTAGGAAACAAAAGTTTCTGATTTTACTGATGCTTCAACTAAAAGTGAGAGTCCCAGAGAAATGTCTGGTAGGCTAAAAGTTGTGCTCACTTGTGAAACGTTTACCCTTCTGCAGGTGAAGGTCATCAACCTCAATAAAAATTTGTCTTCATGCTGTGTCCCAGTCCTGAAACTAGACAGAAAAAAAAAAACAAACGTGGGTGATTTCTATATGGTAACAGCATTTAATAAAAAAGATTCTTGGAAGAAGGGTGATGGTTGAAATATTTCCATTGAGAAGTGATTTATTGAGCCAACATGTTGAATTCTTGAAGTTAAACAATGCAAGTGGAATTGGCACATCCTATGCCCCTCAGGGGAATAGGAGCTTCATACAGCTTCCTGCTGAAGTACTTCTACTGAGGTGGGTGGTGATTTTGGCCCTCCATGATGATATGAAGTTCTGAGAGAACCTCTTTATGGACTTCAGGGGAAAAAATTGAGCAGGTAGAAATACCAGCTTCTGACTAGAGCTGCATACACTTCCAGAAGGACAGTTCAGAGAATACATTTTATTTCTTCATATGTAGTAGATGCTTTCGATAGCACTTCTAAGCGAGGAACTGAAATTCCAGAATATGTATTATTTTTCTCCATCCTGCAGTTCTCTGTACTTCTCCTTTTCCTTCTTGTGAATCTGGATCATTTTGTTTTGAAATATAATTTTCTGCCTGACTTAGCAGTTATATTTATGGTGAACCTGAGGGACAAGGGAGTGGACTGCATTTTGTCGGGCAAAAATTTAATGAGATAGATGCATTCCTCTCAGCTCTTAGAAGGAATAAAACTTCCTTTGTAAAAGCCTCAGAAATTTATCCAACTGAGATTTCTCAGATTTACGTGGACTTTTACTCATTTACTTGGCTTAAAAAAATTCAGGTCTAGCAGTCAGGTATACCATGTAGATGTGCAACATATGCTAGAGAACTATGAAGACAATGAATAGTAATCTCTATATAATTACAGGTATCTCATCAATGATACAAAATCCTAGTTTTTAATGCTTTCAGAAATTCACATGTAGGGGAGCTCTGGAAAATCAAGGCATCCATTATAAAAATAAACAACCATATTGTTTAGATTGGGTTTTCTTACTTCACAACAAATAGTTGAGAATAAATATTTTCTACTTCAAACAACTATTTTTGCTTCTAATTGAAGTAGTATTAGAAGTGTGTAACTTGAATGGTGGTTTCCTCATCCAGATTCAGTCCTAAAATAATTTGGATTATTTTGAAGCTTGTCAGGCAAAAATAAGGAAAGAAATACAAGACTGCATCTTTAAAACTAGGTGTAGCATGATGCTTTGGATGAAGAGCTGAGTAATGAAAGTAAAAGCATATCAAATAATCATTTGTTATAGCTACAAGTGGCCAGCTGTCAGATGGGCCTACAACAAATCACTACTGCTTCTGAAGATCTTTACTTTTGTTTTTGTTTTACTCATTTGAGGTGTGGGGATCATGCTGTCATTTTCATCACTGAAAGCTGTACTTAAATGTAAGTTTGGAGACTGCTTCGGAAAAATAAAAGGAATAAATCTGTGCAGTTTGCCAAGGGCCTGAAACAGTTGTTTTGAGGGGTATGCCCTCACTTGATAATTTGTCATTGGCAAAGGGAGATGTCAATGTTGAAAGGCAATCCCTTTTAAAGGTCTTGAGAGAGAGAATAAATTCCCATCTCTTTCCCTGCTGTTGTATGTAGACACCAAATAATTTTTAAGATAAGTATTTAAAATCTGTAAACCACCTTATCAACTATATACTGCTTAGTTACATCTCCCTACCTTTCACATTCCTTACTGTTATACCTCCAGGCTGTGGCACTTATCCATTCCCTTATTTTAATGGCCTGCCTCTCCAATATGCACTCATTCTTTCCATCCTTTATGCAGTGTAGCAATGCTAACACTGACTCTTAACAGTGAAAAGATATCTGTCTTCGGGATTTGCAATTCAAAATACCATAGTTTAGGAATCTGATTTACCATTTCATTACAATGCGTATTCATGCTTAGTTCTCTGCCAAGGTATCACTTTTACCTATACTGGTCTTTGCATAAAAATGTATAATGGGACAAGGCTTAGAAGAATGAGATCTATGAGGAAGCAATGTACAGTTATAAGTTAAAGCCTAAGATGGAAGCTGTGAAGTTCTGCACTTTCTCCCAGTAAGGGGTAGGATTTTATCCTTCATGAGCCTTGATTAGTTACTGAATGTAGAGATGTATTTTTCTTCCCAACTCTGGATTTATCAGTTTTATCACCACCCCGAGACAGAAACTTCACTTTTATTTTTAGGAAGGTCCAAACCCAGATATTCAATTTCATTGGCACCTGACAAAACTGGATCAGAGTGAACAACTTTTGCTTGTCCTTGACAAACTTGTGGCCACTTTTGTTGGGAGATAGGAATAGGATATTTGACTGCATGAGAACTGAAAAACTGCTTGTAATTTTTAAAAATATTTGCCTGCTCAGCCATGGACAGCCTGGACAGGTATCTCTGGGTATGTGTGTGAGCCATGTGCTGCAGATGAATTAGAGGTGGACAAATAACAAAAGTTACTGACTTCTCTATGGGTATGGCCAAACTTCTCTGAGTTTGTCTCAACAGCTCTTTTCAGGAGTTTACTGAAATTTTAGTATTTCTGGATTCTTGGTTCTTCATTGTTGCACATTGGAGTGAGCGATATTTTCAGGATTAAAGCATTAAGTTTTATAGAACACTGCTATTTGCAAGAATTTTCATCTCCTGCAACTCAGTAGTGCTGTGATGATTTACATATTATAGTCTAGTTGTTGCTGCTTAGCTGACTTCAAAGTGATACAGTAATACTGTCATTAACTACTAATATGATAATCTAGGATGTATTCAGCTAAAAAACTTAATTCTTACTGTTTCCTGTTTTCTTACCTCAGAACAGTATTTCTCAATACCTCCAAGAGCAATTTAATCCCAGTGTTTTACCAGGGATTGGTTTTGTGCTGTTTGCAGAAGCATCCCAGTTTTCTACTTGTGGGTGTCTTTTTTCAAACTAGGGTAAATTACAAATATGTTTACTATTAATTTAATTTTCTTTTGTTAAGCAAAAAGGAAACCTGTAACAGAGATGTTGCTTTTGTGGGAAATGTACCTAGTATCAGGTATGCATTCAAAGAGACCTGAAACATTTTGACTTCTACAATACTAGTGTAGTAAAAAAACCTAACACAACAAAAATAAGTCTATTTATGTCTGTCTAAAGCATTTGCATTTCCACACTGAAAGGAAAAATACATGTAGCTGAAACGCGGCATAACAAAGTATATAAAAGGATCTTTTTCCTTTAGAAAAATTGACCTGTTTGCTATTTTTTATGTCCTTGAATATTTTGGAAGTTCATCAAAGAATTTACTATCTGCTTGAGGGAATTAAATGGGGCTAGTTAAGACTACGTTTTGGTGTTGTTTTTCTCAGACAGTTGGGTTTTCGTTTAATTCCCCCCTCCCTCTCACTCCCCCCAAAACATGCTACTCTAGGGTTTTTCAGGAAAAAATGTAATGATTGTAAAATAAATACATATAATCCTCTTTATTCTTTTACCTCAAGACAAATTAAAGTGCTTGTTTTAGAGAGCTACTACTATTTCCCTTGTGAATTGCAGGTTTTTTTCTCTTGGCTTCTTTACTCTGCTAGACACTCTGCTCCACAAGTTGGCTTGCCCTCCCCAGACTATACTGTAGCAGGAAACCCCAATATTCCCCCAGTCTGTGTTGGTTTTGGCTGGAGTAGAGTTGGTTATTTTTGGAGTTTTTTTTGTTACAGCTGGTTTGGGTTTGTATTTGGGAGCTGCTGGAAATTGTTGATAATAAAGGGATGTTTTCATTACTACTGAGCAGCGCTCGTGCAGAGCCAAGGCCTGTTCTGCTTCTCACCCCACCCCACCAGTGGGGAGACTGGGAGTGCCCAAGAAAAGTTGGGAGGGGACACGGCTGGGACAGCTGACCTCAAAATACCAAAGGGATATTCCATACCATATGACATGTTTATCATACAAAGCTGGGGGAAGAAGAGGTGTTCGGAGTGATGGTGGCTGTTTTCCCAAGTAACTGTTAAACCTGGTGAACTTCATCTGTCCTGGAGATGGCTGAAGACCTGCTTGCCCATGGCAAGCATTGAGTTAATTCCTTCATTTGCTTTGCTTGTGTGTGTGGCATTTTCTTTACCTATTAAACTGTTTTTATTTCAACCCATCAGTTTTCTCACTTTTACTCTTCTGATTCTCTTCCAGCCCCTTGAGGGGAGTGAGTGAGTGGCTGTGTAGGGCTCAGTTGCTGTCTGGGGGGAGGCTGTGACAGCTTCTTTTCTGCCTTCAGGACTACAGAGTAAGGCTGACAGAGACAAGTGTTGAGTGTAAAACAGGGGAGCCACACCATGAAGTGTGGCAGGGTGATTTCTTTGGGAATTTTCTACCTTGCTTTGGGAAAAATAATAATTACCCAGTCAAATCTAGAGTTGGTGATGAATGTAACTGCAGTACAGTGGCAAGTTCTTCCAAAAGAATGCATGTTTTTTCACTTTGTTGCAATATTTAATTTTACTTTCATTTCTGTGACATGCGATAATCAATAGGACAACATGAATCAGTACTGAAGTCTGAAAAAGTTTTGGAGCTGAAATAATTGGGAATAGTTTCCTATGTTTTGCTTGCAGTACCTTCATGAAGTTTTTTTAGCAGACACAGTGGACTTTTTTCTGGTTTAGTAGTAATCACTAGGACATAATTTAGAACTTAAGCTTCTCAGAGCAGTGGTTTTGAATTCATGTGAGATCAGGCAAACCTGAAGTTTTGTAAGTACAAAATAAATAAAACACTTAGGAAAAATAATCACATTTCAAATTATATGAAAAACATGTGAAAACAATATTTTTCTCCAAGCTTTATAAACATATATAATTGAAAGACAACATTTATTGACCTGATGTAGGAAGTATTCATATTCTCATGGGTTATTTTTAGATATATAAAACAGAACACCCACAACAGGCAGGTTAACCTGTTTCAGTTCTTATTATGCACGTTTCACAGTGTTCATTCTGATGACAGCTGTTCCTATTAACATCTTCATTTTTTCATTTGTTTTGTTTAATGAATAATCTATTCCTCTAGAGTTCTATTTAGCAAGATACAGAACATACTCTGTGGTCCTTGTGAACTCAGACCTGTCCCAGTAATATCATCCATGTTTTTTGGTTTACCTTCAGCTATCTCCCATCTCCATGTGAGATAGTTAGATCATAGTTCATTCATTGTTAGATCTTTGTTTGGGCTGAGAGAGGCTGTCTTGAGGTTTATGGAATATGACTTGACAACAGAAGAAAAAATACAACCTAGTAGCTTGAAGTGCTCTATTGTGAGGTTAAAATAAATCTGGGTACTGTCAGAAAGGAGTTCAGTGGCTTGATATTCCAAACTGAGGTGTTGTAGGGACCTCACTGCTCTGCCATAATGTTAGTTTATCACCTTACTAGTTACTAACCTGAGAATTATTCACCAGAATAGACATGCAAGTGTGAAATGCACACAGTTTTTGGAAACCACTAATTAAAATCAAACACTTTTAACTTTGGAAAGTCTTCCTAATCCCCATTTTGTAGCTGTTTAAACTTGTATCAGAAAGATTTATATTTGTTGTCACTGAGATTGGTATAACTGAGGTTTTGACCTACAATTTTCAAAATAGATAAGGATCAAAATTTACCTAACTTCCACACATGTTTGTGATGTCTGAAAATTATCTGTGAAACTTCCTCCTCTAGGAGGTATTTTATTGACTTTATAACTTGGTAGTGCAATTGTTCTTCTGAGAAAAAATAAATACAGCCTTGAAAAGCTTCCTGATTTTCCTTTGTTTTATGATACTAGCAGATATAAATAGAGGCAAAAGGATAGGTAGGACAAAGGAAGGGACAGAACTCACTTTAAATTAAAATAACTATTTTTATAGCATCATAAGGACTAAAAGTAATCTTTATTACTGATGACCTTATAAATCAGGTTAGAAAAAGAGCAAGAACCACCTAGATATGAAGGATTTAGTTTTGCAAACTGAGAAGAAACTTCCTTAGATTGTATCTAAGGTCCTCTTTCCCTTAAAAAGGGTGTCACAGCTATAATAGCAAATATGTTTAAATTTAATGCAGTTTTTGCTTATGTGTAAGGTAGAAAAACCTTCATGGTGCTGACTGCTGTGGCCTTCTTGATATGCCACTGCTTGTAGCAGCACCTGTGGAGGGCAGCTTTTAAGTCATCTTCCAAAGTTTCTGCGACAAGGGAAAATTTCTTCCTTTGAGACTATATTTGCAGGACTTGAGTTTGCTTAGTACTTGTCTAGTGTGTTGTTTTGGTTTGGTTTTTTTTCTCAAAAAACTTCTGTAGCAGTTATTTGGAAAGTTCACTTATTACCAGATCTGTATTTTCAGATGTCTTCCAGCTCTTCACAGAAAACACAAAATGTCTTTTCATATGGCAGAATTTGCTGCCTTTGATTTCTCAGCTTTTTTCTCTTCTGGGCCAATTTCAATAAACAAAGATCAAAATCATACTTTTTAATTGTGGGATGTGGGGGGGGAACTAGTGTGCCTTCTAGTTAGAGAAAAGACATACCTCTTACAGTTAATATTTTCAATATTGATCCAATAAATTGGTTTTGATTATACTGTTACTCATTTTTTTGAAAATAAAATTAAATCTAGCAGCTATTAATAATTAAAGACTGCTCTTTTTAAATAACACTTGTTACAGCACCTTTATTTCTATTCCAAAATACAAAGAGTTATGTTAACAATACCAGATTTTCTTCATCTTTATTTTGTACTTCCTAGAATGCATTTCTTTTGAGAAGAACAGTAATAAATTTCTGACTTCATGTAGGTTTTGCTTCTAGGTTTTTTATCTTGTTGAAGATTAAGAATTTTCATCTTGAAGTAGGAGGTGTGGGAGGGACAAGAATAATCTATCAGGAAACATCCTGATATATAAAATTAATGAGACCTATAAAACTTATTTGGTTTAAAATCTGTGTGCTAATGTAAATGTGATGGAATTATATGTTTCAAAATAGAATTAATTAGGCTGTTGTATGAACTATATCAAAATTGTGTGTTTTAAGGAGACTGAGAATTCTCTTAAGCCAAGCCATTAAAAAAATAAGGTAATCACACTTGTATTTAGAAATTCTAAGTGTACCACAACTGTACTATGTTATCTTGAATCACTGTTTCCCATGAGGAAGTTGCCCTCAAGACACCAAAATCCCATTCTGTTTTGTAATTAATTAACAGTCTGACCTCATTAGACCATTGCACTTCCTATTTTCTTTCACTGAATATTTGTAGGGAAAACATCTATGAGTTATATCTGAACTGGCAAGTATTAAAGGATCCAGCCTGGGTTTGTAAGGAAACTACAATGTCCCACCATCTATGAGTGTACATCAGATACCGAGGAACAAGCTTCCTTTCCCCTTCTTCCCACTTTCTTCTGGAAAATATCAGACTTTATATCCCATATTTTTTTTATGTCCCAGCAGGGTGGGGTACAGCTACAGTCTCAGAAGAGGAAAACACTCTCCAGTTCCAGTGACTTTTTGTCATTTTTTCCCACTCTTTCCATTGAGAATAAGTGCACATCCCCTTTCATGCTAATCTAATCATGCTAATTTAATGGCATGGGACTGTGCCTCCTCAAGGGAACAACATTTTGATGCAGGGTACGGGGCAGTGATGTCCACTGACACTGTTGTCCATAGCAGGTAACAAGGAACCAACACTGCCCTGTTGGCTCCCGTCGGAGGCACCGCGTTCAGATGTGTGTGGATGTGAACCGATCACTCCCAGAGCCAGGTCTAGGGTGGGATGAGTGTAGTCCCTGCCTTTCACTGTGAAGCTTGAGGAAATAAATCTGCCTGGGACCTAAACTGGCTTCATGCACATCAGCAGCAGGTGTGTCTCTGTTCTATTTGTTTTCAGAAGTCAAGATAGGTGTAATGGGGTGGATTTGGAGGCAGAAAGCACTGATCCTGAGCAGCTCGTGTTACAGGCACCATACTTCTTATCTTTATTGTTTCTTGAGTGGTTTGTAGGTTTGCTTGGTTTGGTTTTTGGGGTTTTATTTTTTGGGGGGGTGGGTGGTGTTTGGGTTTTTTGTGGGGTTTTTTTGTGGTTTTGTTGTTTTGGGGGGTATTTTTTGTGCAATTGTGCTGGATAGATGGTGGGATATCGCAGTTTCTTCACAAACCCAGACTGGATCCTTTACTACTTGCCAGCTCTGACACAACATAGTAAAAAAAAAAACAAAAAATTTTTTTTTTTTTTAAGATTATCTTTTGCTTTTTGAGTTGGAAACTTCTCTAGTTGACAGCCCAGAGGAGTATTCATAGGCCCAGAAGGGAAACTCTTGCCTGTCTTACCCATGACAAATCTTTGAAAGGAGAGACAGGAATAATATCAGCATTTTCAGAAAGGAGAACAACACTCCAGAGTGCTGAAAATGTTGCAGAGAAGCTTCCCAGTGGGGATTTATGAGGAGTTTAAAGAGGTCATGTGAATTCACAGGAAGGAGCTAGGTTGCTCTTTCTCCTTTCTGTAAGGTAGGAAGCTCCCTGTGGGAAGCTATTCTCCCAGTAATCTGACAAATTGCTTTAGGAGGAAAGTAATTAAGATGAAGGGAGAGAGCAGCATGCATCGATGGGGTTCAGTTTCAGCAAGAAGCAAGAACTTTTTTTAATGACCTGAAGACCTTTGTAGAGACAGGCTCCAGATTTATGGCTGTTGGCACAGTGAGCTCTTTTATTGCTACCAGATAACTCAAGATTTGATTGCATAGGTGAAGCTTGGAATTAGTCTTAACATGTCCTATGAACAATTATTTCCCTGTGGAGTAATTCTCTTCAGTTAGGGCATGAGTAGAGAGCTCAGAAAGTATGGCCAGAGGATGGCTCTTGTTAGCACTTTGGAGGCAGTAGAGAGACTTTTTAAATTATTTTTCTTTTTTTTTTAATAGGTAATAAACTAGAATATGTAATTGTGGAAAATTGAGATCCAGGAATGCTAATGTTAACAGGCTTGGAGGTTACTTACAGGTGATTGAATGTAAAAAGCCAACTGATCCTGATACCAGTACTACACCCAAGAATTCAGGCTTTGGACTCAGACACGTGTTTTATATATGAAATGGAAAAGGGAATCAGACATGTATTTCATATATGAAATGGAAAATCTGTTCTTCTCTTCTTTCCCATTCTGGAATATTCAAACTAGTGACTAATGACTCCTTGATATCCTGCATCCATAAAAATTATACTAACAAGGTTTCCGCTAGGTAAGGAAAACATTTTTTTTCAAGAAAAAGGATTGTGGGAGAAAGCAGGGAAGGGCATTTTCAGCAGGTGGCAACATAATTTTTACTTATGGGTGTCTAATTTATAAATAGACATAGACACTTGAAAATTCCTGTACTTGTGGTGTTTGATCAAGGGATGTATATTGGTTACTTACAGTAATGTGATACCTGCCAGCGATCAGCAAGAACTTGAACCTCAGTACAGAACAAAATCTAATATTGGTGAAGTGAGTCCTTCTATGCCTTTTTAACTGTTTCTTTATTTCTGTTTCCTTTAACAGAATCTGCTAAAGCATTTATTGACATGGATTGCATTGAATTTATTTTTTCTTGGTTGTTTTTTTTTCCATATTCTATTATGGATTCAAATTCATAATGGCATCTGTGTGGGAAGGGACTTTATACAAGAACTTGAAATGATAGGACAAGGAGTAATGGTTTAAAGCTAGAAGAATGTAGATTTAGGTTAGACATTAGGAAGAAATTCTTTAATGTGAGGGTGGTGAGACACTGGCACAGGCTGCCCAAGGAAGCTGTGGATGCCCCCTCCCTGGAAGTGTTCAGTACCAGGCTTCATGGGGCTTTGAGCAACTTGGCCTAGTTGGAGGTGTCCCTGCCCATGGCACAGTAGTTGGAACTAGAGGATTTTTAAGGTCCCTTCCAACCCAAACCATTCTATTATAGACAGGATCAAATTAAGGCATACCATACTTGATAAATCTGTAAATATAGAGTTCCACTTTCATCGGTATTTCAATCAGTGAATATCCATTAAATAATGGGGGGGGAAAAATGAATGTATTTGTCCTTCAGTTGGTCTGGGTTGTCTCAGTGACAGGGATGGAACAATGTGTTTGAAATCTTTTTTATGTAAAAAATAAAGAACTTAGCCGATTGTGCAAAGTTTTGGGGCAAGGCTGTTAAAGAAAATAAGTACTGGGAACTGCATTTATGTTAATTTTTTTATTAAATAGACATTTTTTGAGACAAAACTATTAAGGAATAAATATTTTTCCTTCACTATTTCAACTTTATGAAGGAAACTAATGCATGTAAAATTAGGTAACAGTGGGGTACTTTTTTCAAAGATTAGTTGAGTTGTGCATTTTTTTTTTTAGCTATATTCTGGGAAAAAATAGTAAATTATGTAAGGTTTTGGTTACTCAGACTTCACTGAAGTTTTTGCAAATTCAGGGCTTAAAGTGTGTAGTTTGGCATGTCTAACGTATATTTTCATGGACTTCTGCAAATACTAAAGGAAGATGATTTTTTTTTTTTTTTTTTTCTGGAGTAACTAAAGAGCCAACCAGGAAATTGGTGCAGTGACTGTGAAAGTAACAATTTATCCATGTAGGTTTACTAAGATCACTTTTAAGTGTTTGGTATATATGGCATTTTCAGAGTAGTAGGATTTCTATTCTTCAGCAAGGATTTTGATAGTTAATGCGTATTCTTTCTCTTCTGCTTTCTTATCTACTGTCAAGCCATACCTCTGAGTGGTAGAAACTGACCTTTATCAATCTTTGAGACAAGAAGACTCATTTTTCCTCTGAAATTTGACATGTATTTTTTCCTGTTAGGGTTGAAACATACACTATTGTTTATTCACTCTTGATTACACACAATGGTCAGTTTTGGGTTGTTTTTTGTTTTTTGTTCTTTTTGAAGGCATTGAAGAAAAAAATAAAAGCAAACCAAATTATCTTCTAAAGCAGCTTTTCTTTACTAGACAATTTATTGTCTTACATGGATTCTCTGAATGGAGAAAGCAGCACAGATGTAGTAATTTTTAGAGAAGGAGTCCCAACATAGCATTCAGGAAAACAACCCTTAAAGCCCATGGACAAAACCCAAACTATGACAAGAGTTCTGATTGGACAGAAGTGAGAAGCGGAACTAAGTACAGACAGATCTACAGAAAAGTCTTTTGATGGCAATATGGTACATGTGTGAAATAAATCAGACAAAATTTAAAGTGTAGGCTGCTTTTTTTTATAGATATATTTATTTATTCCTCAACTAGTAAAAAATTTTACCTGTTCTGCCTTCTCTGCTGGTTTTAAATTTGCCTTACCTTTCCACTGCCAACTAACAAGTACTTCCTCTCTATTGATATTACCAAATTTTCTGCTTGAAAACAAGCCAGGTGAGAACACTTCAGGTGTTGGTTTATTTGAGATGCTGAAACACAGTGGAGTGTCAGCACTTCATATGTAAGGCAGCAGTTTGTGAACATTGGGGTCTTATGGCACTGCTGCCATGTCATGTACCCATGGTACCTGAACTCAGAATGCTCATTTTTTTGACTGGGGATCTCGGAATGATCACCTCTCCCTGGCCTTTGTCAAAATGAAAAAAAAGATGAGCAAGACACTTGAAACCTTGGCATTTATTTAAAAAAGCCCAAGTAACCATGATTTTTGCTGAGGAAAGCTTATAAATGTGGGAGAGGTAAATCCCAGACAGGTGGAAACAAGAAGGCAAATGAAAGGAATCTGTATTTTAGAAACATCTTATTTAAGAACTTTACTGTTTGAGATATATGTACCCTCACAGTTTAGTAGAAAGCATTTCTTCCACCAGCATATCGTTCCTGTTGCTGTAATGGGCAACAACGTTCAAGAAAAGGTGAGAAAACTCTCACTTTGGAAGGGGTTGGGTACCTGGGGAAGACACCAGGAGAAACTTTTCCAGCTATTTTAGCTAGGAAAATACAGCAGTCAGAAATTGGGTCAGTACCACTGAGTAGGTTTGGCAATCTGGAAGCTGTGGGAGTTCTCTCTGCTGGGAATGGAGCCATGTTCTGGACTGATAAAATGTTGATTTTAATTTGTGGTTCCATGGTCAGCCACAGGTTTCTTTGAAGTGACCAAGAGGACTCATGGTCCCCAGCATGGGAAACCCAACTGGGGTTGCCTCTTAACTGTTCTTTTGCCCTCCTGCCCCTGGGTGCTTCCTTTAAGTGGCTTCCACTTGCATTTCATTCTACAAGGCTGTCTCTCTATAGGAAATAATTTGCTAAATCTAAATATAGGTTAATATTGGTGTATTTGTTAGCTGTATGGTATTTCTTGCTGTGATAAGTAGTTTTTCAAAATTATGAGAGAGGTGGTGATCATGTTTTTCACTACTTGATACTTTTCAACATAATACAAACATTTGTATTAAGGCCGTAATTTGAAGAATTTTTATAAAAGATAGTACATAAAAGTGTGATGTTTGATAAAAAAGGGAGATATGTTTCCTCCATATTAAAGTGACACGTTATTATTACTTCATAATTATAGTCACATGTTAATTTTTACTTTAGTCTTCAGTTCCAAAATAGCATCTAAATTCTAGTACCTTGCTTTCTACTGTTGTTGACTCTAGCTAAGGTACTGTTTAGGAACAGAGGTACAGTAGGGAACTTTAATTGTTAACACTGAAAAAAATTAGCCATAATTTTAAACCAGCTTTTCCCAATTTGAGAAATTGCCCAAGCTGTTAAAATAATTATAGCAGTAGATTTCAGAAGATGGCTATTTGAGTTATCAAGCACAGGAGGATGTGTCCTGTTACATGCAAGCCCCCACACTCAGGACTCTGAAAGGTGTATTAAATGCTGATGAGCAAGGGCAGGTTGGGGTAGTTCAGAGGATGCAAAGCTCTACACCTAAAGTCCCCTTTTAAAGGCTCAGCCAGTAGCCACCTAAGGACACTGAGAGTCACTGTTCCAGATTTTCAATTTTCAATATATTGATTTGTGGTAAGGCTAAGCTGCAGGCTTTAAAAGTCAACACATACTAAAAACTAAAGCCATTGTTTACAGGCATCCAAAAGCAAAAAAGAAGACAGTGGTGGCTGTAGCAGGCAACTGTGTGTGCTGTTCTCCACTGATGGGGACACCAATGGGAGGCCTTCTGTCAAGGGGATGGAATACCACAGCTTCCCTGATTAAAAGGTGTAATCTTGTGAGTATACAGACTGGTGTAATGAAAAGAGAAAAATCCTGTGTGGAGAGTGTGCTGGAAGGGAAGTGATGGAGGAGACTGAGTGCTTTGTCATATTTAAAAACAAGGATTTTATTACTTTGGAAGGTGTGCCAAACAAATCTTATCAAAACAAGGAGTTGCTGTCCCTGTGAAGTCAAAAAGGAGTTTTATGGATGACTTTGGAGGTCAAATTTCTGTGGCATGAATTATTACAAGTATTGACTAAGTCGGTGTATTGAGTTGCTGATTAATTTGAAAACTAACATAACTTTTAAGAGAGAAGAAGTTATGTTCTTTGGAAGTGGAGAAAGGAGAGGTTTGTGTAGGTGTTTAACAGCATAATGTCATGTTTGCTAGTAAGATTCTTGCTAATTTTAGTCCTATTACAGTAAATACTGCAATATCCATATAGGAGTAAAGAACTTGCCAAGCTTAGCTGCTTTGCAGTCCTTCTCATGAGAATTTTGGATTGGCAATTTATTCAGAAGCATTTCCCAACAGGAAACACCCCGAGAAACAGAATTCACAAACACCATGTATGAGTTTGTACCAGTTCTAGAAAATAGAACCTCCCTCTTTTCCTTGTATAGACAGTACCTTTCTTTTGCCTCTCATCTTTGGAAGCTGACCACTTCCATTACTTTCTTTATTCTGCTGAGGCTGGTAAGCTGGTTTGATGCATTCAGCAGTCAAAAGTGCAGTTCTGTGTGTGTTTGTGTTGGCTGAATAAGCAAAATGAAAGAGGCTGACTGTGAAAGTGAAAAGGTGATTTACGTGGGTGTTATAGTGCTGTGCAGTAATAAAACACAGGGATTGTTGGACACACATTATAACATACAATTATGTAATTTTAAACAATATAATTGGAGGCAGTTGAGCTTGAATGCAGCAGGCTGTTATTTAGCAATCATCTCTTTCAAGGCTCATTAAATGCAGATTTATACACAAAAGAAAAGCTTTGCTCTATAAAGGCTAAATATGTAGTGGCATTTATCCCCCAAAACGTAATACATAGATCTAAAGCTGTCAACATCCATAATGGATTTAGTCCATGGTTGTAAATGAAGTTGTTCAGTGAGTATGACAATACTGAGCCTTTTGCATTTATTTAAAGAATTATTTCTGTGACTTCCTTTGTGTGTTAGTTTTGGAAGGGTAAAGAGCCTCCATGAAGGCTGTGATCTTGGATTTTGAAATACAGCAAGCAGGGACACCACAGATGACAAACATTTTTTGAAGGATAATGAAGATTCCTTAACCTAATCTATATTTTAGGCCTATGTTAACTCCTTGAAGTTTTAAAATTCTGAAATTAAGAAGCAGAAATCTTTTGTTGCTGCTACTCAGAGTTAAGTTTTTCATGTGGATTGGTTTTTTGTTTGTTTTTTTTTTTCATATTTAAATTTATTACATTAAAATGTTTGTTTAAAAAAAAGGGAGAATGATATTATCTAAGAGGTAAAAAGCCACAGAAGTAAGAATTGCTTAAAGTGTGGATCTACAGTACATGCAGTGCTACAGTTTGACTCAAACTTTTAATAGTTGACCAAGGTTTGGAATGTAAATATATATTTAGACCCAAATTTGGAATGTAAATATATATTTAATTATATAAATGTAGTTGCTTAAATATTTTTATTCAGCTTTCTTGAGTATCTAGAAATCCCACTGACTTGTAGGTTTCTGAAACCACAACATAAGTAATGAAGAGGCACTTTTGAAGGAGAGACTGCAGGTCTCATGCCTGAGGATGGCTCTGTAAAAGTAGAACTCAGCTTTACGAAGTTTCTGTCCCATATGTGCTAGAGAGACATTTGTATTTGTTTCTAATCCCCATGTGAGTTTTGAAATGCTCCATTTCAATGCCCATCCTGCCATGTCATTAACTCCATGCTCATTCTGTAGCTCTGTGCAGCATATTTAACTTTCATTCTTCCTTTAAGTTATTTACTGGAGCCTAAGGCCAAGCCTAAGACTAAGTTTGGATCCAGCCACACCTGGGCTCCTCTTAGAAACAGTTTAAAACCAAGTGGGTCCAATCTGAATTTCCATGGGCTGCCCAATCTAGGTCATGACAACAACTGATCTGGCTTAACACAACTTCTGCATCACTGCTCACACCATAGCATACCTGACCTTAGTTTGTGGCTCTCAGCTATTCCTTCATTTTTACGTCACTGTGTTTCACTTGGCTACATCAGAAATCAGTCTGAACAATAATTACAGATAACTTGAGTTCTGGATACTGAAAATTTTAGTTAGGATTGTATGAGTTGGTGTTGATGCCTCTAGCAACTGTATCTGAGTTTGGTAACTTCCATGTAAAGCTGTATTTCAGAGCTATTTTCCTTCCCCCACTTCTGTCGTCTTTGCTGATTTATCCAAATGTGTTAACTCTCAGTGTGTCTCAATCAGGTTAGTGAATTAACAAGGTCTAGCTCCTTGTAACACCATTCTAAAGCACTGCAGTCTTTTCTAAGTTTAGAGATAAAGCACTCTCAAATGGAAGCCATGAAATTCAAATGTTGCTTGGTGAGTCTGCTTTTGCTTGCTTTTTATTTAAAAAAAAAAAAAATAGAAAATGGAGTGGTGAACTATTTTTATCTGATAAGTTGAGGAAGTGACTCAAGAAATTAGATTTTTTTTGTGTTATTTCTTTGGAGATTTCAAATTATAATCATATATCCACAATGTGTTTGTGTGTTCTGCAGAATGAATGGAAACTTGCAAACTGCTTAAGCAGCCTAACTAGCTAAATTCTTGGTTTTTTTTTTCATTTTTAGAAGCCATAGATAATCAATTTTATCTGGAAACAGCCTTAGGAAAGCTTATATTGCTTGTGTTCATTCTGCATCTTCTGACTGCACAAGAAATGCATAACTCGGATACCCAACCTTTCAAATTTTCTGTTATATTATGCTCCATTTATTAGAAAATGCTGAGTTATGCTAACCAACGTTGCCCTTTTTTTCAATCTAAAGCCCTCTCTCTTCAAATGAATTGCATGAAGTGTCCTGGTCTGCTCGATAAAAAGTAATCCTTATCTAGTGCTTCATAACATTTCATGGTTAGGAAACAGTAAAGTGAAAATTTATCTTGGTTGATCAGTACAGTAGAATGTACTGACTTGTATGACATGCAAAAAATTAGTTGCATCCCAAGTCAAGAACTCATCTTTCCATATGTGGTTTGTTTGTTTTGTTGGGGATTTTTTGTTTGTTTTGGCTTTGAGTTACTGTGTTCTGATACACTACTGCAACAACACAGGGATTTTTCACCCTATTGTGTAAAAGAGAAGCAGCACCATGGTATTTCTCTTAAAATTCATATTAACAACATTTCCCAAAGACACCCAGTCCCTTGGGAGACCCAGAGAGGGGATTCTCCACCATAGGGATCCCACAGGGTCTTTGATTCACATGATTTTTGGGGTCTGCCTGCCCTTTCCATGAGGGAGAGCAGTTTATCCTCCAGGATATCTAATTTTGCTCTGCTTGTTCCATCGTTACTGTCCTACTGCGAAGCTCTGCACAGAGGCAGAGAGGTGGCTGAACAAGACAGAGTTTTTAGGAGCGGTGTCATGTCTGAATTGCTGCCACTCCCATACTTGAAGCAGAAAACTAATGTCTTGTCGCAGACACCGTGGAGAAAGAACTTGAAGTCCAGATTCTTTAAATTGTTACTTTAGGGAGGGTAAAGGAACACATATTGTGAATAGAAAACAACCTTAAGGGGAAAATGGAGTAACATTGCATGCTGGATAGTTCATAATACTCTTTGAGGAAATTACTCTTTTTGGAAGATGTAACTCTTTTAAGAAGAGTTGTGTGTGGTTTGCGTGACTCAAGCATTTTCTAAGTTTATTCATATCAGCTTTCATATAGTATGTTTCTTAATTTTAAGGTCTAGTCCAAGGATAAAATGTTTTCTGTTGTGAACAGCTGTCGTTCAGGTAAACACCACTGAGCACATCTAATAGTACTAATTCAAGGACCCATTCCCTCATCCCTGTGTGCTGTGCACTAGAAGGTGGTGGTCTTTTGCAAGAAAAAAGCAAAAGGAAGTTGAGTCATGAACTCCATCTTGATATAAAGAGGAAATGTTATTTCAGCTCTGCATATGAGGAAACACGTGACTTAAAAGATTTTAAAAAAAAAGGTGTATTAAGCTTATCGTGTGAATTTTCACAATAACTTTTTATCTAGATGAATGTATGTATTGATTGGGTAGGTTGCTAATGTATTTCTGCTATGCAGATATTTATTCGTAACCCTTTCTCTGATCAAAAATGCAAATAAAGAGAAGTCATGATACATTAAAAATGGACTGAGTAATATTCTTATAGACATGGATTTTAAAGGAGAACAAAAGTATTTTTCTCCTTCAGTCTTCAGCAAATAGATTATATAGATGTAGTAGATGTGCCAATGTTTATCTTGTAACTTCCCTTTTAAAAGAAACTGTAAGCCCCATAGGAAGGGTCTGTGAAAGCCTTTTGCAATTATGACTGTTACAAGAGATGGAATCTTCAGAGAGAAGCAGAAACCCTCTGAGCACAGCAGAGAACAAAAGGGGCTGGTTTTATTTGGTACTCCTGATATATAGAAAGAAAAAGGTTTGATTGTTTCCAAGGACCTAATGCAAATCTTACTTCAAGGGTATTTGAGACAGAAAACTAAGGACAAGCAAAAAAAAAGTGAGGCAAAATTCACAGGAAGTTGGAGGTAAAGCAGCTTTGGATTATTTGTCTGAGAGCAGTGGATGTGTTTAAGCTGAGTTACACTGTGTTGTCCAGCTGGCTTCAAGCTCACCTGTGAGCTTGAAGTATTTCCTAGGTAAACTGTTGTAAAAACAAGTGATGCAAAACAGTGGAAAGGGCTAACTATGAAACTCTCTTCTCATACCATGCTGTAAGTGTGAGATAAGGTAGTCTGTTTGTAGGCAATATCAAAAACTTGATGATTTCTAATGGACAAATTAAAAACCTTATTCCCCAATCCTTTATTCAGTTTGGCATCTCTTTCCTCTCTATACCATGTAAACATGCTGTGATAAAGTTATTCCTGAAGAAACTTCCTGATGCATTATAAAACCAGATTGTTGCTTTTTCCCTTGTGGCACGTCACGCAGCATTAGTTTTTACGTTCTTTTTTGCACTTGGTTACATGTCAACACACTAGCCACAAAACAAACAACCATGGAAACAATCCACTCTCTCAACTCTCCCAAATAATTCTGCATCTTTTTCCTCCTTTGTATCCTAAAATGTCTATAACCTAAAATATAATCACTGACAAAGGCACAAAAAGAGGGCCTGAAGGATGTCTTTTTGCCATTCAGGAACTGCTCTGGCTCCCTATCAGGTTAATAGAAGTTTTGCCACGCAATTGAGTGTAAATGTAATTGAGCCTTTGCTTACTGACCTCACTCTGATGCAGTGGAGCTCCCTACATCCAAAAAAACCAAGAGAAACATAGGAAGGCCAGCGTTAATATAGATTGCATAAAAAAATCAATGTCAGATGTCACAGGTTAAATGTTCCTGAGTTGTGTCTCTTTTCCTAGCTTACCTTAAAACCATATCTTTTGTGCTGCTTAAGTGGAGTTAGTGAAACAATTTAAGTCAGTAAAGGTGAATTCATGGTTTGTGCTTCAGGGGCAAGTAGTAAGATCGTTACAGTTCTGTACGCCAAAAGATATACACTATGTATTGTATAATGTCAAACTCACAGTCAGATAAAAAAATTCATGTTATTGCCTTCATGCTAGTACAGTGTTGAAAATAAACCTGGTTTTTTTTTTCAAGAACAGTGTTAGCATCAGCAGTATGCTTTACATCCACTTAAGCTGAATGGGCACCTCCAACTTCTGCTTACTTTCTATTGAATTCAGGCTGTCAGTGAGTCTTTTATGCCTTGCTTTATAGCTCAAGAGATTTCAGCAAAACTATTCTAAATCTCAGGTAGTGCAAATATAAGAGCTAAATATTCGGCAATTATGATTTTCAGAGAATTTAATAAAAATGAAATTAATATAATTGTACTGTTGGCAGAAAACGGCCTCTTCGTGTCCCTTAAAATTATTATTTCTGTCCATTCATCTTCTTTTCCATTCCCTTCATTCGACTTTACACTGAGAAATTATATGTATAAAGAAGCAAAGGTAAAAGTCAAAGGAAGTAACAAGGAAGCATTTTGCTTTCTGGTCTTCGCAGATTTGTTCAAAGGGCACCATAAAAATTCCTGTGTACAATTTTTTTACAATAGATAAGCCTTATTGGTTTTTGGGTTTTTTTAAATCTTACTGAGATACTACTTAGAATCAAATGCTAAATCTCAGTGAACACTCTGTACAAAGATTAAAACAATATAGGCTACTGATCAGGAGATCCAAGTTGTCAGTATGTAATTGAATTGTAATGGAAAGAAAAAATAAAGTTGTGGGATGCTAAGCTTCATGTTGTAACAAAGTGGTTTTGGTTCTTCCCCACAAAAATCTGTGGTTTATTAGCCTGCCCTAAAGAGGACAAGACTTCATCATGGGTGAAAATGTTTCTTCATATTCAACAGGTCAAGTTTGCTTCAGACTGCAGTGGGATTGTAGTTCATGGACATCTGATGTGATAGGTAAGTAGATTTTGACATATCGTATTACATTACTGCAACAAAACAAAGGTTAATTCTACCTCAATATGAGGGAAAACATTTTTACTCTGAGGTTGATGGAGCACTGGAACAAGCTGCCCAGAGAGTTTTTGGAGTCTCCTTCTCTAGAGACTTTCAAGGCCTATCTGGACAAATTTGTGTGATGTTCCCTAGGTGATCCTGCTTTGGCAGGGGGATTGAATTCAATGATCTCCAGAGGTCCCTTCTAACCCCTACTATTGTGCAATCCTGATTACTCTACTATAAGTGAAAACTACAAACACATTATCTTATTTTGCATTTACACTGGTGGAAATGAAAATTTACCTCCTTTCCATCTGTCCTGAATGATACTTCAAAACCAAAGTTTAGATTATTATTAAGCATTTTATTCAGAAATGATATGCAGCAGGAGATGAGTAAACAACAACAACAAAAAATTTTAATATACCTTATTCCTTGAAATAAGGGGTAAGATATTTTAGTATGAATATTTGTGCTTAAGAGGGGACAATTCAGAAAATTGATTCATAGTCTACTGTAATAAATAACTAGGTATAGTAGTCAGTGGTGCTAAATTACTTATGACACTGTTTTCAGCAATGTAATCAGTTGGGGACTGTTGTAAAGATATTCAAGCATGTTGCTAGTACATAAGTACCTGGTACAGACTAACGTAAGGGTGGAGTTTTATATTGTGATGTTCACTGAATTTTATTATTCATGCAATTGTTTAATATTTAGGGCATAGATCTACGGACCTGCTTGGTCTTATAATTGTGAAACAGTGGTGTGATTAAGCGTGAGTTTTGTGTACTCTGGAGTTTTATGAGGCTGCTCCAGTGCCAGAGGATGGTGGAGACAAATGTGAAAGGCTTTGATCTGAGCTTGCGTGAGGCTCTAGAAACCCTTTGTTGCAGGGATGTTCCCTGTGGAAATGATTACTGGAAGGGATGAGGAAGTCAAAAGCAGTTAGGCAATTGTAGGTGTCCTGTTCTCATGTCATTAAAGCTTTGTAGAGAGGTGTATTTAATTGGATAGAGTTGATCTGACAAACCGTGTTGACCTGAAGCTTCCAATAGGGACTTTAAAATAGGGACTTTAAGTATGAAAGAAAAAACGGAAACAACTTTTAATTTGTCATCTCTGAAATCCAGTTTAGGAGACTGTTTAATTATGCCATTTTTCAAGCAGCAGGGTAACTTTTTCTGAAGTAATCTAGACAAGATATATATTCCTGGAAGGATTCTGAGTCTTATTTACAGTGTATGTTGTTGTCTACATTCCATTTTTTACAGTTAGGATTTAAAAATGAAGGTAGGAAAAAGTGTCAGTGCTTTCAGTATTAGTCTGAACATGATAAATTTCTAGAACTTTGTGGAAACTTCAGAGCTTTCTTTTTATGAAGCTGTGTAGGAAAGTTTAAGTCCACCCAACCAATTTTATATCCATCTCTTCTTTGAAATGTATCAAGTATGTTTTGGGTATTGTAACTTGAATTTCTCATTCATTTTGGTACAGACCATCAAATACAAGCTAGTAGCACCAGTTCAGTACTGGGACGATGTAACAACAGTAAACTTAGGAATAGTGGATGTAAAACAGAAGATTATATTTTTAGCACCAGAACATTTCACCATCCAAGCCTTTTTATTACACACGGATTGAGTAGCTTCTAAAATATCAGAAGGTTCTGATGTATAGTTCAGAAAGTTATCCTTTCCTCGACAATAGGAGCCTTAGTTTAACTTTGTATAGTACTTTGCAATAAATTTTACAGGCAGGTATTTCTGGTGGTCTGAGCCTGAATTCCTCAAATGAGACATATGCTCATATTGCTGGAGTGCATGAGAGAAATGTGTGTTGCATGTGTGTGTTGTGTAAGTGGGACTGATGACACTGGATCAAATTTATCTTTTTCCATTGCTACATTGCCTTTTGTTATGGATTAAATAAATCAACTCTTGCTGTTGAAAGCAGAAAAAAAAAATATGCTGCAGAAATATGTGAATATGTGATCTTACCTTTGCAGAAGAGGTTTTTGTGTTTGTACTAAGTGTGTGTATCTCCTCCCTGTTATGAAAGATCTAGGCATTTTATAGATAGCTCTTTCCTTAAAAGAGGCTAGATGTGCAGAGTCAATTTTTCTTTTTCTATGGCAGGAGCAAGTGTCCAGTGTTTTGGAAGATTTGATACCTAGGAGCTGAAATATTTACCGTGCCACAGACTGAAACTGGAAATGAGAGGGTGACAGAATAACAGTCTGTGACATACACACACGGTATCATCAAGCCATGGAACACACTTAAAATTTTTAAGAGTACCGTTTTGATTGTCCTAAAAATTCTCAGGTTCTAGGGTCCTTAATGAGACTTAAGCATATGCTTTTTGATGAGCAATCACATAAATGTAAGCAAAAATTGTAATGTGGCCTTGACTGTTACAGTAAAATTTAATTTTTTTTTATAATCTTTCTGAAACTCAAATACATTTTGAAAGCTCTAGCTTTCACTTACCCATATATGTCCAAGTATATATCATAGACTGAGTCTGGAAGTACTACTAATACCTCTGGGTAGATGTCATTTAACAAGTTTCAAGATGCTACCAATTCAAGGTCATTATCCTTTTTGTGTTCTTTCATTAGTTTACTGTAGGAAAAAAATGTCATGCACTATGATGTTTTGATGTCACTTAAGAAATTAGCATATTCAAACCGACGTTTGTTGTTTGTAACTACATTGAAATGTCCTTTTTGCAGCCAAGCAAGGAGAGAGAGCAAGATACTGCAAGAGCATCTGTGTTTGAAAGTGTGTGCTCTCACAGGATGGAGGATTTGGCATGTAACAGGAGGGTCTTTCCAGGGGGTAGTGGTTCTTGTGGATAAGGCTCTCCTTGACCCTCTGCTTTTCTTTGGCACTAGTTTCCTCCTTCCAGACTCCGGGGAAGGGGTGGGCAAACTGGAAGCTGAAGTCCTTCTGAGCTCATGGTATTTATATTGTGAGACAGTTGAGATTGAGTTAATTTTGCTAAGCTGCTCACCCATAATGGATCTGTCACAGTGATCTCACAACATATTTTTATCCATTTTGGAAAACCTTTGCTGCTCAGCTCTCCTCTGTGAAAGTTCCTAGCAGACTGCTCAGGTTTAATGTTATTGAATAGCAACCCCTCCTTCCCCTCTCAGAATACATCTGTCCTCTTCATATCCTTTTCATCGACTTAATAGGCAGCAGTCTGTTCCAGACATGTTTTACCTTTGAGTAGGTATCAATTAGCTGTGAACACCTCTTCATTTGATCCCCATTTTCTCTTGTTCAGCTGGCATAAATATGGCACAGCCAAACAATGAAGGTTATTTTGTGTTAGAAACTCTATTGTTACTTTCTGGAATTAAAAATGTGTTTGAGTTTCTAGTTTGTTGGTCATTTACAAACTGTTGTTGTTTTCTTTTTTGATATAAAGATGAGGTGCAGGTAGTAGGAAGGAAAATAATATCTCACAAATCAAAAATCCGGCCTTCCTGACTGCTGTGTCTGGGAGATGAAGTTAGCTTTCCAGAGACTTAAGTTTCTAATAAACCAGGAAATAAAATATTGCTTTTTCATGCCCAACCACTAATGCTGATTGGGTGCCCTATTCTGAGGCAGACTTAGTTGACTTTGAAATGTATTTTCAGTCCTGGTGGGTCAGGAGGATATTCTGTCCTCTCCCTTCTCCCACAATAAGAGAATTTTTTCCACTTCAAATCACAGAGTAAACCTGCAGGAAGACATCAATTTCTAAACATCATAAGCTGAGCTACAGGCTTTACCAAGGTCTGAGGAGCCAAGTAGAAAGGAAACCACTGACTTTTTTCTACTCAGTCATCTCCTGACTCATTTTTGGATTTAGTTTTCTTCCTCTCATCTTCCTCCCTGCTCTTCCCCCCTCCACTTTTTCTTTAACAATAGTTTTATATAATGCTGCCTCCCCATCAGGACACAGCCAGCAAAGTTCAGCTTATACATGTGTTAGTAGATCTGTGCAAACCCTAAAGCTTTCAATTCAAATTGGAGATGTCTTTTCAAGCATAGTTCAAAAGAACAGTGGCTTCCCTGGAGAGTACTGACTCCCAGAGCAATGCCCTGCTTCCAGGTTGGGGCTGTACCATCCGTGGAACTCAGGTTTAATCAGATGCCCTGGTATTTTCCTCATTTGTTCTACACAGTTCCATCTCTAATATCGTAGTACCTGAACTGCTCTTTTTGTGTTTGCTGAGGCAACTAGAAATAATAGTACTGGGCAAATGGTAATGTTTTAAGGAGTAGCTCTTTTAAAAACACACAAAAAATCCAATTAATTCTACCATCAGAGTGTATCAGTGTAAAGGTAACTATGAAGAGTTGCCTCATTCTTGAGAAGGGGCATTTAACAAAGCTATACTCTGGAGACTTTCTTTCTCCCTGGGGAAATTTACTGCAAGAAATAAACTTAGGTGCCTGGTGCTTCTTTATGGCATGTTTGTACGATTCTCTACCAGAAATATCTATCTGTGGCTTTGTAATTTGCACAATATCAGTATACTTGCTGTTGATCTTCTTTTAGCTCCCCTTATAAATGCATATGGGAGAGAGAGAGCACTTGGTGAAACCACTGCTCTTCTGAGACCTTTCCAGCACTTCCAGTGTCTGCGTTAATTGTAAAAACTGAAATGAAATACCTTGGGCTGCACTGACCTCATGTTTTTCAGATAGCATACCCATCTCATAAATCCTCTTGGAGAAAAACTAAAAGCATCTGTAGAGAAGATATAGCCTGGATGTAATAATTAAGCAGGTGTTAAGCACCAGCCCATTATTCATATATCAGGTTTTTATATAATAATTTTTTATCTTTTTATTACTTCTTGGTGAGACTTGAGTGATCACCATCTCCATTTGCCAAAGAACAGGATTGAGTGATAGGAGAAAACCTTCTGAAAGAAGCCCACCAGCAGCCAGGCAGAAGCTTCTTCTAAAGTAAATCAGTTTTAGGAGGTGCTTCTTCCTTGCTAGGCAGTGTCATTTACAAATTTTGGCTGACATATGCACTCTGAAAGGGCAAGAAACCTCCTGTGGTTGCAGGTATGGATGGAAACAGTACTGCTTCTGTACCATTACTCTTTAAATTCTGTTTTTAGTTATGCCTACGTGACAAAACTGGCAACACTGTGGGTGAGCAGTTATTTATCAGAGACTGCAGTTCATGGACCATTCAAACTACAGATTAGTGGAAGGTCCTAATCTTGCAAACAAGCAAGTGTGCAAAAAATTTACTCCATTTTTTTACATGGAAGGTAGAGACAAAATCAGAGCAATTATTTAGTGTTGCAGTAAATTCAGGTATTCAGCAAGCAGCTCCTGTAGCAAGATTATAAATTTTCTTCATAAAGTAGGCAACCTTGGGCTTTTCAGTTTGGTTTGGTTGGTGTTTTTTTCCCTTTCTAATCTGCTACTCATGAAATTACATACTTGCTGTTTGTGAGCAGAAATACTGCCCAGGGAATGAAAAGCTTCAGCATCTTTTGCCAAATTAAATAACTGTGCCTAGGAGGACTCTGGCTAGAGAGGTTCCAGAGGGCTGTGGACCATGCTGTCTCCGCATACACTGCTCTGGTGAAAGCAGAGCCTGGGCAACGTGGTGGCTTCCTGCAGAGATTTCAAATGCTTGATTGTCTTCAGAATAAAACCTTTCTGCACATGATTGATAAATATTATTTTAACTCTTTGTGTGAAATAGTGATGATGTTACCTGCTTCAAAGCTGTGATTACACTATCACCACTCAGCCATGTGTCAAGGCCACTGGATTGTAAGCAATGTAGGGCAGATAAATCCTCAGCCATTGTGCTGTGTATTGTGGCTGGCACAATGAGTCCCCACTGCTACCTGGCTCTGCTGGGAACTATCAGTCTAGGAGAACTATAACAGCTAGGAAATTTGTAAAATGTACAGACAAGATGATCAGATAAAGAGGCACTGGATCAGTATGAAACTGGAAAAGCTTTTGAGAGATTTCCCGGTTAGACATTTGCTACTCGTCTGGTTTTTTTTTTCAACCCAAATGAAGATCTTGTGAAAAAATATGCGTTTATTTCTGAAGAGAATGAACATGATTTAAAAGTCAGTCAGATTTTGCTCAAGTTAAGTATGTTTTCCCCTTCCACTTTTCATGTTGAAGTGATAATTTTAGTTCTATATTATTTAATATGGAAAAAACAACAAAAAAAGGAACACTCAAGCATTTTGTGATTTACAAAATATCTTCTTTCAGATTTATTTTTCTGAAGAAATTTAATTCCTCATTTTTTGACTGGAGTCTCAAACACCCTAGGACCCTTTGTTTTGTGAAGATGTTTTCTTTTGTATGAAAGTAAGAGTTGCAAAGGTAGAAAATTGTTTAATTTATTTCACTGTTTCTTTTGAATCTTGAAATATTTGAGATTGCCATCAGTACATTAATCAGATTTTTACTTTCAAAAATGTTTCCTGTACATACAAAAAAAAAAAGAACTTGATTTTTTTGTTGGCGTTGGGTTTATCTTTTGTAAAAAGTTCTTTTAAAAGACAAAACCAGTACAACTATTTCTCCATCATTAGGAATTTACAGATTTTCCTTCTTTTGAACTTGCAGTGCGGTAGTTTTCTTCACTGGTTTTCATACTGCAGAGCTATGAATCCGCAATTAGAAATATCTGCAATATTTTCCGTGTAGTATGTCTGGATCCTGACAATTATCTTTCCCATATATACCTGTCCAGATGACTGATGATCTGAATAAAAGCTAGGTCCTTTTATCCTTTTACCCCCACCCCCCTGAAGTGTCACCCATCACTTATCTTGGGTCTGACCACAGCAGCAGTTTTGAAAAAAATCATCTTTTACCAGTGACTGGCAGTTCAGCAGTTTGGGGATTTGGTGGAGGCTGAATGCACTACAAAGTTTGTTTTCAGGAGGAAAAAAATGGAAGCAAAGCTTGATAAAATGGGGTGTTAGCACAGTTACATGGTTTTGTTAATGAAATCTCTGATTTGTCAGGGCAAGGACAGTGCTGAAAGCACAAGTCAGGGCTGATTACTTGTAGCATTTTCCTAAAATGAATATAGTTGGGAATATTTTTTTTTTCTCAGTGAAATTAATTCGATTGTTGCACATTTCTAATTCTAGGACTGAAATCCAGCAGTAGCAATGAATATTCGTGTCTTTTGTTCTTACTTGGGCATCTGTAGGAGACCACTTGCAAAATTCCCACAGTTGGGAATGATCAGTGGTAGGGATAACAACAGTTGCCTACTTGAAGAAGGAATGTATTGCAGTCTAACTAGAGTCATAGAATAGATCTCTAACAGGAACATTTATCTTAGCTGGACTTGTCTCCCACTGGACTTCAAAGTCTCAAGATATTGCAGTTTGTGGCATGTTACTTTTCCTTTGAATGTTTTGAAAAAATCTATAGAACTGTTCTGAGAAACAAGAAAGTAAAATTTAAATGTCTACATTGTTTCAGTGTATTTCAGATGGTTTTAGAAGCTGCATTTTGCAGCCAGTGTGGCTTTGTTTACTCCAAATTTGTTAGCAGAGACTGAATCTGAGCATTTTGGTTTGAAGTGATGGAAAGATTTAATATCCTCTTTTCTTTGCCTTCCAAACAGATTACATTGCTTTTAATTAGCTGTAGTCTCTGTGCTAAGTAGAATGAAATTGCCCAGCTGTGTAGCAGACATGGGCCAGCAGTAGGTATTGGAAGCTGGAAGCTCTGAGACCCTCTTTCCAATAAAAGCATTCATAAGCCAATCTCACGTCGAGAGTGTTAAATAGCAGTGAAGAGATTAGATGTGTCTGCAGGTTTGGAGCATAACCACACATCTTTACCTGGCCAAAATGTGATGATTTCTGTATTTTAAACTTAATTGTAGTAAGACAGTATTCCTGAGAGTTTTCACATTTCCCAGCTCAGTTGCACAGTGATCTGAGCAGCAGTGCCATTGCTGGGTTTAGCAAGAATACCAGGTAGTACTTGATCCTTCTTGGCATTTGCTTGACTGATTAATTTGTGGCTTTATGTAGATTTATTCATGGAAGATCAAATGGCAAAATCCATGGGGGCCCTGCTGCAAGCTGCCGATCATTTACTGTGTGCATAAATGCTTTCTTCTGCTTAGTTATGTAGTCTTTCTAGAGCTGCATTCAGATTGTGTGGGACCACACAATCTGCTCATGCTTACACCTGCTTTTAATGCATCTTGTAATTTATGCATAGGTGGTCTGCATGTTTAACTTTATGCCATCTAGGACTTCATTTGGAAACATGAGCTGAAAAAGGGGCAGAGGGTCATGTAGCTTCTAACTTTAACCCCTGAATTTAGATTGAACCGTTAAATTTTGCTTCCTTTTTTTTTTTTTTTTTTATGTGCATAGCTGGTTCTTTAAAATAGTCATGCACAGTTATTTACTACTTATCGATAGAAAGAGGGCTGGTTAATATTAAAATCAAGTCACTTCTGGCAACCACATCCTCTCAGGTGTGCAACCCCATCATGACAGAAACAAGATAAATACTATGTTTCCAGGTATCTTTTAGGAAAAGAGCACCAATGAGCCAATTCTTTAATATCCTTCATAATACAGAAAGCACATCTTTGGCTCATCCATTTTTAAAGTATGTATACTTGGTCAGACTGTGAAAGTGATGTAAACTATTCTGTGGATTTCATTTAACTTAATGAGTATTACAAATAATATGGAGAAGGTAGGTAAAAATAATATTATACAGGATTAAATACTTATTTACCTTAGTTTTTAAAGAAATATTTGAAAAAATTTATCAGGTTTTTTTTAGTTACTAAAGCACTGTCATCCTAACAAAAATGTGAAAGTTTTTCATACTCTACAGTATGATTAAGACAAATCAGATATTCTCCATGTTGCAAACAGATCATTCTCCCTTATCTTTACTATCATAAGGTTTAGTTCTTTGTTGTCTTTAAGCTTTCATTCTTTTTTCACTAGGTTCAGCAAATTATAAAAATGAGTACTTTAAATGTGAAAAACACAGAAATGGCCAACTTGGCTAATAAAACCAAATGATTAAGGGCAATGAGAACTAACACTTGTTATGAAAAACTTACAGGAAAACTTTAAGTGACTTTTTGGTAAAACAGCAGCTGAAACTTCAGATCATAGGAGTAATTCATATTTGGAAACTGCCTATAATATGAATATTGTACTGGTGGTCTTGGAATTAACTATTAGTTATTATTAACTATATTAGCATTTAAACACTAGGTCTTGGACCAATGATGTATATAACTTATTGAAAACATCTCCTCAAACTCAGCAACAGTCAAAACTGGGCACTAGTAAGCCAGAAAATATCATTGTGGTGTTTAATATATGCTTGCATAAATCCATGGTGTGTTGAAATTTTCATGCTGTTCTGGACTTCTTTCTCATAAGTGAAAGAGGAAAATTGGAAAATAATAAAAAGGTTAGCAATCAAGATTATGGGACAGAATCCCTTTGTGAGAAGATGAATTTCACTGACACATTTCACCTTTATGATAAGCATATTTTAGGATTTTTACAGAGTTTGATTTAAACTTGAACTATGTGGAAAAGAACAGTACAGACCATTGATTCTTTGTCTCGTTGTGCCAAAGGATCAGAGTATCAAACACAATTTTTCAACCTGACAGCTTTAAAAAAAAAATTAAATCTTACAAATCCTTCTTCACAACAAGGCAGTGTTGCATTTTATGAATTCTTTGGAAAAGTGACCTGAAGTGCTAGCAGAGAAAGCAGAGACATATTTTGGCTTGGGAAGTCTCTTTGCTGTTGGGAAAATATTGCTGCCATTCTCTTATACATTCACTCTTTCCCTAGGCAAAGATTACTGATAAAGGTAGTCAAATGCAGAGTAGTGAATGGTGGTCATTGCATCTGAATTTTTTTCCTACTAATGCACATGCAAATCTTTTATTTAAAAGTGTATTTTACTGCAAGGTTTTTTTTAGGGGTTAAGCTTTTTACGCTGGTTAAGTGCTTGATATAGAAGGTGAAGGAAACTGCCTTTGTTTAAAGTATAACACCTATATAAGTTTCCTAAATAATTTCTTAAAATCAGAAACTCCAGACAGTGTGTTTTCAAATAGAAGTCATCTGTCATTGACGAGGCAATATTTATTACCAGCCTGCCAGTCTAGGTCGTGAATTTCTTTATTATTAACCTCACTATCCTTGTTTTACCTTTTGAACATATGGGGAAGAATAGTTTTGATGAACAGGAAAAAATCATATGGGATACAGTAGGAACTCATTCACATTCAGGTTGCAGAGGACTGCGAGTGCTATTCTACCTGTCTGTGAGAAACAATAACATTTTATAAGAGTGATTTTCAATTGCATCTTTTACTTGGGTGCAGAACAGTCCCTAGAAGAGGATGACTTTTCACTTCTTAGACTGGGAAATGGCAATGCAAAAAGATCATGTTTGATGTAGAAGCAGTGGATGCTTGAAATTTGCTTGCTGACTTATGTTCCTTGTTTATTTTGAACTGAAGGGGTATTATATCTGAGGCAACCCTGCAAGAAAATCTTTGGTTTTTTTTAAAGGGAGTTTTCATATTAGAGAGTGATTTTTTTTTTTTTTTTTAAAATTCTAATTCTACAAAACAATTATGATATTTTCCTAGACTCATAGCAGGGCAACTGAAGTTTAATTCTGTTTTAGGAGTGTGACAGAGCATGAAAAAAACACAGCTTCCTATTTCACTGAGGTTGTTTGACATTGTGCTTTTCACAGAACCATGAGATTCATGAGCTATTGCAAAAAAGAAAGTTGCTTATCAATGAGCCTGAATTTGCATGCTTTCACTAAGAAGTTTTAAGAGTCTGTTAATCTCAAAATAGTGGGAAAATATTATTGAATTTGGGCATCCTCTGCCTTCAGCGGTGCTCCCAGGGCATGGCCTGCCTGGAAAGGGGAGCAGCAAATACATAAAATATTGCTGGGGCAGAGGGGTCAGCATTATACCAGAGTGTAGGTCTGGATTGACACCTGTTAGCAAAAGATGATGCTACAGTTGAGATAAAGCAGATGATGGAGCTCTGTAGCAGCTGCTGAGATCTGATGAGTTTGCTGGAGAGCTGCCTAAAGTGCCTGGTGAACTGGGGTTCACTTGCTTGTATTCCTGTCAGTATACTATTCAGATACTCATGACATCTCTTAGCTTTCTTCCTGTTACTGACGATTTTCAGGTTGCTGGGGGGTGAATTTACATCTTTGGTTTCATCTGATCAGATCTGATCAACTTCAGTTTAGGTTCTTCTACATAGTGAAGCAGAAGGAAAAATATTTCCTTAGGTATCTGTATATGGTTTTTTGGCCTGTGGATGTTTACTTACTTAGAAAGTTGTTCTACGATATTCAAGTTGGAAGTTGGAGATGGCCCCAGAATTTTTGTTAATTTGCTCTCTTAGGGAGCCAAAATATTTTTTACGTTGAGAGAAAAAAGGAAGAAAGCATAGGATTTATGGTAGTGATTTCTCTGAGATTTCAATTTATGGATGGAAGATTATTTAATGGTTTATGCCAAGTGGAATAGCTGCATCAGAAGGAGAAAACAAGTAGAATGTTGATCAAATCGAAGCAGGAAGGACCTGTTTTGTAAAAATTTCTCTACTGAAAATATATTCAACTATTTCGCCATGGAAGGTGTTGAGAGACAGTTGTTTGTTAACAGAGTTTTTTCTTTGGAAAACATTTTTATGGGAAGCTGAAACTTACTTTGAAGGAAAAACATCCGAGCCATGTTTGATAACTGATATGTGAGGACAGTAGTTTAGAGGGGTGCCCTTTTCCTCTTCAGACCTTTGGCACTTTTGATGCATTTAATTCTGGTAGGTAAGGCAGAGGTACTGGAGGATACCATTATGTAATGTCCTTATAAAACTATAGTACCAAAAATGCAAATGTTTGCAAATGTTTTCAAATAGTTCTGTCACTACTCACATGTTTTTCTAGTTGTCATATTTCAGATAGTCATATTTATGTCTGATAATGATATAGGTTATAATGACATGAATTACTCATTTAGTGGTCTGTACATTTATGCAATATAGGATAAGCATGGACATCTAATCCCAACTATGTTTTTCCATCCAAGATGGTTCCCCTTAGTTATGTTTACAAGGACTCCTATCTGCAGGCTATAAAATGCCTTTTTCTGTCTGTTATGTGGTATTAAGATGAAGGCATAGCAGAGTCTGCCTGCTAGGGAATGCTGCAATACACTCTACTGATATGAAATAACACATAAATGTGCAGCTAAAATTTTCCCTGTTCTGTCATTGCATGCATTCAGTGCATTCAGCTCTCCCAGCTGATATAGGGCTCCTTGGAAAAGCAATCAAAAAGGTAAAGGTTTTCCCTGAGTAAGGAATAAAGAAGAGCAGCTGATCTGTTTCTGTTGTGCAGATTACTAGCAGGGAAAACGTAATAAGCTGTCATGGCAGAACTTTGCTGTTGAAGCCCAGAAAATCGAAGTAGGGTGAAAACTTTGTGGATATAGCCTTACAATCTTGATTTTTAAAAGCAGGGCTAAAAGTCTGTTGGGTATACCAGACTTAGAAATGGGAGCAACAACAAATACAAAAAACATGTGGCCACTATGATTCTGCTAAAAGTTACATGTAAGGCTTTACCTGTTATTTTAGTGAGCAAATAAATAAATGTATGGAAATTTCATTTATTTTGTATTCCTACATACAGACACAGCCTGCAGAGAATACTTCCGGAATGAGGACTGGTTCTAAACCTGTTAGGTTCTGTGCATAAATTTCATAATCTGTTTGTAACCTAAGAGATATAAGAAATCACTACAAATGTTAGAAGTTTGTTATGGTGCCAGATAGTATGATCTATATTTATTGCAAATATTTCATTGTATTTAAAGGAATTTTTTGAGATGGTAGCAAAAGTACAAGTACTGAAAGCTGTCACTGCCTTTTCAAGATTGTGGAATAACATCATTCTCTCTAGTAAGATTTTATCTAGCAGTAAGTACAATGTGATCTAATGAAATTCCTCTGATATTTTGAAACTGGAAATTTAAGGCCTTTTAGGTATATGCTTCCAGTATTTCATTGTGGTATGTAGCATCTAGCAAAGGATTTCTGCGGGATCAGAAATAGTGGAGGCCTTCTGTAATTTGGTTTGTTTCTGATTGCTCTTATTGGAATACCTGTACCTTTTCAGGAAGGATTTAATATGATGGAAGCAATCTCCTCCTCCTCCCTAGCTTAATTAATCAGTCCTTTAGGTGATTAATTAGATGTGCTGAATTTCCAGTGAGGTGTAATGTTTCATCTTAGCTCTTCACGCCTATGTTACGCTGCTGATATCTGTAAACTGAAAGAGGATGTTGCTGCAGTGCATGGTTCCCAATAAAATTCAAAATACTAATCATCTCAGTTATAGATTAAAAACTCAGGTTTAACAATTATCCAAAGAGCTCTGCTTCATTGGAAGCCTGCAGTCATGTACATACTCCTTTTCCTTCCTGCATGAATCACACAGATGTAATTTAGATTTACTTTAAATTGTGCTCTAGATTGTTTCCATTATCTTAATCTGAAGCAACATGTCTGTTTGTGGAGTATGATATTATTCTGGAGCTGCATTGCCTACAGTGTATGATGTCTTTTCCACATTGAACATTTTCAACAAAACCTTTATTAGTTCCTGTTAGTGCTTATACATTTGAGTCAGTTAAATGTGGAAGGAGGACTGTGTCTGATGTATTCATTCCAGTTATGATAATGGTCTTTGAAGAATATCCTTATTTATTCAAAGATTATACAAAGTTTTTTGATGTCTAATCTAATGTTTATAACACAGAATTATGCTGTGTTTTGTAGATTAATGAGCAGTGGCGATAGCTAGAAAAACTATTGGCCATGTTATAATAGGCTTTTGGCCTCAATCAGCATAATTTTTATGTGAATAGCTGAAAGCTTTTCTTAGTCCCAAGTCACTGTCTCCATAAGAGTCTCAGTCTACTGGCTTGGCGTGTCTGGTGAAAAGATTCATGTTTTCAGAGACTTGGTTAAAAACCCGTGGGAATTCCTTTTTCTCACGAAGACATTTAATTTTTCTCACCACACACTCACATGATTTACGCAGTCTCCCCTTAAATGATCCGAGCTCATTTTGATTTATTGTCATTCTCAGGGAAGCCATATTTCCATAAAATAATTGAAGATCTTTCTCTATGCTTATTCAAAAATGCATCTTTTTAAAGATTGTAACTCTGCAGACTCTGGGCAGAAGTCTTTGGAGCCAAGGGCTAATCTGCATACCAGAAGAAGACAAGAAGGAACAGAAAACTAGGATCAAAGGTTATTTGCATAATAACCACCTGAATCCAGGGAGCTGATCACCTACCCTCAAACTTCTGAACTGTGAATCTAATTTGTATTCTTTGAGTCACAGTGTTTTGAGAACAAATAGTTGCTGGTGTTGATTTGTGGGTAGCTTGCTGATATGTGCTACTGACAACACACCTGATGTGCAAGGTGTGCAATGGCTTTTGGATTCTTTCAGAATAAAATCTGGCATTGGTATTATGTGGAGGTACAATTCTAATAGTGCCATCAGACTGAAAAACTCAGCTTATTGATCCACAGTGTAAATATGACTTCAGCCTCCAAAAGACTGCTAAAGCTCTAGCTCTTCTGCTTGAAAGGTGAGATGCTGAGGTTGGAGCAGCTGGTGGGGTTGAGGCCAAGCTCAAGACAAAGCAAAGTACAATCTGAAGGCCCAATGTGATTTTTCTGGCTGGAGCTTCTGCCTCGAGTCCCTGGAGGCACAAGTGTTCAGAACGACAGTAAGAAAGGAGGGGGCTAGTGGGAAATATCAAAGAGAGGGTGCAGGTAGAATTTAATTTACAGGCAGTTCTAGTAGTCAATCATTGTTGCTATCTTCATAAGGGATGGGACAAATCATTCATGGCAATGAGAATCTCTTGCCCGGGGACCAAGAGAAGTGCAAATTTGACTCATCCTTTTTCCTAAAATGTGATCCTAAAAAAGAGTTTTTTTGAGGTTGCTCCAGAATTTCATGTCTAGTCACATCTGTAGCAAATTATTCCTTCTTGTTCTACTTCAGAGAAAGGTGAGGGAAGAAATATGTGGTTTCAGGAGGTGTCAAGAAGTAGAGGTGTGAACTGGTACTGTAGAGCTGCTACTGAAGGCTTAGTTCACCCACAAGTTTTCCAGAGGAAGGTCCTGGACACAACTAGGAAGATTTAAGAAGTGGTGGAGTTTGCTATGCTATCACAGAATCTGGTATTTCATCATGAGACTTTCAAAGCCTCAAAGGATGTAAAAACTGTTGAGTTACCCAGTATAATGTGGTGTTTGTAAAGAGTTCTTAACTTTAGAAAGCTTCCAAGCTTTCCCCTCTCTTTCCTGAGGGATCTTGGAACAACTAAATGATTGCAGTCTGAGAGAGAGTGTGAAAACCTATTGGTTCTACCAGCAATGAAAGAGAAATTATGGTTTTGCCTAAAACAACACTTTCTGGAATTCTGTCCTCTTGAAAGTTACATTTCTACTTGCTCTTTGTATTATTCATGACATCTTTGAGAACATGGGTAGACTTGCCCACCTTCTTGCAAGGTATTTGCCATATATATTGCTCTCTGATTCCTTATTCACTAAGGAATTCCTTGCTTACAGGAAGGAAGGTAGAGCCCATGTACCTCATCACACATTGTATTTACTTCACTGGTTGGTTTAAATCACAATGTCATAGAGAAGTCCAATTTGAGTACATTGATCATGTATGTCCTTACAACCTAATGACTATGAAGGTGTTACTGAAAATTGTTTTGCTTTAATAAGGCTTCTATCGATTACTTTATCATTATTATTATTGCTATTATTTTCGCTTACTGAGGAGTAGAAAGGATTATTTTGGATTTTATACAGTTCACAGAGAAGAAAAATAATTACTTTAGTGTAAATGCAGGCAAAGATTGTCTTCCTGATATATTTGAAATGTAATTTTGTCTGGCAATTAGAGCCTACAAGAGACTGACTTTCTGGGTATATCCAGTTATGGCCACAATCAAACAGAATCTACTTTAATTAATCTGATTATTATACATTTTGTGGTACTATGAAATTGTTTAGCTTCCCAGTCACTTATTAAGAATAAACTTCTTTTACCTAGGGATGCTTGCATGATGCAGAATTATTAATGGTTAGTCATAAGAAACTAATCAAGTTAGAGGCAAGATGGAATGAGCACAGAACCAGGAGATAAGTTCTTCTGTTAATTTGATACATGGTCTTGGACAAAAGTCATTTACTGCACAATACAGTCTCCTGATTTTCCTTCAAATAAAGCAGGAATATTAATACTTATTTCCTCTGCTAGAGTATCAGGAGAATTAGCTAATGCACATGTTTATTGTTAAAATCTTAATGTTTAAGAAAAAACATTTTTATCTGTGTATGCACATAAGGGAACTGGAGAACTGATTGCACTATTTCTATCATTAACTGCAAATCCATTTGTTTGGAAGCAATGTTTTCTATCTATTATATTCTCAAATTGCTACATTCACCAATTATATGTAAGTGAATTTAAGACCATTAAAACTGTGTGAGGAAGTGAAGTATAGGTTTAGACCAAAAGAGACTATAATTATAATTAAGTCCAACGTCTATTAAACAGAGGACAAAGAATTTTCTAAACACAAAGAAGCTTCTGTTTCAAGGCCCTATCATTTTTTTCTAACAGAACTAAAGCTCAAGGGGACTCAGACTTTTAGATAGACATGTAATTCAAATTAGAACAAGTATAGTTTTACTTGATCTTACTACTCATTGACTTACTTTTGGCAAAAAAAATTGATGTGTATTGAAGTATTGATGGGGCATTTTAGTAGATTGCCTAAGGTGTGATACAGCATAAAAGGTGGCTAGGAGCAGATCTTGGTTCTTCTGGAGTCCTCATTTATTCCATGTAACTGCAAGGGTGATAAATAACTTGGGCTCACCTGTGGTGTAAGCTTTTTTAAATTAAAGGCTCAACCTCCAAAATAAGCCTTATATATTTGTGTAAAAACACATTCTTTCATTCAAGTGAAGCACACCCATTTTTGGTGAAAAGGAAATATTTGCCTTGTAGAGAGTTTTGCCCATTTGACACAGTAACAAATAACCTGCAATATTGTTTTACTATAGTGCAACCAAAATCATAATTTACACTCAAATAATTTTCAGCTCCTATGATCTATCCCTCAGAGAAGACGTACAGGACAAATAAAAGGTTCCAGAAATATTTCCATCCCTTTTTCTTAAGTTGACTTTCAGAACTACTTTCACAGCCTACCGTAAACTTGGAAAATTCATGTTTATCTCTTTTGTAGGATGTGTAGGTTATACACATTGTCTTACTCTCCTTAACTTTTTTTACTCTTCTGCATTATGTATTTTACTTAGTTTGCACACACTCAAAATACAGATTTGGTGAAAATTACCATTTTTAGCATTCATTTCTTACCTCTCAGTTTACCACTTTCCCAAATGTAGATTTGAAGCTTCTTCCACAGTCAGATTAGTGCTTTGTAGCTTTATGTAGACCATGGTTCAGTTATTGTGTGTAGAAATGACATAAGGCTGTTTTGTTTTATCAGACTCATCCCAACAGGAATATGAAGGGTCAGGAGAATAAAAATAGCAATTGAGCAGCAGTTACCCATCAGTTTACCATCCAACAGTTATCCCTCAGGTCTTGCTCTATTGTCATTCCTACGATGGTGAGGAATCCAGTTAATTAGCTCAGAGATTCCTCTATGTTGTGAACCAAGGTGCAAAGTAGGGAGATCTGCTTCAAAATTGCACACCTGATCTGGACTACTACACAACTGTAGACACGTTCTCAGTCAATTAACAGATATAATGCAGAAGGTCCTGAATACTTGCCTAAGGAGTAGTCTTAGAATTGGTCATGGGGTAAATTAACATGATGCATTGAGGCAGTAATTCCCTGGAGTTACATTAGCCTACAGGACAACAGAGGTAGGGTCTTTGGGTTTAGTGTTATGATAGCTCAGTTATTGGAAACTTGATCTTTTGGGCTAGGTAAAGCAACCGAAGCAAATAACTGTTCACAGTAATTGTGTAAAAGTTTGAGTTGAAAGGAAGCTGTGCCAGAAATGCTTCATGAAACTGTGGTGTAAAAATCCTAGCTTTCAGACTTTGGCCAGATGAAGCCCACTGCGCCCGCGTGACAGGTTTTCTAAACTCAGTTAGATAGGCTCACAAAACATTGACAGGAGCTTTGTTCCAGCAGGCTTCATGCCTCATTGCCTATCATCTGTTCTTCTGCAGCCAGCATAAACACATCTACAGTGCACAGTGTGCCTTGGTGCTGTCTCTGTGCCTGCTTTGGGACGTGCTCCTGTCCCTGAGTCAGCCAACAGCGCGCAGATCCAGCTTGGAGAATTGTGACACCGTGGCTGCAGGACACTTGCATAAACCTACTTCAGTTGTTTGGTAATGCTGTTTATTAAGCCTTCAGTTCTAATGTCTCAAAATAATGCTTGTCGAAGTAACTTTTAATGACATGGGGGTGGGCTTTTCTTTCCATTTTTTTCCTTCTGTGGCTGTAATCAGTGTTAGTGGATCATGCTCTCAGAAAAACCCTTCTTTGATAAGGAAGTGCTGTACTTCTAGAGTATGTCTAGAGTATGCTGGTTGTCTCGGGTGCAAAAATGGAAGTGAACACCCTGTTTTTGAAGCAGTAAATGGTCTATGCTCTGAAACTGAAACAAAATAGCAAGAGAAAGGAATAAAAAGCAACTGGATATTGAATAGTTTATAAAATGGATGACGTTAAAAGTTAAATGCATACAGTTTTTCTGAGCTGAGTTGTTTCTCAGGGTGTGCTTTTAGTCTGAATTATTAGTGATAAAACACTGATTATGTGTATCAGCCAATTTGGAGAGATTTCTTTCCTTTTTCCATAGATATGCACTAAGTGGCTTTACTTGGTTTGACAGCTATACAAAGACATTTTGGAATCACCTATTACTTATTTTCTGAGGGCTCTTATGACATAATAATTCTGGTTCAGCTAATACAGTGACATCTTTCAGTGATAATAGTATCTTCCCTGAAATCAATGCAAATTCATAAAAATATTTATTTATTGACTCTGGGCACTGATTTGCGAGCCGTCATAATCATATGCAATGGTCGGAGGCTTTTTTAAATAATTCCATGAGCTATACTGTTTTTATTTACTCTCGCATTGATTTGGCATTGCAGTTGCATGGGGTGTAAAAATAGATGGTGCCTATTTCTCAGTAATGGAAGCATTGTATGAACAGTAACAAAACCCCCTAAAGCATAATTTTTTTTCTTACTAAGCACTTAAAAATCAAGGATTTTCTTCCTCTTCTGAGGAACAGCAGGAAAACCAATAATTAAAATGTTTTCTCACTATTAAAAGATGGACATTAAAAGGAATGGAACATAAGCAAAAATATATTTCACAAACCTCTCCCTCCCCGTGCCCTGCCCTGCTATATAAGTTTTATCTAGTACAATATTCCCTCAGGATCTCTGTCCAAAAAGGAATGAAGCAACTTCAATACTGCCAATTAGATGGTGAAACGACTGCTGGGAATAGGAAACGGCGAACAATGCTGTGCAGGATTACTAAGTTCAAGGGCAAGAGCATCCTTAAATTTTGGGCAAATTTGAATCCCTTTAGAAATGAAGGACATGTGTCCTCTAAAACATGAGCAATGTGCGTATATATTTCACTTATTCTGATTTACAGCAATGTAGATGCTTTTCACTGTCTGGCCAATGTGTATGGTTTTATACCTGCAGTGTCTTTGACCTTTAATGGGAATTTATTATCCCAATATCCTCTGAGTGCGGAATATGTACATTAAGGGAGAATCAAGGCACACAAAGTAGGGCCATTCTTTGTGAATGTAGAAAGAACATACAATTAGTATTCAAAATCAAAGAACAAGACATCCCCTGTAGTGTTTTAATCTAAATATGTCTAATTTTTTTCTATTCTTGTTTTAAAAAAAATGTTTTCTCTAAACCTAATGTCTTAAGGAAAGAAGGCACACATAATCATTCTCTGGATGTACCTGAGTTCTTTTAATAACTTTCAAACCAACCTCAGACAAACTTGCCAGAGGAGTGTATTGCTAAACTATGGAGTTACAGCGACTGTCACAAAAAAAGTCAACCATGCTGAGTTTGTGCCCTCACTGACTGAAAAACTACCAAAACCCATCAATCTGTAATAAGTCACAAAACAGGAGAACCCATCCTATTTTCCTTGTGACTTAAGATATACTTAAGTAAATTTTCTAATTTCCAGAGTGCAAGGAAGCTAATGAGCATCCTATGAGCTCAAAGGTAAGCCTACCCTATGCCAAACTGGTGTGTACAGAAACTGCCTGTTTACATTCCCTATTTTTAAGTGTGGTTCCATGGGAAAAGCAGTGGGTTTGGTATGACGGATATTATTACAATGACTGAATTACTGTGTTCTTGGCAAGAGAAATTTCAGGCTAATAGAACAGAAATACACCCAAAAAAAAGCATTGGTGGTAGTGGCACAAATTGAAAAAAAAAAGGAAGGAAAAAAAAGAGATTTTGGTAACCTGCCCATTCAAATATTGAATTAAATTACAGACTAAAGAGTTTCTTGGACACCAATATTTATTGTACCTTCTTTCATTTAAACCATTGAAAAGTTGCCCTCACCTAATGAAGACTTTACTGAACAGCAGACAACTTTTGTAAGCCGTGCAGTTTTTATGGCATGAGTAACTGTTGGGTTTCAACTTACACTGCAGGTACAATTAACTCCCTACTGTGTAGGTTCTGGAGGTTGAAAGATAGTTAATAACCCCTAAAAAAATATCCGAGCTCTATTAAAACAATCAGATGAAAACATTTCTGTTGCAAACTGTCAAGAATGACATGTTTTGGGATAGATTGCTGCTATCTATTTTTTCTATTTGGAACAGTAGAGAAGGCTCACAGTTCTGGATGAGGAGCCTCTAAAACTGAAAAATTTTCCCAAGATCTTTGGTACAGGAATCTCTCTTAATGGTGAAGGGGAGGTTTGCATGTGTTAGCACACAGAGCTGCCTCCCTGCCTGTTAGCCTTCAGCTCTGGGTTCAGTCTCACCCTCGGAGTTGGTGAATGTTTGAAAACAGTCTGTCTTCTGGCTTATTGCTGAGTGTAGTTCATCCTGTCACTGATGTATACCTATCTGAACTGCTCACTGCTGGGGGGGATAAATTTTGGAGCTGGCATGCTAACAGCACTCTTGAGAATGGCAACTGCATGTCCAGCTGTGGGATGAATCAGGTGAGAACTACGCAAGCAATTCAATGTCTGGGTATCTATCAACGTTTCTGGTGTTTAATAGGATGAAGAGAATTAGTCATGGTCGGGTTCTGTTCTTAACATTCCTGGTTAGTGGAAGGGAATGGCTGCCAGGATGCTTTTGCAGCATAAAGGAGAACACTCGAAAGGGGTTAGAGGTTGGCAGCTAGGCCAAGTGGAAAACCCTGTGCAAGGCACACAAATATACACTTCACTATCTAGAAATAATGAGCAGGGGAAGAATCCAAATTCTTATTCTCTGGATTCAAGAGACCTTTAGTTAAATTAAGGGTGGATGCATTATGGGTGTGATATCTCTTCGTTGTATGATCTACAAGAACGACTTAGGGCACAGAGCAGAGACAGAACTGAATGGGTTGCTTTTCGGCAGCAGTCTTGTGTCAGCAGTGCTTTATTGGATGTTCTGTGATGTTTCTTTCTAAAAGTACAACTATGTTTTTAATTTTCAGCTGACTATAACCCGTCATGGTTTCTTTACCTCAGACCTCATTCACTAGAATGGTGATAGAGCTCAGAGGTAGTATTCTCAGGGCCAAGACTCCTAAAGGCACTAAGAACTTGTTTGTGCAAACTGCCAGGCTGGTATGCCAAGCCTGGGAAGAAAAGAGTTCTGGAAGAGGGACAGGAGGTCACATTTGCTCTTTGTGCTTGTTAATAAGTGATATGTATTGAGTCAGGAAGTCGTGTTTCTATTGTTTCTGTTTGTTTCTGTTTCTATTTGACAGACCATCAAACTATTTCACTGATCTACTGGTAAAACAGTTTGAGAGTTACTTTTTTTTTTTTTTGTATATTTAACAAAATCTGTTGTGCACACAGACTGCTTTTGTTTTTCACAGTAAAGCAAGGAAAGCAAAATATTAATTCTCTTGTTTGCAGAAAACTTGTAAAATTACAACACAGCAAATGGCTTGGGAAGCCTTCATTTTGCCAGCATTTTTGCATCCCTGGTTTTTCCTGATTCAAGGCAGATATTTTCAAAGCAGAGAAAGAAAAGATGGGATCATGCAGGTATTAAACGATAAGTGTTTTACAAGTCAACATAAAACTCTAGTGATTTTTATGTTCCTGAAATGCTTCATAGCTCTGTTACGTTTTAACAGTTTGAATTAAACATAGTACAGTAGATAGCATAATAAGTATAAAGACGGGTAGAATTTGACCTGGTTTTGACACTTAATTTAGTTCTCTCAACTTGCCTCTTAGTTCTTCTAAGTAACCACTGTAATAGGACTGTTGCTTTTTATGGGGCTTAAACCATTATCTAAAAGTATCCAAAAAAAGAAAATATTATAAGTGAGTAGAAATTTTACAAGAAAGAAGAAAAACACTAAGCTTACTGAGGCAGGGTCTGACTTCATGTGACTTATTTCATGTGGTTGGTTTCATTGAAAAGCATATGTGAAAGGCATCAAATGGCAACCTCTGTTGCAGTAATCAAAGTAGTTCTAGCCTGTATCCCTCTAATTAGTGATTAATTAACTGTAGAAGATTGGCTTGTGATGTTTAAATACTGCTTCTCAAGTTTTTAGGCTGGACAAGAAGATGACATAATTAAGTTAGTGATCTTGCATTAATGAACATGGAGAACACTATTTCTGAATGAGCCTTCCATCAGCACTGCTCCCAAGTAGAAATGAAAGGGTTTGGCTGTACTTACTGTGTCTACTTGTTTTGCAGGCATGGATTCTCTGGGATTTTGTCCTTGCTAGTAATGAACCAGTGTGTGTGGAGGTGGGGAGTATAATATTTCATATAGTTTTGGCTGAATCCCTCTTGCAGAATCATAAATTTCAAGGTCTTCTCAAAAGAATGGGTGCCTTTTGAACAAACTGATACTATGGTCTGGTTAAGCAAACAGTCCACATTGACAAATGCAATATGGATTCACAAGCCATAAAGCTGATCTCAGCGCCATAGATTTCAAATTCGTAGTTCAAATTAACATAAACCAATCACTGTTTCTCTGAATGTACTTTGATAAGAGGAGTTAGTCTTGATGTCCACCCACAAAATAGCTCCCTTGATTTGTTGTGTTCGAAACAACTGTCTCCTAATCCTCTCTCTTTGGGCCATTTCCTCCTTTCCTGCACACAGGAGGCAAGGGTCACGGTACTTTATTCTTGTGTTTACAACTGGAAGAATAAGGGAACAGAGGCCTGCGAAGCTGATGCAAATTCCAGCAGAAAAGTCAGTTGCTGAGGGAATGTTGAGCACTGTGAAGGCGATGACTCTATCATGTCAATAGATCTGCTGCCTTCATTTATGCTAGACCAAGGTTTGATGTTTTCTCCCCAGTTAAAGACTCCAGCTTGACAGGTAGCGTGCGGCCTCTGTGCCTTTGGGCCAGCTGTCTGATAAACGGTACACGTCAGGCTTGCCAGCTGTTCTGATGGAAGAGGGAATAAATCACTTCTACCCCATAGGCTCTGTAATTGTGGCACTCCTTGTTAACTGCACTTTAAGTAATTTGTCAGCAGAGAAGATAAAAAGGGAACAGGGTTTTGAGCCACTATTGGAGGTATTTCGTTTTTACAGAAGAATTGAGAAACATACCAATGTGTTGAAACCTAATTATCTTAGACAGCTTTAAACTGTCTGCTTAAAACTTTTCCTTCCTGAGATACTAACTTATATAATTATCATCTGAAAATAACTTTATTTCAATATTTAAACTAGGAACTACCCAAAAAGGTTTGGCAGTTGTCCACTCTGCTTAAATTTTGCAAGGTCTATCCTATTTTTGTCTTTATCCTGTTGTCTCCTTCTGTCACTTTGAGTTTCTCCCTATTTAGAGAGCATTTGGAGTGTCAGACTTCAGATTAGTCAGTATTTGCCCTTTTGATATGTGGGCAGATGGGGAAGTCTCATTCCTCTAAAGGAAGCTGATGGTGGGTGAAGTTGTTCAGCTGGCTGAGCTGAGTATGTTGAAAGATTTGAGGGGAACAGGAATTCCTCAGAGTCTGATGAGTGGACCTAGGAATCTGGAAGGGTCTTGCTTCCATAGTGTGACCCAGGAACAAATCTGTGGGCAGTAAAGAGAAAAGGTTGATGAAGCAGAACTACAAGTCATGTCTGCCATATTCTAAAGTTACAGAGCTGTGACCATGGTGCTAGGACACAACAGTGGGATTTTTGATATAGACTTTCCCCACAAGCTTCCTTAGGGTGAAGTAGTATTCAACCAAATCCTTCATCTAACTGGTTCCTTTTGGTTATTCTCAGTTCTAGAAAAGTTCTTAGCAAAATTGTTTCCTGTGTTAGCTGGGTAATATTTGTCTTGTTTTGAGGCTCCTCACAGTATATCTCTGAACGTAGGGATGTATTCAGATTTTTATGCCATTGGGAGTACCTTCTCTTTCTTTTAGCTCTCTGCTACACTATGACACACTCTGCTGAAGCATCTGGCACCAGCCAGGGACACTGTTCTGAGCTGGACATGGTGTTCAGTCTGACTCAGTATTTCATTTCATATAACACATAGCAAATGTTCAGGTTGATGCTGGAAGAAAAGCAAATGTATTGTTTCCGCCACTGCCTCTGGTTTAAGGATGTCTCTTGTGCAGTCTTGAGGCTTTGTTATACAAAATTACCTGCATATGCAAGCAGGTGGCTTTCATTGCAGAAATAGGTAGATGACTAATTTTTACAGACATTTTAGAGATTGACATTTTAGAGATTCCCATTTATGGTTTTGAAACATCAATAGTGGGTTCTTTCCAAGACTGCGGTAGATTTAGTCAGTGTACACCTTGTTTGTGGGCACAGTTTAAATGTGGGAACCATGACTGGTGAGATGAAGGGTGAGTTTCTGCACCTTTGAGCATTGTGCTGTCTCTGTCATGTTTCCTAGGCGTTCCCGGTTTGCTCAGAAGAACAGGGACACTTTTGTGGGCAGAATGAAAATAAATGAAAATTGTATTAAATAAAGTCAGAGATCCTGTGAAGAACCATCTTCGGTTCTTGTGGTAGCATGTTGGTTCTACTTTCAGATGACTGCACTGGTAGTGTTTCTCAATAAGGCCTGTACTGAAGTGGAAAAAAGTTACTGCTGGGTTCCTAGTTTTGATGAATCAAGACTTACCAAAATACGAACTCCTTTTGCAACTGTCTCTGAAAAATGACATGAGCAAGTGCTGTAGAGGAGTTGGGAGGTTCTGGTTTTGTTTTGGAAAACATTGTCATAGTTTTGATTTATTTTTCTTTACTATCTCTTTTGCTTTCTCTCCTGCTCTGTTTTCTTTGAAAAGCAATATTGCGTTTACCTAGTTGACACTGAAGGATAAGTTGTTCTCAGCTGTCAGACAGGAAACTTCAATTTAAGTTTGACCTAGAGATATTTAATGGAAACATCTCTCTCATTGTTGGATGGGAAGATTAGGGACGTTGGAAGCAACCTATAAGATATTAAAAAGGAGTCTGCTTCACACTGCATGAAAAAAACAAGCCAACAGATGAGAGGTAAAATAGATCTTTATCATTACTTGTTAGAAAGCAACAGAGAAAAATAAGATACTTCCTTCTTTTCTTCAACTGGTAAATATTGATAAAAGCAAAGTAACATCAAGTAGACTTTTAATCTTAGATAACAGACATTACCTTTTCTCTCCAGTGAACTATCTAGAAACTACTGTACAGAAAGCAAAAAAAATATTTGCTGTCTGTGGAGCAAGTTACAGGAGATGGCAACTTCTCTGGTAGCATTTCCAATAAGATGGCTGAAGTTACCCCATCATCTGCCTTACCTCTTCTGGTTCAGGGGTGCCAAAGTCTACCAGTAAGCTCTCAGCAGTATTGGACAAGTCTGTCAGGCCTTTGCTCAGACAAGTATTGCCAGACGTTAATACTCTAGATAACTACTTGTTATTATCCAATTCTTATTTTTGAGCAAATACAGAGGGAAAATTACAGATGAGGCACTTTGTGTCATGTTGCATGGTGACAGCCTTGTGTTTGGCATGGTAATACATTTTGAACATTTTGATATTTCTTTCCTTTTTCACCATGAAGTGCTATAACATGCACTTATGGAAGTTATGGCTGAACATGAACACTAGTTGTCTTTTTGGTTCTTGCTTTGGTTGTTTGTGCTGTCATGACATACTGCACAGCTGAATTGCCAAGACTCTTGACAGTGATAAAGTTGTGGATCTTATGGATGTGCTGTTGCCTAAACGTACTAGTTATCTGCTCTAACTTCTGAATATAAGCTTTTAAAATCTGCTGAGTGCTTGTCCTTCTTTAAACAGTAATCCTGACTAGCTGTTAGGTTCACTTTGAATTTAGTAACTTATTGTTATATAGATAACAGATTACATAACACAAATTGTTTCTGTTTTTCTAAAAAACAAAAATAATAAAAAAAATCCATGTCTCTGATTGTGGGGGTCCTGTATATTTGATTGTGAGAGTTCTAGGACTCATTAGACGCTGATTTTTTAAGGCAACCATAAATTACTATTCTTTCCTCTCAAGGCTAGGCACTTTGTACTGTTTTCATTATACATAATTGATGGCTTTTGCCTATAGAGGTGGACTTATGTTGCTTAGATATAGATATCATTATAGGGTTTTTTATTTTGTATTCACTGAAAGGATTTTGTCTTAAAATGCAGTGTCTGTTCAACTGATATTCTCAAAAGAATAGTCAGTCTCTCAGAAGAAGACTCTGATTTTTTACGATGCTATTGACTATCATGGATAATTTATGATTCTGTCAGTCCACCTCTAGTATTACAGGCAGACTCATGAAATGTATTTAGTGACATTTTTAGCTAAGCAGCATTGAATGCCTTTATGGATGAAGTAATGGTTCTTGTTAGCATTTGGAAAATTTCTGCTGTTAACTTGTTTTTTTAAGTTCCATCCAGCCAGAATGTCTAACTCAGCTTGGTTATCTTACAGCAAGGACCTTGGCAAACCACAGCAATGACTAGGACAAGCAGGACTGCTAGATCTAGTGCAAGTAGACTAATCTCACTGACATATTTAAGTGGAATAACTCTAGGTTATGTTAGAGTTGCTCTCCATGTGTCACTTGAGATCTGATTCAACTTCCCTCTGTCACTTCAGTCAAATAAACAGTAATATAATGCAATTCAAGATAGAATTTCACATCTGAATGTCACAAAGATTGAAGAAAGGTAGTGATTAGAGGTAGTGTTTGCTTTGTGGGTTGTTTATAGGTTTTACTAGAACTCTGAACAATAAATGATACATCCATGCGTTTAAGCAGAGCTTATGTTATGAAGGTAAAATATTTTTTATTAGTTTTGAATTGAGCGAATATAAAACAGCTTAAAAATGATAAACATTTAGAAAGGAATAGTGACATTCAAAGTAGTGATTTCAAGCATATATTGTCAGTAAAATTAATGCCAGAAGAGCTTCGTAATATCTAAAGCAGTGGTAGGGACTGCTATGTGAGTGCTTGAAAATACTTGAGATGTGATTTTTAATGAAAAATAACTGAGTTTTCACTCCTACTGAGAATTTAGAGGTATTTATCAGGGGTGGGACAAGTCATCAAAATTATGCCCTCCTTGATCTTGACAAAGATCTGTTCTGGGTCTTTGTAGAGCATGCACAGGCATAAAGAGTTCTTGGGCAGGGAGCAGCAGAGAGGAAACTTTGCTTAATGTGACTGAGGAAGAATCAAGGGATTTTACTGTCTTTGATGTCCTGAATAAAGAATCTTCATTATGTTCATCATAACTGAGTCTTATCCCTTCACTCTAAATAGAGCTGCATCATACATGGATCTAATCACACAAGGAGGCAGAAGGTTTCATCCTGATCATTTATTTCCTTCTTTACCCAAGTGCAATTTGGCCTGAGATTATGTTGATTCACAATGCACTTTATTAGAAACATTAAACAGAAAAAAACCTGACAAGTTCATGTCTCTGTCTACAAAAGCCATTAGCAATTGATTCTCCAGGAACCCATAAAAAGAAACAAACAGGAAAATAACAGAAAATTCAGGAAGGCCTCTGAAATGAGAGAATTCTGACATGCAGAACAGTAAGGTGCAGATGCACTCAATAAATGCCATGGGCACTGAGGGTGAAAATATTTTAAATTCATTTGGCTTAACTAAAAGAATGAGATCAGAATAATGGTGACCCTCTTCTAGAAGTTCATCTAATTCTGAGACTGGAGGTAACCCATGAATGGGCATGCTTTTAAGGGAACACATAGAGGCCTGGGGAGAATATGGAAGTCCCTGAAGAAACTTATGTGATAAAGGAGTTATTTCAAGTCCAATGTGAATAAGAACAAACTCATAAGTTGTCTATTTGATGACAGCTTAAACAAGAAACTTTCAGATGAAAGCCCACTTTGGTACCATCAGCCCACTTTGGGTTTAGCTTAGCTTTAATCTGACAGCAATGGAATATACAGCACTGGCTTTGTGAAGATCACTCAACTTTTACATGTCCTAGATCTAAGTAAGAATCTGTACCTTACAATACAATAAAATCAATGTTGAGCCCTCAAGTCCTACAAAGTATTCTTTACTACTAGCAGACAGATATTGATGGGGTGGTCCAAACAGGAAATCCTGAAACAAATATTAAATATCTAATCCTAAATTGGCTTGCTTGAGACCAACCTGAAGATACAGATTCTTAAAATTACATTCCTATTAAAGATGACTCAGAACAGTGTATCAGAGATGCCCAGACTTCTGATTCAGTGATGGTAAGTTAAGCAGTCTGATTATCCTTCCTTCCTCAGTGCCTCTTCAGCATATTTAGCACAAAAAAAAAAAAAAACAAAAACAAACAAACAAAAGAACCCAACCCAATGAAACCAAAACTGAAAAATCCCAAAACCAACCAAACAAAAAAACCCAACCAAACCAATACATTCTTGTTTTAGCAAAGTAATAAGCCTGGTTCTCTGCTACATGTTGAGAAAGAAAGAACAGAAACATTCAACTATTATTTCCTGTAAGGTCTTAGGAGTAATTATCAGCAGAAACAGAACATCAATAGCAAAGATTAAAAATTGCCTGAGGTATAAGTAATTATTTATCTTGTATTCCCACTTAGTGCAGTTAATTTTTTTTACGGTTGGATGTAGAGATTATTTTACTTCTATTAGCATGCACTTTATTCACATCTTCTCCATCACAAATATGGACCAAATTCATCTACTATTTACACATTTTTTTTACCTGCCTGGGAACGAGGGTGCCTTAATTAAGTACAAAATTTGAGTGACTATAGTAAAGATAAGTTGGTTTACTGTATTCAATCTATTTCTGGTCCTGTGCAGGAAAATCACTTGTTCTGCTACAGTGACTGACATTCCTGACACTGCTTTCAGCAGCACCAAACTCTGGCATTACTCTTGGAAGACATTATTAGAATAGACAGTGATAGAAGAGGCTTAAGCACCATGGGAATGAGCAAACTTTTGGTGGATAGGAAGCTGCTTGTGAGTCAGCAGTGTGCCCTGGCAGTAAGGAAGGCTAAAAAGATGCTGCTATACATTCAGAGGACTTCAGTTAGATCAAATGAAGCGATTATTCCTCTTTATTTGGCCTTTCTAGGCTACTTCTTGAATTTTTGATCAGTTTTGATCTCCTAATAGAAAAAACACAATGAACTGAAGCAGGTTCAGTGGGGTCTCCAAGATGATTATGGAGCTTCTGCATTTGCCATGTGAGGGGAGGCTGAGGAAAAGTGATGTGTCCAGCATGGGGAAAAAGGAAAGCTGACATCAGTTTGCAAATACCTGCCAGGAGGTTAGCAAAAAGAGCAAGGATCTTACTGAGGTACATGGAAGAAGAATGAAAGGCAGATAAAAAGAGAGGATTCAGACTGCTAGATATAAGGAGAAGCATTTTCACCTTGAGATCAGCTAAGCAAGGGAACAGAAATTCTGGGCAAAGTCCATTGTGGGAGGACTTCAAGACTTGGATGGATAAAAAACCCTGAGAAACTTGATCTAGCCTCATGGGTGACCCTGCTTTGAGCAGGAGGTTGTACCAGAGACCTCCTGAGGTTTCTTCCAAACTGACTGGTTTTATGAACCTGTAAAAATAAGAAGAGTTCTTGGAGATTGCTTGGAGATGTCGCTAAACTATGTGATGACTTTTGAATGTAGCCAGTTTTGAAATACAGAGTGTGACTAAAAAGCTCAGGTGTCAATTTTGGGACCACACTTCTCCAGATCACTTGTAATAGAAAAGTGTATCATGAGCTAAAATGAGAAACTTTGAATTACAAAATAAAGTTAAATGTTTGTGAAGAAGCAGTTAAGAGTCCCATTCCACCTCTATAGAAGGTGTAATGGTATCTTGGAATAGTGTTTGTTTCAGAGAATCTTGATGCTAATTAAAAATTACTTCAGGCTCCAGGCATGTACTTTTGGTAATTCTCTGTAGTCTTGGTATCTTGCTGTGCCCACGCTGAGAGCTCTGTCCACCTCATAACATTTGCTGTTTTGCTGACTGCATCTCCAGGTTCACCTTTTTAAACTCTTTATATTTTAGGACTGAAGTAATTTATCGGAAACAACTCACAGCATTTGCATCCTATTAAGAAACACCCTGAACTTGCTCTCTATGATCAGTAACAATGGTAACAATCATTTTCGCTGCACAGAAATTCATTCCAAAGCTGCTAAAAAATTGGTGTGCAGTGACAGGTGAAGAAATATAATTCCATTTCTAAATTGTGGTCATTCCGAAGAGTCAAAATAAGCAGCTGTTTAATAACCTTGCTCTTGCAGAAAGTGAGAATGTGGAAAGTTTGAATTCAGTTGTGATTCAGTCCTAGCAAGATACAAACATGAACGTGATGAGGAGAGATTCTGCATAGGTATTTGCTGGAGATATTAATGTATCTGTCTTGCTGTATGCTTTGAAGAGAAGCCACTTGCCTTCCTCAGATAGCATGGCTTTTGTGAGCAGTGCCTTCAGTCACATGTGTGTGGATTCAGAGAATCTAAGTAGACTGGGGAGACAGGAAGATGACCTATTTACTCATAATCTCACTCTGAAAAGAATTAAAAGCAGATGGTAAATCAAAAGTTTTCTTTGTCTACTCACTGAGAAATTATGCTCAGGAATGTGTTGGGGTTTTTTGTGGTTGTTTTTTTTTTTTTTTTTAAGGTGCTCTTGTAATCAGAACAAAATTTCATTTTGTCTGCTGAAAGATTGATTACAAAATGAGTACAGGGATAGAAAGAAGAGACAATCATCTTAAAACAGTGAGGAATATATCAGCTCTTCTCTCTGACACAGCTTGCTACTCCGGGTGCTGTCAGGGTTAAAGTGTTGACTACAGCAGTTTATGGGACCATTCCTTCCCCACAGTAACTTCCATGTTCTCCAACTCAGTCTTTCCCCTTGTGGTAGCAGCAGGAATGAAGGGTTTCTCCAGGGTGAGAAGCTGCATTTGATACTGACATTGCTGCATCCCTTCTCTAACCACGGCCACCTCAAGTTGCCTGTTGTCACAGGGATCTTTTGCTTATACCTACAGTAAGATCTGTGTCTCCCATCTGGCTGTGGTAAAACCAGTGTAGACTGTACATTGTGATAAAATTAGAATAGAAAGTTCTCCCCTTTAGAATATCTGGGCTGGATTATGACTCCTTTAAAACTTTTGTGGGCAAATGATCTTTTCCCCTTTTTTTCTTGCTGTTGGGTTTCCCAGATTTGATGTGAAATAAACGCTTCCAGGTAGTTCAAAAGTTGAAGGGGAACAAGTGACTCAGTTTGGAAAGGAAATCATCTTGGGGCATTCCAAATATCAGACACAGAAAAACAGAGATTCCTGGTGAACTTGGTGCTAGAGAAATGTAAATATTTCAATGTGGAGAATGGTTTTCCTTTGTAGAACTGTAGAGCATTGAAGCATTATTCTGGTTTTAATGGCTTATAAAATCTAGATTTTCAAATTAAGTATTTCAGAGGAACATAGTTTTGAACAAGATCAAATTTTAAGAATTTGTATGTGAGGAGGAAGAAGTTGGGAAAATTCATCTGATGCTGCTGCTTTCAAAAGCAGAACACTTCACAGCTGCTCATGAATTCATCATGTTTCTATTTCAGGGTACACCTCCTGGCTAGTGAAAGAGCTTCAGACCCTGCCAAACACAGTGTGTTCAAGTGTTTTGAACTATACTAGGTCACAACTCTTTCAAAGTATAAGGAGAGCTCAGCAAGAGATATGCATGGGCAAGGTGCATCTCTCACATCGTATCTACTTTTGAAGTAGCTTTGTTGAAAGAGAGTAAACTGTGCAGTTTGGTGTTTGTCCTCTTTCATATGAAACAGATGGTGGCTTTTACTTTTTTTAGTGTTCCCTAGAGGTGTAGTTTTTATAGCTTAAGATGCATCAGACAAGGTCTTAGCTTAACAGAATAGTGTTTGTCTCTACTTTGTTCTTTTTGAGTGCATGATGTACCTGAAGTTCACTGGGGGTGGAGGCAGACACCAGAGAGAGACCATTCATTCTGTCACACCACTGAACTTCTGGGGAATTGTGTTGTTTTTCCTAGGAGAGGATGTGGCATAAATGTGGAGAGGATGTTACATAAACTCAGAATATGATTGGAAAAATTGATAGAAGAACATCATCAAGGTTTGACAAACAGAAGATAGCATCCTTGGCTTGGGAAGTCCTAGAGATGCTAGAGTCTGGGAGAAGCATTCTTGGCCTTCTCTTAAGATTGTGTAGGTATCTACTGCTGACAGTGGTAGCAAGCTCTTATGTCTTTGTTTGACTTTAGTAAGATTATTTGTAAAATTGTAATATTACAAAGCCTGGAAGAACTGAGACTCTTGCAGGTCATAAATGTATGCTATTCAGAGGTATAAAATAGTGGATGTCACCATCTTCAGTGACTGGAGAAAACAGTAGGCCACACGTTTTTTGTGTGACAGGTGAGACAGGTGTAGCTAGAGAAGAGTTTCCCCAAAGGGTTCTTGGTCAGTTTGGGATGTGCAGAGGGCAATCAGGCACTGAGCTGCTGACTTGACTATTACATGCAGGAATAGCAGTTTGGGATAATGCCTCTAAGGCCAGACAGAAACCATTCATATCTTGAATTGAATAATTGGTTATTAACTTTCTTAAACTAAGGAGGAAAACAATTGAAGTGTCATTTAAACAGCCTGCCAAGAAAGGAACCAGGAGAGGTGTATGTGTACTTGTGTACACACACACAGTTGTGTGCACTAAGCACTAAGATGGAATTCATAACTAAATGAAGATATGGGTGCAATAGTGTCTGTTAAGATCTTACTGAAAAGAAGACACTAATACTAAATATACAGGAGAGATAAGGTAGAATAATATTATAAGTTAAAGGAGATAAGATTCAAATCTCATTAGTCAACTTACCACTGCAGTTTGTAGCATTAGAATCAATATGGATTGAAATCCCAGACATTAGTAACAAGAATATAATAACTGGGCCACATTATTGACTGCTTGACCAGAAGTAATATACTGAGAGAAGCAGAAAGCACAGAAAATTAGTATGTGGTAATTTAAATTTTTCCCATGTGGACTCAGAAATATTATACCAGAACTCAAACTTGAGACTTAATTCGTATTTGCTACCATGATTTTTTCATGTAGATCAGATGTTCAGAGTGAACACATAGGACAATTCAATCCTTGTATCAGTATCTAGCAGTGTAAGAATGTCTTGGTGTGACATCTTAAAACTGAAGCATTGTTTTGCCAGTGTTATCACAATACTGTATGAAGATTTGTCATACCTTCAAGAGCAGCAGGGAACAAAAAGTCTCCTGCTTCCAATCAAAAGTTGAGCTGTGTAAAAATGAGAATTCATCATTAATAGCACATAAAGTAAGCAGCTGAGAAAGCTATTCTTACCTGCAGCGTGAACTTGTAACAAGGAACAGCATCCTGGAAATCAGGCATTAGAGGAAGGACTGACTAAAGGATAACTGTAGTATGGCTGACCAGCAAGATAATGGAGGTTACTGGAAAGGCAGCATGGGGGAACTGAAATTGAATCCAAATTAAGAAGAGAGAAAGGATCTTAAACTCTGGCCAGTTGCACAAATATACGATTAGACAGACAAAAGAAGAGTTTGAAGAGCAAGAATCTAACTAATGCAAGAACTAACTTTGATCACTATCCATACCCAGGAGCAAGAAGGCCTTCAGGGAGGGTTTAAAAGGCCAGGCATAAAGAGGAAACACTTGAGGAAGGGGTAGAAGTATAAAAGAAGCAGAAGTACATTGCTGACAGGTCAGATCAGCTCTTTACATTAGCATTTACTGCTGAAGACGGAGTCCTTTAGCAAAATCTTTTTTTGAGGGGGAAGTGCACAACACTGGCTTTGTGTGGAATTAAAATAAATGTCAAAGAGATTGTTAGAAATACAGTAAGTTAACAGTAACAGAGTACAAGGACTGGACAGAGTTCACAAATGACTCCAAAATAACTTAGTGATAATATAGTTTAATAGTAGTGACATGTAACAACATTTTTAAAACTCTTAACTTTTGAATCTAGGAGGATGGTGTGATATCCATCTTAGAAGAAAGATTTAGCTGGAACCTGGAAATGGAAGTCCTATAACTGAAATCTGTGCTGAGAAACTAGTAGAAACTACAACAGAACATAGGCTTAGTGTACAACTGGATAAATACTATCTATATGAAAAGAATCAGTCTACTGTAAAGACATTTGTCTTCAGATCTTTTCTAGTTTAAGTGGTCAGCAAGTTTGTGTAGATGAGTGATTCAACTGCTTTGACAGTCTCTCAATAGAGATCTTTCTGAGAATGAATCTGCCATGTGAGAATGATGTGGGATGACTGCCACATAAGAGAAAACTGAGTAGGCTGGGACTTCTTTTCATTGAAAAGGAGTGATTGAGGCGAGATTTGATTGAGATATATGAAAGTGCAAGTATGATTGGAGGGTGAATTACACTGATTGCTCACCCTCTCAGTACAAGAATTTGAGGCCATTGAGTGAACCTGGTAGAAGCTTTCTCATAGGTTTGTTCATTTTGTTTATACTTTATAAAACTGGGAGATGAACCCTAACATGATGTTGAAACTACTGATAAGCAGAATGATGACTGCTGTAAAGGAAGACAAATGCCAACAATTTTTTTCCTCTTTTGCTATGGGAAGCAAAGTTCTGTTTTTTTCATCATATATTTTTGTGTACTGAAGTGAAGCAGCATTTCATTTATAATATGATAGGTCTGGCTCTGATTCTTCATGCTCTTTCAAAAGATTTTGTCTTCATTTCGTTGTAGTAGAAACTCGATAAATATCTAATTTCCAGATTATCCTCACTTATACAATTACAATATGGTGTAAAGTATTTATATAATTTGTGATGTGAAACAGTTGACGTTTTTATGTTTTTAAGGGCATTTTTAAGCAGAATAGAATTGCATGCAGTGCAACTGGGGAAACATTGATTTTCAAAGAAGTTTTAAGTGCATTATGATTCAGGGTGGGCTATTCTTGCTAAGAAAAGAGGACAAAATAGATTCATTCAAAAGAGAATCATAAAAAGCAGTAATAGCTGCCGAAAAACTGTGCAGAAACAAAGAAAAATAGAAAACATGAGCATTTGAACTGGGGGGAAGGGTGTGTGTCAGGTGCCTTATTAAAAATAAGATGTTGATACTAAGTTGGGAAATCATGGTTGCTGAGAAAATTCTAATGCTGGAAATTCATTGAAAAGAATCTTCCACAAAACCAGGTATAGTGGGAGAGAAACTGTGACTTATGTCATAAACCAATAGAATAATTTGTGAACACCTTTTAGGATTAACTTTGAGGTTAGCTTTGTTTTTGTTTGGTTGTGGTTTTTTGTGTGAAACAAAAGCACTGCCTTCAATATGGAGCAGACCTAGAAGCAATAGTATAGAGACAACTCCATTTAGAAAGACTATAATTTGTATTTCTTCAAGTTGAACACACTAAGTCTCTTTGGGGTTATAGAACTCCTTTCTTTGTTGTAGTTGTGTCCTGATTCTCCTTAGTTATTAATGTGTTTTCTCACAAGGTCCTTTTCTTTTTCATAGATCCAAGTTTCTATTTACTCATATTCATATCTTAGGAGTCTTGTAGTTCCTAGAAGTTCTTTTTATAACATTTCTCTCTGTGCTATTTTTGACATTTTTATGTCTCAGCAAATATTAACAATGGAAATTAGAGGAACAGAGAGCTGCAACATAGGAGGATGAGAGAAAGACAGTATCCTATTCTAAAAGTGGAAAATTACTTTGCTGCTGCTTAAAGGGGGTGCGGGAAGGAGGGAAGTATTTTTTGAAGTTGGTCCCTGTTCATATGTGTCCATCTTGCCTTGGTATCCTAAAGGTGTCTTTCTACCACTCTATTATGGCACATGCCACTGACATTCAGTTACTTCTTAACAGTTGTCTTTTTGTAGCTTAAGGTGTCATATGTAAAAATAAACTTGTTTTTCTCTTTATGAAAAATTTCTGTAACCAAATGGAAAAAAAAATGAGGAAAGGGCAGAAGAGAGAAAGGAGCATGAAGGATCTGTCAGAATCCTGGTAGGGAAGAAGTTATGGCTTAAAAGAAAAAAAAAAAAAAAACCAAACAGATTGCCCTAGGCATATTCTGGGTAAAACCTTCTTTGGTGGTTTTCACAGCTCCATTTCTCAGGTTCCCATAGTTATGTGATCTTGATCTTATAGCCCTCCTTGTTGCACAGAGAAATTTTAAAAACAATTATAGAAACTCAAAACCCAGATGCAGCTACAAAGAATTCTCAATGCATTATTTAAAAGAAAGGAGAAACTTAAAATTATTAATTAGTTATTAGACATTACAATACCTACTTAGAACAGACTCAGGTTTTGACTTCGCTATGGTATTGACACTCAAAACTAATAAAGCTGTTCTAGAATCCCTCCCCTGTGTTAAGCATTTCAGCTTAAAAACAAGAAACCAATGAAACAGTCCTCCCATGTGAAATGTTACTTTGCCTCTTAAGTCTATATATGTAAACATCAAATAATAAAAGGAGTTTGAATAATTGATTTGAAGCCAAATCTTTTCAAGGAGTTTTGCAAAGAATTTAGTTGCTGCAGAATCCATTCCATAGTCTCAGAGCTTTCTCTATTTCAAAATTTCAGCTTTAGTCTGGTTCCCCCCAAAATAATATAATTAAGATATTTTAAAAAAATATTCTCAACTACAGGGAACTGCCTGAAAAAAAAAAAAAAAACAACCAAAAAAAAAACCCCAAAAAAACCAAACCAAAAAACCCAACAAACCTCACTCCCCAAAAAATGTAAAAAACCCCCAGTCTTTCTTTTACACTGACAAGAGGATAAAGTTATCCAGATGACTAATTAAGTGTTCCACGAGACCCATTGGATAAGTAGGAAAGTTTTCCTAATTTCTACAGCAAGGTACTGATGGACACAGGAAAAAGGGGCATCCAGTTTCCACCAATTTGGGACCACTGTGCTTAGTCAAACATTTGCTGAAGGACCCTTTGTTTTTATCAGTGCATTGTAAACTTTTTTTTCTAAGGTTGGCTCACATAGGAGATATCCTTAAATGCATTGATTACATATCAGCAGCCAGGTTAATGGAGAAAGATTATTAATAATTTCCAAATTTTCATGACTAAACAGGTTCTCTAATGATTATTGATCCACTTTTCATTTGAATGTGCAGGAGCAGTAATATTTTCTACTTTTCAACATTTACACAAAGCCTATTTTTTTATGCTGAAATACTGGCTTTGAATAGTGAGGCTGATTCTGTTTTGCAAAATCTGATGACAAAACTTCTCTTGTCACCTGCATTGGAAATATTAGGATTCATAACCTAGTTCTTTCATAATGTAATGATGCTGGAGTTATGATTAGAGCTCTTTTGTAAAGATGGAGAGAGGCGGGAGTTCATTCAACCTTTTGTGAGTTACTGAAATGGCAAATGTACCATGTATTTGAAAGTACAACTAGAAAGAATCACAACTGGCATTCTTCAGAAATGCATAGCATTTCTTTGTCTTTAACAAGGCTGTCAATGTTTATTATACTGTATGTTCGTTCTTGTAATATGTTATGAATATTTTAATTTTTTTTTAAATGGGTAATCAGTAGGCATGTGTTGCACTGAGATGATTTACTAGATAGGGGTACTGTCTTCCAGTCCTTTCAGACCTCTAATCTCTGCACATTACTGTTTCTATAGCATTGCAAAAAGTAAACCAGATACTCTAATACTGTAATGTGCTGTGCTATCACTTCGTCAGTTTTCAATTCTCTTTCTTACTGTAAACTGAAATTAAAATCCTCATGAACTTGAAAATGATCCTGGCACTCCAAATCTGAAAACATTGTATTAGCAGATTGAGGTCAAGGATTAGGAACATGAAATACATTAAGAGAATGCTAATAGAAAAAAATGTTTCCTCTCTTTCTGTGTCTTTAATATCTTGGTCACTCTGCAGTCATTTAGTAAGCTTGGGTCAGCACAGTGCAGCCACAAAAATTCCTGCTTTATAATCAATATTGGAAACAGGCAATAATAAGATTTGGATTAAAAAAGCTTGCATAAAAGATGTGACAATTATGTCTCATGTAGTCTAGACAATTTTATTAGTAAGAAATAGTAACTGGAACAGTAACCAAAGGACATAAATGTGCTAGGCATCACACACAATCAGCAAAAAAAACCCCTGCCTTCCAAGAGTCTGAGGACCATTTGCTGGGTCTGCCTGCTCAGGTGGCTGCTGTTCAGTCTGTGCTTCTGGATACTTTCATTTGACAGAAGGGTGCAAGAGTATTTATGCATAAGCATTTTACTGTGAACCATTCAGTTTGTTTTCTCAGTGATGTATGGGAACGTGGCTGGACCTTCAGCTCCTGACATCCACACCCTGCTCAGGGAGAGCCTCTCTGAATCAGTTTTAGGGTGTACAGCAGTTCCTACTGCCAGTGCTGCTGGAGTGGAGAGAAGAGGGGGAGCTTGGAGCCTGGATGAAAGCTGAGTGTTTTGGCAGACTTTTCTGCCTGGGGCCTCAGCTGCACCTGGGTACATGGATCAACATGTGGGGAGAGATTGGGAAAGTCTGGGTTGGAGCACAGTCTTGAATACATAATATAAACTCATAGTATATGGCTTCAAATCCTAGTATGAAGCCAATAGCATCAACTCTTAAGCAGGTCATTCTCAAATAACAGCTGAAGCAGTAAAACATTGTTAGGATTATTCCAATGACAGAAAATCTGGAGGGGAAGAATGTAATAAATTTTAAATATTATATTTATCTTTCATTTTCTTAGAGATGAATCTCCTTGCAACATTTATTATCATCTCCCAGTCTCTCTTTTTGTCTTGTTGCCTTGTGTTTTTAGGACATCCTCACTGCATCTCCGCTTTCACTTTATTTTCCACATACTCCCTCTGCTGCATCAGCCATGAATATAAAAATTTTAACTTGGTAGAGTTGCATTTAAATAAAAGAAAAAAAGACATTTGGAGCACCAAGACAAAAAAGGGATAAGCTAAATGTTCCTGTGATCCTATTCTTGAATGCTCTGCCCACCTTCTCTACACATGAAAGAAGTTTTTACTTTTGTTTTTTCAAGTGTTCTGCTTTGAGTGATAGTGAAGTGGTTTAAGCAATGAGACTGAGCAAAGTGAGCTAATTTCTGACATGCCTTAATCACCTGGGAGACACCCCAAGGAAGGTGGGAAGGAAGTAACCCTTGAACCAGTTCTCAAAAATAGCAGTGTCATTACAGACAAGGTGCATTAGCTGCAAGGATGCAGCAATGCAGCAGCAAGCAGCTGCCGCGATCCACTTGTATTCTGGGGAGTCACTGAGCAGATTTGTGTATCCATTTCTCCCTGCTCCAGCTCTTGCATGATCTAATTATAAATTGCCTCCCTTTCAGTCTAATCCCTAGGTCTGTTGAAAGAAGTTTTTGATAGGCAACATTCTGCAATCAGTTTGGTTTCGTAGTAACTATTAAGAGGTCTGCAGTGTACATGGAGGCTTTTAGAAAGAATTTAGGAGTAAGTGCAAAACATTTAAGAAGTTTGGACAAAGTTTTATTTCCCTTTGGCTATAGTTCAGATCCATGGATGACTTTCAAATTCTGGCTTGCCTGTCAGCCTAGAGGCTGGTACCACTTCCTGCCTGTGTATGGAAAATTAATTCAAAAGGCTGTGCTAATCTGGTCTACAAAACTCAATATTCATCTCTTGACACATGGTAGGTCATTAGCAGAATGGCTAATGATCTTGGCTCTCACACAGGAAAGCAGGTATTCATCTGTCAGAGAAATGGAAGTGTGGTTACTAGTAAATTTGTGTAAGTATAGGGAAGGTGAGCAGAAGAATGGGAGGCCTCTTGAGTTTTAGACCTTAACTATTTCTTAGAAGTTCTGCTGTTCTGTTTATGAATTACATCTTGGCTGTCCTGACCATCACTTTAGGTTCTCAGTGATTTGCTGAAAAGGGAAAAAAGTGTGGCAAAGTTTTATAGACATTGGGGAAAAAAAGCAAAGAAATGGACTTGAGTGTAAGTATTATTGAGCTTGTATTTCAAGAAGGGTCCTTTTTGCCCTTTTTCAAAAGATAAAGGGTTTTTATGGGAGGCTTTCAGCTTCATTTCTAGATGAAGCCAATTCATAAACAAAGGTCAAGCAAAGCATCTACATCCTTTGACATTTTCCTACTGCTAAAATGATGTACTCTTTTAAATCTTTCCATGAGTCAGACTTAATGAACAAATCTGGTGGGTTCATTGGCATACATTCACTAGCAAAAATCCTCAGTGATAAAGGCTGGTTATTCCACTTGTCAAATAATTCAGTAAATACACTGTGGGAGAAAAGCTTTTCCTAGACAGGGCTTCTAAGGGAGCTAAAATGTTTCCCACTTCATCTTTGTTTAATTTTTCATATGACTAATGAAATAATTGAAAATCAGGCCTTAAAAGTATGATTGCATTATTAATAATGGATAGGCACCATTAGAAAGGGCTAATCAACCTGTTCAGCTAGTCTTTATGTGTGCAATATAATGTTAGCATCATAAAGCTCTCATTTGAAGGGATATTCTCCCCAGTGGTTGCATTTCCACTATTATTGATTCATCTAACGCGAGTGTAATTTAAATACACTTCTCAACTTATCATTACTAATATCTGAAACATATTGTACTGAATTTTCAGCAGGTGTACAGCAGTATAGCTTTATTTAAGTGAGCTTAAATACGCTGATTTATATTACTCAACTCTTCAACTGCAGTGAAGGCCACTTCTCAGCTGGACTCAGGATGATCCTCCCACCCCTGGCTGTTTGGTGTCCTCTCCTCACACCTCCTCTCTTCCACTGCCTGCCATGCATTGCCCAAAACACTGGGATAGCTTTTCTCCTTTTATCTCTAACCTGCAATTCAGTGTGTCTAAGTTAAGTGTGGTGCCAGCTGAAATTTAGTTATATTAGCAGCCTGAAACTGGCTTTTCAAAATAACTTTTCCTATGTCAACTTTTAGAAAGATTTTTGGAAATATTTTCTTGGCATTTGTGTGTTTCTTTGGGTATTTTTCAGCCTGGGAAGAAGCTGTTCCCTAGAGGTGCCTTTGCTAATTGACAGTTTTCAGCTCTTGTGAGCATCCTGAGGAAGAACTGCAGGATCTTGTAGCACTGCTCAGGAAACATTAGGAAGGACATTGGAAGGGAAGGGCTATTTCTGCAGCTGGAGCTAAGTCAGCAATGACATTAATATATATAAACCTTGTGTGATATCAGCAGTTACAGAGCCTGGGAGAATCCAAGTATTGGGCCTTGTCCCTGTGTGCAGAGGAGCCAGCAATGCAAAAATGCCAAGTGCTTCCTGTCAGGATGTCTTTTGTATTGACACCTGCAAGAAGGGATTCTGCATGAGCTCCTCAGGTTACATACTGAAATTATCCCTCCTTTAATCTTAGCCATATCACTTTCCTGTGCTGCCCTATGTGTCAGCCTGACGGTTTCATTTACCTTCAGATCAGAGCTGAAGTGAAGACGGAACATTAGAAACCCCAGATTTCCAGTAAAAGGACTATTATACAAAACCATTATTTATGGTTTTTCACAACAGTTAAAAATTCCAGGAAATAATAGGTTAGGTGAGCTTGTAATTTATCTACACAAACACTCAAATGTTAAATGCTGGGAAAAACTCTTGACAACCTGCAGAAGAAATCACGAATTCACATGAAAATGTGCTTTTTACAGAGTTCTTTTAGAATAAAACAATGAAGGATCAGTTTTTGCTTCTTTCACTAAAGATTCTATTTCTGCTTGTATTAACCCTCTCCTTTTGCAAGACAGTCTTTTGTTGAAGCAGGTAGTAGGACCCTTCACACCAAAAGGTGGTACCATAATAAGATGTGGTTCCATATCTAGACCTAATGTCTTTCTACTTACCCTCGTTTTTGTTTTGTTTTGTTTTTTTGTGGGGGTTTTTTTGTTTGGTTGGTTTTTTGGTTTTTTTCTGTTATTCCTGTGCTGCTGCTTCTATTTTTTTGTAACGACAGTGGCTGAACAGATAAATTGTACAGGCTAAAAACTAACTAGGATTTTCACAGTCTCTTTCATGTCTCACCTTTTTCTCCACCCTTCCAAAAAAAGGAAGAGTAGTGAAAATACAGACAAAATTGCTTGTTTGCTGCATAAGTAATAACACAAAATAATGCCAGTTGCAAATGCTTTATTCTGGCTGCAACACCATCCTCCCCTCCCCCTCTTTCCTATTCTACAGAGATTCTGCCCTTGTGCCTATAAACAGTATAAGTAGCATGAAAAATATTTTCTTCTATTAACTGTTTTTCACTTATTGCTTGGATAGATTTTCCTTCTAAGGTAGAAAAGAAACAAAACTAATAATGCTAATAACTTGTTATTTTAGAACAACAGAAAATACGTAATCTGAGCATTTTCCTTATATACCATCCTACACACACACACATACCTGACATACAGCAGCACCTGCCTGCATCTCTCCCTCCAGTCTTTGGAATGTTTATTTCCTCGTTTGAAGTAAGAGTTGTGCTTCCTTTTCTAGGTCTTACTTTCTAAGATTACATACTCCTTCTCAGCTTGGTTATCACTTGCTTTTATATTACATATATTTTTTTCTCTCAATTTACAGTAAAATATCTATTAGCTGTAATTGGAAAATTGTACCTCTTCTAGCTGTGGGTAGCTTACATAGCCAAGATATATTTTGCATATAAATGGATCACATTACTTGTCAGATGAATTGAAAAGTGACCCTTAAAATTCTCTTTACGTTTTATTAAGTTTCATAATGATTATGACCTATGCTTAAATGAAGCTTAGAAACATTTAATTTTCATTTTTATCTTGTTAGGTAGTTTTATTTGGCTAATTAATGTCTTTTTGACTTATGTGACATTCCCAACAATAGTTTCTCATGCAGAATATAATTGAAAAGTTAATAAAAGAAAACTTCAATTAGCTATTATTAACCTTCTTCACCTGTTTTCTACCACATTGAGCTAAATTTACATACTTTGATATTTTTGTCTTTAAGCAATATTGACAAGTTATGCCTATAATAATAAAATTCTGACTTGTCATATAAGTTTTAATCAAGAGTGATGTTATATAAGTTACTGGGTTTATCTTCCTGGCTTTTATGTTGGAGTAGCTATATACAAAATTTGTAGATTCTTCCAGATTACCACTTAGGGGTACAGAAATCTCTGATGATCAGCACTTTATCACAGCCTCCCTTGCCCTTTGTCCACATTGTAATCAGTCAGTAGTTGATTAGGGTGAAAAGCTCCTCTAAGGGAGAGTTAAGCACAGTATTGGTTACAATACTGAGGTCTGAATTGAGAGTACTTCTTGAGTATGGTAGCAAGGAAGAAGAAGCAATGGTAATAGTGAATTATTTTGTGTTCAAACATTTCTCTTGCATTTTGAAGTTAAACAGATTCAGTATTAGTCACAGATCTCAACTTTCACTTTTTGGCCTTTTCCCTGCCATGCCACATGCAGAGACACCTCCCAGGGTGTTAGAGAAGCTAAGGTTCTGCCTTTTAATTGGGTTTGTATGTTTCCCTTCCTTGGTTTTAATCTAGCCTTCTCTTTTTGTCTATGAGAACATCCATATTTAAAAATATCACATTTATTTAGTATTTATACTCTTCCCTTGAAAAGTGAGTCCACTTGGTGTGAATGGTAGTTTGCACATCCATTTTTACATACTGTTCCAGTCAAAATGAGAAAGAAAAAGAAAACCCAGCAAGATAAAGAGCCTAGGTATCATGGAATCTGATCCCGTAAGAGATTTTTTTTCTGCTGTCTAAATGAGCATGAAGATCTCAGATTTAAAAAAGAAAAAAAAAGGATCATTTTAAAAGACATCAGGAGTTTATTTTGTTATATTACTGTATTATTCTTTCTGTGGCTTGATTCTTTTCCTTTGAAAATTTCAACATGCATATCTGATTTAAAAAAAAAAAAAGGACTGGTTCCATTTTGGCATCATGTGACTGGATTTAGGATTTTAGATGAACTGGTATGCTGAATAGCTGAGAGTACAATCTTACAAGGGGCATACTTTGAAGTCATATTAATTGAAATATTTAAATCAAGACTGAGTAAAACTGTGGTAAAGAGCTAGTGCAGAAGATTTCTAAATCAGTTAATTTCTCCTCAAGAGGAAGCTGTTGGTTTTAAGCTACTTAAGGGTACAATATTTATATGGCTTTATTTTGTTCTTAATTAAAACTAAATGCTCAGGAGAATTATGGTCAGTGTCCTTGAAACTGGAATACATTTATCAAAACACTTTTGGAATACAAGAACTGTGCATTATTGTATCACACTGGTATTTTATATATTTCAGAGAAAACACAGATATTAACTGAATATACATTACATCAAAGAAATTATGTAATACCTTAGCCTCCAAAAAGAAATCCCTGTGCCATTTCTTTGAATGAAACTACCCTGGTTAGCCAAGGGGTGTACGCTGTGTGTATATATATCTATATACAGAGAGAGATACAGATATATTTATAATTCTTCCTATGTGAGAAAACTTTTGTTGTAAATATTTCCATAAGTCTTCCAGGCAGTGGCAGTAACATATACACATAGTAGTCAGAATGCTGCACAGTCATTTTGGTTTTGTCCTAGCTGGAGTCAAATCTGACCAACAAAATGATTCATCTGAAAGTGGTGTAGCTGTTGCAGTCACCATACTTGACCCCAAGCATCTTTTTACTTAAGGTGCTGCAGCAGTATAGCAATATTTTCTTCTCACATCTTTAAGAATGTCCTTTTAATCTTCCCAATGACTTTTAAGATTGTCAATGTTCATTTGGAGTCATATTCTGTAGCTTTCACCACCTCCTTAAATGTTAATATTTTTATTTTTCCCTTGATATCTGATTTTCAAATCTAGTAAAAGTTCACCTTATGTAGTTCCTTATTTTTCTCCAAAAACTATTATTAAACTATGCTTTTAAATCATTTTTACATTTCTTATTTCCATTTCATGATTTTATTTAATTCCCTAAAATGTCATCTCAGTTCACCTGCCTCCTGCAACACCTTCTGTTTTAATATAAATCTTGGCTCTCCAAGTGGCTATTATCTTTCTAGCCTTTTTTCCTTTTTTGCATCCTGGGTCCCTTCTCTCTGGGGAGGAACACATTTTCTCAGCTTTTTCTATCAGCTGATTTCTATGTGATCATTATTTTTATTGATTCTCTATATGTATTTCAGGTTTCCAATATTTATACTTACAAAACAGAGGGTCCTTTGAACAGAGCATCTTCTGTGCTGGAGTATGTATTGAGACTGAATCTCTTGTTACTCATTACATTATTTGTTATGCTATTTATCAACATATTTATTCAGAGTAGCATGCAGGTTCAAGAGCAGCTAGAGAGGTGGAAAACAAATTTTCTCAGAGATGAAAGTTCTCCAGAACCTGAGAGTCCAAAGAAAAGCACATATATCTATGTCAGGTTTTGTATCTTGCAGGTTTATGATCTCTGTGAATCTCTTGAGTTCAACAGAGAATATGAAGTGCTACAGTAAATAGCACACTTTATAATCTCTAAAAATACTTAATTTAAGGCATCATAGATTTTAAAGGATCCATGAAGAGAGAAGCTGAGTTAATTTTTTTGTGTCTCTCTTGTAATTTCTTTTTTTAAAATAGCTGTAACTCTTGAGTAATTTGTTCATTGATCTTGACAGACATTGGTAAAATTAAGTTCTATTAGAAAAAAAGTTCTCCTGATACTTGTCATGTTTGCCAATTCCACCACTGTGCAGATAGCTTATGAATTCTGGGCAATCAGATATACAGTGCAACAGTCACAGACTGCTCAATGATCCCAGGATCAGTTGTAAAATCCAAACTGAAGTCTTTCAAAGCTCTTTCATATTGTGCTGATCAGAATTTTTTTTTTTTCAATCAGTCACACTGGTAGCTAATATGCAAATTTTCTAAGTTTTGATCATGCAACTAAGGTATGCTGTAATATCTGTGAGAGAGAGATCTGAAGTTCATCTGAGATAACCAAACACTGATGTGACAATCTGTTGTTCACTGTGAATATTTAGGAACTCTCCTGTGTGATGTTTATCATACATTAATACTCTTATAGTTTATGGTAGAACAGGTAAGTGTTACTATATTCATTTATGAAAGAGAATGAACTGTGCAGATGAAATGAGATGCTCCAGTGCTCACAAGAGAACCTTTGGTGAGAATCAGACTTAGTTCTATCCTAGTCCCATGAGCAGAACTTGGAAGGAGCCATGTGAGCAGTATGCAGGCATTTGCCCAAAAGCAGTCAGCTGTAGAAACTGAGCCCAAGGAAGCAAGAAGAGGCTGTGACCACCTGCATGTTTTCTCTTTTAACACAGAAGAGAAATTCCTTTCTGAATTCTTCCAGAGAAGGTGTCAGTGACAGAAATCATCTACCCTCTTATAATATTGTTTCTAAAAGAATATAAATGCTTTGTCCAGTCTCACTCACAAGTTTCTAGTCATTCCTGGGTTTTAACAGCTTTAAAAAAAATCTGTCAGTCACCTTCAAAGAACTTTTTTCTTCCTGCTTGATAAATCATGTTGCCTCTTCTTTTACTTAAACTGGAAAATAACACGGGGTGTGTTATGGGTGGCACAGCCATTCCTGCAGCTCTCCTGCACAGGACACCTACTCCAGATGAGCAGCACTCATACACAAGTATCCACCCATCTTTTTCCTAAACCACCTCTTAAAGTTCCTTGAGGTGAGCTTTATCAGTGAAGCTGATACCTCATGTGGGCTACCCAGAATCTGTTGCTTCAGCTGCTGACTATGTTTGGAAGGATCAACATTCCTGAAGAAACCAAGAGTATCTGGAAGAAGCTAGAGTTCCAGGACAAAACAGGACTGATGACTAAATTTCTGCTCTTTCCAGGAGAGACCCTATATTTTGTCTTTCCCTATGTAGCTAGCCACCTAGCAGTGAATATTGGCCTGTTTTTTATAGGTGTATCACTAATAAAGCCTTATTAAGAAAATATTTTTATTCACAGAATTATGTTATATGATCCAAATAATGCATGACAGAGCATACTTCACTAAAAAAAATCATTCAAGTAAATTTGTCCTGTCTAAAGAGGAACTTTTTCTTTGTACCAAGGAATAAAACAAAGGCAGTTGTCCTGGGGCTCATGCTTCTCCTTTTGTGTTCACAGAGGAAATCTATTTCTACTTATCACATCTGCCTTCTTCCTGTGGATCCCTTAGGAAACATTGGTTTTTTTTTTAAGACAAGTGAAAAATAAAACTAAATACGGCACAATAATATGCCCTTTTAAGATCAACGCAGTAACTTTTATCTATTATCTAGCATACATTATTTTAAATACCAGAAAAATTATACCCTAGGATGAGCTGAGCTGCACATTGAGTTTTAATCTCTTTTTCCCTAGCAACCATCAAAAAGAACAATTAGGGCAATAAATAGCCAAATAGGGCATCAAAAATGAATAAAAATAGTGTATCTGCTGGGGAAATGTGTATTTAATAACTTCTCATGTCCCTAAAACTGAAGGTTAGAACAGTAAGCAGTTTGAAAGAGCAGTTTCAAAATAACCTCAAAAATGGTCTTAATCTCCAGAACAATAGGTCTTTTCTAAAATAAACATGTTAATACCCAGAGGATCCTACTAACTTGAGAAAGTTCAAAAGACATCCATGTTCCAACACAGAGACAGAAGAAACAGGATCCTCAGGCTGTGTCTTCTCTGCAGCAAAGAGATACCTTTACATTTTATAAAGTACATTGAGATGGTAGTGGTGTTGCTTCACTACGATTGTAGTGGTGAGAGTAATGTAGTTTTAGCTCTGCTGTAGGGAATCTGAAGTCATCCTTGAGCTCAGATTCATGTCGGCCTTGATGAGGTTCAATATTTTTTTTAAGTTGGGGTTTTAAAGAGATTTAATGACCATCCTGAGTTTTATGGTTTTATTTAATCGAAATGCAAAATGGCAACAATTCCTCCTTACCCATGGAAAATCAAGCTTGAGTACTTTTTAAACCACCAAGCTGACTGCAACCCTGTAGCCAGGAATTAAAGCTGTTATTGGTCTGACTTTCAGTGTTTGACACATATTAGAGGTTAATGCATCAGTTGTCTCTATTCAGGGCAGGCTCTAAGGGTGGAATTCATATTTCCAAGGGTCAGTCTCTAAGTGAAAGGGCTGCTTGTAGTTGAAGGTGTCTGCATTTGGGTAAATGAGTGGTAATCTAGGTAGTTCTCAGCTGTGTTGCTCTTAGCTCTCTATGCTCTGTGTCCTGAGCAAGGGAGCTGAAGAATGTTTCCAAGGTATACTTCAACACTACAGCTGTCTGTGGTTAGGGCATTTAAATTCCACCCCCAGTAGTCCTTTTGGGTGGAAGAAGCAGAGAACCAGGACTGTGCCCAAATATTTACTAAATTTTGGTAAAAGTGAGAGCAATAGTGTTAAAAATTGCTCTTGACTACAGAAGGAGTCTAGGAAAACTAGTCTAAGTTAGCTGCCTAGCATTGTGAAGCTCCTAAGGCTTCATGAAATTCAAGGATATGAGGTTAGAGATTTTCCTTCATTAATGATCCAAGGCTGTTTTCTATCTAAATGCTCTATTCATTGTGTGGATTTTGTCCTAGTCTAGGGGTGGGAATGCTGTGATTAACTGTGGAGGTTATCTGGGCCATCAGTCTGACCTGAATCCATTTTGCCATTAGGCCTCTAATCACACCAAGGAGGATGAAGTTTTCAAAAGCATTCAGTGGGAGTTCCAGATTGAACACTTTTTTTTCCTGTTTTAATAATTTTTATTTTCTCTTTGCTGTTTTTTTCATGTTATAAATTAGAAAATAGTCTGTAGATCAATAATAGTAAAGTAAAAAATTAATGAGGATTTCATTATTTTAAGAAATACACTGGACAGGAAAATCACTGTGATTGCTTTCAAAACAAAAAATTGTGGTTTGAGAGACTCTGAGATTAGTGATTCCTTACTTTTAAAATACTGTTGAACTAGAGAGATCTTCTAAGGAGAAATATTTCACCCAAGGCAATTTTGTATGGTTGTTTTATACTGCCTTATTTTTTTAAAAAGATCTGAAGATTTACAGTTTGAGAAGATGCACAAATAAAACCTGCAATTTTTACCTTAACTGTTTATGGAATCTGCTATTGTTTGTTGGTCTGAACTCAATACACTGTGTGTTTCTTAATTTTCAATTTAGTCTTGAAAGTTCATGGAAGAAAACTGGCACAGAGAGGTCTCTTACATTGTCCTTTTACCTGTATGAGTAACTTGATATGCATTTATATTAGGAGGTATGAGCCTCGTTGTTTTCTGAAGAAAATCTGTTCAGTGCAGTACAATTCACTACTGGGAGGTGTTTACTTATTTATTATTACCCCAAATTTTCTTTTTGTGATGATCATTCAATTATTACCAATTTTTGTCACATAAGTGAAAATTCATCTCACATTTCATTGCTTATGACATTCCAATACTTCAGTATGATTTTCAGACTCCCTTTCACCATAGCATTGATTCATCCAGACATTACTCTTTTGATCCTTACATGTATCTTTACAATCAAAATGTCACACTCTTCAGTATTTTTTTCTTTTTTTCTGTAAATTCCACTTTTGTGTGTGTGTGTGATACAGGCTTTTGAGAAACAAGAACACAGTATTTTAGATGTCTAGTTCATATATTTAATGAGATCTTTCTTGTATCTTGTGTTGGAGGTAAATAATATCATGTTCCTTGTTCTGCCATAAAATCTTATCTCATATAGCTAAAATAGCTATTGTGGGGTTTGTTTTGTTTCAGCATTGGATGCTTATCATATAAAAAAGGTCTTTATGACAGAATCCAGAATTTCAACTGGAAATTATTATGATAGCAGAATTCTTACCTCCACCAGTCACTGGTGGGCAAAGAAGAAACACCCACACTTGCTCTTGCAAAGCACACGATTCCCTGTGCATCATTTTGCCTCCTGCAAAGTACAAATGACCACAAAAGAAGACCAGAGCCTGTATATTAGATGTATGTTTTGATAGCTGTGGACACTCTAAGTAGGTGTGTGACACTCTAAGTCAGCTGTCTGTCAACTGAACATCATTTCTGCTCCAGAGGCAAAATTTTCTTATTTTGTTTTCCTTCAAATAAGTTAATTTAAAACATATGAGGTGTATAAATGCATAATTAGTTTTACCAGTTGAAGATAGTACTCTTAGATAGCTTCTTGAAACAATGAATTTACCAGTGTTTTCAATCAAATCTTTACAGCTACCCTTGCAAAGAGTAAGTTTGCTACATGAGGTGGGGAAAAAAAGGTGCAGATTTTTACTTGAATTTGGCATGAACCATTTTCAGACAGAACTGAATTTATGTAAACTTGTCTGTTTCTAAAGAGTGTGTCAGAAGCCACTTCTGGGCATGTGGTATAGCTCTGTGGCAGCAATTCATGTTCAGAAAAGGTGAAATTTTAAAGATTTTTCTGTGACTACTTCACTGTGGGGAATGTAAAAATGCTTCTAAGTACATCAGTGACCAAGTTCTTTGAAGTGTACAGGGAGCTTGTCACTTGTGTTAGCCCTCCAGGCAATGCAGATTTCTATTTTTCTCACCAAGCACACGCTTCTGGCAGAAGCTAAGCTCTCTGTTGGAAGTTATCCTTCAGCAGTCACATCTTCTAGTCTACACCTCTTCTCTTCTTGTCTTTTTCTGGAGTCAGCTTTATCTCTGAGAAAATTATGTCTATATGGCTAGCTAACCTCACTAAGAGCATTCAGGTTTTCTTCTCCTTTCCTCCCTCACAAGCATCACTAACTGGCAGCACACGACTTCTTTGCATATGGGTTTGGAGACATTTTAAAAGCTGTGAGGAAAGAGGATGATTTCAGCCAGGTACTGCTGAAGAAAAGCGGTTTGGCTACATATGCTGTAGGTTAGCAGCTGCCTCATACTAGGCAGCAAAGGTGGAGCTTTCTGCAGAACTAGAGGGGTTTCCTTTCCACTAATGGATTCCTAGAGTCCTGTGGTCAGTATGGTGGAGCAATCAGGGCTGACAGATGCCCAGTGACTCCCAAAGCAGTGATTTTGTTTCATCTAAAGAGATAAAAAGAAATAGTGGCTGACACAGCAAGGTCTTTGGAGCCTTTCTTAGCAGGAGACATCTTTCTACACTTTGCTCCTAAGCGCTCAGTATCCCATGGCAACCTCTTTTCTTCAGGGAGCTTTAGATTTTGACATATCATTAATACATGAGTCCAGGAAGAAAAGCTGCAAAGCTGGAGATTGGTTCATGGGTTTAGCTGAGGTAAATAGCAAGGAAATTTAAAGGCAGACTGAAACCAATTTTATGGTTCTTCCTTTGGGATTAACACCTAAATTTGTTTGCTGGTAATGAAGAAAATTTTTCACTTGCAGGAGGTAACATGTGAAGGGAAAAACCACAGAGGAGAGGTGTTTTTAAAAGAAAAAAAAGCTGCAAGACAACAAGGACTAACATTATTACAAACTAGTGTATTATACAGCATTAGCTATTAATTGAGGAATAGGCCTAGTAATATTCCTTCATTACAGAAACACTGCACAATATCTGATGCAAAACAGATATTAATGAGAGAGCAGCAAGAAGACCACTGAGGAAAAATAGGCTGAAGTATAACCTTCACTCATTCACATGTACTTTAGTATATAACAGACTGAAACACTGTGTGTAAATTACAAACTGCCTCAGTTCATCCCTTTGTTGTGTTGAGTCTTCAGCCAGTGTAGGGTAGTTGTTCCCACTTTTTGCCTCCCACTCATTCTAGCAGATGTATTTGCAAGGTATGAGACATCCACAAGCTATGAAAGATGATACGGATTTTTTGCATCTGTGAAAGATGATAGATAATAAAAAGCAAACATTACATGTGCTCACTGTACTACTCAGGGTCATGTTATCTATTGACTCTAGCTTTAATTTCTGTCAGGCTCAAAATATGATTTGGCAACAAAATTCAAGACATCTTTCTCTTGAATTCTTGAGAGTGTTTCAGCATTGCAAAATGCTTGTTGCATACCCGTGATAGGCTAATATCAATATTTTGACTGTATAGGAAGGAAAGCTTCATGGATGCAAGTATGGAACCATATTATTCCAATATCTATATTATTTTGTTTATGAGAAGAAGGATCTTATTTCCCCAGATCTTATTGCCCCCACTATGCTTGACAGTTTAACAGCAGGCAATTTCTGAAATAAGGGCCAGATTCACAAAAGCATAGAGGGAAATAAGTAAATGTATGGATTTTGTATTGAGCTGTCTCTTGGAGCAAAGTAGACAATGTGATTTCAAATTTAAAATATAATTGTTTGGGGTTTTGGTTGGAAGGAACTCTGACAGGAGGAAACTCACAGACTTCCAAAATTAATATTTGCTGGAAAAAATTCCCCTGGGATTGGTAGAAGCTCATTTTTTCCAGAGTAGACATGAAAAGTTACATGTATACTTCATCTGGAGAAAATAGGTGATGGGTTGTGTAAATTCTCACTACTTTTATACTAATTCAGGCAGAAGGTCCTGCTTCATTGTATTAATAATTTAAAATTATAATCATTTGTACTAACATGGTAACTCTAGTTAGGAGGTAGCATTAACAGAGACTATTCTGTCTGAATGAAGTTTTGCTGCAGAACTTCTGAGAAGTGGTAAAACAGCATTTTAGAATCTGAACTTTCTAAATTAGATCTGACATTTTGCATGAGTCCTTCCACTTTAGATTTTGGGAGAGAAATGTCATCACGAGTTCTTATTGCTTGCGCAATGTAATTTTCCTTAGAACAAAATAATGTTGTAGATAGAAGCACAGTGGATTTGTCCATGTTCAGCCTAAAATTTCAACTAAGATATTAGGAAAATATGACAGAATGCTACTTGCTGGAGTGTTCAAGAAGCCTGTAAGAAAAAATAACAACCCCCCCAACAATATTTTTAAAAACTACCAAGGAAAATGTGTATGGGAAGCCTCACCTAAGATGCCCTGTGTTTTTATCAAACCTGTACAGATTACACGTCCAGTTTTAGAAAAATGCACCTGGGACATGTAAGATACCCTCTAGAGGCTGCAGAAAATTCTGTGATTCTTCAGAAAATGACCATAGTACTTATACTGACCTCTAAAGGTCATCTGGTCCAATCACCCTGAAGTAAGAGGGATCATCCTCAACTAGGTCAGGTTGCTGGGCACTTACATAGATGACAGATTACTGCTATATTTTCTTTAATTCACCATATCTGCTTAGCCAAAATTCTAATACAGTGTTTGGAATGTTGAGCAGATTTTCTGCAAAATATTATGTAGTTTTATGGCCACAGTGTACCTTGTTCATCTCTCATACTCGGACTTTTAATTTTTAAATTGTCTGTTACAATGCTGTTAATTCTGGTAGTTTTACTGCAAGGCATGTAGATGTGCATTTTTACTTAAGTCTGTAGTTCCTGGGAGATATATATATAGAAAGAGAAAGTTCCTGCCAAAAGCTGAGAAGCCAATAGAAGAAATTTCTTAGTCTTAATGTTGCAGAGGAAAATGTGAAAATATGGTCTTCCTGCATTTTGCAGGTTCAAACTCACATTTAAAACTTTGTTTTGTGATTAGCCAGCTTGTGTTTGGCAAATATTTACTGTCCTCTTTGGAACTGATGATACAAATGAGATCCTCAGCTGCAGGTTGGTAATTCCAAATGCAACTTTGAGTAAGCAGTATCTACAAGAGGCTGACATGTGTTGTCCTCAGAACATTAAAAGTGAATTACCTCTGGTGGCTATCATGGCTCAACACTTATCCTTCTTCCCACGTTTTTCAAGGGGTGAGTTCTCACAAAGCAGAGGGAAATACTTAGGAAACCTCCTGCTGTATGGGGAATGGCAGGTTTTCCGTGCACAAACTGAACAGCTGAACCTGACCTAATGAGGTGTGGGGCACAGAGACTGAATTGCTGAGCATCTGTGGAAGGTGTTGGACTAAATGGGGGGTGTCTGACTTAAGATCTTGACTTAGAAGAATGTGGTTTCCTTATACTTTTAATATACTTTTAACGTATGTTTCTCAGATATTTTATCCAGCAGGACTTCCTGTTATTGAAAGGTATTTAAATGAAAAAAGGCTCAGAAAAATTGCAACAACTGAACAAAATTGGCATAAATATGCTAGGTTTTGATTGTCAGTGCATGAATGTGAATTGTCTGTACATTAGATGCTTTTTGTAAAGGTGGTAACATGCAGCATCCTACAGACCTTGATCACTTTAATATCAAACAATCATACAGCTACTGGGGAAAAGAGGGAGCAGCTGTGAGTAGAGCATTTTACATCACATCTTTTTAAGAGTCAGGTTCCATGGCAGAAATGGCAGAAACAACAATGAAAAAGGTCTTTCAGCTGTGCTCAGTCTTAAGTGAACTGACTGGCTGCAGATGGCCTCATAAATAATAAAACAAATAAGTGATAAAAGCAGCTTCAAATATCCTTTCTGTACTAAGAGCTATATACTTCAGTAGGTCACCTTGTTTTTATGCATTTTATTTTCCCAGCCATGATACACAGCAAAAACTCCCTTGTGATATGACTGGGAATTTTTAATTTTAAAGGTACTAACATACAAATACATAAGAGGGATGAGAATGTTGATGTGTAGCGCAGTCTTTTCCTCGTGCTTCACTTCTACCTGTCACTGGAGATCCTTAAATCAATTTTCTATGAATATTTTTAATTTATGCTGGTTTTCCATTTGCAAGCAGAATAGCAGAACTGAAGCTCATTGTTCACATAGAAGTTGGAGCAAGAAGATATGTGTCTCTGTGCATATATAGAAAGAGAGAAAGGCTGCTGATTCCAGATAGATGTTTTGTCTTGACCATACTTCATCACCATGACTCTAGGCCTCAGAGGCTGATCCATTTGGAGCAGCTAAGCAAACATTCAACTGTTAATGTTTGTTCTGTATGCCTCCTCTGCCTCCACAATTAGTCAAGTTCCCTTCCCATGTCATTTCTGATAGCCCTACAAGGCCAAAGAGAGCATTTGCTGTGTGTGGTGTAGTGCTTCATCAGCTGGGACTCAATGCCCAGGCAACTGCTTAATGTTTTTGTAGCAGCCTGACACTTGCTGTCCTCAATTATTTGCAGTCTACAGCAAGATAGCAAAACACTGTGCTAGGTGTAAACTTTATCTGTGTCCTTCTGAGCTGCTCAGCTGATACAGGGCTTTGTAATACTCTTTGTCACCTGGTACTCCTCTCCTTGCATGAGCTGGGCAGCCACAAGTCATCAAAGACATTTTTTTGTCTCTGAATACAGGATGTGTGTGGGGTTTCTCCATGGGTGAATATACTAATAATACCTACCTGGGATTTTTATCACCAAGCTGAACTAAGCTCCTAATCTAGGCAACAAAGGATTTAAAAGTGTTCAGTGTAGCTAAGAATTTAAATTTGAGATGAATGCTATTTCAGACCTTTAAATGTCATGTGTTTTACTCAAGAGAAAAAGTGTAGGTATACTTCTACTGTGCAACAGATGAGTGATGCAAAGTGTGCAAGCAGAGTTAGTATCTTTCTTTAAATCCCTAATAAAGTCAGAAAGATGTACTTGCTTTGGCAACATGGTCCTTTATGTCACATATACAAATGAATGTGCAATAAGCAGTAAACATAGCATCATGTGTTAGGCATTGGTTTTATCTTCATCTCCATTGATTTTAGTAGGATGACACTTAATTGAAAAAAGAATACAGACCTAATTATGTCTGACATGACCATATCATCTAGTAGCTTCATTTTTATAATACCCTCTTCAATTTACATGGCCTCTACCCACTTTTGCATGTAAAAATAGCCCTGTGTAATTTTTACTGATAGTTAAAAAATTTCTGATAATTACAAAAGCACACATATATTTTAAAGCTGTTGACAGAAGGGTACACATTTATCCGTATCCTAGATGTTTGGAACCAGAATCCTAGACATGTAGAACCAGAAAACTAAACAGGATAAAAAGAGTCTATTTTCTTAAATGCTCAAGGGTAATAAAACAGACTTAGGCTCAAGTGCTGATTTGGATGGGATACACTATTTCTTTGGAAAGGTCCTGGCATTTCAGGTATTCTCATACTCTAATATTCTTCAGAGGTCACTGTCAGTGACCAATATGACCCAGAGCAACACAAATAGGAAGCAAGAGAGAAATGCAAAGAGAAAGTACAAGTGTCTTTCTGTGTCTAGTCATTCCTCTCTCTCAAAGGTGTCATTCAGCGGGATCAGCTTTATAATTCTTATTTTTGTAATATTAGAACAATTGTCACAGAAAGATTTTTAAATTATATACCATCTGATCCTCTATAATTTATTTTCTTTTGGCAAATTATGTTTGTTGTCTCAAACTTTGTTTTCACATCTGATCTTTTCAACTCCTTTCTCAGTTACCTTCAACATCTCATAGAGGTCTTGAAGTTGTTGCAGTTAAATATGCTCATGATTTTCCTTAGTACAGTAGAAAAAAAAGACTAGTATCAGAATTAAAAGAGTGATGAGAAATCAATATTGCAGTGCTGAACTCCCAAAAATCTATGGACCAGGGAATCAGGAATTCCCTAAGATGCTGTGCAGATGCTGGACTCCCTCAGTGCATGTGTTTTGCTCTGTAGCTTTGTCAAAATGCTGGATGGGACACAAAGCCTGAAGGTGATGTCCTGTTGTTCTGCAGGCAGTGTTGTGTTCATCACTCCACCAGGTCTTTGGCTGTCCTGTGTCAGCACTTCATCATGTTTTATTTACTTTCCCTGCCTTCCCTGCCTGTATGTGTGGTGGGAAATCATTGGGAAAAAAAAATAGCTTCTGCTTTCTTACTCTTGTCCTTAAATATGGCAGGTGTCAGTTCTGTTTTAGAGCATGCACTAGCAGTCTTTGATTAATGCTTAGTAAGCATGATCTTTCAGGCTTTGCTTCCAGTCATATGGCAGTTCCTCGTCATTAATTGTTATTGTTACCACCAAAGTCCTTCTGCTGAATTGGTCAAAGTAAATTCCATGGTGACAGACTTAAAAGTGGAGGGTGTAGCTTTATGGCTTAAATAGAAAAACAGAAGGATCTTTGTATTGCAGATTGTTTAACATCTGCTGTTATATTTTATCTGTGATAATGACCTTTCTTTAACCAAACATCTTAATTTTTGAGACAAATAGTTGCAGCATCATTAGAAAATTAAAAGTTTTAATAAGATAATACAGATATTATCTTTTCATGATTCCTTGTGTAAACCACATACTACAAGTTTAGGGCTAACGTTTTGCCCTATTATGTTATATTGCCTTATGTTATAAGGACGTATCCCAGACTTCTGGTCTGCAGAAAACAATCCCCAGACCTGCAACATCAACATCTCCTTCAGCTTTCACTAAGGGTGGCTTAGAGCTGGAGTTGCACTGCAGTAATTGTTGTACAGGAAGAGACTCTGAAGTCAATACTGCACAAATGGTTGCTTGACTAAGCAAATTACTGAACACATTAATCCTCTTTTCATGGGCTTGACTTCTGTCTCAAACCTTTCAGTAGTGTGGAATCACTGACAGTCCAGAATTCTCACTCCAACATGCACAAATACTCAGGTTTCAGCACACTTTACTTGTAACCCAGACCCACTTTCCTTCAGAGTGCCTCCCATTACCCTGTATCATTTATTTTCTGGATAGTTAGGAGATGGTGCTGAGTGTCCTCCTTCAAGCTTTGCATGGTTGTATCTGGACTGTGTAACTTTAGGAAAGTAAAAGGAACTATGTAAGGCTGGAAGAAAATGAAGACGATTAAGAGATTTTCCTGACATTCACTGGGTCTCTAAAATGAGCAAAAGTAATGTCTATAATATTATCCAGAAAGTCAGTTCACATCCTTCCTGTCTTAAAGACACAACTGTTACTGATACTCCAGTAAAGCTATCTATGTCATAATGGAGTTTATTAATCCCAGTTTTTATAGATGATTTTTAGAGACAATATAAGGTGAATGCCACTTTTTTTATCTCCCCCACTCCCAATTACTGTGTTACTCTCCCTTTCCTTGTGTGGCACTAACTACAAAACTTAATGTTAACTTTCTGCAGTTAAAGACATGGTTTCTCACCCAGTTTTACCAAGGCTATTCCCATCCAGGGGAATGGGCCAACAGGCATATCCTTCTGAAGATCCTCTGAGTTATGTGGCAGGTGCTGTGCTGAGATGCCATCACAGAGGAGATATTTGTAGATGCTCTTAACTCTGGCTGAGGATCAAGCCAGCAGGCTGTCCATGGGGCTCCTCACACCAGGATTGTTGTGTCTTGCTGCTGAGGATTTTGCAAACCACTCCCAGATTTCCTCTTGGGATTGATTGCACAGGGACTGTGAGGTGCAGTGGAAACCTCCAAAATTTGTTGTTTTCTTACATGCAGGAGCAGATATTTCCTAGAGGAGTGGAAGCTGTTAATGAGTGGGCTGATGGGGAGTCTCCTCTCCTGGTAAAGTTCCAGAGAGTAGAGTCTAAGAATTTGACACTAAATACTCGTTGCAACCTTGTCAACAGTGTGAAAAATGGAAGAAGAAAACCTTAAGACATTACGCTTCAACCAGTAAAATAAACCAAAGCCCTTATGACTTCCAATACCACATGGTACATGAGAGAAGTGCAAGGAGCATGGCAGCTCAGGGAGGACCACCCACTGGATCTCCTGACCCATAAGTACAAAAGGCAGAGCTTAAGGATTGACCCAAAGCATTCTGCAGGGTCAAGTGCAGGTCTTACCCTGGGTCTCATCTGGAAGCACAACTGGTTCTCTGGTGCCTGGTGGTTTTGCCAAGCTGCAGCGTCAGTATCCCAAACATAGATCCATATGACAGATCATAACACCCTCATGGTAACTGCTTCTGGAGGCTGGTTTTGTATTTTGGTTTTTTTTTTTTTTGTTTGGGGTTTTTTTGTTTTGTTTTTCATAGATACTGTTATTTTGCCTTTCATAGAAATAAACCCAAAGATTTTACAGACCTACAGAAGCTCATGATGACCTACAAGAAAGCTCTTCTTGTGAAATTTCTTTGGGAATCAAGATTTTAAGCAGATATTTGTATGAACAATGCTATTGAGAAAGCAGTTCTACTCAGTGTGTTGGCCTAGATGGGTATAACACTTTATAAATACTTACCAGTTCTTACATTTTTGGAGCATTTGTTTTCAGTTTAATTAATGCGCTTAATTTGACGTGCTTAAGACTTGACATATGACAGTTTTTCCCTATTCTTAGAGCAACAGCATATGTATAATATCCCCAGTAACGGATTGTGTCTTAATCACAGGTACAAACATATACATCCATCTGCTTCTGTGACTAATAATGGAGGATCAAATTTTGCTTTTAAGAGGATTTGTGTAAACACCTTCATCAAAGTCCAGGACTTAAGTCTGACTTGGTGTAACAAAAAACAAAACTAGAAAGATGTAACTAGAAAATAGAAGATTTAATTAAAAATAGAACAAAACCCGTTACAAACTTCCTTCTTTCTAAAACTGTGTCTTTTTCCCTATTCTTAAGCTGTGCACTCATGTTTGCAAGTAGAAGTGGCCTGTAAATATAGTACTGGGAAGAGCTGTAAGGTCAAACAGATTTCTTAATACTGAAGCTCAGATTCCAGTTAAGTTTATGGGAAAATTTAACTGCATATTCTGCGAGTATTGATCTTCAGTTCGCAGTTTTCTGTAAGGGATGGGTCAGTTGAAATGGTTTAAACTACCCTGTCATGCCTATGGTGTTGTTCAGCCTGGAGAAGAGCAGGATCTGCAGAGACCTTCTTGCAGCCTTTCAATATTTCAAGGCTTACAAGAAAGATGAGGACACACTTTTTAACAGGACCAGTCATGGTAGGACAAAGAGTAATGGGATTAATCTGAGCGAGGAGTGATTTAAACTAGGTATCAGGAAGATGATTTTTTTACACTGAGGGTGATGAAACATTAGCACAGGTTCCACACAGAGGTGGTAGAAGACAAATCCCTGGAGATGTTCAAGGCCAGGCTGGATGGGATTCTGAGCAGCATGATCTAGTTAAAGATGTCTCTGCTTCCTGCAGGAAGCTTTGATCTAGATGACCTTCAAAAGTCCTTTCCAACTCAAGTCTATGATTCTACTAGACTGATGAGAATTTGAAATCAAATTCAAAGTTAAGGTCCTTTCTTTTTACCAATAACTCTTGCAGGCTCAGTCCTAGGGTGAGGAGTTGTCTCAATAGTGCTCATTCTGTGATGCAACTTCTCACTCTTTTTAAAATCAAGGTAGATAACCTTGGAACTGGTTGCCCAAGGAAGCTCTGGCTGCCCCCTCTCTGGATATGTCCAAGGCCATGCTGGATGTGTATTTGAGCAACCTGATTTGGTGGAACCTGATTTAGTGTTTTAGTGATTTAGTCCCTGCCCATGCAGGGGGGTTGGAACTAGGTGATCTTTAAGGCCCCTTCCAACCCAAACCATTCTAGGATTTTATGAACCTCCCCTTTCTCAAAAATATCTAAGGGCCACACAAATGTTTTTGGAAAAAAAACAGGACAGAATATTAGTTGCATATTTAACTTAATTTGCGACCAATCAGAAAAAAAATTTTGAAGTCCCTTTACATTTTTTTTATTTCCTTCTTTCTATTTATTTAATCATAACAAATAGAAATATGCATGACATTTTTTTAAACCCTTGGTTACAACCAAATTTGTTTTACTGTTTCTTGGCCTGGTTTTCATGGTCTCCTGGGTCACTGGTTGAGTCAAATTGTTCTATATTATGGGTAAAATGTATCTGGATGTGACAGAATTTGGGAAAAAAAAATTCTTGCCTGAGCTTCCTTAGAAAGTGAAAATGGTCACAATCTTATCATACTTGCCTCCAGATCATATATTTTGACACCACTTTTTCTAATGAATAAACAATGAATTGGATTGTTACTATGTTATAACCTAAAAAGAGAAAAACTCTTTCTAAACTAGGCAACTGCTTGCCCTGAGAAGAAAATTCAATGAAAAGTATGTGTCAGATTTAATCATGTGATTTAATGCACTGTTGGAAAAGGCTAGCAGCACATTATTTATTTATTTATTACTCAAGTTATTTGAAACTCTGAATATTGACTTAAGTTCTTAAAAAAACAAAACCATTTATAATTGAAAATTGCTAGTAGATCATACCTCAGTCAGTTCTTATTGGGAACAATCAAGAATTATTCCCTAAAAGAAAGATTGAAAGTTTGCTCTCATTTCTCTTTGTATCTGAGTCTCATGGCTTAAAGTCCCTACTACAGTGAACTGACCTTGCAATTTTCTGTTCCTGTTCTCCATATAGGTGTAAGGGATAAAGTAGCAATTTAAATATGTGCCTGTGAACCCTTTTCTTTCTCTATGAAAGGCTGGTTCTTACAATCCACACAGAAAATCAGAAATGAATGTGCTGTCTGAATTCTGTTTAATATTTATGGTCATGTACAAGGAAGTCTCTAACAGAGTTGTGAATGAGAAAAACAAACTATGTAATTTAAAATCAAATTTTAAACATTAGCCTTCAGGGAGACTTCAGGAGATGTCTCCTAATCAGCCTTTCTGACATGGTTAAATTGTTTGCCAAATGCAGCTATGGCACAGGGATGGTGCCAATTTGCTATAGGAAATGATGAGTATATGAATATGAGAATTACACTTGTTTGCTTTGTGGTATTAAAAGTTGGATGGGTGCACATACACTGCATGGCATAGCGTGCAAGACAAATAATACTCGATCATACTTACTACTGAACGAAAGGAAGTGGCAACAGGGGTGAGAGAGCTCCTTGAGAACTGCCAGAAAATCAAAACTCACCTGGGAAAAGGGAGAGAATTTTTAGAAGGTTGGTAGAGCATGGAGCCATGAGGTTCATCATCATCTAGGAAAACAGCCATGGTAGTGCTGTATTATCAAATAAAGTCACTGGGCAGCCAGACCTGCAGACTGGATCCTGAATTATACCATTGTTCCCAAATTTAATATCATAGAATGGACATTCTGGCAATGGAGTTAGTAGCTGGCAGGCATCTGGACATTTTCAGTAACACGACACTGCCTCTAGTAGTTAGTGTCAGAACAGAAGCCTGTGCTTGCAGTTGGCCAGGATGCTTATGTGCAACAGTAATACAGGACCCACATTTCACTTTCAGCTAAAAAAAGAGTGACAAAGCCTACATCTTTTTGACAGCCATTGCGATTTAGGAAACTGAAAGGCACTGCTTTGCACAGCAGAGACCACTGGCAATGTGTGGAAAGGCTAAAGACAAAGCAGAGGCGGCAGATCCTTTGTCTAAAATCAGATCCAAGGTAGTGACTGTTTTATGATTCCTTATATGTAAGTCAACACAGCTGAATTTGGGCTGCTTGTTTCTGACATGATGCTAATGATGGAAATAAAACTTTTTTTTTTTTTCTAAATAAACTGGATTGAATTCTCCTTCTATATAGAGCTAGCATCAGGCAGTGACTCTGTTATAGCTGCAGTAGCACACAGCAAGTCGGCAGCACTCTTTCAAATCTTATAGAACATCAGATATCTCACAGAACATCAAAAACTTCAGAGGAGTTTTTGAATGACCTGAAGGTAAAATAGCCAAAGTAAGGGTGCAGCTGAGAAAGACAGAGATGAGTGGATGTTAAAGTAAATGTTTTGACTGCAAGAAACTGTGGGGATCAGGCCATGAGTATAAGCGGAATACCTGAATGGTAGTAAAACACTGGCAAAAGGGAGTACCTTAGAACCATTAGAGCAGCTCATTGAAGCACTTCCAAGAATGTGCCATTGCCACTGAAGTGAAACACTGCTGATGGATGTGTAAAATATGGATGGGGATAGCAAATGAAAGATGACACATGACACCAGTGTACATTATTAATGTCTTCAATGTTTCTTGATTTCAGAGCTTAAGCAAGTCATGCTGTGGGTGGTTTTGTGATGGTAAATTATTGAAGTTGCTCAAGTCTAGAGAGTTTTCTTGTATTTTCCTGCTTTCTATAACATGAGGTAACACGAAGCATGGACAAGTTTTGTTAGTGGATGGGCTATTGTTTAGGGAGGTAATGAAAACCTAGTTTGCATTTCATTTCTTCAGAAAGGCTTTGAAGTTCTGCTCGACGTAAATATTACAGTCATTGTAGGAGTCAGTGGACTGGTAGGTCCAAAAAGAATACTTTCATGTTTTCAGAAATTCAAGACACTTTCTCTAAGAGCTTTCATGCCACAGAAAGATCACTGCTATGCCTGATGAAATGGAAATGTTTGTTGGTTCAGTCTCCCGATGCACCGCTTTGTTGTCATCATGGGTGAAATCCTGTATCTCTTTGAGGGCTTATGAATGGAAAACAAAATTAGCAACTTTATCTAGTCCAAAAAAGACATGGCTGCTAATATGAACACTTGGCAAAGACTGACATAAAATCATCCTTTACTATATATAAAATCTCTTTTTAGTAATAAAAAAACATAATAGCATTTGAAGCGCTCCAGGAAAATAAATATGAAGTCGTGTTTTTGAAGTACATATCAGTGTGGTTTACAGTTACTCATTATTTATTGGAAACATCAAACTTAACACATAAGCTTGGCTATTTCAGGTCAATACAGGAGTGCCTCAGCAGTAAATGGAAATAGTATTTTGCTTGTGACAATGAAACTGCATTTTAGTGTATTTTATACAAGGAGTAGAGGGAGAAAAGCATTACTTGCTTTGGTGGTGTCTTTCAAAGTCTTCATAGAAAGGGCAACACTAACTCTGTGGGGACGGGAGGGAGTTATTTAATGGGAGACTGGGGGAAACTACCAGCTTGAGATCAAAGGTTTGAGTTTTAATATAGTTAAGAGTTTGATAGAGGTTATTCCCATCTCTCTCTAAGTGTACATGTGAATATATGCTCACTATGATTTAGTCAGTTAAAAAAGCAAAATAAAACCACAATATTGATTTTTATTATATTAATCTTGCTACTCTGAAGTCATATTCACACAAGCACTTACGTGTCTATTAGAAGTTAGTTTTACTTATTTTTATTGTTTTCATCTGATCACTTCAAACTCTTAAATGTATATATTTTCATAATGGTCCCTAAATATAATTAGCACATATTTACACTTTACAGGTGGGAATTAACTAGAAGTTGTTATTGGAGATATTGGTTCTAGTCTTTTTCCAATGCCTCATCACTGTTCTCTTTCTATCTCAACCTCTCTTCAGGGTAGCAGTGAAGGAGAAAAGAAAGTCAGATTCAGCTTCTGATCTGTGACACAACTGGCATTTTGGGGGTACTGCTTTGAAATTCTAATACTCAGTATTTTATTTGAAACATTTCCCAGCCACTCAGAAGAGTGGAAAAAAAGGACCTGAGAGTCTGTTATGCAGAGCACATGTAACTTTTACAATGGAACCCAGGTAAACGTAACTATTATAAATTTGGTTCTTTCCCCATGTTTAAGTCCAGCAGATTTTTCTTTTGTGCAAGGTAATGGTGAAGAAAAGGCAGACTCGGTGTCCTCCATTACACTGCCTTGTACTACTGCAGCTCAGAGGGATGAGGGAGGTTTTTCACCCTCTCTCCTTGTTGGAGTTGAGTTCTGCACGGCAAGTGAAAACACCAGGTGATAAGTCCAGTTGTAGATAGCGAGAGGATAGAGCTTTCTCAGAAAGAGCAGAAGATCCAAGAATTTTAGCCAGCTCTGAGAAACCTCCTACAGAGGCCTAAGTATTTTTCATAGCAGTAGCTCACGTTTTCATAGTTTGACCAACTTTGAGAAGATTTTCATAAGAGTAAAGAGCATATTTCTGCCACAAAATCCTAACCACCAATGTTTCAAATTTCAGACTATTGTTCCAGTACATGAGATGCTACAGTTTCTCAGAGAATGATCACCAAAATTGTCTGAAATTACAGACTAATGGGGTTTTCTCTAACCTTACTCATAGAAATGCCTGAACAGTTGTTTCTGAAATTGGATGGTGTGATTGTGTTTGGGCAATTCATCTACAGTCTGTCAGAAAAATGTCAGCCCAGTTGTTTATTTTCTCCTCTTTTCAGGGCTTCATAAAAAGAATTGATAGGTAGCCCTGACAACTGGCAAAGCTTTGACTTCTATCAGTGATAATGTTATTGATATAGCTACCAGTGTTCCTTGCTTTCTCGTGATTAATGTTGGATAAAAAGGACTACTGATGTTCTTTCCATGGTGTCTGGATTCAGTGTAGTTTTTTTTACCTACTAAACAAAGACAAATCTTTATCATAGCATCATAAAATCTTCCAGGTTGGAAATGACCCTTGGGATCCAACAATTATCCCTACTCTACAAAGATCTTCCCTAAACCATATCTCCCAATATCCCATGTAAACTACCATTAAACACATTAAATGACATTAAACGGAGATGGTGACTGAACTCAACGTCTGACAAAACATCAGGTACATAAATTTATTGTTTAATAAATATTTAATAATTGTAACAATGTTGTAATCTGAAGGGGTTTTTCTGTTTCTCAACTGCTTACTCTTTGTGGGGATATGAGCATATAATAGGTACACTGTCATTATACAGTTTGCTCCTTTATACTGAGACATATGTGAGAGTTATTTTAGAAAAATACAGGAAATAAGGAGTCTGGCAACGACGATATGTGGAAAATATAAATATGATTCAGCTTTTAATTAAGAGACTTAGTCTCTTTCATCCTACTACTAGGCATGTAATTCTAGCTTGGTCCTTCATTAGTACAGCTTTCATCAGTGTGAAGACAAAGCTGTGTTTAAGAAATTAGTTAAGATTCAAGTTCAATATGATTTTTGTTTGCTATCTAAAAATGTGTTGCATTTTTCAAACTACAGCATTTGATTGAACATATCACAAAAAAAAAAAAAAGTAACCCACCAACAAAACCAACAGTGTTTATTCTGTTCTTTTTTACTTGTTTTGTTTTACCTGGGGGAGAATGTGATTGTGTTCTCGATGCCAGAGCTACTCTGAAACTCTTCAAGTAGACATGATGTCTGTTACACATAGTTAGTGAAGGACAGGTTGAGAGTAAATTGTGTTAGCAGAGGTAGATGTACTATTACATAATTTATTGCAAGCAGTGTTTTGTAAAATTAATATAAAATCTAATGTAGTTTTTAGAAGTTTAAAAGGAAAAGATGGATTGTGTCAGATCCATTTTGTTTTGTTTCTTGGTTAGTGAATTCCATGCTGACAGCTTAGGAAACCCATACCTCATTACCATATTTCAAAACATCTGTTAAGGAAAAGAGATCAGGTTGCCAGAATTCATCTTTCTTTCAGAAGTGCCAGCTATTTGTACAGAACCATTATGGCTTAGACAAGGAATACCATGCTCAGCTTTGCTGTCATAAGCCACATAAGGGCTTTACTTGGTTCAGACTCTATGCTATTATTTGAGGGAAGTTATTCATACAGTGTTATTGTAATTTCTGAAACATGAATTTCTTACTTGTATTTGATCTGAGAAATAATTCTTGGGTGTAAGCCATTTTCATCTTAATTCCCTGTTTTAACAGCCTGCTACCTATTAATGTTACAACTAGACATCAGAGCTGCCACTTTGTAAATGAGTTTACATCAGAAACCAGATGCTGGGGTTGAGTTCTATGTGAAGGGAGAGGATGTCCTTCAGTTTGTGGTCCTAGCCCAGTGTAACAGTGTGCACTGTAACCATTTGTCTCTCAAAATACCCCCTGCAGAAACAATACCTTAATTCTAGTCATTAAGGAATCCAGTCAGTCTTAAAAGGTACTTATTTAGGATGTTTTTCACAAAACCAGTGAAACGTGAGCACTTCATATTTGCACACTTTTTCTTTTTTTTTTTTAGCCTTGCTTATTTCAAGTTTCCTGACATATAAGTGAGATAGTGATGAGACTCCAGAGAACATCAATTTTCTCCTTAGTTCCTAGAATAGGTAGCTATGCAAAAATATTGTGCCTATGCACCACTTCCCATTTCATTCCTTCATTCATTCCATTCTCTTCCTTCAGTTTTCTAATTACAACTGTGTATTCACAAGGAAAATGAAAAAGGAAAACATTTAATGCAAATTTCTCCTTATCTGCTAATGAGACAACAGTGACTGGGGACAAGGCAGAGAGCCACTGCTGCAGAGCTGGCCAGGTCTCCCAGGCTGATACACCTGAGCCCCAGAAAGGATGGCAGTGCTGTGCTGCAGGGTGGTGTTGGATGCAGAGTGATGCTGCCTTGAACTCACCTGAGTACAGCCTGCTAGTATATTAATACTGTTACTGCTCATGCAGTAATGTGGTCAGTCAGATTCAGGAAGGGATCCAGATGAAAAGTAAGATGGGCATGGACTTTTTCCAGCTGGATCAGTCACTTATCAGCCACTTCACACTGCTACACATTAGCTGGTGCTGGCATGAGGAGAAGGGAAAGGAAGATAGGGTGTCAACAACCTGAAAGTTTACCTTGATGGCAGAAGCTAACATGAAGGTTTGATTTCAGGTGTTCTTTTTACTTCCATCCTTTGTATGTATGTATGCTTTTGTAATGCTTTTCTCTTTGCTATTTCCCCTTATACTTTCTTCCCTGAAGATCTTGAATCATTCAGCTGTACATTTCAGTGTAAATTTTTCACATTAGGACATATCTCTAACCCTTTTTAGAGTCTGGTTACCTATCTCTATATGGCATGTTAAATTATTGGATTATTAACCCTCTCCTGCCTTTCTTCCACCTATTTAAAACTCTGCCACCTGTGCAAAAAATGCTTTGCTTCATCTGCTCTGGAGCCCTCAAGCATTTCCAGACTCAGCACAGCAAGACAAGTCACACCTTTATGTTGTAATGGAGGTGTATTTGAAGGGGTGAAGGGAAATACAACTTTGAATTGATCTAACAGCTTTCCATAGCCAGCAAGAGCGGATATTAATGCCCTTTTCCCATCATTTTCCCTGGTTCTCCAGGTCACACAGTTCTGCTCAGTACTTTGGGACAGTTGTGCTGCCTGTCTAGCCTCTCTTTGGGATACTTCATTCCCCTGACCTGTTAGGAAGCTCACCCAGGAAAGAGAAGTTAGACCCAGTACAAGGACAGGAGATGAGTCCCTGGACTGTGTGTAGGGATGTGGCTGGGAGGATCTGGAGAGGAGAGATGGGAGGCAAGACCTTTCACTTTTGGCAGCAGTTTGGTTTGAGTATCCTTATGGTCAAGTTCACCTGAGATCCCATTTCACAGCATCAGCTGACTGCTGAAGCAATCAAGTGCATGGCACAGGTATAGATTTGAACTGATTGTTGGTACATAACCAAGCCTTGCCTACTCTGTAACTGTGTCAATATTGTCGGCCTGTTTTCTCATTGCTGTTAGGAAAGCTGTTGACACAAAGAGTTGTCAGTAGTCCTTGAAAAGGCCAACATAGTATAATCCCAAAGTCCCCTGCCCAAGATCTTAGTGTCTTTGACAAAGTAGTTTGATTGCTCTTTCCTCACCTTTTCACATTTTCCCACTGCTGGCAGAATAATTGCTGCTCCTCTGAACTCAGCTGGTGTTCTGTAAGGTGAAGCACCTAAAGCAGCAAGTGTAGCAATCACAAAGAGGCTTTGTAACAGCAGGAGTGGCAGTCATCAGTCACTTGGAAATTGCTGTTCATACATTTCTCTGTGTGTGTACAATGCCCAGTTTGCTGCTTGGATACCCAGAGGACTGGTAGCACCACCACCACACTTTGAGAGAAGGTGCCTGAACCTGCAAACCAAGTGGGCTAAAGTCAAGACCCCTGGCCTGATTTCAGTGTGCTTTGTTAGCACATCTGTATTTAAGATTTTTGTGTTTGAAATTATTTATCTTTTGATCTCTGTAACTAATCCAGGGGAATTTGCTTATCTAAGATTTGCTGTTTGTGTGCAAACCAAGCACTCCTAACAGTTCAGCAATTTATTATGTCTTTAGGTTCTGTTTTACAGTTGTTAAAAAAATGTATCCTTCATTTTTGATCCTCATCTGAGGATCTTTTCTCATGTTCCAAAAAAAATTTACCAGTAATTAACTGCTGCTCCAGCCATGTTCAGATCACAGGGCTCCAGTGCATTGTCACAGCTGTTGAATTGCTTTAATTTTCTGGGTTCAGGACTTTTTTCGAAATATTCTTAGCATTTATGTTTCACTGTCATAGGTGAGTTGGATCACTTCTCACAGCATGTTTGGCATTCAGATATTAAAAGTAGCCAAGACAGAAAAGTGTTCAAACCTCCTTCCTTCTTCTGTATTAGTGTTGGATAGTGCCACTTGTAACTCTGTTGGTGCTTATGATAAAAATGTCGTTTTACTACTTTTGTTTAAGACATACAAAATATTTTGTTAGAAATTGCTTAGAAAAACTTGATGCTGTTATAAGATAAAGGGACGCAAGGAGAGAACATGGCCCTTTTTTGTACTTCCCACTAATGAAATATGGAGTGTACAGAGCTGGCCAGGGAGATAAAATAAGTTGGCAACTTCTAGGTGACCATTTACCTAGAAGCAAGTGAGGTTAAAGTGGGCATGTGTGGTTGCTTGCTTCCTTAAAAGAAAGAGAAGACCAACTTTGCTGGTTACAGAGGTGAAAGGTAAAGAGTGTGACTCTCTAAGGCTCATGTTTTTCCAAAACCTCTTTTTCCAGTAGCAGTCAGGTCTTCATGCCTCGGAGCCTGTGACAGCAATTATACTTCACTTACTGTTTGAGTTGAAAATTCTTCCTTTAGTGACAACTATCTTTTACTGAATATTATTGCCATTTCCCCAAAAAAAGGACTCCTGGTTCAAGAGAGTGAACCTCCTAGTGAGACTGCTTTTTAAATAAGAAATTGGATTAATAAATATCAGTCTTACAGAGCATGTATATGAAGGCTGGCAGAATTTCAATATCCTGATCTTAGCTGTGTTGAAACATTGATCTTAATCTGAATGCTCAGGCACACATCCGGAAAAAGGAAGACCACTTCTCCGCATCAGTGTAGTCCTGGGGACCGGGACTCGTGTTGAACTTTGTTTCTGGTTTTGAGCAAGTTTTGGTTTTCTTGGAAGCAAATACTGGTTTTCATTATCTCTTTCATTATTAACTTTCTCAGGCTGGAAGGGACCTCAAGGATCATCTGCTCCAACCCTTCTAATATTATTGCTTATATGATATGTCCCAGGCCCCTATTGAGCTGAGACTTAATACTTTCCAAGGGGAGGGAATCCACCACTTTCCCTGGGAGACCATTCCAATGTCTGACTATTCCTCATAGTAAAAAAATTTCCCCTTGGATTCTATGATTCTGTGATACTTGGATGTCAGACAAATTTTGGAAGTAAAATGTTGTTAGTACTTTTTTTTTTCCCCCCATTTCACATTCACATTACTTCTTCTTCCACTGTTTTTGCTTCTCTCTCTAAAGGTTGAGAGTGTCTAAAGTAATTTACGTCTCTGCATTTATTTTTTTTTTTAACAGTTTATAATGTGATTGCCAAATGCTTTTGTGACTGAAAGAAACAACCAACACCCCACGGGTGCAATGTATAAAACACTTGAGATTAGTTGAAACCAGGAAAGAGCTGGGCTGAACTTAGCATCAAGATTTGGCCTTTCTCTAATTTTATGGGTCTGTGAAGGTCTACTGGGACAAAAGCTTTTTTTATTATTATTTTTTTTATTCTGTTTGTAATACAGTCAGCACACTGGGGTGCAAGTCTATTCCTGATTATACTGCAACTCAAATAACAATAACTTGTATTTCTATGTGTCTAACCTTCAGGTTACTTGCCTGAAAAATAGAATGTCACTCAGCAGCAGAGTAGGTTATATATATGTGTGAGTAATAAAAAGAAAAATTTTCTTGGGAAGGACCTGTTATCTGTTCCTTCTCTCTCAGTAACCTGTCTTCTGCATTCCTTACCTCTTATCTTGTTTGATTTATCTGAGGGTGGTATATGCATTTTTTAAGGAACAGTGCTTTTTGGAGGCATGTGAGACTAGCTGAGGGCAAGGAAAATACAGTGCTACTAAGAAAATTGAGTTTGTGTTAATTGGCTGCAATGAGCTATTAAATTAACTTCAAAAAAATTATTCCTTCTCCATCGCTTGGACTGAGTAAAGGAGGGAGTTAAATTCTGAGGTGCAGCAAAGGAGAATTGCTCTGAGTTAATTTTCATTTCCTGCTTAATCACTAATATTTTGTGATATATTTTAAGAGTTCAAACTTGTCTGTCCTGTGTAATAAAAGCCACATGATTTCATAATACTTTAGGGCACCCTGTGGTAAACTGTGTCAATGAACATTCTATAGCTATGACTATTCATTTCCTCCTGTAGAAGTGTATTTTTCTGTCTGTCTTACCCTTTGTGAAACCAGGGCTGGGGTTCAGTATGATGGAGAAATGCAGTGTGCCAACTTGCTTTCTATGGGCATAAGATTTGGCATTAAATGAAAACATATGCAAATTCTTCTATCATAATGAGAGTTGGATTGCAGCAAGATCCCAGTGAAGTCCTGTAAAACAAAATTTCAACACTAGTTTCCTGGAAGTGAGCTTTCTTACTTAGTATGTAGTGGAGAGGCAGAAGACCATGCTGTTTTCAGCATCCTGCTGAGGACTGGTTAAACCCCGCAGCTAAATCTAACAGGCTGAGGGTAGTTTAAACTAATGTACTGAACTTGTGAACTTCAGTGTCCAGAGAGCCATTGCTTGGTTTGCATCTTTTTTCTGCTGTCCTTGCTGTGGTGATAGTAATTGCTGAGAGGGTGCATGCCCAAGAATATAGTATTATCTTCAGCTTCAACACTTTAATCCCACTGAATAAATCTGTGGGAACACTGCAGGGCATCAGATCCGCAATTTAGGAACACTGGTAGAGTTGTTTCTTCTGCTCGTAAGATCAAGACTAAATGTTTATATCCCTTCTGGGTATGTTTGTTGTTGTTTTAATTTTCACACTGGATATATAACTTAATGTGCAACTTTTTCTGATTGCTTTTTCTTAAAACACGTTCAGTCTATTTGCTATGAATGCAAATGTACAATGCAGAAAATAAGTGCCCTAGTAGAAAACAAAACCTCTCTATCATTATTTACTCACTCAGCAAAGCTATAAAAAACGTTTACTACATAATAGAACAAAGTTATCCCTTTTGTTCCACCATTTATTTCTACTGAGTTATACTAGGGTAAATGTGAACCAATAAATCTGTGCAATAGCTCCCCACCTGCTAAGATGTAGGACAATTGGAAAATTATTCAGATGTGTTTCTGTTGTCAATACAGGACTTCACTGGTTCTTATGTGATTCTTTCATAACTGCCAGATCATGCTCTGTTTACTGTCATGGAGCCAAATGGTAATGGCTTTTATGTTACTGGTTCCATTGTTATACATTTTTCTATGCTTACTGACTTGATCATCAATACAAGATAAAATAAACCATGAAACTACAGAAACAGCTATACTAAAGATTAGATCAGAAATGGAAGTCTGCCAAACCTTTAACTAAGACATCCTTCTCCACTCAAATGGATTTGCAGCTGTGATCAGACATGAGGAGGGAGCTGTGTACCACAGCTGTTACCCAAATCATATTTCTGTAATGTATATACTATTGGAATATCCCAGCTATCTGCCACCAAGATGGGATTAGTACGTGATGGCAAGAGTTTAGAGAAAAGGATTGAGGAATATGCAACCATTAACATAACAGAGACTGTAGAAGAGCTTGTGATACCATTTTATATTATCTCTCTTTAGTAGAAAAGAGAAAAATGTGCTTGCAAATCCTGGCTGCAGTACAACCTATTCTTTCGGAGACAGCAAGACACCAGTCATGTGCATGCAAGATGCCATGATTATTTCTCCTTTGCTACTTGCTGGAAAGTGGAGATCCCTAATTTTATCTTCAACCCAATCCAAAAGTATTATCTTCCTTTTCCCTGATTAGAAAATTCTCCACGAGTGTTTCTGATCCTCACAAACACTGTAATAAAAGAAGCTAAATAAATTTTTGTAGTCACGTACTAGTTAATTCACTGAGGGTGTATGGCACATAGCTTAATAAGTTAGGAGGGTGCATTTTTTTTCATTGAATATTTTATTCAGGGGTAAAGTCTCTTTCAGTGGTGAGTTCCCCCGGTCAACTTTTGTGGAAGTTTTTTGTGAATAAACTTTAGCTGAACTGCCTGATCTAATGCAGAACGTACTGTTATGTTTTGTGACCTCCAAGCCAAAAATATAGGTTCCTCTGACTTGATTGTCTCTGATGTTTTTTAAACTTTAAAATTTAAACTTTCCAAAGCACTGGGCCTCATGATCCATTAGCCACTTTTTCTGAATTCATGAAATTACAAGGCATTATTGAATCAAAGCCTAGATAGTCTGAAAAGCAGAAGTCAGCATAAGTCTGACAAACGCAAACCTCCAAACTACATCTCAGGGTATAACGTTACTGCAGATAATAAAATCTTATCAGGAATAAATGGGGACCATTACTTCTTTTTTCCCCCATGGTCAATATGAAATTCTGATGATAGTAATTTTATTACTCTGTGTGAAGCTGCATATATTATTTAAGTACTATGAAAGATTTCCATCTACTCAGCTACATGAGCAGCTTTCATATGATAGAGTTTTATTCTGGCAGGGGAGTATTGTCATGCATTACTTTGGTTAAGTACATTAAAAGAAATTCTATACTCTATGTGAGTGTGCATTGTAAAATTCTTGTTTGCTGCCCGTACAGTTATTTCTGCTAAGGATATTTATGCAAGAAACTTTTTCAGTAATCTTTCACACTTTTGCTATGTAAATCAAATTATAAGTAGAAGATAAATTCTTGCTAGGACCTTTGAAAGTGTAGGTTTGAAATGTATTTGAAATCAATATTAAGATCAATTTACAGAATGAACCTTTGCTGTCTTGCAAAATCCTGTATACATAGCTCTAAATCTCTACTTCATAGCATATAACTTGCCTCTGAAATAATTTCATCAAGTATACGCACTACTGTAAATATTCCTTTGGTTTACTAGCATATATTTTGTGTTAAAACTTACAAAAACTATTAGTAAATGACTGAAGTGAGATCAGTTTTCTGACAGGATACTGAAGTGAAAGGGCTTGTTATGTCTCATTCTACTATTGAGAGTTGTCACTGCACCTATTACTTGTGGTGTTTGGGTAGGGGAAGTGAACATAAAATATTTTTAGCACAGACCTTACATTGGGTGTGTTCTTGTCTCTTGGAAAAATCAGTAGCATGTAACTTTCCAGTCTTTGTTACGGTAAGGTAAGACTGAGGGTCTGTCACAGGGGAAATTATAAGCAGAAAACACCATTTTCTGAAATAAAGTACTCTGACTGCATTCCCATAAGTTTCTAGGAAGCAGATCTGTTCACCCATTCAAAATCCATAGCATGCTCTGGAAAGACAAGACTGATAATGGGGTAGAATAGCTCATTTTAGTTCTATTGAATTCAGGCTTCAGATTTGTCTTGACTGCTGTATTTCTTGCTATGTTTCATCAGAGTTTTTATTTCTGAAAGACTGAGGAGTTCAAGACCTCTATTCCATTCTTTAGCCCCATGGTATTTCTTTTGGAGGACATAGTGATACAGCTCAATACTTCTCAAGTCAGAGTTATGGGCAAAACAGATTTGCTTTGGCTCCTTTTGCACTCTCCCCCTCATTTTCTTCCAAAGTTACTGATAGTTCAGGAATCTGATACCTCTTTTCAGGATAGTCCCACTGTCACCAAGAGCCTTGCATTCTTTGAGATGGACTGTGCTAAACCTCCATTGGATTGTGGTTCCTCTCAGCACTGACCATGCTGCACTTCCTTTTTCCATCATTCACTTTTTGACTTCTTCAGATAGCCATGTAGCTTCATGGATGCTTCTATTCTATATTTTCTTTTATCCCTGTTCTTGTTCATCTCATTTCTTGATTTCCCATCCCATCTTTGACTTCTCTTGTCTGGAAGTTTTGTCTTCTGTTCCCACAGATACCAATCATCTCTCGACTGTGTCCTTGGACTTTGTAGGCAATTCTAGTAGTGCCTGCTGCCTCTTTCTGCTGAGCCCTCACTAATCATTTCTCTGAACTTCTGGTAACACAATGTTCTCAGATACTTCGGAGAAAGCTTTTGTTTTCCCACATGTGATTAAGGGTCAAACTTTACTCTTTAAATGATTTGCCGTGAAGTAAGGAGAACAATGATGAGTCAGAAGCTCTATAAAACCGGCAGCATACTAAAGTTTTATTAGAATAATGGGAACAATCATAAAGCCTTTAATGCAAGAATGGTCTTTTTGTTTATAAACACCTGCCACAATGGGACCTCCCATTTCATGACTGTAATGTTTTAGCAGCTTCTCATTAAATAATAATAATTTATGAAAGGAACACAAGCACTCAAGCTGAAGACTGAAAGTCCACAGAGAAAGTGCACTCAGAGAAGGAGTCTTAGCTACATAACACACTTCAATCTTGTTTTCCTTCTTGTTTGACATTCTCTTTTTTACTTTATTGGGATGAAATCAGGGAAGGTAAAGTTTGGAAAGTTATTGTTGGTCACAAACAGCTTTAGATCTTGCAAGACAGGCTCCATATGCAACTGACATGATGGGACTTCATAGTTTTTTCATAGTTTTTCATAGTTTTTTCCTACTTTTCTTGTTCTCCCATAGTGAGGATCTTTTATAGCTGTGGGCAGTCATGCGAATCTTTAATTTCAAAAATAATTGCTATTTTTAAAGGACCGGTAAATCAAATTCAAACACAAAACCACAAAGAGCATTAAATATTTTTCACACTGTAAGCTAAGTGAAACCACAAAGCATGTCTACTTGACAGACCTAAGCATCTGCTGATGCTCCTGGCAGGCCCTCCAGGTTTCACTGTCGTGTAAACCGGATTGTAATTAGCGTAAGGAGGCACAAAGATATGCAGAGATCTGTTCTAAATTTGTTTATCCTTGAACTGCAAACTAGTCATAACTAATAGAGTAAATTCTCTCCACCACCGAGCATATAACACAAGTGAACAATAAAGCAGAACATTTTAGAAACCTTGTCGCGTGTCCTCTTGGATTAGTATAGGGGTTTATGTCTGTTTGAACAAATAAATCAGGGAAGGCCACTCAGTAAAAGCACATAACTTTTTGCACAAGGTTTTGTGGCAGAAGCAGTTTCACATTAAAGTGAAATATTGTCATTTTTTAGGAGAATCTTTGTGATTACACTTGAATGTCTCAGTTATTGTAACTCCTCAGCTTTCCTGAATGGTGAAATGGAGGAAAGAGAATTTCATCCTTTAAATAAACATGATTTGGTCAAATGGGTTATGTCTACATAAACTTTTTAATTTGTATCAGGAGGGCACTTTCAATGACAGTCTCCCAACTGTCCCTCCATGCTGCGTTTTGGTTTGCATTGCATGGCTGTCTCAGAACATATGAATTCCTTTCCTCTGGGAGAAAACTAAGCTGGAGGATTTACTCGAGGTATGTTCCAGTTGTAAACAAGCATTCGGTCAATGTAGTCAGACTAGAGATAGTACAAACAAACCACTTCAAAATGGGCATAATGGAGATGTCAAATCTCCAGTTTCAAGTGTTTTGCTCTGTGGTGCTGCTCCTGCTGATGTGCACAGCTGGATAAGGAAGAGAAAGCCTTTGCAATCTCAGATGTGCATTACGTTCATGTGTGTAGACATTTGCCTTATTTCTAAGTATTAGAAAATTTACTCCAGTATATGTTAGGACCAAGGGTACAGCATTAGAAGATGTGTATTACCTAAAGAAGAGGAAGAGCAAGGAACATTTACAGTACGAATAGTTCAGTGTGCATTTCTAAAATGCAAATACGTGCTGTAGGGAGCTGCCTGTCCTGGTTTTACATAGATGAATCATTCTAAGAATTGGAGGCATCTACAAACACCTAATACTGGTTCAGCAGAATTAAGACCTAGTTATTAAGTTTAATCATCAATGTTTATAGAGCAGATTAGTGTTCTTGAGTGCTACTGATGCGGATATCTGATATACCTAGTGATGTACCAAGTGAGAACTTGATTTCTCAAGGCTCATTATATAATTAGTTCATATTTTTTTTACAGTGGGTTTTTTATAACTGTAATGTCTTCATATCAGCTGCAGGATCTGTAGCATAATTTTCACAGATAAATTATCAGAGTACAGAAATTCTGTCATGCTAATTAAGTGTAAGAAATATACTCATGTAATTTGTGAATATGAATACCATTCCATATGAGATTCATTACAAGTGTATTAAAGGAGTTTATACGCATGAGTATGTAATAATATTTTGGGAAACTCACAGATGTTTTAAGTATATTTTTGTTTTTCTGTAGAAATGTGAATGCACTATACACATGTGGAATAAATTATTCATATGAGAATAAATTCTGCTACTCTGTCAAGCCTCCAACTAGGGGTGTACTATGAAGATAGGTCACCAAAATCAGTTGAATTACCCATGGATTTCATGACCTGATTCTTCTTTGTTTTTTTTAACTTGCTCTGCCTTTTCTCCCGCCTGTTCTGCAGGTGGCAGTGATAAGGGCACCAAGTCATCTTGTGGTCTCCTTCACAGCCAACTATGCAGAGGATTCAGCAAAGGGGAATCACAGAATTAGGATGTTAGGGGCTAGGATGCCTGGAGACCATCTAGTCCAGCCTCCTTGCCAGATTATTTTCATCTCAAGCAGGCTCCACAGGAGGGCATCCATGGAGTTTTTTAATGTCTTCAGAGACAGAGACTCCACCACCTCTCTGGGACCCTATTCCAGTGCTCTGCAGCTTTAAAGGAAAGAATTTTCTCCTCATGTTTAGATGGAACTTCCTATGTTCAAATTTCTGCTCATTATCTTTTCCTATCAATGTGCATAATGAAAAAAGGCTAACCCTATCCTCCTAAAATTCACCTTTAAGCATTTATAAGCTTTGATAGAATCCCCTCTCAGTTTTCTCCAGTCTAAAAAGAGCCAAGCTCCTCAGCCTTTCTCCATAAGAAAAATGTCTTAGTCCCCTAGTCATCTTTGTAGCCCCTGAGCATCTTCGCTATTGTGCTATTGGCATAGACCAGGATGTGAGATGAAATAAAACTTTCTCCTAGCACCTTCTTATGGATAAAGAGGCTTTATTCACCCTCACAGTCAACTTAGTTGTGAAACAATGCAGCTCAATTGCCTGAAAGTACCCAAAGTTACTGCTTCCAGCTGTGTGCTGCAATGCAGATGTGTGGTATGGCCACCACGTGCCTGTGTCCATCTCTTTCTGTGCTTTATCTGGAGAGGAAAAATGATGCATCAGGGCAGAAAGGTAGATGGTTATGAATTGGTCTCTGACAAATCCCCTTGGGCTTGACTTCCAAGATGAATGTAATCATGTAGCTTATTTACATTGAGTTAATAGAGTTGGTGTTTAACATTAATTGTATTTGATTAATGAAGGTTTTGCTGTTCCTTTGCTGAAGGAAGGGGCAGGTGTGCTTGTGGTCCACTGCTTCCACTTAAACATGAAATCAAGTTTCAAATTTTACCAAGGACATATAGCATCAAGGGGACAATATATAGCCTTCTGTCTGGAATTAGCTGTCAGAAGCAAAAAGTGCTGGTTTTTTTGATCATAGGTGAGAGAGTAACTGTCCTTGAGCATCTAACTTTCCATACCAATGAACACTGCCCTGTGTTCAGAGCCAGTGGGAAGAAGCAACAGCCCTGGAAACCCAAGGCTGGGTTCAGGATTTTTATTCTTCCTGGTCATCAACACAATACTGCATGTCCCCTGCTTCAGATCCTCTTTCAGGTGCTCAGTATCCACAGCAGATGCTGTCTAATCTGAATAATAGCTAGTGTCTCATGTATAGGTTGATGTGCAGTTCTGACTCTCAGACACTGCATGTAGTTTACTGTCCTTTACAACAGTTCAGGTCCTGTATAGCAAACATACAATTGTATTAGACTATTTTTGCCTTCATCTGCTTTATTTACTGATTATTACCATTGTTATTGTTATTCTTTTTCTTACTGTTGTTATTGTTGTTATTATTTTTCACTGATTTCTGCAAAGTGTCCCTTTCAAGGATAGGGAAACCCTTTAAGTCTTTAAAACTAAGACTGTTTCATATTGTATTACCTGGCTTCAATTAGATGCAAATACCTGGTATACCTGCATTTTGTTTTCTAACCATCCACTGTGGCTCTTAGTATGCTGCTTGCTTTTGAAAAGACACAAGAGACATCTTGAGCACTGTCTGTAATCTGTCCACTTGCCATAAATGCATTACTGGTCTTGTGGCATTCAGGTTTATTTGCCCATTATGGGCAAAATCAAAGCAATAGCACAGTTGCCTACTATGAGATTGACTTAAAATAAAGAAACGGTATGAAAGAGCAGCACAAGGTTTTATTTGTGAAAGAACAACAGGATGCTTAAAAAGTACTTTAATAAATATAAAATATCCCTCAAATGCAAAATTTCTCTTTTTTTATCAGACATGTCCCGTGTGTGGAAGCTTAGTATTGTAGTGTAGAAGCTTCATATTGTCATAAAAGAAGTAGAAATATGCAGTATTTTGTGTCACTAGCAGGCAGATATCCCACTGGCCACACTTTGAAGTTGTGCACCAGTGCACTTGCATATTTGTAGCTCACCAAGTAAATAAAGAGATTGTCACTAAAGTAGCAGCTTGAACACTTGTTTAATTTGTTAGCTCTAGTGCAAGATCCTTGAACTGTAGTTCTAACTCTATAGTTACAAGACAGTAAGCAGCAGCCACAATTAGTCAGCTCTTAAGCTAATGGTGTATGTAACAAAACATTTTTACATAACTGTTTTCAAGACAGAGGCTTTTGGGATGGATGTGTTATGGTAAGAAATGAGTGCATTACTGCTGCTAAAAAGATTAAACTGTAAATGAAATTTCCTGGCATTCTTCAGGCATTGTTACTAAGAAAAATTTGAAAAATTGTGGAAAGATGGCTTCATGCAGGCTTGTGCGAGGTGGAGTGATTTTCTGTGGACAAAGAGTCTTAAGAGTTCGTCTGGGAAGTCAAGACCCTAGAACAGTGTTCATTTCTCATGTACACCTGGAGGCATGACAGCTTATCCATTTCCAATATTTCCAGGTCAAGAGATTGAGCAATTAATTTAGTTCCTGGCAGTAGCAGTGTTTGTCACAGATTTTGACTGGTAAAAAATTCCTCCTGTTTTCTCTTATATCAGCAGAATATTATGGATAGTAGTCATGAGAGGCTAATGTGCCTCAGCTTCATCCACAGAGGTGAAACCATCACTGAGCTTCCCATTTTTGTATTCATCTGTTCAAAGGAAGAACAAGATACAAAGCTTTGTCCTGGGATATGAAGGCTTTTTTTTCCTCAAAAAGAAAAACATATAGAGAAGACTAGAAAAGGAGTATGACCTACGTTCTAGATGAGGCCAAGGGTTTTCATGTCACTTTAAGGCAAGCATGCTGAAGCAGTCTTAAATCTATTTCAGCACAGTTGGGAATATGGGATAGACACATAACTGTACTCTACAAACAGTTCTGGTACTTACAAAGATCCTTATTATAGAGGAACTAGGTGGATCCTCATTTTTAAAAAGCTAACTGGATCTAACTTTTAAAAAAATACCCTTTGTGCATCACATGTCAAAATCACCCACCAGCAGAAGAAACAACAAAATAATGCAAAACAGAAAAGGATGGGGTAGTTGGGGTTGTTCAGCCTGGAGAAGGCTCCAAGGAGACAATGCAGAGGCCTTTCAAAACTTAAAGAGCCTATCAGAAAGATGAGGATAAACTTTTTAACAGGACCTATAGCTATAGGACAAGCAGTAATGGTTTTAATCTGAAATAATGGGGATTTAGACTAGATGTAAGGAAGAAATCATTTACAATGAGAGTGGTAGAACACTGGCACAGCTTTCAAAGAGAGATAGTAGAAACCCTGTCCCTGGAAACATTCAAGGCAAGGTTAGACAGGGCTCTGAGTGACCTCATCTAGTGGAAGATGCCCCTGCTTAGTGCAGGAGGATTGGACTAGATGACCTTTAAAGGTCTCTTCCAACCCAAATCATTTTGTGGTTCTATGTGTAGCTTGATCTTCATCAATAATTTGTATGTGGCAAACATATTTGCTGCTGTATCTTTCCAGACACCATCAGAACAGCTTCAGAGGAGGCCACATTTTTTGACAAATTCAAACTAGCAAGCTATCAGAGATAGTCATACTGAAGTTATTGTTTCTGGTGTTATCAAAATAAGTGGAATAAATGCATCACTAAAAATATCATCAAAGAAACTGGACACACAAATACTCTAGAATCTTCCTGTGATCAGACTCTGAATTGGTTAAAGAAAGTGTCTCACAGAATGTGAAAAATTAAAGATCTGGCAGAAGTATGCACAGCAAAGTGTAGGTGAGGGAAAATTGTTGCCCAGACTCTGAATTCTAAAGCTGTGCATATGAGCTCTCTGTGTTTGATGCAATTATTTTGCATCCTACTTCTTCAAGACATGCAATTGTGACTCTATCTTATTCATAAAAATTTAGAATACAAAGAAAATACTTCTATTCAGCAATACTTTTCAAGATGACTATTTCCCCCTCTAAATTATATAAAAAATAGTGGGGAGAAATTGCATCCTCTTAAGTGTCAATAAAAAATGATGGAGCACTGAAATCGATTATTGAGAATCATTTGGTATTTACAGGTTATTCAGAACAATGCATGTTTTGTACATTTTTTTAATAACAAAAAATAGTAGGAGAATGTTTGAAGGAGATGACTAACACAAAGCCAGAATCACCTCTCTGTGTGGTTGAATTTATGTACATTTCTTTCTTTATTCTAAAAGGCTGTATTTCCCTGGTATTGCATAGCTGAGAACCAGTCTGGCTTTGTTTCCTATACATTGTCAAAGTAAATTCATTACAAGAAATGTATAAACCACCATTTTCCAGAATGTATGATAGGCCAGTCTCCTATATGGCATTCCTACTTCAGGCTATTTCTCTACTTACATCTTGGGGTCTATTCAACTGTGGTGGCATCCTTACTCAGCTCTGCTTTTTCTGAAGTTTAGCAGTGAAAACTAATGGTTGGGATATGAGAGACAGCATATGAAATAATATGTTGACAAATAGGGTAACCCGATTTCTATTCTAAATGTAGTTAGGCCTAGTTATCCTTCTTGAGCACGTGTTCACATTCATTACACAGTAGTATTGGAGGTGATCAGAATTTTTTTTCATGCTTGAAACAGGATATCTTGAAACTACACGGGAACACTTAGCAAACATTCCGGTGTAGGGATTCCTGCTGAACAGGAATATGCATAACATCTGAGAACTGCCTGTTCTTGGACATAAATGCTACCACAGCCTTTGTTTTCTGTTTCTGGCACGAGACTATCGTGTCTTTTCTGAATCTACTAGAAACAATACTATTTTGCCAGAATGCTAATCTCCAGAAGTTCATAACCAGGTTCCCACTGTTTTTAGTACTTAAAGCACTGCTGGCCATCCAAACCTGGCATCTACTCAGCTGCTTTTATCACAGCCTGTGAAATACCAGAACAACCTGCACCAAGAAAATGGGTTTGAATCTCTGGTCACCTGCTTCACTGCCACAGGAGTACATGCTGCACACTTCATGTATCTCTTGCTGGAACTGTGGAATAATTTGAATGTATTTGTGAAGGCATCCTTCTCTTTAAGCAATAAAACCCAGAAGCAGTGCTGAATCAAAGCCACTTATATCAATATGATCCTATATACTTTGTCTTAGGAAAAGAGGAGCAGCAGCAAGGTCATTTCCTTATTGTGGTAGACAAGATGCTGTATGATCTCCTTCCATCCCATTGAGCTTGTCTCTAACATGTCTAATATGCTGTATTTGTGCTTGCATTCAGGGTAATGTCCTACTGTGGTAGAATTCTTTAAAGTTTTCTTGAGAAATTTTACTGATACAGTGCTCAACCCATGTTTTGCTCTGTAAATCCCATATGCAGCAGCTATCTTAACCTCACCAGAAAGAGAGAACATACATTTACCAGCTGCATAGAACATGTCGAATCTGAGTGGGTTATATAGCACAGATATTTCTTCAGCTAGCTTGAAGACACCAAAATCCAGTACAGGATGATTTTCACATTTAAATTTTGAATTATGTACTGAGGTTGTCCAGTGTTCCAGAGGCTGGCATGCAAAGCAGGTTCCTGGGGTGCAAGAATCCTAAAAGAAACTGCTAAAATAATTTTTTTTATTAGAGGTAATGTTGCTTTCAACAGAAGCCTAATGTTGAACCTAAGGATACATAAGGATATCCCGTGTTCATGCAGAGGTTAATTGTCAGCCTGATAAATCTGTATGTACTGCACAAATTGACTGAGGCAAGCACCGAGTGACTCCAAACCCAGAGTTCATGTGTACAGGGTCAAAGGAGGCTGGGTATCTTGAAAGTGTTTTGGTAGCTCTGTGGTCTGGGGAAGCTGCTTGGTTCTTATGTTTCTTAGTCCCAGTTTATCTTTCTTTAGCTGAATAATGAGATCTGAGAATATTGAGCTGTTTGACACTTTACAGTCACATGGAGGACAAAATATTCTAACAGGTATGACCAATGTGACCTTAGTGCTTGGGCATGAAATGGACAATTAGAGTAAAGTAAATTATAAAATATTCATAGCACATAATACTGTTGTGATTTCCTGTCAGATTGATTGCTTCAGGAAGGCTGAGGGGACTGGCTGCCAAGGATTTATATTGGCTAACAAAAAGCACTCATAATAATAGGTCCTTCTGGTAAAAATGACAAAACCTGGAGGTCAAAGCACATAAAACAATTAGTGAAACAAAAAATAGCTCTGTTGTGACTATATTCTGTCCTAGGTGAGAGCAGCTAGTCCAGGATGCTAAAATGCCTGCAAATGGCTGGATGCGTTGCCCTGTACAACACTCCATTAGGAGTGGGGTTGAAAGCTCTCCTCTTAAAATAAATTCCTGATAAGGAACTACTGGCAGAAACATCATAAGGTTAAGATAAAAGCTATTTAACAGAACTTGTCCTCCATGAAAAGCTCCATTTAAATTGCATATGCTCAAGCTAGAGCCCCTCAATCTAATGTGGCTTGAATGAGGAAAGCCACCCTGTGAATTAACACTATGGCAATAGAGTATTTGTGCTAGTGGCTGATGTGTTTTTCCTGAGATGACAGGACAGATAACTCCAGTTAAAAGTATAAAATTTATTGAATGAGAGTTGGGGCTTTTTGTTGGTGTTTTGGTTTTGTTTGGTTTGGGTTTTTTGTATTTTTTTTTCATTAATGGGACCTGACTTATCAACACCGCCTATGTTAATTGAATCTAAATATGCAGTGAAAAAAGTCAGACATCTTAATGATCTGGTGCCTTCAGTTAAGTCAATGACCAACAGGACACAGGTTTTGATGTACAGACTGAAGAATAAGACAGAATGTGAAAGTCTGGGTGTTTACACAGCTGATGAAGTCCTCTGATTTTGAGAAGTAATTAATACTCTGCCTTTCTGGAAGACCCTGGCTCTTGACTTTGTTGGAGAACAGACCACTTATCTTGTTCTCTAGAGTACAGTTTTTTGAAGACTTTGGCTTGAAGGCCTGATAATATTGTGTTGCCTGGCTGAGAAGTATGAAGAGTTCTGAAGAAGTGTCAGGCTCCCATATGGCTCCTCTGAAGGGTCCAATAAAGTCTGCTTGCAGTCCCCATCCCTCTGAGCAGGCTGAGAGAGGTAACATCACTGCCTTTGGCTGGAGGCATACCCTAGGTAGGTTGTTTCCACTGAAATTTTCATGTTTCCTTCTTTTGCTGAGGGCTTCTACACTTGGGAAAGTTAGCAAAGCAGACTTAATCCTCTCAGTGAAGTTCACAGGAGTTTTGCTTGAGTAAAAATGGGAAGACACAGCTTCATTTTTGCAAATAGATTTGTACTTATATTAGATACAAGAGGAAGATACATTTAAATAACAGATGGCTGTCAGAAGTGACAAAAAACAGTCAGGTGTATGACACAAAGGAGGAACTAGTAAGTAAGCTATTAGCTATTGCTGTAAAAACACAAGACAAGGGCACTGCTGAGGCAGTGAAGGACAGAGTTATTTTGCATTTCTCTGCCAAGAGTTTCTATAATTTTGGTGGCTACTAAGGAGTAAGCATAATAGTTGAGGAATTTTTAAATTTTAAAATCATTCATGAAATTTCATAAATTGAAAAATATTGCCTGTGGAGATGAATACTTCATTTGAATGCACTCATGTCTCTAGAGTAAATACCCAGTTAGGCAGTTCTTTGAAATGTGTATCATTTTGCTTGAGAGCTTACTCAAGTCTGACAGTTAAAACAAGTTTACAAGCAGATTAAGGGCACTACTTGATAAATTAGATTTAAATTGGACACCAAAAGAAGGGAAGGGAACCTCCCCATCTGAATTTTCTTGTTCAACTTGATCCAAAACAGGCTAAGTTTCCACATCTATTTAGATCAAAGAGAGGAATGTAAGCTGCTTTTTGTAGTGACTACATATCCAGGCTATTTCATGTGCGAGGTCAGAAGCTAATTTCCTTCTTTCTGAAATAGTGAAGTCCTGTCTCTGCTCAAGACAACATGGGGACCACAGCATACTTTAATCCATCTTGTGATTTAGCCTTTCATTTCCTTGTTCTCGCTTTTCTTTCATATGCCTTTAAAAATTAAGTAACCACAGTTGTATTTTATATCGTTTAAAAAACTGGCAGAGTTCCATGTAAGAATAGAGAATCTAGGAGGAAGAGAAATGTAGCCAAAGCTAATCACTAATGTCTGACAGTTCTTCCTGTTATCACTATTTCATTTGAGCATAAGGGCATTTTGTTTGTTTTAGGAGATTTATTTTCTTTTTGGATCAAAATATTTTTACTTGGGAAGCTGAAACACTATATTGATGTCAAAGTCTTTTCTACCAACAAAATGTGTTCCCTATCCCATGCAGGTCAAAAGCTTAGGTCATTTCATATTGATATATTCTGTTGCACTGGTCAAGCTGCTTTAATGGTCAAGCTGCAAGCACATTGCTTGTGTTCATAAATAACTTAGATGCTGATTTCAGATATTCAGAGCTGATCTTTGGGAGCAATGCATGGGCAGGTTTGATGTTATCTGCAGGAAACCCAAGAGAAATATTCCTACTTCCACCTTGCTTTTCTGGCAATAGAATTCAAGTTATGAAGTGCTGCTTGACCTATGGGTACTGATCCTTTGATGTCCTCACAATAGTAAAAAGTTGAAAAAAACCACAGGCCTCCAGTTTCATCTTTATATTTGTAACTGTGGAGCTAGCACACTGGCAAAGACTTTTTGTTGGCCACTTTTGATTTAATTCTTGCGGTTCGTGCTTGGTTAGGTAATGGAATGATTTTATCAGTGTCAGAGTCTTGTTTTAGAGGGTAAAAAATGTGGTTGATGAGACCTACAGAAACATCTGCTACCTTTTGGCAGTGATATGGTAACCAATTTCACAGATTTCTATCCCAGATGAAGACCCAGGTTGGATCGTATGCCAACCTCAAAACATTTTGAAGGCCTTCATGCACAATGGGTACAGCTGACAACTTCCCTTTTCGGTGACTGTGCACTGGAACACACAGAATCAACACACCATGCAGCAAGAAGCTAGTAGTACAACCATTGCCCACAAGAGCACTTTTTCTATGTCTTACTTTTAATATTCTAACACTGCAGTTCTATAAACACAGGCAGAACAGTCATGGAGATCTCAGATCTCATCTCACTTGTACTCAGTATCCTTTAGTATAAGCTCCATTGGAAGTCTCTGATTTCTCATTTTTAAAGGAATCTAGTTTTATTTCTTTCCTTCTCTCAGAACACATGAAATTAGATTACCTTAATCTCGTAACGGTAGACAAAAGATTTAATTTTCAAGTTAAAAAGTTAATTCAAGTTCAAAAAGTTAATTTTTACTACCTCCGTGATGTGTTTTCTGTTGTCCCTTTAAGAACTTCCCCTTCTCATGACTTATTACTTTCTCAGGAAAGTCTTGGAACTTGGAGAGGTGGAAATTGAGAGCATGAAACTCTGGGGCAAATTATTCTCCAGCATAATATTCTGATCTGCGATAAGGAAGCGCTCCAACTCTCTGCTCTAAGCCTCTGGTTGGTTGGTTGTTTTTTTCCCAATTATAATTACCAGTTGAAACACAAGATAGATTTCTGTGCTAGGTTTTTTAGATTGTTGATTTTTGGTTTTGTTTTTTTCTGTTTCTGTGGGACAAAGACTTCTGTATCATAATTTCACCTATTCCATAAGAATTACCACTGGTTGGTGGGAGAACTTTATTATCATTTCTTAGTGCTTTCACAAAGTTCCTTCTGTTACTTACTGATCTTCTGTGGGTGACTTCTCAGTCAGTGTAATTTTGAAGCTTGGCAAGTTGACAAGAGGTTCACCTGCTTTCTATCTGTTCTTTCAGGGCCACAAGTGGTTTCATTTTGGGGGTGGGAAATCTTTTTAGCATTTTGTGGAAACTAATCAAACCAATAGAGTAAAAATCAATTAACATGTAAACTTTTTTCTTTTACAAAACTGATTACAAGAGACTAGTACAACTAACAATTCAAATTTGAAGGTGGAGTCACATCGATTTTGCTTAGTTAACTAAATTGATCTTTTAATGAATTAGTATCTGTGTGAAATTAAATCAGCAGCAACCAGTTGTAGCTGGAAGGAAGATTCCAATTATGAAGTTGTAAAGCACAGCTATGGAAGTGCAAAGGATTGAGCCAGCTCTCAAGTCCTCCAAGGCACAACTCTGCCAGTCAGATTTGCTTCATGAGTTGCTTTTTTCCGTTGTTTGTTTGGCTTTTTTTCTCCTACTTGTTCTGCTGCACAGCAGATGAGATTCCCAGTGACAAAAATAAATGTTTACAGTGCAAACAGTGATGTAGCCAAGCTTCTCAGCACCTTTCTAGTTCATACAGAGTAATAACCAGTTGTAGAATGTAAATAATTCCATTCTAAATTATGTGTTTAAAATGGTCATATAAACCAAAAGTGTATTGTAGATACACTGTATTGTAGATATCCAATATTAGGTGGGAATAATTTTCTCAAAATTGCTCAATTTTTTTTTTCCAGAAGATTAGTTTCACCAAAACATTTATTGCTATCTCCAATGAAGCATGCTTATTGAAGGTAGCATTTGCTAAAATGTAGATACTGAAGTGTTAGCACTCCTCAGGCTCACAGATGTTCATTTACACCTTGTGAAGTGTTACAGCAAGATCAGTAATAAAGAGGTGAGAAACGCCAGTGTAGTAAAGCACAGAATAAAAAAGTGAAAACTGAGCTCTTCAAAAGTAGTAGAACAGATGAGGGGAGCTCCGAGTATGTCTCTGGGTTTCCAATCAAACTTGTAGTTTTCTTACTGCATATATTTTAAAGCTCCTGAGGCACTGACTGGTTTTGGTCAGAGAGTCTAAATGAAATGCATCACCTCTGGAGCACAGATGGGCATTTCTAATTGCAATCCCTCGTTTTCTCTTCAAAGAGGATCTAAGGAAATCTGTTGCATAGGTCATATGATCTGGTGAAATGACCTAGTTTGAAGTAAGAACTATGTATGTAACTTAGTGAATTTCTTTTGCTTTTCTTTCTCTGCAAACTAGGTATCGTATTCTGGTAAGAAAAAGTAAGAAAAAATAGTTTTACCAGTAGGAATGTACAAGTACTACCATGTCCTGTGTGGAGGAATTTCTCAAATTTTCTTTGGTTTGGGTTTTTCCACCCCTGTGGTAATTTACCCACAGTTCTCATATTCATTTCTCCCTGTTTTGTAAATGGGAGCTTCATAGGATCTGTTAATCTACATTCACAGATACATTACTGAGCAACAGAGACTCCCCTCAAAAGCAGACAACTCATCACTGCCAGAACCCTGGGAGAAGTTCCCATTGGAGCTCACATCTCCTTAGTGGATTCTTAGTCCTCCAGAATTCAAACTGTCCTAGTTTCTTTGCTCATGAAGCTATCTGTTGAAAATATTTCCCCTTATGCTGGAGGCCTCATCTATGTGTTGGGTTTTTACTGGGGCCACCCAGCAGTAACATGAGGAGGTGAGGAGGGGGAGACTGCTGGCTGATACCTTCCCCATTGCAGCAGAAGCCTTGGTGTACAGCAGTGATTCTAGAAGAAAAAGAAATGTTTTGTCACTTTCTTTTATAAGATTTGATGTTTTGACTGTCAGCTTTGTTGGCAGAGAGCTGCTTCACCAGTTCAGCTGTGCCTCCACAAGGGAAGGCTTACAAGCTATATCAGTATTTTGTCAAATCTGGAATTATTGGAATAAATGTATGTAAATCTTCAAATACATTTCGAAGCTCAAGAGTAAAATATTCATCATTCCTAAGATTAAGGAATCTAATAATGTTTTATAAGAGATCTACTCCTGAACTCTAGCTTTGGTACGATAACTTTGTAAATGATTCTGAATGGAAGTTTCATTTTGTTAAAACCCTCTCTCTGATACAACCATGCTTTGTGGAGAATGTTTACACTTTCTTGACTTTCACTTAGCTGGTCAGCAGATAACCTTCTTATCCTAACATTCTCCAAAATTTTCCAAATGGAATTTATCCTTATCTAAATTGGATGCTACAAGTGCTGCTCTGAAAGCTTTTCTTTATGCAGCCAAGAGCTAGGGGCAGCACCTTCTTGCTAAAGCATTTTTTTTCTCAAGCAAAAATAAGGAATATGGAAGAAAAAAAAGTTAAAAATAATAGAACATCTGAATACTTCAGAACCTAAGCATAATTTAATTTACACAGACAAGCTTCTTTTAAAATTATTAATAGTGTACCTAAGGCAGTGAAAACAGGGAAACAGAAGAAAGGATTAAATACCAAACAAGTAACCCCAACAGGTAATACTAAGCAGGTTTTCCATCATTCCTAGCCATTGGAGGTTTATCCATTAATAGTATTAGGTTTAATGCTAAATTATAGAATTTATATATAATAATTATAAAATTATATATATATAAAACAAATTTGTTTTCCAAGTTTCACCTTAGACTATGACAATTGAGACCAAAACTTAAACAAAGAAACTCAATCTGCCTGTTTCAATAGCACTTTAACATTATGTTGAAATTGCAGAGCATTCCTGTGCTATGCTTCCTGTCCTCTTGTGAAGGAGAGAACACATTAATCTTCTACTGAATCATGTCACAAGGAACTGAAGCAACTTTTACTGCAAATTAAACCCATATACAGTAGGATTTCTGAGAATGGCAGATCTCCTTTTGAATCAAAGGAAAATATCATGTCATGTTTCTTCTTTTTAAAATGAACTCCTTTTTATGCCAAGAAGTAGAGCAAACAAACACTGATATATTGAAAGCTAATATATATATATGCATATGCATACCTTACTTTAATTAAAAAAATGTAAAGCCCTAAAAGCAAAGCCCAAAAATCAACAAAATATTATCACCAGGAAGGAAAAAAGTATTTGCATTTCCTGATTTCCTGTGTCAGGCAGAGATTTTTCCAACCCTGTTGCACAGCTGTATCATGGGACCTTTGATATTTACAGTATTGCAGATGCAAACTTACCATTCACAACAAGGTGTCTCTGGTGCTGGATGTTAAAGCCACTAGATCTTTAGCAAATTTGCTTTATGGTATATTTGCATACATGCATGATGCAAGTGCAGGACACAGGAAAGTCTTTAGCTTTCTTGGGGCCAAGATTTTGATTTTTTATTTTATGATTTTTTAACTTTAGTTTTTTATTATTGTTTTAAAACTTTTAGATTAATTTTTCTATTCATAAGAGTAAAATACAATTGAGTTAAAAGATCAAGCCATAAGACCATCACCAATGTAAAACAGTAGCTCCAGGTTAAATCTCGAGCTGTTATTAAATTGTAGGGACCCAGGATAAAGTTTTAGGATTGCACTGAATGTATAAAAATTTTCACCTTGAAGTGAAGGACATTCATATTGTCTTTTTTTGTTTCTTTTTAAGTTATTTTGAGTTGGTCAGGAAGATTGCAGATTGTATTCCCTGAAAACTGAGCATAGTTAAAACTGAGCTTTAACTATGTCTGTAGTGTACTCTTTTGTGTTTCCAAGCCAGCCTGAAGAACAGTCTGTCACCTGGGAGTTTTCTATCTGTTGTTCCATTAGCAACTTAGGAAATAAAAGATCATTACAAGAAGGGGGCGTATTCAGAACAGGTTATGGGTAAGATTTCCAAATACCTCAGGTAGCACAAGTAGTGTAATTAAGCTTCCTGTTTAATTAACTGTTCAGAAGACCTTAGCTTTAACAAATTTGTTGTATTTTATGCTTGTATGCATACATGGAGCTTGCTTCTCTCAGCATAAAAAGTTGTATGTGAGCTTTTTATTGACTTTTATTCAGCAATTTTAGTTTACAAAGCATTAATTTGACTGTACTAGCTGTAGTATCTCAACCATAGATAATTAAAATTCAACAACTTGCTGTTAAATTTACATATTCGTGGGAGAAGAATATAAGACATATTTCCATGCCCTTTCCATGCCCCCTAGATTTTAAGTGTCCAGGCTGTATTTCCCTATGTCATGTGTAAATTAGCCAATGTATGGAATGTCACCCATTCACATATTTTCATCCTGACACATATCAAACATTTTTCTTCTACAGAAAAATTTCTAGCTTCTGCCTAAATTGCTGATGTTGTCCCTTGACAGATTTTCTGGTTTCTGTTTCTATTCAGTAGGGCTGAATGAAAACCTCTAAAAGAATATCTCTTGATGAAATGCTTATTTCTCTTTACCTGTCTATCTATCTATATCCTTATGTTACAGCTCTGCCACATAGTATCTCTGAACTTTGACTCTTCCATGACTCAATTCACTTAAACAGCAGAAAACCTCTTCAGTACAGTTGGTATAACTTGATCCAAAATGACCAGTTTGTTACTGCTCAGATAGAGATGTTCAGCTCCTGCCCCTCCACATCTACCTCCTAACTACTCGCTCACAGCGCTCACCTTGTGTGCCAACTTGAGTGCCATGCACAGCAAACCAGCTCAGTCCACTGAAAAAGCACAAAACTGACTTGGAAAAATTGCTTAGAGAGAACTTGCACCTTCATGCTTTGCACAGTTGCAAAGCCTGCCTGTGTAGCTTTGTGAATAACACATCAGAAAAGGAATTCTGACTTTCAGGGAGTGGGCTTCTCCACTCTTATCATGGTGCTGAGGCTATGTTGTGTGAACAATGATTGATAAAAAAAAAAAAATAAAATAAAATACAGCACAACACAAAGTTATAACCATTTGTCTCGAGCCCATCTGGAAGAAAAAAAACCAAAAACAAACCTTCTAATGTAAAAATATTCTGATTTCACCTTATACTTTCTCAAATGTAGCTCAGAATAAGAGAGAACCTGTCTCAGCATTAGTTATTGTCCCTTGAACTTGTAAAAATAAGCTTGATCCTCACGGCTTAGAATGTTGCATCCTACTGACTTAAGCAGTTTGGAGATACACAAACATACACCCCCACAGCTGTAAAACATTAAACCTCTAAAGTTCTTAGTGCTACCACCTAGAATCTATGTTTCATTTTGCTCATTTTGCTCTCTACAACTACCTGAAAGGAGGCTGTAGCGAGGTGGGAGTTGGACTATTTTCCCAGATGACTTTCAACAAAACAAGAGGACACAGTCTTAAGTTGTGTCAGGGGAGATTTAAGTTGGATATTAGAAAGAATTTCTTCACGGAGAGGGTGATCAGGCAATGGAATGGTCTGCCCAGTGAGGTGGTAGATTCTCCGTCCCTAGAGACATTTAAAAAAAGACTGGATGTGGCACTCAGTGCCATGGTCTAGCAACTGTGCTCCGGTGGGTCAAGGGTTGGACTTGATGATCTCTGAGGTCCCTTCCAACCCGGCTAATTCTATGATTCTATGATTTCCTAAGCTCTGTAGTAACTGGTATGTTTTTTACTAACCTGGGGTGATGCAGATTGCTCATAAAGTACCAGCTGCTTTAATGTATCTCTTGATAATGCTATCCCATTAGTACATGGGAAAACAGTGATTTAGGGCTAAACTTTAAAAAAAAAAAAAAAAAGGTCAAAACAATAAACATCACCACAGAAAATATAAATGTTGAAAACAAAAAAGGATTACTTTTCAGAACATAGACATGGTTCAGATCTGCAATTTTCATCTCATTGGACAATATACATTGCATGGGCTTGTGCTGAGCTTCTTGATCTCTCATGCAGTTATCCCATTTCTGTGAGCTTGGCCTGGAGTGCAGACTTGCACCATGAGTTGCTCTTCTGAGCCCTGTATAGCAACACAGACCTCTCTTTCCCTTTGGAAAGACTCCAGAGACTCAAATGGCAGCATCAGTGCTGCCTTAGACAGTGCTGAGTGGCAATACTGAGTCCTGCTGCTCATGACAACTTTCTGCTTGTTAATACAATCATCACAGCAAACAGGAGAAAAGACTCTTGCCCTTGTGGTTAACTTTTAAGGGATATTGAAAAAACACTGTAAGCATTCAAGTACACATGCATGCCTAAATGAGAATAATGTATTTCTAACATACTTTTAGATGCTTTGTGAAACTTAAAGAGAAAATGAAGAAAGTGCTAGGCTGTCTCTAATAAAATCCACTTTTTGTGTGTTAAGGGAACAGTACGAATCTGACTTCTGGCTGATAGTTATTTTTCTAAATTTTACACACAAAAGGAATGGACATTTCTGCAATCTGATCATCAGTACTTTCTGAATCTGATAAGCAGGTAAAAGTTAATCTGAACAAGAAATAAGCCTATTTTGACATACTGTAATATTTTCTTTGGTCTACATTCTGCTAGCTAATAAGATTTAAAGAATACATTATTTTCTTTGTGAAATTTGCTTTTGTGAAGGTCAAGGAGTTTTGGTTTAATGGCTGAGACACCACTAATGTATTTGTTATGTTTCTATTTTTTAAAGTAAGTCACCCAACAAGATAAATCTTTTATACCCTAACATTCTTGAGTTAGAGGGTACACATATTTCAGAATTCATGATACTGCCTTAGACAGCTTGTATGTATAAATCGAAGAGGTTGTTAACCAGTAGGCCTGTCTTACCAGAAGAAAGAGAAAATGGAGAAGTAGATTATGTTATGACAAAGTTGCTCCTGACACAGATGATGTGGCTGACTTCTACTTAGAAAAAAAAAAAAAAAAAAAAAAAAAAAAAAACAACCTAAATACTAATATTACAAGTATCTTCTACCATCACCAAAAGATGGGGGAGGGAAGCAATCCCTGTTCAGTTTTTATACTATATTTTCCCAGTAATGCCAGACATGTTCAGAAGCTTATCTGTCAGAAACCTGTGGAGAATCATTCAACTTTGAATCATTCATCCTTATCAGAGTCACATTCATCCACTTGGACATTGCAAATCAATAACTGGGAATGATTAGGGGAACATTGTGGCAAAACAGTCTCTCAGACTATAGCCCTTCATGAAGTAGATATGGGTTTCGAAGCTGGCTAAATTCACGTTTAATTTCAGCTACAATTTGCAGCTAGGTATGTGCTTTTAGTAATTCAGATTTCTGTGGGCATCTTTTTAAATTCAGGTCTAGGCAGAATTAGTTTTGAACTAGAAGACTTGCTATATTAAGAAATTATGGCACTTCTCAGTACAATCTATTGGTGACTTTGTTTCTGTACATTTGTTCCTTCAGCACAGAGCACAGCCTGTGACCAATAGCTGTGCTTGGACTGCAGCACATTTTTTTTAGAAAATCATCAGTCTTGATTTGACATCACTGGCAAAACATAACACCTTTTTTTTTTTTCAGTAGTTAATTATCCTCCTTGTTTAAAATTAAATACCATAGTATACAAACCTGCCTTCTGTCCTTTCTGAATTTATTTATATTCAGCTTTCAACTGCTGGACCTTTGGTAATTAGACAGGAGATAAACTCTTTTACTGTCGAATTTCTGCTTCTCATATTAGATGTGAGACTATAATTAAGTCCCAACCTCTTAACCTTCTCTTTGATGAGCTAAGTAGATTAACCTTCTGGAGTCTTTCACTAGAAGGCATGTCTTCTAATACTTTAATCATTCCCTAGGCTCTTTCATGAACCTTGTCCAATTTCTCAGCATCCTTTTTAAAATCTAGATGCTTGAAATAGGCACAGTGTTCCAGCCACAGTGGCACTGGTTCCAAACATAGAAGCAATATATTGCACTCCTGTCCCCCTCAGTCAAGTCTTATGAGTTAACTGGGAATTGAAGTGCCTCATTTTATGAGGATACACCACCTACTATTTATTGACAAATAGGAGTGTGTGGTTTCATAGAGGAAACTCAAAGAAGGTCAGTCCTTGGCTTCATTCACCAACAAAGGATTCTCTTGGTTGGAAGAGAAGAGGGTAACTTGCATTTAGCTTACATAAGTCTGATGTACGGAATAACTGCTCCAAATCTAATATGTACATGTAGGATGCAATTAAAATACCAGCACAAATTAAACAAAATACGAATTAGCTGAGAGGTATTACAGATAGCTTGGTTAGAAGGTGTGTTTGTTGTGGTAGGATTTACTTTAATGCAGGAAAGTGTTCATTTATCTTCTAAAATGTAATTCAGCTTTTCTACATACACAGTTTTATAAATGACCTTTCAAAATTTGGGAAAACATGTTCTTGTTTTAAGGTTGAATAGGATCCATGATGGAAATCTAAAAAAAAACAAGCAAGCACCAGAACTAAAAAGTTGAGAAAAAAAAAAAAAAAAGGTAGCAGATGCAGGTGCTCAAGTGTATTTGTTTTGTCAAGCCTGCAATGACTGAGAATGAGAGAATAATCCTATGACCAATAACACACATATTGGGAACAGTCACTAGATATTCAGAAGCATTTTTGAAGGATAACAGGAAAAGCTGTGGAATTTTCAGAGATAAGAGTTAATGCTAAGTGGTTTTGGTTTTTTTATTTTTTAATTAAAATTACTGCATATGTATCATGTTCACATTTACTGTACGTCTTAGACACATGGGTTTTGCCTTGGTATTCTTGCCACTTTTCAGTAGCAGTGGACTGTCAATATTTCTGAGTGTTTCATTTTATGGTCGTCTTCTTTCAATAGTAATCTCTTATGAGAAAGCAATCATGGAAAAAAATAGTAGTGTTCATCAGTTCTGTATGGATTAAAATTAGTTTTACCAAAGGGAATAGTCAATAGTTTTTCAGAAAAAAAAAATCCACAAATGTGATAAAGAACTATTGATTAAGTGACTGGTTAGAAAATTGTGCAATCCTCAAATTTTAATCCATATATTATTTTGTGGTTCAGAAACTGGTAAACTTCTTAATTACTGCTGCTAATAGAGAAATTCACTGTCACATTTGTAAGATATTCCAGCAAGGGGCAGTGCAGGACACAAAAAACAGTCTTCACAGTAAATCAGTTCCTCCCTAGAGAGGTCGGAATCGTGTTTATTTCATTTATTCTTCGTGGTCTTTTATCATAGAAGTTCAAGGCAATTAATTTTAAGTTGAGCAAGCACATTTTATTTATTGGTCTATATGCAATTTCCATGGTGGTGATAAAAAGAAAAAACCTTTCTTAAAGGCAATTATTGATTGTAAATCATCCCTTACCATTTGTAATATACATTAAGTGTGCCTAAGACAATGGGCTAATCAGGGCTGCAGAAATAGACCTGAAGTTTACTTTTTACCTTTTAAAATTCTGCCATATAAAAAGGTTTTATTTTCTTGCAGAGAGATGAAATAAAGATGAACTTAATGACAGATCCTATGTATATATCCTGCTACAAGCAGGAGCAAATGATTTGCAGCTCTATGTGAGTCAGTAGAAAATGTCAATCAAACCAAAATGTCATTCAGAAACATTTCTGGAACTAAAGACCTGCAAAGAAACATTTATTGTACAGAAATATTTTCTATAGTGGAAAGAATTTCAATTTTTTTCCTTACTCCTTGCAGACTGATTATGTCAGTAAGGCAAAACAGATCAAAAACAAGAGTGCAAAAGTTGTTCCAGGGTGTTTTGCATCTTGGCTTGCTTTTACATCCTGATTTTCTTGGAACAATAATTAACCTGATGATTGATAGTGAATTTTGAAATATCAGTATGACAGAATCCACACTGTATTTCTGTTAAATTCTGTGTTTGGAAAAAGAATTTTTTAAAAGTCATAACCTATTTGCTAAGGTGCAGCAGTCTATGAAATGCTGTCAGATTGAAAAGATTGAATAGAAAAGTACAAGCGTGTTCTGAGGTAAACTGGACATCCTGTTGCTAAAAGCTTTAATTCACCTTGTCCAAACCAGTAATGTCACTGATGTGACAATCTAATTCTAGTTGTCTCCTATATATTATTCTTGTTTTATTTTCTTTTACTGTATGAATTAAATTTTGCTGTGATTCTGAATTCCTCTGCTTTGAGTGAGCATGACCTATTTTTTTTTTCATCTAGGAGCTTGTTTTTACATGGAGTGTTTTGAAATTTAAAAATAATTAGTCTGTCAAGATTAGCTGGGTGTTAACCATGCCCAACCTCTGGTTCCCTGTTATACTTCACTCGTTTGAATTAAATCCCTTGCAAGCTTGAGGTTTTAACAGGAAATGTGAACATCCTCAGCAGGCTGCGTTTTAGTCCCTCTAGGTTTGTAGCCTGTTCTGCAGTCAGCAATGTGTAGAGGGCCCTTTCTAATAGCAGAGCGTTAACACCACTCTGTGCTCCTGACCCTGGAAAGGAAAACATAACAAAAGCCAATTAAACTCATTCTCAGAGTTGTGTCAGATCACTACCACTTCATATTTAAATAGATCTTGAAGATAAGTTAACAATAAAGCCCTAATGGATTCAGGCGGTCTCCAGGCCTTGGCTGCGCTTGCACAAAGAAGTTGCCTCACTCCCACAGTTTTATTAAAATAAAAAGGCAGCCTGCAGTGAAGCTGACAGCTGAGCAGTGAGGACACAAATCAGAATGTGCTGGTAAGGCAGGCAGAATGAGTATTGCCATTTGGCTTGTCAAAGGCAGGGTGAAAAATAAGGCTTGATGAATAGTGGAGTATGGCCAGCGTCGAGCAAGGATACAAGAACAGCACGAGGGGCCCCGGGCCGGTGGTACTTAGAGAAAGAATTGTCATAGCACATTCATTTTCATGTCACGCGGGCACGAGGATTTCACCAGCAAAAACATCCTAGAAGTTGAATTACAGATAAACAAAATAAGAGGTGTTTAATTAATATCTGTAACTGTGATGAGGGGTCTGTGAACAGAGCTGAACCAAGACTATGAGGTTTTTCTCCCAGAGTGTAACTTTAAGGGTCCGTGACAGCCTGTCTGGATGACATTAGTGTGTGGAGTTATAACCAGGAGGACAGTTTTAGCCAACAGTCTTTGGCTGTGATCATTTCATGCTGCTAAAAGGAGTTCTCAGCACCTCTTTGGATGAAGTGATCCCTTTGAGTGATTTTAACCATATAATTCTGGCTCTCCAGGGAACACACTTCTCCACAGCCTTGCATGTGAGATGTAATTGGCATGGTAGTAATGGTGTCTTCTGATTTTGTTTTCTCATCTTGGTGCACACCCACAGAAGCTGCACTGGAATAACCTTTTGGTCTCTCAGAGTCTGAGAAATAATAAATATTTTGAGAAGGTAGAGATTTTTCAATATCAGGGATAGCCAAAATATTTGCAGATCAAGATGTTTCACATACAGAAACATACATCACAACAGTAGTAATGTTTTCAGTGAAAATAAGAGCACATGAAGACTTAAATAAATGTATCTTCACTGTGTAATAAGATTTGGATTTTTTTAAATTAAAGTTATGGTAAAACTAAGTAAATATTACTTGCATATAGAAGAAAGATAAATGTGTACTATAGAGGAGTTCAAGAAAATAATGTCTGAAGAAATTATAAATGTATACTATTTTTTTAATATTAGCAGCAGAAGAAAATGGTAGTTGAATTACATAGAGAAGCAACAATGGTAGTCACTGCAGAAGATTACAAGAGATGGATGTTAGTGGCCTTGGTTTCTCTGAATGTTGGTGTTTGAACAAATTAAAATGCAAATGCATAGTTCTGCCCTCCAAGAAGATGATGAGCACTGGTCTCAGCTATGGGTTAGTGCTGCAAGCTGGCAACCCAGGGTGTGCACCCAGGAGCAGCACCTCCATTGCAGCCCACTGTAGTCCTGCAGACATGATGCCTTCAAACCTCTTTGCTTACAGATCAGATCAGCCAGCTTTGTCTTGCTCTGCAGCCAAGGCATGTACCCTCTGTCATGTCTATTTTCATATTTTCCAGTGCCCTTGTAAATTGGCAAACATGCTGGAAATATCTGAAACTCTCTCTTCCTCCAAAAAATTATTTAAATACCAACACCTTATAAAGAAAAAAGGCACAGTCTCCAAGGTGATTTTTTTGTTTCTCCAACCCTCTTAGTAGAGAAAGAAGATGCGTTAATAATATTTTAACAGCAGGGTATTTTAATGGTTGATCGATATATAAGATATTTATTGAGCAGTGTCCTCTTAGGTAGGACTTTGTTGCTAGTTTTCTAGCATATTCTTATTAAAAATCATCGTATTAAGAACAATCTAGTTAAATAGGTTAGACTATTACTATGTTGTCTTGTATGTATGCATGTACATTTATATATGTATCTATCCTCCAAACACAGTAACTGTATTTTAATAATACCTTTTTGTGCCTGCAATGCTATAATGTAAGATAAATGGAATTTCATTCTGGATGAGGTTTCACTGAGTATTCTTAAATACTTTTCAACAATTCAGATATGGTACAATAACTTTTGTTATAAAACTGATCAGAAATAATGTGTTTCTCTTCTGTTTGATCCCTTTCACTGCCTCAGACCTGTAAAATAATAAACATGAGTAACTTCATCCTTTTCAACAGAATCTACTGACAGGAAGCAAATTGCATGTGGACTTTGGTCTGTTTAGGACTAAGTGTTAGAGTAAAGAAGGGGATGTGTTGCAGTTGCTAGGTGACGTTCGACTGAAACATATACTGTAAATAAACACAGAAAGCCGTAGCTCTGTCCAACTGCAGAGACTGCTAAATGAAATCTTCCTCATCTGTGGGGAGAATTTTGGAAAAATTTAGTTTATATGCTGAAATGAGTTGAAAGTCAGGAAGAATGCATTTAAAGCCTATAGAGATTGATACTTACGGAAATGTAGGTCAGACAGATTACACCGTACAGTCTCAGCTGCTGTGTTTTGTCATCTGCCTGTAATAAGAACCAATGTAGGTAACTGTTATAGAGAGAAATTAGGTTTTGTCTTAAGGAGAAAAGATTGATTGATTGATAGGAATGTGGACGTGCTGCATTGGAGCCTGATGTCGATGCTGAGCTCTGGAAAACAAGGAATGGTGAGTGGCACAGGTCAGTGAGGGAATGGACAGCACAGCACAGATTTCTTTTTCTGAAAAATCCTGCATTCAAAAAACTCATTTCCTTTGACTTAGAGAATAATACACAAGGAACAGCAGGTAAAACATAAACTCACAAAACTCAGCAAAACCAACCAAGCAACCTTTCTTCCCCCCAACAGCTTCTCTGCTTCTGAATGTTCATTCTCTTGCATGCCATTAGAGCACGAGCCCTCTGACTCCACTCAGCTCTGCATCAATACCCATGCACAGCATCCTCCTTCTCACATACACTTGCAATTTTCCTCAATAAAGTGGGTGGACACTACCACAGACAACACAGCAGCTGATAGGTGATATTTGATATTGTGCTATCTTAGGTGCAATGTTTCTTACCACAAAAGCATTTAAGTCATACATGAATTAGAACAGATGTTATTACAATGTTTCTGAAGTTGTATCAGAACTGATTAATTTATGATTATGCTTGCTGAAGGTGTAGTTCTCTTTTCCTTTATTGAATGCTGTAATTTTTCCTAAAACCTGACTGTTACACATTAAGTTTTAAAATACATTTTATTTATTACTCTTCAAGGTAGAGTTGGGGTTTTTTGGGGTGTTTGTTTATTTTCTTGTGAGTGGGGCACTGTATGTGTACTTGCTAAACAAACTAATGTCTTAAGAGCAAGTGAGCACCAAGCTACTCAAAATTTTTGGAGTCTCACAAGATTCACTTGATTTTTCTTATGTAACTTTCTAGAAGTCACATATGTCTTTTGTTGATAATTATTTTAAAATAATTCAGTATCTGCATCTGTGTCTAAAAAGGTAAGCTGACAGCTATACTTTTCCAAACAGTGTGGGAAAGGCTGATCCTTATCTCTGGGAAGGATTTTAAATGGTGTTCACATGGTGTTCACATGATTCTAGAGAAATCTGAAGGAGGAAGATATTGGACATAATGAAATATGTGGTGCAGGTGGGAGGGAACATGTTGACAAAGATGGTAGTGAATCTTCTTACAGTAAATTGGTAAGGATGAGATCAAGAGGGAGTGATTTTCGAGGGGAGAGAGCTTACAGTGGTATGAGATTGCTTCTAAGACTCAGACTGTACAGCCAGTGCTTTCAGGGCCATAGGTTTTCTCAGGCACGAAGAGCATTAAGTCTTTGTCTCCACAGGCACCAGCATATAGCTCACAAACCTTCTCTGGACCTTCACTTTCGTGGGGTATCTCATGCAGAGGCTTGTGTTCGTCAGTCTTCATCAATGACAGCAACTACTGTGTCATTGGCAAGCAGGCTGAGTTGATTAAAGGGTGTCTTTAAAGGTATGATTTCACTGTCAGTTTTGCTATAACCTTCCTGGGAATGGGAACAATGCACCTGTCTGTCATGTTCCTGGATAACACATTATTCTCCCCTCGGCAGCTTTTTTCCCTCCACCCCATCGCCTTTGGGAAAAATAGTCCAAGGGAGCCAGCTTTGACCCACATCTCTTTGCTGGCAGCTCACATGAGCTGTGGGGCAAAGGATGGGCTAGAGACTGGTTCCTGCCATCAGCCATGGGCCCAAGCTGTAAGATATTTCTTACAGCTCCCTCTGTGGAGTCAGGCTGCAGGAGTCACCGTCTTTGCTGTGAAATGTCTGAGTGTTGTGGGAGAGGCGTGATATTTGGCAGATCTCTCAGTTTAAACAAAGCAGGTTTTCCTGCTGCAAATGGATCCAGGTAAAGGTCAGCACATCATGACAGTACTGATTCACACCATTGGAAATTCATAGGCTTGTCCTTGGAACAAGCACTTCTTTGGTAGAAAATTATGGTAACAAGTATGTGTGTTACCTCCAGGGACTGAAGCAAGTTATTCATTCATTACACATTTATAAGCTTGGTTATTCATCTGCTAATGTGTCTAGGAGCAAAAATGCCTATTTACTTAGATAATGTCTTGAGGTATTGAAGTTTCTCTAACAGCATATTGAATTTGATGGTTTTATACAAACTATTAGTACCACATAAACATGTGTTTTATTCTGTCAAAACATCTGTTTTATACTGTCATAGAATCATAGAATAGTTTGAGTTGTAAGACACCTTTAAAGGTCATCTAATCCAACCCCCCTGCAAGAGTGTAATTCCTCCTTTTGGTTTGTGCGTTGTGGAATTTGGGATAAAACTGAACAGAGATTTTCTCTGGTGAAAAGGGTAAAGGTATTGAAATGATCAGGAAGCACATGTGTGCTGCTGATTATTTGGTGACTTTTTTAAGAGACTACTACTCCATTTTGTATTTATCCACATTTATCCACTTATCCACAGATAATTCGGGACTAATTGTATCAAATAAGCACAGGGTTTTTCCCTTCACTCACTACATTATGTTAGAGTCACAGACCTCAAAAAAACCACAAGGAGTCACCTAGATAATTCCCTTGCCCTGTGTCAGGCTTGTGTTTAATAGAGCTTTGAAAACTTTAAGGAACAGTTTATGCAGCAACAGAAATGCTGTCACCACAGCTCTAGACAGTATGTCCAACTGCTTCAGGATCTTCTCTTCTAACAAAGTTTTTTCTTGTTTCTGACTTGAATTTACCCTGCTCAATATTTCCTGTTCTGTCTGTTGTGGACCTGAAGGACAGATTCACTTTTAGGTGCTCATTTGCGCCTTCTTATTTTGATAGCAGCAGAAAGATCAGCTAATTTCTCTTGCAGATTATGCTTCTGTTGGGTATCCCCAGACAGACTTTGCCTTCCTTACAGTAGAAACTCATACAGTGAGCCTCTATTCTAAAATTCTAAATTCTTATTATTCTTATCTTAAATTCTAATATTCTAAATTCTTAAATTTTTTTCCATAGTACTGTTGCACAAACACTTGTTTTTCAATCTGTTGTTGCTAAAACACTCAGAAAACATGTTTCCTTAAATAAATAAAAAATAAAATTTAAAAAAAGGTAAGGATTTTGGCACAGGGTTATACATGTGGGGGATAGAGGGAGCAAATCTGTTCCCTGTCTAGTGGTGGTGGGAGTCTTCACTGCGAGTGCACTTGCAGTGGCATCTTCAGCTGCAGTGGGGTGAGGCCTTTGAAACACTGCTCTGCTTTTTTATAATCCATCTGGCCATGATCCAGTCACTGCCCAACACTTGTGTAATTCATTTCTACTTATATATCTTGGCCATACAGAAAATATTTCTTAAATAGCTGTAAATAAAAGAACTTCCTGACCATTTCTGCAGGAACTATTTGTATTGATTACTTACAAATGAATTATCTATGCAAAATTTTGCAGCAGTAACCACCAGAACAATCTTTGGGATACTCCACCCAGGCTATTAACACATCCAGCTATACAGATTAGATAAGACACACAGTGCTCTGGGAGGAGGGAGTAATTACTAGAGCTGTCCAAAATTCCCACTAGGAGGCCTCCCATAACATCAGTCAAACACTGTGAATGGTTAAGGCATCACCTTGTTTCAGGCTGGTCCCAAACCCATCCTTCATCTCATCTCTACAGGTGGCTGGCTGGAGAGTTCCAGGGCTGACTAAGAAATTAACAAAGTGGACTTGGGTTGCATAAGCCACAGCCCTGATAGACACCTACACCCCAATTATATATGTATAACAAAATTGATTTTCACATATATAACTCAAACTCCTGCCATGCCATGCTTGTACAGTTGGGTTTTATTGTCTAAGGATAGTGTAGCTCATTCTTTTCAATACTGCATAACACTTTTTTTGTTTCTTTCTTTCCAAATCTCTAATCTAGTTTATATTATTTTTCAGCATCCTTGTAGCCTTTCATAGTGTGCTGTTATCTGCAGGCTTGACAAATACACTTTCTATTCATCATCTACATCACTAGTTAAAATATTGGGCAATAGTGGATATGGGACCCCTGGATAACTGCTTATTCTGTCCTTTGCTTTTGTAGTAAATATAGTGCTTCATTAACTAATCTGATAAATCAGTCACATTTGTATCTGTTGCATCTTCATATTACTTGCAAGAACACTATATGAGATGGTGTCAAAATCTAAGCAGCTAATACTTCTAAAAAGATTATCATGTTGCAGAAGGAAACTGACAATATTCTTGGCAAACCCAAGCTAGCTGCTAAACATTGTTTAACCTACATTCTCATATATACAAGTCTAGGTAATTAGTAGAATTTCAATGTTATAATATTTTTAAATGCTAAATTTTTAAGTTTTTCCTCATTATCATAAACGTGTATAAAGATATCACCAAAGAATTCTTAATCTTAATTCTACACATACACAGAGCAAAAGATAGGTCACTAGCATTAGGTTTTTACTGCCTAAGTAAAAGAAGGAAGTAAACATAAGAAACAGGCAAGGTAGATAAAAGGTAATAAAGATCCCTGTGTAAATAAAATGGTCAGCACTTCTAATAGTCTCATGTTATGGTAGCTTCACTAGCAGAGGAAGGAAATTACGTTTTTCATTTCCGCGTTGGACTGGAGTAAAGGACATCATCCTTAACTCCTTCTTTAAAGGAAAGGTATGAAAAATGACAAGGAAATATTCAGAAAATACTGGTATAGATTGCTTTGTTCTGGGCAGATCTGTCACAGTGGACAATGCAAGCAATCTTCAGGAATAATCTGACCTTGTCTTTCGAAGATGGATAAATTAACCCTTGCAGTCCTTTCCGTCTCCTTTTCTGTTTTCTGTATTTATAGGCATCCTGGAAAATAAGTATTTTGAGAAGTGATTTGTAGAACGATAATTGGGTAATTTCAAGTGCTTGTGTGAAGTTCATCTTAAGTATGAAGCAAAGGGCTGGAGAAAGTACAAAGCTGTGAGGCTGAATATTCAACAAGTACATGTATGAATGGATTTTCATTCCTTTAAGCTTTTCATTGTCTGCTCCATTCAAACTTCAGAAGAATGCAGGTGCTCCTTCTCCAAAGAAATTGTTTTAAGATATCATTGTGACTAGTAGAATGCAAAGTCATTCTTCTTCTTTTTTTTTTTTTTTTTTTCTTTTTAAGATTTAGTAGTTTGTTCTTGAGGTGATGACAGGTAGAATTAAAGAAAAAGTATTTTTTTTTTTGGCTGATACCTGTTACTTAATGATTTGTAAATTTGCAGGTGTATTACATAGATCCATGTCTTTATGTATGAATAGAGGTACTTTGCAGCTTTATGACCACAGCTAGAGACTAAAGAGGTTTTGCACAGGGTAAGAGCTTAAGAAAATGTAGCTGAGTCTCTCCTTAGTATTGATAAGTGTACCCTTTTTTTCACTGGCATGATAGAATGACGTGTTTAAATTAAGCTCTGTACTCATTATCCTATTCTTTCACTTAGTGGTATCTATCCCCTTAACACTGAACCTACTGCCTGTCCTATCAGGAATATCTCATTTTCTCATTTTCTCTTGACATGCCATTGCAGAGGCTGTAATTCCTTCCCTTCTCACTCCCACCCAACCCCTTAGTCTTTCTCTAGGCAGAAGAAGAAAGAAGAAAGTATAATGGTACAGGGACATCTTTTGTTAACATTTGAACCAGAAAGGGTCATCCAGATGCAAGTCTTGGTACTCCTGAATTTGAATCTTATCTCAAGCAAATAAACATAATTAGAGAGTTTTGCATCCAGAAGGCTTCCCAGTTATAAAATATCATCTCATCTTGCATTTATCTTGGAGTTCTGACACTTTAGGAACTTAGATGAACTTAAGAATATCCTTAAGAGGCAGATTAAGACTGCAAATATCTTCTTTGAAATTTCCAGCTTTACCTGCTCTAAATAGTTTTCTTAGTGTTTATTACACAATATCCATAGCCAGATTACTGTTATTGCATTAAAGATTTACTCCTCCCTTAAAGCCTACTTGTCTCTGCCACCCTTTCCTTATGTTCTGATTTATTTCATGAAGACCTTATTAGTTTCTCAAAGAGAAAATAAAAAAGATTCAAGTTGTCACCTCCTCTTTCTGTTGTTCTCATCCACGCAAGGACTTACAAGAGACAAAATTTCCAACTCTTGTCAAAAATTTTCAGCCAATCTCTGTCTTGCACATCAAGAAAGAAAATCATAAAAAACAGAAGCCCGTTAGGAAAAAAATGTAGATCATTCTGCTGCACTCTTCTCCCCTCATGATTATTATGCCAAGTATAATAAATACTAACCACTTTTCTCAGGTGACTGGGAAGTCTCTTTAGTCATGTCACAACACTACCAAGAGCTTCGTCCCTGTGTCTTCTTTCTCCACCACCATCTGTGAACATGTCATGGCAATACAAATATGCAAAACATAGAGAAAATTAAGGAAATTACTATGTTGATAAACAAGCCAAAATTGAGACTACGAGGCTTGAGGTCAGTTTCAAAACAACGAAGACCTAGAAGGCCTTGCTGCTGGTGTTCTTTGTTTTTTTACAATTTACAATTTATAATTATTGGACAACTTTTGGCTTTAAAGCCACCTTCATCTAACTAGCAAATTTCAAAGTTCCAGAGTATCTCTGGCAACAAACAAAGGGAATCCAGAAAATCTACACAAGCTGCAGAGTATGTAGGGCTGTAGATGCTGAATTTGGGGTTTAGTCCCTCATTTGCTTTAGTTTTTAACAAATGAACTCAGCTTTTGCTTTACCTTAGTAAGCAAGGCACACACTCAAGTATCTGGTAGAATTAAAGCTGTGCAGAAACAGTTCATTGGTTCACTGAAGCTTGTTAATTTTTAATTTACTAAAGAATTTTTTTAAGGAATGATAGCACAGGAACATTGATATCTGTGGAAAGAAGAGTGAATTCTGATTTTCTGGGCTGGCTTATCTTCCTGAAGGATTTACTCTGATAGCTGGAGTTTTATTGATTGAATCTGCATCATTGAAAGAAGCAAATTAGTGCTTTGCTGTCGGATTCTGTAATAAAGTTCCATGCTGTGATTTGTTCTGTTTCAGCAAGAAAGCATCTTTTTTTACTGTTTACATCTTCTTTGTTTTACTCCTGATGCACAGCAGTGCTATTCCCACCCTGTATACAGCAGTGCTTCAGCACATTCAATGCTCAAATGATAGAAAAAGATCAATGATAAGGGATGTGCTTGTTTCATTTTTGCTGTAGACAAATTACAAGTGTATACAAAAAAAAAAAAAAAAAAAAAAACCAAACAAAACACCAAACCCTCAGTACTTTGATTTCTGTTAGCCAGACTTATCATTAATTAAAATCTGGAAACATCAGTTAGTGACAAGGAGCTGTGTGGGTAAGGGAAGGACTAAGGCTCTCGTGGTCAAAACAAGTGTGGGTTCTGGTTCTGCACCCAGCTAGACTGGTATGACACTACAGGATTCAGTGGGGAATCCTTGAAAGAAAATGTGTTCCTCAGTGTAGAGGTAAGTCCAGTATTTAAAGTTTTTTTGAAATAAATGGACTTAACGTTGGTGTCAAATCACTATATTAGACAACCAAAGCAACCTTTGTCAATAGTATTGAAAGGCACTGTGGTTTTATTTGTCTACAGTGGTGCTTATTTCCAAATCTAGCCTGATATAAATGCATTTCCAATCATTTGACCTTGTAAATCTAGCAAAACTAAACAGATTAAACTTTAACTATAATCAATAAGTGTCTTGATCTTATTATCACTCTCTTAATATTAATTTATTTGTGTATTAATCATCCCTATAATACCTATCAAAAACCTACACTTACAAAAATATTGAGGAAAACAAGGGGGGTTATGGCTTCTTTTAATGTTTGTTATGGGAGAAAAAAAAATATATTGAAGTGAATGGAGTAAATTTATTACAGTAAAATAGAGCTCCATATTACAGATGACATCAAATTCATTTCGATTTGTTTCTCACTGGCCCAACCAAGACTATCTCCTGTGCTGTACATAAGCAAATTTAGAGACAGTGAGACAGTTCTTAGCACGGAATAGAAACAGTTTAAATTTCTATGGTTTAAGGGACAGATCATTACAGCTGAAAAAGTATATGAGAATGTAACCTATATTCCTCGAGATACCTATCAGGAAAAGCAGCGCTCAAAACTGTTGAAAAAAAATATCCTTGTTTTTCCCCTTATTTCTTTTTAATGATTAGAAATGCTTGGGAGATTTTATATTTTCCTCAGGGAAGAGTGTCCCATGGAGTTCAGAAAGCTGTCTTGGTAAATACTGGGGAGGCTGAAGGCAGCAGTTGATCCACAGGGTGCTGGGGATGCTGTGGACGCTACCCTTGATTTTGGGCGTAGGCCACCCTGTGGGAAGGCAGAGCAGCTGATAAAATAAAAGCCTTGTAATCAATTTGCTTGAACTAAAAACATATGAGTTATGCCGAGACCTGTGAATATTTGCTCCTGAAGATTGTTTTGATGATAAAGCATAATTCTTCATTTATTGATTGCAATTACCACTGAATTTTATGGCCTACATTTTCTATTGCAATGAATAAAGTTGAAAAATGCATGTTGTTCTTTAGCAGGGGACAAATGCCAGCACTCCATACCTTTATAATTGTATTGGCCTTATTAAGGGCAAATCAGCCAACTTGGAAATAAGCAACTATTAAGCAGGGGCCATAATATTAATACTTGTTTCTTGCTCCCAAAGACAGCCTGGGCTCTGTTGTCACAGCTGCCTAATGGAAGTTTGATCACACATCTGGATCGTGCACCAGTGACCGCTCAGTGGGTTTGGCAACTCTTTGCTGTTACACTAACATTTTGTTTCTCAATCATAAGCAAATTAAAGCAGGCAACTATAAAATCATCAATAGGTTAAATTCATTAGCTGTTCTCTGTATGAAATAAATAGGAAAATGAAGCTCTCCTTGGTCTTAGTTAGTTCTTATAAATGTTGGATTCCACCAGCTATAAAAGTTGGTGGATTCTTTTTGACTTACACTACATCACTAGCAAGGGCAGAACTGATGCAGCTCTGAGAGTAAAGGTTTTGAGGTTATTAATAACAATTGAGGATGTGACCCAGACGATGCAATTCAAAATGTCTTTTATTTAACTGCCCCCTTTTTTTCAGTTTTGATGCTCACACTTCAATGCATCACTTCAGTGCTCACTGATTTATGGTTCACTATGAATTTTTTATGTTTTCAGAGAAGGAGGTTGGTTTCTGCCTCTGCCATGGAACAGTAGAGCACAAAGGATATTTCTAATGCTCTATTATTAGCATAAGAAGTACCAGTGTTTGAGCACCAGCACCAGAAAAAGAGAAGCTAACAAATTTTACTGACTGTAGTGTTATCTGCTATCCTAATATCAGAGAGAGAAGATATTTGCTGCTGTTGCTGTGTTTCTGGTTAGAAACTTCATTCCCAAGACAAAATAATAAACCATTTCTGTTTAGAGTGAGACTGAAAAGTTGACAAAATCACTCACCTTTGCTTGTAATTTCTCAGTTTCAACTTGCCCTCGTGTCTGAGAGGAAAGCATGCAAAGCTCCACAGTAAACATAGAATAAGTATTAGGATTAATGATGGGGTGGGGGGACTGGTCAGTACCCCAAAACCATATCAGTTTCCTGATGCAGATGGCGTCACAATATTGGAGGATTGCATCTTGGAAATTCAAATACTAGAGAAAAAAAAGCCTCAGTTCTGTTGACCATCCCACCAAGAGATTAACTGAAGGAAATTACGATTTTTTTTTGTCTGGCCCTTTATTTTTATCATTCTTATGTTCTTAGCTCTGAATGTTTAAAGGCCAAGAAGAATATAGGAAAGATATTTTTACTGTGCATGCTTTGAGGACACATTGATAGGAAGGGAGACTGCATGGCTTCAGCCTAATCCATGTTTTTTGTGTTAAGAGATTAGGTTTTCAGTTCAGGTAAGGCTCTTCCTATAGTTTAATTTTTTTCCTGCTCATCCAGTTATAAAACTGCATTTCAGAATTGCCTTTATTCAACCAATATTGTAGGAATTAACTTTCACATGATGCACAGTGTCTATAAAATGCAGCTTCTTCAGCTTAGTACCCAGTCCTTGAAAGTGAACATATTTAACCTGGATGGACCACACTATCCTAGCTTATGTGTAAAGCTGTACATGTACAGCTGCTCAAATAAATACAATAATCTCGTTCAACAGGGGAAGTGTGAGTAACAAAAAAAAAACCAACAAACAAACCCCAAAAACAAGGGACTTTACTAAAACAAAACCAGAGTGTGCCTTGCCCATGCATGCCAAAGCCAGTTTTTCTAGGTTCTATGAGTAGCTGAGAATAATTGAACTCACAGTTCCTTTCTGGTTTCTGCTTATCTTAAAAGACCAGAGAAGTATTGCTTTTCTTTTCAAAGAGGCAAAGGATACATTAAAATAAGCCATGACATTACACATGGAATGCCTGCATCTATCTTCAGATGAATAACAATTTTATAACTTGATTACTAGAAAACTGCAGTTTTTTGCTAATGGTCATTCTCCATAGATGTGGGTTTTATCCATGTAGTTAAAATTATATATTTTTGTCTCTTCTAAATGACATGTTCTTGTTTGTTCCCTGCTTCCCTAATCAATGGCGTGTTGGCCACAGAAAAGCTTTTTGAAGTAGGTATTTGCAATTTGAATTTTTTAAGGGATATTCTTGCATAGGAGCATAAACTCATGGAAATGAAAAGGATAGTAAGTACTTGAAAAAACCTTAGGGTTTTATTCAAATTAACGTCTTTTAATGATTTGTGCAATATTTGCTCAAGTGTAGTATAGTGTTCTATGTGCAGACCCATGTATAGATATCTTATTCTATCCCTGACCCTCAGATTTCTCCTTTTATAACTCCATTAAGCAATTTGTTACTAAAGCATACCTTGCAATTAAAAATTTACTACTTAAAAAGGGAATGCAGCTTCCTGCCCCAATCTTAATTAATCTTTATTTAAGGCACTTAAATATTTAGCGACTTACTTCTCTTTTCATTATAAATACTGTAGTAATTCAAAGAACTTTTATATTTCTGAAGAGTTTTCACTTTTACTGCAATGGATACTCAAAAATATTCAGCATCAGTCTCAATGCAAAGGCTGTGATACAATTGGAGCTCTAAGTACAAAGATTTGGTGGTTTAATGGTGGCAGATTGGTGTAGAAAGGGCCAGATTTCCCCTAGAACTCGCTGTCCCTCCTGGCAAAGTGGACCAAAGTGCTGGTAAACTATTACCATGCTTACTAGACATAAGCAAGGTCGCTCTAACTTAAATTTATGCCAGCTGCACAGCTAAAGGGACAAAGAAATATGTGATCTATGAGCTTAAGCTTCTGCTTGCAGCGGTGTGTGTTGTGCCACGGAGCAGCAGTGAACACCAGTGGGTTTATGGTGCACCAAGGCATGGTGTTCCCTGGCTCTTGAACCTGATGCAGGCCCTCACTGAGGGCTGGGATGTCCTTCTACCCCTGACCCACCAGTTGCCCATACTGCAAGCCCCTCAGCTCAGCCTTCAGGACAATATTTAGCCTTTTTCAACTCTCTTGAATCCCTGATTATTTGTAGATTATTCCCAGGAGTTCCTGGGCCTGAAATAATCATCTGAGCCCTTTCTAATATGTGACTTTTTAATTTCCCCAGCTCTTCAGGTTTTCTGGTAATGATGTAGCTGATGGAATAGATTGCTTCATTATCTTGTACACAAACCTGCCCTGGAGCTGGATGGCAGGAGCTGGACAGCAATAGTTCCATACTTCACCATCTCTGACTTTCTTTCCTTCTGCAGGGCCTTTCTTTTCTTTTTCATCTGTTTTTTCTTTAGAGCAGATAGAAACAGACACAGAAGGTGAGGAAATCATAATTTCCAAGAAAAAGACCATTTTTGTGTACTGGCACCAAACAATTAGCTTTACTGTTGAAATGAAGGGAATAGCTTAGGCTCACAGTTAGTGGTTTACAGTCCAGGTGGGATTGTGCATCGCATATTCTGTGGGAGGTCACACTTAGTGATCAAAGAGGGTCCACTGATCTTTGCATAAGAAGGTCATGATCTATAAGCAATGGAAAAAATAGTGTCTTTCCTTTTGGTGTAAGGCAGATTAAGGAGGACTTCTGCATGCAAGTTAAATTACAGAAACATTACTCTACTTCTGCATGGCTGAATTGCCTGCAACAATACGATGCACCACAGTGTTCTGGGAAACATAACAGGCAAAATTGCTAAGTGGATACGAGAAAATAGAGATTTAAATTGCACTACAAGCAAATGACCTGCTGCTATAAACTGTACCCTTACAGATTTGCTTACTGATTGCAATATGCTATTTATTGTGTGTATAAGCTGTAGATTGATCCAAATTATTTGTTTCCATTTGTATCTTGTTGGAAAACTATGGGAGATCACTGTTTGTATGAAGTAGATTAACTGCCAATCATTCTCATATGTGGAATGAGGAAATTGAATTAGAAATATTCTTGTAGTATTCAGCTGACTTCTTTAACTAAAACCATAGCTGAAAAGGTGGGATTTTTCACACTGTTTAACTGGAAATTCTTAATATAGCCAGAGATAAATATTGGTGCTTGAATGGATGAAAGGGCATTTTAAGTATTGCAGCGCTGAGTAAGGATAACATAACAGTATAATTGATAATGTGGGATACGCATCAGGAATATCAGATGACCATATTAAGAGAAATCTTTATCATCTTAATCTTGTGAATGAGTTCAAGGATGTCCCAGAATGAGAGTCAGTTCTTATGTAAGACCTTTGAATTAATATATAAGTTAATTTCACAATTGTGCTCACAGATTTTTGTAATACAATATGTATCCATTCATTCTAGTCCTGGAATAAAAATAGTTGATTAAATTGATACTATGTTAACAATTTTTGTTAATAATTTTTCTTCCTAGCATATTTATATCTCCTGTACAGTTAGTTCTCTTTGCAAATTGTTAGGCTTGTATTCTGATTGTTCCGCTTCTCTTTTCTGGAGAGTGCTAATTTAATGGGTATCATTTTCATGACGTAGAGAATATCTTGCATAAATTGACAGTAAGATTTTTCCATTCAGTTGCCATGATAACATGACCATTTCTGATAACATGACCATTTCATTAGCCTTAGCTAATTCCAGGAGTAGAGCAGTTTAACAGATCATTCAATACCATGAAGGTTAAGTAAGTCTCGCCTGTGTGACATGGGGGAAGCTAAGTCATCTCTCTACCTCTATGTGTTGCAGGTATGTCATCTGTGTAAGTCTGTCTGGAATGATGGAACTTGTATAGCATCTAGGATAGCTGACAGGAATTTTTTTTCTAGCTCTACCACTTTCATTTCAAGGCCTGAGGCAGGGGGCTCAGCCTTTTTGTACAGTCTGCATAGTAGTGCTCCTCAACTAGTAAAGGATTTTGATACCCACTGTGGAAGAGAATGATACCTCTGTAAATGCTTAATATTTCTACTGAAGCAATATAGCATAATAAACATGCTAGTATTTTTTAAGTTGAGATGGTGTATTAACTAGACATAGTCTCCCAAAGATTCCTGTTCTTAACCAGTACTGACCAGTGTCTACTGCATAGAGAAGAGGTTATCTCCTACACAGTGTGTCAGTGAAACAACCCTTGTGGTTTTTTAGCTGCAAACTTTTCCCTACCTGTCAGTCCAAGCTTGTCAAATAAGGATACTGCTGACCACCACTCTTTTTTGTCCATCCTTCCCAAAGCAACACTTACTGAACTGTGTAATGTTCTTCACATGTATCTTTGTGTTGCACATGTCCTTATGAAACTAAGCTGAGGCAATTAGAAAAGCTTAAGCATCAATCTTGCTTTCTGACACAGCAGGATATTCTTGACTGAAAAACAAGCTTGCTCCTGGATGAAGTAGCACAGCGCCTGCTGCCTATGATTACTCATCTGCTTAGTGATTTTTGAGTATTACTCATAGTATAAAAACAGTATGTCACAGCAGCTTTTATGAATAGCAGCTGTTTTATGGACAGTGGAGGCCAGCTGAACAATCAGTATCAAACTAAGCAAGACAGCTGGGAGGGGCTTGAAATCTTTTCCTCCCTTTTCATATATACTATGGTATTTTTTGTCTCTTGAAATAACAACAAGGAGGCCTTGGGGAAGACCGCTTACCCTCTCTTGGGAGTCTGCTTTTTTTCCTTCTTAGAATATCAGAGGCGGCTGATCCTTTGTAGTGCGACGTCAAAGGCATTTGGGACCTTAAAAATGTTGTGTGTGTGTGGTATTGGAAGGGCAAAGAAAAGGCATTGACATTACCAGTTGTAATCTTTTCAGATGGCACTTAGTTTTTAAGGAAAATCAGGAAAAACAGAATGTCCTTTTGTTGACTGAGCTTAAAGCAAATTAAATCATTCCAGGATGCTGCCCAAACTTACATCAAATATAATAATTGGGTGCCTCAATAGCTCTTTCACTCAAAATTCCTTCAATAAAATGGCAACTTTTGTGTAACAGGTTACCTTTTTGTCACAGCACAATAGTTTTCACAGAGTCACAGAAAGTTAGGGGTTGGAAGGGACCTTGAAAGATCATGGAGTCCAACCCCTCTGCCAGAGCTGGGTCACCTACAGCAGGTCACACAGGAATGTGTCCAGGTGGGTTTTGAATGTCTCCAGGGAAGGAGACTTCACAACCTCCCTGAGCAGCCTGTGCCAGTGCTCTTTCACCCTCACAGTGAAATTTTTTTCTTTATATTTGTGAAATCTCCTATGCTCAAGCTTGTACCCATTTCCCCTTGTCCTATCATTGAACATAACTGAGAAGAACCTGGCTTCATCATCCTGGCACTCTCACTTCACGTATTTATAAACACTAATTCTCCTCCAAGTTGAAGAGACCTAGCTTCCTCAGCATTTCCTTAGAAGGGAGATTTTTTTCCATTTCTTTAATCTTCTTGGAGGCTCCTCACTGGACTCTTTCAAGCAGTTTTCCATCTTTCATGAACTGAGGGGCCCAGAACTGGACACAATACTCCAGATGTAGCTGCACCAGGTCAGAGTAGAGGGGGAGGAGAACCTCTCTCGACCTACTGACTGAGTTCTAATGCACCCCAGGGTGCCATTGGCCTTCTTGGCCACAAGGACACATTGCTGGCTCATGGTCATCCTTCCAGCCACCAGCACCCCCAGGTCCCTTTCCCCTCTGCTGCTCTCCAACAGCTCAGCTCCCAATCTATACTGGTACCTGGGGTTGTTCTTTCCCAGATGTAAGGTTTTACACTTGCCCTTGCTGTAATTTGTTAAATGTCTTCCTACCCAATTCTCCAGCCTGTCTGGGTCCCTCTGAATGGCAGCACAGCCTTCTGGGGTGTCAGCCACTCCTCCCAGCTTTGTGCTATCAGCAAACTTGCTGAGAAGACATTATGTCCTATCATCAAGGTCATTCTTATAGATTAAACTGATTCACTACCAGAATTTGGAAAAAAGCATCTGTTAGATCCAAGCAACTATTTGGTCTGATGATGTTTTTATTTCTTTCATGAAGAACCGAGGAGTATTTAATTAAGTGTAAGGAAGCACTTTTCTTTGCTGAATATTTTGTACTCAAATGCAAACAATATCCCAGTGCAAACTAACGTGGTAGCTATTTGGCATTTGTTATTCAGTCATTTCTTATTCATCTTTGTCATTTTAGAAATTTGTTTTCATCTGTTCAGTAAGCAGAAATATTACTGTTATTATGAGGTAACGATTGATGAACAATATAATTCTTCCTGAGCCATAAAGCACATAAGACAGAAGTCAAAACAATTATTAACAATGCACAGCCTATAGCAAGCAGCTGACAAGCAACCCACATGCTAAAAATGCTTTTTTCAAATAATTCAGTGCATAATTAACAAATTCATGGGCAGAAATCTTCTCATTAACAATTTTCAAGAGGGAAATTGGTTTGGATAATGTACTTACAAGCTAGCTACAATGGATGTAGGAGGAAAGCAAGGTTGCATCCTCATGATGAGATGAGAACAGAATTGTTCCTTGTCTGTATAAGAATTGCTCAGAACAGTTCAGATTAAGTTAACTGAAGGTATGGAATTCAGGTATATAGTAGAGATGCAGCAGATCCAATATGGACATCCTTAATGGAAGTAAAGTAATATGAACTTACTACCTGCTTCAAGGATGTGGTGTGCTGATCTTGATCAGTGGCTAGGTACCCACCCAGCTGCTCTCTCAATCTTCCTCCTCAGAAGGAAGGACAGGGGGAAAAAACAGGATGAAAAATCTCACAAATGAAGATAAAAAGAAGAAAGCTGGACAGATACTGTACCAGGCAAAACAGACTCAACTTGAGGAAAATTAATTTAACGTACTGCCAATTTAATTAGATTCCAGAAGAAACGAGAACATTAAGCCAATGCTTTTTCCCCCCCTTTCCCAGATCCAGCTTCATTCTTTCACACCTAAGTCCTCTCTTGCCCACAGAAGTGTAGTGGTGAAGAGGGTTATGGTCAGCACAAAGCAGTTTCACCTTTTTGGTTCCCAGAAAATATATGCCTACTTCAGCATGGAGTCCTCCACAGGCGATATCTGCTTCCAGGGTCCTGGAGCACATCATCATCTGACCTTGACCTCCCTGTACTTTTTCTCTCTCATCTCTTTCCCCCTCCTCCTGTGTCAATGTGGCATCTTTTGCCCTTTCTTAAATACATTTCCTAGAGGCACCACCAGTTTGGGCCCTCATAAATGTTATACTTGCAGTCCTTCCACTGTCAGCACCTTGATACCTACACCCACTGTGAAGAATTAAGTGATCAAAAAAAATTTTTTTTTTTCACCTTTTAACTTATTCCTGTTCATTTCATTATTTCTCGATTACTCCTGTTTTCCATTAAAAAACAAGGCCAGGTCTATACAAGGATCTGTTGGCACACCAATGTTATTTTAAGAGTGTTTATTGCAGTGTTGCTGGGCTAGTAGAAGGTGGTTATGCAGGTGGCACCTAAATTGTGGGGCACATTGGTTGTCTAAGTCACTATCACTTTTCCATTCTGCTACCTTTCCATGTTTTCAGTGAAAATCAGCATGTGAGAAGAGGCATGGGGTATAGTTTGGTGTGATCCCAGTCATTGGAAAGTGAACCAGGACTTGGCCTCCAAAACTTTTCTTTTTATGTGGTTGCTCACTGTCTATTCAGTTCAAAAAACAAGTTTGCATGGCTTTCGGAAGTGCATAACATCCTGGAAGCTGAATTGTCATGCTAGCCAAAGGTAACTGTATTTTGGCCACTGCAGTAGGTGGGATACTGGCTTTGGTAGATAGATCTTGTCTCTGACCTAGTACAGCCATTCTGATTTACTCAGTTATTTCAGGTACCAAAACATTAAAAGACTACAGAGGTCTGTAGGAGTACTATTATATGATTTTCATTATATTGGTGTTTCAGGTCTAAAACTATGGATGGGCTTGTGAGGTCTCCAAAACCAAAACCCTTAATTTATTCAAATTACTCTAGGATGTGAAGTTGCACAGGGAGACCAGAAAATCTAGGAATTTCCTGCCCTCAAAAACTTTCTTGTACACTAGCTGGAGGCACAGTTTATTCTCAAAGATCTGCATGGTGGAAGGGATTTCCAAGAGTGCTATAAAAGAGCAAAATGAATGAGGACATTGTAACAGCTGTACTTAAATCAGACCAAAGGATAACTCCACTTGGTATTGCCCCACAGCGCTCTGTAATATTTCTTAAGCTGAAGACTTATATTGTCCATCTTAGTATAAAATACAGACTGGTCCATATTTCTTTTACTACCACAGTGAAGTGTGCTTTGGAGTCCATACATGTGCATGTTTTCCACCAAATCCTGTGGCAATGAGTTCCACCATTTAATTATGATCTTTCCAGAAAGAATCCTACTGCGGGTTTCATTTTTTAAATTTGCTAACTGCTCATTATACTGGGACTGCTTCCTGTGCCATGAAATATCATGAAAAAGCATTCCTTATTCTCCTTTTGAGCACTGTTCATGGTTTCTGGAGCTCTGTTACAGTCCTTTCTCTCATTTGTCCCTCTTCAAATATGAAAATCTTAAAGCCATTTTTTTTCTGTCCCAGTACGGAAATCATTATATACCTTTGGTCATGCTGTCACCCTTTATCCTTCTGTTGCTATCCTGTCATTTTTGAGATGAGATGACTGGAACTGTATTAAATATTCAAAATATTAGATGGGAAATGGGTTTTTTTGGCAGCAGTATTGTGTTTTCATCTCCTGTTTTCTGTTCTTTTCTTAATATTTACTAATATATCATTTTCTTTTTTTGACAGATGATGAGTATTTGGGTGACATTTTCATAAAGCTGTTTCCAAGCTTTTTTTCCCTACTAACAGTTAGTTTCACTGTGTGTTTATAGATTGCCCAGGGTAGATGCATGAGACCTTGGTTATTTAGCCATAAAAACATGGCTAAATTACAAGAGTGTTTTAGGCTGTAAACATATTATTGGTAGTATTTAATATTCGCTCAGCTCTACTGGCAATTTATATCATTCTAGGTTTTGTCATACCAGAAATTTTTCACGAGTATGAGGCAGCGAGAATATTTCCTATGCACCCAATCTTTTTAGTGGGTTGTTAATTATTGTAGCAGAACATTAATACTAACAAGAAAGTAATTCAGGAAAAAGTTAATTCAATGAGCTTTCTCTGAGAGGGTTTCACTAGTTTAGCCACTGTAAGACATGTTCCATCCAAAACTAAAGGCAACCAAACAGATGCATTATCCTTTGCTTTAGTAACTTGATGGAGATTGCATCCCATATTCTTTAATATCAGATGGCATTGCATAGCTCTTCAATTTTTTTGTTTGTTCTTTTGCTTTGGTTTTTTTGTGGGTTTTTTTTTGTTTGTTTTTTTTTTTTTGTAACTGAAATGTACTATTACTGGCATAATGGTTGTTAAGATGGAGTCCTGGAACTTCATGAATCTGGAATTAAATAAATAGACTCAGGACTGTTAAAATCTGCCTATGAAAGAACTTTAGAAATTTGTTTTTAAAAAGTGCTGACAAAATAAATATATTACTACAAGGAGATCATTCTGACCTGACTTTAAAACACTTGCTAGCTGTTTTTCAGTGACTACTGTCAAAAATTCCTTAATCACCCAAAGAGACTCTATATCACATCACAGACAGAGATCTTTTTCAAATGACATTTTCAGCATTCGCCTTTCATAGAGTATGAGTCACTTCTTGTTTGCAAATATAAGCTCTTGCTTCCAGATTTGTGGCTGCACTAAAGTACAGAGACCAGGGATGTACAAAGATTTTCTGGTAATGGAGTTCTCACTGAGGAGTTGTTCTGTTCCTCACTAGGCCTGCTTATTCCTATGCATTACAGGCAGAGTTTTCTTTGTTTCCACTGTTGGTTTTGCTGCTCTTGGAGGGATCAGCAATAGAAACATTATTTTATAGCTGTTGTGGGTTGACCTTGGACATCACCCAGGCACAGACCCATTTGCTTTCTCACTTCCCCTTCTCAGTGGAACAGGAGGAGAAACTATGATAGAAAAATCTTATGGGCTGAGATAAAGACAAGGAGATAACATTAGTTGCTGTCATGGCAAAAAAAAGCAGACTATACTTGGAAAAAATTAATTTAACTAATAGATATTTAAAAATAGAGTAAGACCATAAGATGCAAAGACAATACTAAAACTACTTTCCCTCTACCCCATCTTTTTCCCAGTCTCAACCTCACTCCTTCATTCCCAACTCCTCTACATTCTCCACCCACAGTCTGCACAGAGGGAAGTGATGGTCATATCCCAGTCTTTGAGTTTCATTTCCATTTGGAGAGCTGAGATGACTCCTTGAATCAGTCAACTCTCCTGTTCACTAAGAACAATCAGAAATTACAAATCTGGACTTGAAATGCCCAATAACATTGCAGGTACAAATGGACAGCATCAGCTATTAGATCACAAATAAGGAAGCCAAATATATAAACTACTGAAAAGAATAGCCAGTGAACTCTAGTCAGTTGTTTGAAAGACATTTAGGGGCATGATTTTATGTGCCTGTTTTGGGGAGTCATTTACTCCAGTGTATTGGGTTATCGAACCAGAAAGGAGATGGACCTCTCTCATTTTCACTGTTTTCTCACAACTGGAAAAACTTAGAAATGTTGATATGAAAGAGAATAAACTAAATAATTACTCTTCTCATTGTTCTGATTCCCTGTGCCCTTCAGAAAGCTTGATTTGAGCAGTGTAACTTGTAGAAGCTCATAAAGTCTCAGCAGAATTGCTGGTAGAATAAAAATATTTATTATTTAATACATCATAAAATGAGAAAGCGATTTATTTTGGACAAGTTTTGGTTTAGTATTTAGTATTTGTAATATTTATAATTGTATAATAAGTTTTTGATCATTCTTCTTTTCAGAGCATACTCCTAGATATCTTCCTTGAAGCTGCAGAGTGAAAGTAAAAACCAACCAACAGCAGTTTTTTAAATATCACCGGTCTTCTCTGACAAGTAAGTTATTCCTTTTAAATTTTTATTTCACCCCTGTAGTCCTGGCTTGTATTTTATCCTTGTACTTATTATACTGACTACCATATTCTTTTTCTGACCCAAGAGAATATGAGTGCAAACTAAATAGTATGAAATTGATCATAAGCTTTCCTAGTTAGAATGAAATCTATCAATATTACAGATATAACTGAATTGAAGTACTGGCTTACCTGATGATTCTGACTTGTAATACCAGTAGTTCTGTAGTCATATCTCTGAGCAGTTGTGGGTTTTTTTTTTTTCCTGGTAAAAGGCTAAGCGGCTAAAACTTCTTTTCTGTCATTAGAATTGTGTCATCAAAGTCAAAAAATGCTTATCTATTTGGAGCTGTGCTCTTCTTTTTCTTCTTGAGAGCCTCCAGAATTTACTCATTGTAGTAAATAGGACCCTAAAATTTGCCAGAATTCACAAAACTGTCTGCATATGCTTCCTTTGCCCATTTACTCTCCTGTGCTCCCTCTGTGCCTGCTTTAGTCTTTGAAACATTGAACTACTTACTCTCAAACTTATGACACATCAAAAGTTCACTAACACTGCATCTAAATCAGTACCTTATGCAATACAGTCTACCTAGTACAGCAGGCTATACCATAATAGCTCTTTAATACTCCATAACTATGTTTATTTTCTATACGGCAGCAGTACCTGACTCACTTCCTCAGATGATTCTGCATCATCTTTCTCAATTTCCCTTGCATTCCCCAAAATTTAAACCTTTGACTGCCCTTAAACCTACTCATGCCCATTCAGTCATGACAAATGCTATTGCAAAGCTAAAATGATGTAAAACATAGGAACTCAGCCATGGAAAGGGTCTTTGGACTTTTACAACATATTTCTGAGATGAAGATTGAGAGAATGCAATGAATTTAAGTAATACAATATCTAGTATTTCAGAACCTTTTATTTCATAATTTAGCAGGTTTAGCTGCCAGTAGTCCCCAAAATGAAAGAAAGACTTTATATAATATTTCATATAAAAGAACAAAAAGTGATACAAAGAATATGCATTATTTAGTAACTGCTCAGATATATTAATGAAAATATGGGAAAATAAAAGTCTTTGGAATTATTTATTTATACAACTTGAATGTAATTTTATTAGGAGCTATAGGCTGAACACCTCAAATTTCACTTTCTACACAAGCAGATGAAATGGTAAGATTTTTCTTTGCTTCCACTGTTTTTACAGGTGCAAAACAAGCTTCCTTCTTTCTTATTTCTTGGCTGGTTTGCTTTTCAGATATTTTGGCTGGAAGCACATAGCCAAACTTGTCAGTCTTGTCTGAGGTCTGAAAGAAACATAGGGTCATTACTTAAAACTGTGTTTGTTCAGTCTTGAGAAGAGAAGGTTTAGGGGAGACATTATTACCATGTACCAGTACATAGTGGCTGCTAAGTTGATGGAGACTCCCTTTTTACAAAGAGTCACATGGAAAAGACAAGGAGTAATGGGTAGAAGTTACTCCTGGGGAGACTCCAATTGGACTGCAGAAGAAAATTTTTGAGAACAGTTAGACATTGGAATATTTTCCCAAGGGAACTGGTGGATACCCATTCATTAGAAAGTTTTAAGACTCAGCTTGACAAGGTGGTGGGCCACCTCATTTAAACTGTATTTTTACCTAGAAAGGTTGGATTAGATAATCCTTGAGGTCCCTTCCAACCTGACAATCTATGACTTGTCTCTTCCCAGAAAGCAGAGATGCTGAATACATTGCTTGTTAATAAGTGATCTGTCTTTTAATTATCTGCTCTTCTGTGCAGTTCACATTCTTATTTGGACCATAATGTGCCAGAGATCTGTGTAAGAATACAAGCCTTTGTATCTATTGAATTGACCATTCCTTTGGATTTTACTAAGAGAAAAAAACAGGCTAGAGCTAACAGTTACAATTCATCTTGCATTTATCTCTAAGACACAGTTTTGAAGTTCTGACCTGTTTACCATAAAAAGCAGACCATAAGGAAGCTAAGGCTGTTTTACACAATGAATTCTAGCCTGATAATTGAGTTACTCAATCTCTGTGGCATTAAGCACATCAGGACTGTGCACAAATATGATTTATGACTTCATCAACCTAATAAATAAATAATAAATAGCAAGTCAATCTGAATGAAGGAAATGGAGGGTTTCTTTTTGAACTGGGTATAGAAGTCTTGAAAGAGGCTTCATTTGGGTTTAAGTAGATTAATCAATTTTAATTACCAGCATTTTATTTCAAGGCAGATGTTACAAGAGCAAAAGAAAAGGGTAGGAAGGCTCACAGCCCAGGTTGAAGTCACAGTGGTTGTTTTTCCTTTTATTTTGTGGTCATACACAGTCGTTTCCATCTCCCAAGTAGTACCAGTACCCAAATTCCTCACTTGTGTTTACCTTTCAGCTACCTGGGCTCTACAATATTCCCAGGCAAACTATTAGAGTTTACTTCAACCTTTTTGAATGTTCTGCTAAAAATATTAACCCTGCATGGTGTCAACAAAGCACACCCAAAGTAACACATCCACAGAAAATACTTGGTGTGAGGAGTCATAATTGAGAGAAGGTGTTTCTTGTGGTTTTCAACAAGGTTCACAATTAGGCATACTTTTTCAACATCTTTTGGACACCTTGAAGTTGACAGAATATCACTGTCAGTGAAATTTGCAAATAATACAAAAGGTCCTGTCTGCTTGCTACAGCAAGCAACTTAAATTGCTTGGTAACCTCAGTCCATCTATGTAAAGTGAAATATTGAATTTAAGACTGAAGAATACTCTCTTCTTTGAAAGAAAGACAAACTGTGTTCTAAGGAGTCCTAGCTTTGAGGGAAATATTTCAAAAATCACATTGGATAAGCAACTCCAGTTAGAAAATTGATTACACATAACAGAGGTGGTTGTTTTGGATGTGAGTCTGGCTTTGCTGAGACTGATGCTAGAAGACTGTTTTTTGGTGGCTCTGCTTTTAAAAAGGGTGTTGAAAACAACAGAGAGGGTAAGAAGAGGGGCACAGGAATTATTAGGACAGTGAAGAAAATTTCTGCTTTGAATGCTTTAAAATAAGCTGAGAGATGATTTAATGGCCTTACAATGGGAAGAAACAAGCAAAGAACATAACTGAAATCATCACTCTTTCTTTCCTGTGTTTACTTTTTAATTAGCTTTCTGGGAAAGGTCTGGTTCTTCTCAGTTGGTGATACTGAAGTATTCTGGCTTTCTGCTACACTGCTGCAGTAAATAATACTGTGGGTAATTTCACTTGTTTGATAATCTAGACATTATTACCCAAATAAGAGTGGGTAATTTCCCTTTGCATTATATTTTCTTTGCTTACAATATTGTTGACTGGCAGCATAATTTCCATGGTCAAAATAGTCAAAATAGGGAGAGAGGTCTGTGATCACTATTAATAGTCCTGTTTCACTTCCATGAGAATATCATGCACCAGATAAGGTTGGCTGCTATTTTGTTTACATTAAGTACTTTGGTAGGTAAAGGTAAAGCTATATTAAGTTGCATTGGGATATATTTATTCAGATTCCTGATTTTTGCTTTTTGTTATCTTAGAAACTAATGAATGACATTTCACATTTACTAGATGTGTATTTGTTTTATATATTACTTATATTCAACTGATTTATTAGTCAAATCAACCATTCTTGGTACTGAGTAAACAGAACTGTGTGTTTACTTTTGTTTACTGTGTCCTGAAAGATTTTAGAATTAGTAGATTTCAGCATGGAGCTTTTACCTACAATAGAAAGTAAGATTTTCTGCCTTTATCAGCTCTCAAGAGATAGCTTTGCATGACCTAGATACTGAACAGAGCTAGCCTGAATAAAGTGAAGAAAATACCTTCTCTGCACCTGCAGAGAAAGCTGCAGCTGTCAAACTTGAGGTCAACACTTCATGAGTCTCTTTTCTCCAGTCACTCAAACTCTCACAGCTTAGTGTTTTGATGGTCAGCAAATCTTTGCCAACATATACGTAATACTTGAATACTGCATGTTACTTAATGCAAATCTAATCATGGAATTTAAGTGGTTTAGTAGTACATTGCTAAAATTTCACATTTAATTTTAATTTATCATATTTCTAAATCTATTTTTATAGAGAAATATAAATATGTGTATATTTTGAGACATTTAATCTGAAAAAATGCTTCTAGTTACAAAAAACAGTTTGAGCAAAATCTCAATCTACTTGTATTAAAAAATGATGCATGAATTTCTATCCAGCCTGACTGGGTGACTGATGGACAATGGAAAAATCAACCCATCAGCTCTACTTTGCATGATTATTTGGAAACCCTTGAGATATTAACAAAATGAAATAGTGGCTTGCCTAAGGCAACAAGTGTGATACACGTAGATGTTGATTTGCCTTTTTAATAGCCATAACAAAAGGCAAATTACTATGCATTATCTTTGTGAAAATAAGCAGGATTCATATCATAAAGAAAGTGAATATATTTTTCTCTTTTAGGGGATTTTAGAACCAGATAATATGGACACTGAGATATAAGGGAGTAATTTTTTAATTTTTTCTTTTTTTAATTTTTGGTTTTTAAAGTCAAGGTAGCATTCAGGTAAGTATATTTGAATTCTGCTTGGTATTATTATTAGTAAAGGGCTAACTGAAGGCAAACCTTAAATGTTTATCAGTCTTTATCTTCTATAATAATCTATAATTTCACATACACCATTAGCCAAATTCAATGTATTTTCCTAGAAATAAAACTTCCACAATGTGAAGAAAAAAAGGAGATAAATATTTATATGGTCTTTCCTTTTTCCTAGAAGAGCACCTTGAATCTGATGCACCTCTCCAATGCCTTAATGTAAAACACTATTCAGTCGAGTGCAATGTATTTCTAGCAGATTTTCTGCCATATGAAACCAAATGGCATTGCAATCTTTGTTAAGGCAAAAGGCACAGGAAAATTCAGATGGATGCGGAACGACTTTAAATAAAAGACGTTAGCCTCTGACCCAACAATAGTCCAGTAAAAAGTGCAATTATGTAGATGAATGGTGCTGATCACAATCTTCTTTCCCCACAGCAGGGCATTTGCTCAGCACAGAGTATTGCTGAATACACTGATACACTTTTGACATTGGCAGGAAAGGATAGGCTTGCCCACAATGAGATAGAGCACCCACTGACTGGGCTGACAGGTATAACAAATACAGATCGTGGCCATGGAAGATGCTGAGCACCTGTGACACCTGTCTGTGCTAATTCAGAGGTTTTGCAGGTGAATGTGTGAATAAAAACGAAGGGTCGGAGTCACTTGGTTGTGGGGACAGCAGAGGGCACAGTTAAATGAGGGATTTGGTTTTAGGAAGCCTCTAATCAGGCAAGGTGTATGCCAGTGGTACTGAACAAAAAAAGTCAGAAATTCCCCATGGTTCAGGTGTGTTAAAATTGTATCCAGGGGTTGTCTTTCCCTTCAGAGACTGTGTGCTGGAGCAAGCACTGCCTCTCTTTGCAACATGTGCTTGGTGCTGACCCTGTTAGCATCCCTTATAGGCTTCTCATCCCCCAGAGCAGTGGGAAGCTCTTCAGAGCTCTGCTTTCCTTACACAGGAATGGGTCTGTGGCCCCAGGCCTGATCCAGGTCAGCATGTCTGCTGTGGCCAGGCTGTACCTGGGTGCAGGGGATCAGGGGCTGGTGAGGCCACAGCTCGAGTCCTGTGTCCAGTTCTGGGCCCCTCAGTTCAGGAAGGAGATTGAGGTCCTGGAGCAGGTCCAAAGGAGGGCAACCAGGCTGGTGAAGGGACTCCAGCACAAGTCCTGTGAGGAGAGGCTGAGGGAGCTGGGGGTGTTCAGCCTGGAGAAGAGGAGGCTCAGGGGAGACCTCATCGCTCTCTACAACGCCCTGAAAGGAGGCTGGAGCCAGGGGGGGGTTGGGCTCTTTTCCCAGGCAACTATCAGCAAGACAAGAGGGCATGGACTTAAGTTGTGCCAGGGGAAGTTTAGGTTGGATATTAGAAAGAATTTCTTTACGGGGAGGGTGATCAGACATTGGAATGGGCTGCCCAGGGAAGTAGTGGATTCTCCGTCCCTGGAGATATTTAAAAAGAGACTGGATGTGGCACTCAGTGCCATGGTCTGGTAACCACAGTGGTAGTGGGTTAAGGGTTGGACCTGATGATCTCTGAGGTCCCTTCCAACCCAGCCAATTTTTTTTTTTCCCTTGGCATGCGTTTGCTTAGTGAATGCAAATGGTTGTAGTTGTCTTAGATTTGATTGAGATTTATACATTGCAATACAAGTGTAGAGTATCTGTCTTCTGGCTTCATCAGGCTTGGAGAACTGAGTGGAAAAGGAAAAAGAAAATAGCAGAATATAATTACTATACTTGTGAATTATTTTGTGATGCCACATGGAGTTAAACTGGTTAAAAAAACCAAACCAAACCAAAACAAAAACAAACAAAAAACCCCCACAGATTTCAGTTTCAATACTATTTGTTTTATAATGGAAACGTCCCTTTTCTTTGCCCTTTACTTCCAGAAGGTTCTTATTCAGTGTATGCAGTCCTAAGCCAGATTACTGTTGTTCTACAAGAGACTCCTGCCTCCCTTTTCTGGCACCTCTGGATGCTGTGAATAGAGCTCTCTTTCTCTGAGGCTGAGATCATCCATCAGTGGCAAGATACACCAGGGTCAGATGAATATCACCCTTCCCTCCTGGAGATCAAGTGCATCACCCCTGAATGCTGCAGAAATTGTACAAGGAGAGGGATGGGAAATCACATGAGAGCTCCTGGCTCTGACTCCACAGCTCTTAGTATCCTGACCACCTCTATTGCACTGTGCCATTAATTTAAATTAATTCAGTCCCTTTGACAGGTATTTCCCTAGATAGATTATTTTTAGTTTTATATGAAATTTCTCAACCTAGTTATTTAATGTTTGTATCTGTATATGCATTTTTCATGGCAACTCTTGATTTTGACAAGGTGTTGATGAGGTAACACGTCCTGGAATGTGAAGCAGTCAAATGGCTTTTCATTTCAACTGAATTCTGACCCTCCTAAGCAGAGTAAATAATAAGTTTAATCTTAGTGTTGTCTTATGGTATTCAGTGAGAGTTTTTATGAAGTGACATTCAAATCCATGTGAGTAATGCTCTCTCCCTGGGCTTCTTTCTGTAATAGGGGGAGAGAATGTGCAGGAACAAAGGCTGTTGCCATTATAGTTGTGCTATGAATTAATAAAAGACAAAATAAGCAGTAAAAGCAGAGAAAGGACTCTATTGTATGGCTACTCAGTTCAGTGATTTCACTGTTTTGGGATCAGAGACCTTCCCTTGCACTGGATGGATGGAGTCAAAAAGCAACAAACTCAGCTCTGAGGAAGGATTTGAGCTCTAGAAGGAAATAACAGTCTCAGATCCCATGACAGACAAGTTTATGGATAGACTGCCTGTACTGCAAGAGCTGTCTATGAGGACATAAAGGGACCTTTTTGTGCTTTGTAGTATGTTTTCATACTTCTAAATTAAACTGTGCCTATGTGTCTTTTCAAGCATCTATCTCTCTTCACTTACTTATAGGAACTCAGACCAGCTCCAAGATCTTCATGTTCATAGGGAACAGTAAAGATATTTGAAGTAAAGAAAAAAAAGAGAAGACACAAACAACCCACATTTACTTGCAGGTTAAAGCTTAAAGGGCATAGATTATAAACAGAGCAGAATAAATCTTTAGAAAGTCAAGATGCCAGTGTTTGGCATGCTTTTGCTCAGTATATGCAAAGGAACACTCAAGAGATAGAGCAGAAGGTGCATGTGTAAAATCAGGGCAACTCCTGCCAAAATATATTCCTGGGTTCCCAGTGAGCAAGTAGCACCGTTTCTGAGGAAAAAGAAATAAAAATATCTAAAAATAATTTTGCAAAAGAGCTACATCAGTTTAATTGCAGCTTTTCAAAACATCTAGCCTCAACTAGACAAGCAGCCTCAGAGGATTTGACAGTATGATAGGGTTGTAAATAATTGGTAAACATTGGCTTACCTGTAATGTTTTTTTATGCTCAGTTATTGGTGATAGCTGGTGAATATTGGTGATAGTAGAAAATAGAATAGGACACACAATAGATAAGGACAGACTGGAGACCTCTAAAATATGGTTCTTGCAAAGCGTTGAGAATGTACATATCAAAATTACCAGAAAGGGACTAGATCAGACCCCAGCAAATGAAGACTCTGTATTCATTATGCTTGTAATAATATGTTTTATAACATTACACTCAAGCAATTGTAGTTTCAGTTTTATGGAGCAAAAAGCCCTATCTCTGAGATTTAACTTTTAAGTAGTGGATTTAATTGATACTACTTGAAAAGTATTAATGGCCATTCATTAGTAGGTATTGTCTCTCCCCTAATCCTACATGATTGCTTTAATTTAACCTAGCTCTCTGCTTTGTGTATAGAATTATTGACAAAAATGTCTTTCTTCAGCAAATGATTAGCTAAATCATCCTTTTATTTACAAGCAGTGCTGTGTCCCTGTGCCCTAAATCTTGCTAGTTGGAAGAGTGGGAGGGAAAGCAATTTAATTAAGTTAACTTTATTGACCCGCTGGAGCTGTTGTTTAATAGCATGGCTCCCTGGAGTGTAGTGCAGGTAAATTGAATGAATGCCACAGAATCTCACTTCCCCGCACTGCATAATTTGAGCCTTTGCCAGGCAGTTTGGGATGAGCAGCCAGTCAGGAAAAAGGTTTTTCCAGCCTTGCTGGCAGGGATGGCATTCCCCATTATGCTCCGAAGGAGGTGCAGAGTGTTACCAGTAAGTTCCTCCGAGCGTATCGAGAGGGATAACTCTGGGATTGTGTGTTGTGCTCAGCTGCTGCATTCAGGAGGCAACTTTGTGGATTAGCTCTTCAGCCATGTATCCCAAAATACCTTTATATGAAGAAGGAAGACTTGCATGTGAATCTGAATGGAAGTTATGTGAATAAAATATTTCATATTAAAACCGACATAGATTCATTCTATGTGAGAAATTAGAGTCCAGAAAACATAGTATGAGATATCCTCTAGATATCTGCTTGTCATTAAATATTTGAGAACAAAATGAAAACTTATCAAACTTCTTTGCTAAACTGTTATTTGATTAAAAAGAAAAAAAAGCTTGAAAAGACTTCCACAATGTTTTCGCATAGATAATACTTCCTGCAACGTTTTCAGCTATTGCTTCTGTTGTTAAAATCTTTTTCTAAATGTCTTGTTAATCTATAAAATGAGCACAACATCTTCTCTGCAGCTTATTGGAATACATCCCATTTTCTGTGCCATTCTTCAGTACCGTCCACTGAGTGATAAAATACAGTATTTCAGTCTGTTGCACCTGTACTTTCAAGCAAAGCCAGATCAGTAGTTGTGTGATGTAACAAAAAAATTGATACAGCTTTTAACCCTTGCAGAACTTAATGTTTCTCTGACTAAACCTGAGACCCAAAGATCCAGTCCTACAGCTTTGATTAAAGAATTAAAACCAGCTACTCAGTTAGTTTGTTTTGCTCTGGAAAATAATGAGCAATGTAACTTTAATTGCAACGTGTATTTTTCTCATATTCACTCATAATTCAATGTATTTAATAATTGTGTGTGTAATTTTTAATTTTCTATGAGAATAGAATTTTCTTGGCTTCAAACTGACATTTTTCATTTCAAGTGTCTGCAGAGTAAGAACAGGTGGACTTGCAGGGGCAGGACATTGTCCTTTCTTATGCTGATCAAAATAGCTGGGAGAAGCAGGTAAGATTCAAGGATGTAAATCCTTCTTTAAGTTAGACTTCAGTATCTTTAGACAATTACATAAAGCTTTTCAACCAAGTTCACTATGTCTATGGTAGACACTATGCTGATGGTGAGAATGACCATCTTTTAGCACAGAATGTCATTTCTTACATCATGTGATGTTTTAGGGGAAACTGACCCTTGAGGCAATTGTGCTCAGTTTCTCTCCTGAACTTTACACATTAATATGCCACATATGCCCTCAGAAGTGGTGCTATACACTCTTAATATACAAACTCAAGTTGTGCTGCAGCCTAGGAAGCTTCTCTAGCTCCTGATTTGGCCCTATGGTCCAAACTCTGACATTGCACCAAGAGCAGGGAGAGCCACCCTTAGCATCAATATGAAGTCCAGAAGTTAAAATTGCCTTTATTTCAGTGTCAGATTCAGATGACTTTTGGCTATCACTGCGTGTTAGTATATTTACACAAAGGGATGATGTCTTGCATGAGTAAACCTGAGAAGTTTACTAGCTGATATTCTCCAGTGCTCTATTGCTTTATCTGCATTAAATGTGTGTCCTGGCAGCTGTTGCTTGAAGTTTATATTCCATATCTATCAGATAAGTGCCTCTTCTGTGCTAATGTTTGTGTCTGGGGTCAGAGGCAGGCCTTGGAAAGTGTACTTCTATAATTTTCAGCTTCTATAATTTTTCAGTTATTTTTTTACTTCGGTAGAATTTTTGTTATGACACAAAAATATTCTGAAACCTTTATTATTGTGTACTTAAGAGAATGACAGGAAAATATACATCCATGATGCCTTCCCACAATTCCTTCTAAATACAACAGAAAAGTCACATTGAATCATAAGTGACTGTCTGCCCACATCAGAATTCTTACATTTGTAGGTGAAGTTCTCTAAAGGTGGTTAAAATAAAAATAGGTTATTTATACACGAATTTTAGTTTTACATGATTGTGGCTTTAAATGCCTATTAAATCAGGATAATAATATTACTATTAATTTAGCATGTTTAATATTTAACTGAACCTTATTTAATTTATGTGCATATTAGTACTAATAAATGCTAAGTAGTAAATACTAAGTGATAGTTCTGAGTGGGGTACAGAACTCATGCCAAGCACCAATTTAGACTCCCATTAATATTTTTCTCAGTTGCAAAGTTGACCTTAAGTAGCTCCCCTGCCCACAGCCTACTTCCCAGCTCTATTGGATTTTTTCCCCATTGTGGTGGGATAGTTTTTTTGTAGGACTGAATGCTGACCTGGGTTAGCAACACTGCAAATTTACCCATCCCCTTTCTCTTTTCTAAGGTCCCTTAGAGAGAGGAAGAATGTGCTCATCTGGTTTGCAGTGGAGCCCCCAGACCATTGCATCAGGTGCAACTGAACATGTATCTCAGGAAAGGGAACCACTTCAGTTCAGTCCCGAAAAAGGTGTCCATCAAACACCGACTGGATTTTAAGATGGGCTGCTGATGCTTAGGCCTATAAATTCTACATAGGTTTGCTTAATGTTTGACATAGAAATGGTGCTGTCTCTGAACATAATCTTTGCTGAAAACTTTTGCCAGCATAGAAATGACATTTAGGGATAAATTTAGCTTTTAATATTTGAAAGTTTTATGAGCTTGGAGATTTTTTAATGCCAAAAGCTGGGAAAAAGTCTTAAGTTGGTGCACTTACACCACATAAGACTTGTTTATTTGAGTTTTAAGAACAAGAAAGTTTGCTTTCTATGTTTACAGGAATTTGCTGATTTACTGTTTTTTTCTTGGTTTGTGTTTTGGTTTGAGTTGTTTATTTGTTTGTTTGTTTGTTTTTCAAGAATAGCTTATATCAAGTGGTTAGAAGTAACATATTTTAACTGTTTTTCTGGAGACTAACAGAAACTTTCCCTGCCACATCTGTTTTCTTTTGGGGTTGGTGTTTCCCATACCTAAGAGACACCAGGGCAGAAGTTTTACAGCTGCAGAGGGATGGCATCTTCTAGACTCCATCTGTTCTGCTTAAAGACTCTTCTGCTTTTTACTGTCACAGCCACTTGCCACCTGGCAGTACTGCCCCTGTGGCTTTGCTAGTGTAGTACCTCAAGTGATTGCTCCTTATCCTGAAACTTGCAAATGCAACCCAGACAGTCTAGACTCACAGTTCTTCTCACTTAAAATAAACAGGCTGGGTTTGCCTCGAGCATTTTAGAGAGTGTTCCCAGGACCCTCTCCACTCTGCCCAGGTATGGGGCAGAGTGGGGAAAACAGGGAGAAACAAGGTTGTCAAACTAGTGCAATATTGTGTAGAGTGAGTGGTTTTGGTATTCCCTGAGTCTTAAGCATTTCAAACAAAACAGAAGGCAGCAGAAGTGGCTGTTGCATGGTTGCACCCAGCAGACTTGCATTTAAATATGATGCTAGTCATGCAGTGATTAATCCTAATGTTTGCATTAAGAAAAAAAAAATATTAATACAAAATCCAGGAACTATGAAGGGAACTGTGTAGGACATGGGTAGTGGGGGCATTCTCATTCAAGAAACTACTTCAAAAGCACATCAGTCAAGTCCAAGGTGATATTTTAAATACTTTTGTTGAGGCATGAAAGGCCAGTAATATCCAACATCACAATTTCTGCCAGAAAATAGGAACGGAATAGTCACTTCAGCATTTTCTTTTATGATCATCTTCAACTGTCCTCTATCCAGGACATTAGACATGAGGAGAGCTGCAGTTTAGGCCACAAAACATCCAAAGTAGTTGTTATGTGTTTGGATTTTATGTTTGCTTTCTTTCATGATCACTGTGTATTTGGTAAAACCACTTATTTCTCTATGGTATTGTTATTCTTCTTTTGGGAAAGTGGTCAGATAGAATTATGAGTTGCTAAGACACTCCACTGAAAAACCCAATCTTCATCAATGTTATAAGAGTGCACTTCTGTGTAATGTTTGCTTATGTATATTTTGCACTAGGATACGTAGTATTTTCTGGAGCAAAGAATTTCACACAGCTGCTAATATGGCCCATGGCAGGATCTCACTTTGGCTTTACCCTGCTGTTCCCATGCATGAATCCACCTGGACACACTAGGCACTCCATGAGTGTTTCCATCCTGCTCTTTTGAGACACTGAATTTCCCCACCAAGCAAGTCTTCTCTGTAGAGATGTATGGACTCAACAGTCTACTTGAAGAAACACAATTAGCTAAGCCAGAGAACAAGTATCCCATTGCTAAACTCTGCCTGTGTGCATATGCCCAGCATCACAGCTGAGCCCAGGTCAGGGCTCACAGGGCTGGACACTATACATTGTAATATCTAAATATACAGTAAACTGTGTCACCCTATCCAGTGCATCATGTGGCATTGCCTGATGATAAGGGCACCTGGCCCAAATATCTTGTGCTCTGGACCTAATAACAGTGAAATAGTTAAACTGTTCTTCTCCAATCCATTCTTCTTTGTGTATTCAGAAAATACGCATGGACTTCAAGTAAGAAAGCTCCTTCTGAATTGTCCAGAGAGTTTGGCAAATTATACAAATGCTAAACAGGAGACACTGCAACATGCATGGACATTCTTAGGGGCCCAGTGCAAAGGCTGAGACACTGTGTTTGGGTGCAGCATAAGGCAGTCTACCTGCACCCTCAACAAGCTTTCAAAATTGTTCTCCAGTTCCTTTTCTTTCCTCCACTCCTAGGAACTCAGCAGACCTGTTGGCAGGACAGAACCCTTATTGTGGGTGCTGAAGTCCTTTTAAAATCTGCCTCAGTTTTTATTTCATTGGATTGACTGGCTTTATTTTACCTTCCATCTCCTTCCTCTTTGGGGGTGGTGATTTCTGCAGCTTTGCCCTCTTGAAGGAAAAGGACTTTATTATTGTCACCATCTAGCCAGTGGGTATCAGCTGCTGTAGGCAGGTGTTATCAGCCCAAATAAACTCCAAAACTCAGAGCAAAATGCTCTTCTTTTCATTCTTATAATTACTGTACTAAGCACTGATAGAAGCCTTGAGAATTTACTTTTTCACTCCAAAGGAACGATGTCAAGAGAAATAAGGTTACTAGATTATCTCCCCTTCTTTCTGAGGAAGCTCACTATCAAATATCAAGAGAATTGAGATATCTGGGATTCAAGCAAAAAAAAAGAAACTGTGATCAAGTTAGTTGATCGTTAAGTTAATCTTAATAAAATTATGTTTATAGCATATAGCATGCATACAGCATGCATATGTATTGTATAGTGAGCATATAGCGTATGGATGTGTATATACACACACATATGTGTGGTAAGTAATAAATATGTTGGTTTTGTTATTTAACTGCGCCTTCCTGTGGATGGATAAAGCAGTAGAACATAATCTGGGTATCTCAGTTTTGGACAAGCTTTGAACACCGTCACAACCAGTTCTGCAATGGTTTAAAATATCAGTATATATTTTAAAAGACTAATATATATAATTATAATTTCCTGCTCCAGCTGGTAAATGAGCCTACCAGGGATGGAGCCCTGCTAGACCTTCTGTTCACAAACAGAGAGGGGCTGGTGGAAGATGTAGTGGTCGGTGGACGTCTGGGACACAGTGATCATGAAATAATAGAGTTTTCAATATTTTCAATACTCAAGGATGCAAGGAGGGCTGTTAATAAAACCTCTACGTTGGACTTCTGGAGGGCAGATCTTGGCCTATTCAGAAGAAGAGTTCAGAGTGTACCCTGGGAAACAACCCTTAAAAACAAAGGGTTCCAGTAGGGATGGACGTACTTCAAGAAGCAAGTTTTGAAAGCACAGGAGCAGGCTGTCCCAGTGTGCTGAAAGGCAAACTGGAGGGGAAGATGACTGGTCTGGCTGAACAGGGAGATTTTGAAAGAAATTAGGGTAAAGAGAGCCTACCGATTATGGGAAAAAGAGCTAAGTATTCAGGAAGAATTTAGGAATATAGTTAGGTTCTGTAGAAAGAAAATTAGAGAGACAAAGGCACAACTTGAGCTGAAGAAAGGATTTCTTTACAAAGAGGGTGATCAGACATTGGAATGGGCTGCCCAGGGAAGTAGTGGATTCTCCATCCCTGGAGATATTTAAAAAGAGACTGGATGTGGCACTCAGTGCCATGGGCTGGTAACTGCAGCGGTAGTGGATCAAGGGTTGGACTTGATGATCTCTGAGGTCCCTTCCAACCCAGCCGATTCTATGATTCTATGAATGTTTTATGCTAAGAATTACATGTTTATGGGATTTGTGTTGTAAACGAAACCAGAGATGTTTTTAAATGGAAACCTGTCCAGAGAACGTGGACTACATGGCAAGGAGTAAAAATAACTGAATAAATAAAAGACTACCTGGAAATTTATCTGGAAGAGAGAAAAATGAAATTTCAGGTTATGCAATGGTGACAGTGGTTAATTCTAGATAAACACTTCCTTTTTCTAACTCCAAAATGTGACTAAAATATGGCTTCCATTAGTCTTACATCTAAAACACAATTTTATCACAGTCTGTTCTGGGAAAAGTTACTCTTATTATAACTATTTGATATTTATTGACTTTTCAGTTAAAAAGAAAAAACAAATGTCCTGTGGGTCAAATGCTACTCACAGTGACATTGGCGTATATTGCAATACTTTGTATTTTCCTCACACTCCTGTTGTGAAAGGGGAGACCACAGCTGTGTGACTTACCTGTCTTGATTACCATGACATTTATAGAATAACATGATGTTACTGTTCCTCTAGCACATGCACTCCAGTTTCAGTAAATGCACTAATTACCAGAAGGGGAAAAAAAAAAAAAAAAAAAAAAAAAAAAAAAAAGGTTTTCATGGACTTACCAAAGCTTACCTGTTGCCCAGATGACTTTAGGTGCTGTGAAGTCTGCCAGCATAAAGGCACCAGGGCAGAATCAGGATCAGGTTGATTTGTACCACATTTTGTTTACATGTTCCCACTGCAGCCAGTGGAAAGTAAGATTTTGTGACACAAGTACTTGTGAATTTCTATGGAGACAACATTGTCTTGAGAAAATAGTATTTTTCATTTATTACCAATGGTTTAAATGTATTTGCCACATTGCTAACAAACACGTGGTCATAGTTTTACACAGTGAACTGAAATTTCTTCAGATTTATAATAAGCCAGGAGCTAGCAAGGCAGTTTTGTCCTAAAAGTGTTGTATGGAAGTCCTTTCTGTGCCAAGGATGAGATTTCAGAGTTGTCTTTGACTCATATCAGCAGCATCTATAAAGAAAGGCAAGTGAAAGCATAATTAAGGTAATTTCATCAAGTTATCTCCCTGAAGCCATGGTGCCGGTCTGTATACAGAATTGCTTTGGTTACATGGAAAATGGAAGATAAATTTGGAGGAAGTTATTTCTCTCAGTTCTTCATACTTAGCCATACCTTTGGAAGCTGTTTTATTCTTATAACCTACCTTAATTCTTGTCTGTGAGGTGAAAGAATGGGTTGAAGGAAGGTGGTCATATTCAGACAACCTAGTTCCCACCTGAATTCATGTGCTAGATTTTACCTAAAGTTTTAGAGCCAGCCGAGTGCATAGAACTAGGCACAGAAATGAGTGTCCATACATGGGCCCTGTGACAATGGCTTATAATAGGTATGTAAAGCATAATATCTAAATGTGAGTAAGCATCATCCAGACACTTTCTTCTTGGAATAGTTCATTTATGCAGGACACAGAACATGAGGAATATCAATGGTAGCACTTTAGCATAGCAAATTCACAGACAGACTATCCTGGTCCCCTAACTGGAAATACTAAGTAGCTTGTTATTTTGTATGTGCTAATAGATTATCTGTGTTGCAGAATGCATATAATTTCGAATAATGCCTGTCTCCTAATGTGCATGTTTTCTACTATAATCAGCTACTCAGTCTTTTAGCAATAATTGTTGATATTTTAAAGATACATATTATAATCAATATCTGGGAGTTATTATTGATTAGAAGAAAAAGTCCATTGAAATAATTAGCCATTAAAACTTGATGCGTTTCCATGTTGAGTGGATGCAGTTGCCATAATTCTGGTTAAATAAGAGGTTGCCTACATACTGGCCTATTTAATGGCTTTTACATATAAGGAAGGAAAAATATGCTGTGTCTCTAGATTTTCTTCTTTTTAATTTAGGCTCCATTCTGTGGTTTCACTGTGGCAGAAAAGAAATGCTTTCATACCTGTGATATCATTGTATTCAGAAGCCTCAGTCCTTGCCCAGTAGAACTAGCTCTGATGGGAAGCTTTAGTAATTTAAAAGGCAAATCTGGCACTGGGAGTGTAAGGGAAAAACACTTTTTGTGACGTTTCACCCAACGTAATATGTTTTACAACTCTAGCAGTCTTGAAGAGTTCCAGGGAGGAGCAAGATCTACTGTTTACCATGGAGCCACTGTCATGCATGTGGGCACGTTCTTGGCTAGAACAGTTCTGTAGCCTTCAGAACATGTGAAAGACAAGGTGGCCTTTTTCTTCTGGGGCACCTGGTGAGCTGTGCATTGCTGTAGACTGAGTTTAGATCCTATGCAATGGCACAAATTTTCTCTACACGATGTACTGGCAAATGAGAAGGCTGCTTTTTTCCTGACATTTAGATATGCTCCGGGAAAAGGAACAGCATATATATGAGGCTGGAGGTGAATAAAAGGAGAAGCTGAGAGTGAGTGTCAGTGTTGTGTAGGATAGGAGAGGGAATGGGAAGAGTGAAGCAGAGGAGAAGAAAGAGCAAGTATAGGAGTGGCAAAGAGGAGAAAGGCCTTCAACATACCAGAAGGGAAGCATGCCATGATAGAAGGACTGGGAATGGAAAAATGAGAACAGAGAGAAGAAAGAGAGATGGCACATTTTGTTACTTAAAGAATGGCTCACTATGCCATACCCTCAGAAGAATTTTTCATCTAAATAAAGCAACTGAGTCATCTTCTTTTCACTGGGCTTCTCTAAGTGTTCCCTTACAGAAAAATCTGTGCATGTGTCATCTCATAATGTGATTATGACAGAAGATGCAAGCAAAGCAAGCTCGAACCCAATACCTGTAGTATATTGGAACATCTCTTAGGGAAGCTGGGAACTGATAGTAAATCAGTGAACCAGCACAACATTAGAGAAGGTTGCCTTTTCAATTGATATACTGTTTAAGGACCAGGATGCCCACCCCACCCCCTTCATTTTCTCTTGTAAAAGAGGTGGAATAAAAAACAGTCCTTTAGTATTAGGCACATTTTTGACTCAGCGATCTAGGTGGATCGTGATCCCCTGATAATTCTTAAGCCATAAAGGATACTTTGCCTACATGCCTTATAGGCAACTTCGTGCAGCACAGACATTATTCAGTCAAGCTCTTGCACAGCATAAATCATAAATTCTTGGAAAGGAGCAAAAAGGCAACATTCAATTACCTGTGTGTTCACTTAACCTGATTTTATGACATACTATACAGTACCGTAGCTTTTTATTCCTCAGTAACGTTCTATATCTCGTGTATGCTGTAAGGGTCAATTTGTTTTCTTCATTTTCCCCACCTCAGCTCTGTGTGTGACACTGACCTCCTGTATTGCTTTGTCCAAAAGGGGTCAAAGGAATTTCTGCAATACAGTCTTTATTCCACAAGGGCACTCTGAAATTTAAAGTGAGATTGTTTATAAAAATACTTTTATATAGCTTGAAGGGAAAATGTCATAGAAAATTAAATTTTTATCGTATGTGGCATTACATATATACATCCCATACCATAAGCCATGAATGTTGCATCCTTTACTCTTCATGCAAAATTATTGTGTGAGGTAAAGTATGAGCATGGGCTGGTTCAAATAATTTTCTTCATCACCTATGTGTGGAAATACAGGATACCAAGAGATACATCAGTAAAGATACTTTCTACTAAAAGATCTTTTCAAGTGACATTGCCAGATTCCCAAGTTCCAGTTTAACATGTTAGTGGATTAGAGTTTAGTCATTTCTTTAAAACGTGGTGCAGACTCCAAAGTGGCCTCCTTTACAGTGGAAACACTTTGAAAAAATAAAAACTTGAAGGCTGGATAAGAACACTGCCCAAATGCTGTGCAGGTGGTAGGTCAGTTCAGAGACTGATTTGGTTCTCTCTTTTCTGTGACAAATAACCTCTGTGTCCCTGTGTGATACAACACTATTTAGTGTGTGGGAGAAAAAAGTAACAAGTTAATGACTGCTTTGATTTTGAAGCACATTGATCTTTCTCCCTGACCAAGACAGAGACGGCAACGTGTGCCAGAAAAAGGTATTGTCAGTCTAACATTTACTGGAAAACAGTAATATTAGGAGAAGTTAAAATCAGAGCAAAGTCTTCAGTCTTTGAAATACTGAAATATAGAAGATGAATTACAGTCATTGAAGATAAGCCACTTATCTTCATAAAGCTGCTGTAGGATGAGATTCTGCAAATGCTCCCCATTCAAATATTCTGTACAGTCCCAGTATACCGTCTGACAGGCGGTAATCAGGGTAAAGCACTGCTGAAATTAATTCCTTTAATGCTGGAGTTTTTAATGAAAATCCTGATGACAAATTATTTTTGTTGTTCTCTTCACCGTTTTATCACTTGTATCCTAAGTTAATTACATGGTATTTTAATGGAGGCTTTTGGGGTATACTATACATGTCAAAGATAAAGCAAAATGCTGTCTGTTGCTGGAACCTACCCAAACTCTCACAAACATATGAGAATTTAACTCTGATAGTGTTTCAATTTGGGTGCTCATCATTTATGTTTTTCCCTGTCAAACACTTGTTTGGCTTGTTAGCATAACAGGTGGAAGTAAAAAAATAGCATTCCCCCTCTTCCTTGTCTTTTATGATTAAAATGAAAGAAGCAGTAATTAAATATCTCACAGGCTCATGATTAAGGGCTAAAAACCATGAATACGGAATGTTTAGGTGAGGCAATTCTGTGACTTGCAGAGGAGATGAGACTAGATCTGCTGAAAAGTAAAGCAGATGTTTATAGGTAGAAAGCAAGATATGGGAGAGAGGGTTTTTTTGGATTCTCGATTTTATTTTCCAGCCACATTATGAGACTTAGCTGTGGATCGTTATTTACAAATTAGTATTTAAAATGACAAATAATTTACATTATTTACAATCTATAATCATTAAGAATCACTTCTCTATTAATTTTTATTTCAGCCTAGTGAACACAAGTTAGTGACTATGGCTCCTTGTAAAAGTCAAATGTATCTACATTAATTAAGAGAAAAGCTCATTTAAATTTCTTTTTCTTTTTCACCCTTAAACTTCAAGTTTTTGCAGAGCTTTTGTCTGCAATGAACAAATAGCTTGAGTAAAAACTGAAATTTTTCAAAATTATAAGAGCAAATGAAAATAGAGGGTTCAACAGGGCATTCTGGGAACTGTTTGGCAGGTTCCCATGGGAAATTGCCCTGAAGGGGGAGGGGACCTGGAGAGGATGCTGCTGTCCATGGAAAAAAAAACCCACAAGACCTAGGCTTAGCTCAGACCAAAGTGCAGGCACTCACACAAGCACAAGAGATGAGCAGAGGATACCAGCCTGGGCTCTTTTGACAAAAGAGAGAGCAAGGGAGGCAAAGGAGGGCTACTTGGGAGCAGTATAGACCATTGTCTGGACTTGGAGCCAAGGAATTAGGGAATCTAGAGTTCAGATGGATTTGAAATTGTTGAGGAATGGGATGGACAACAGCAAGAACTTCTGAAGTCATCAGCAAAAGCAGGCCTATGGAGGATGTGCTTAAGTCTATGGGATCTGATGAGATGAATCCCAGGGTCTTGAGAGTATTGGCAGATGTAGTCACCAAGCCACTCTCCATGATATTTGAAAAGTCCTGGCAAGGTAAAGTCCCTGGTGACTGGCAGAAGGGACACATAACATCCATTTTTAAAAACAATAGTAAGGAGGACGGTTGGAGCTACCAACCTGTTGTCCTCACCTCTATTCCTGGGAAGATCACGGAGCAGGTGCTCCTAGAAGGTCTAATAAAGCACATGGAGGACAGGGAGGTGGCCCAAGACGGACAGCATGTAAGGGCAAATATTGCCTGATGAACTTAATGGATTTCAGTGATTGGGTAACAGCATCAGTAGACAAGGGATGACCTGTGAATGTATCTACCTGGACTTCTGCAAAGCCTTTGGCACAGTCCTCCTCAATATCCTACTCACCAAGTTGGAGAGATATGGATTTGATGGGTGGACTATTCAGTGGATAAGGAATTGGCTGGATGGTTGCATCCAGAGGGTAGTGGTCAATGGCTTGATGTCCAGATGGAGGCCAGTGACAAGCAGTGTCCCTCAGAGGTCAGTACTGGGACCTATAGTGTTTAATATTTTTATCAACAATATAGACAGTGGGGTTGAGTGCACCATCAGCATTTCTGCAGGTGACACCAAGCTGAGTGCTGCTGTCGATAATCCAGAAGGAAGGGATGACATCCAGAAGGACCTGGACAAACTAAAGAGGTGGGACCAGGTGAACCCCATGAGGTTCAAAAAGACCAAGTGCAGGGACCTGCACCTGGGTCAGAACAAACTGTGCTATCAGTACAAGCTGGAGGATGAGGTTTTAGAAAGTGGCCCTGCAGCAAAGGACCTGGGGGTGCTGATGGATGAAAAGCTGGACATGAGCCAACAATGCATGATTTACAGCCTAGAAGGCCAGAATCACATCCTGGGCTGCATCAAAAGAATCGTGGCCAGCAGATGGAGAGAGGTGATTCTGCCACTTTGCTCTGGTAAAACCTCACCTGCAGTACTGTGTCCAGCTCTGGAGCCCTCAACACAGGAACAACATGGAACTGATGGAGCAGTTCCAGAGGAGGGCCACAAAAATGATCAGGGGGCTGGAACATCTCTTAAATGAAGAAAGGCTGAGGGTGCTCGGATTGTTCAGCCTGGAGAAAAGAAGGCTCCAGGGATACCTAATAGTGATCTTCCAGTGTCTGAAGGGGCCCTACAGGAAGGCTGGTGATGGACTGTTTGCAAGGGCCTGTAGTGATAGAACGAGGAGCAATGGTGTTAAATTAGAGAAAAGTAGATTCAGATTGGAGGCTAGGAAAAAATCCTTTATCATGAAGGTACTGGAAAAGTGGAACAAGTTTCCCAGGGAGGTAGTTGAGGCCTAATCCCTGGAGATATTCAAGGTGGGGCTTGAAAAGGCTCTTAGCAACCTGATCTAGTTGAGAGTGTCTCTGCTTACTGCAGGGGGGTTGGACGAGATGACCTTTAGAAGTCCATTCCAACCCAAATTATTCTATAATTCTATGTGGGGCTGCAAAATAATGCAGTAGATTTGGCAGGAGAGCACACAGAAAAGGTTGAGAAACTCAGCATCTTCTTTGCTTTGGTCTTTAGTGGCAAATTTTGTCCTCAGATCTCCCAGGAAGGATCTGGGAAGATTGAGCTAGTAACCTGATAAGCAAACTGGATATACACAAGTCCGTGGACAAGAAAGGATGAATGCAAGGACATGGAGGGAGCTGGCTGAAGTTGCTCCAAGGACTGTTTCTTCAAAAGATCCTTAGGGATCAAGGAGATATTCCTGAGGGCTGAGAAATGTTTCCATTCAGCTTCAGGGTTAGCAGAAAGGCGGATCTGGGGAACTGTCAGATAGTAGCATCCATTTAGTCCCCTGAAAGATTTTGGAGAAAACATTTCTGGAAACCTTGTCGAGGCACATGGAGGACAAGGATAAAATTGGGAACAACTATCATCGTTTGCAAAGAAATGGTTGAATACGAGAGTTTGCTCTGAGAAGATGGCTGCTACGGGGGTTGAAGGAAGAGCAGTGTTTATTTACCTTGACTTCCACAAGGTAAAGTTATATCCCTGCTGCCAAACTGGTGAGACATGGATCTGAGAAGAGAATTACAAATTGAGTGGACTGCTGGCCGTACCACTAGGCTCCAAGAGGGGTCAGTTGTATGATGTTCAACTGATGGGTGGTTTCTAGTAGCAATTATCAGGAGTTAATTCACCTACACAGCAGAATGAAATGTACCCTCAGCAAGTCCACAGATGGGACCTAATTAAGAGAGTAATTAATATGCTGGAGGTCAGGGCTGCCATTCAGGATACTCTCAACAAGATACAGTATCCTGGCAGAAGCTTTTGGAAATTCAGCACAGGCAAATGCAAACTCCTGAACCTGAGGCAGGACAAGTCCATGTAGCAGGACAGGGAGGGCGCCAACGGAGTGCAGAAAAATTCCTGGGTGATCCCAGCAGATAGTAATTCCAACATGAATCAGCGGAGCATCCTGAAAGTCAACCACATCCTGGGCTGCACTGGCAAAAGTGTAGCACCCAGGATGATGCAAGTAATTATTGCCCTCTGCTTGGGGCTGGTGAGACCCTGTCTAGAGGACTATGTCTTGGTTTGGATTCCCTGTACAAGACATTGACAGACTGGAGTCAGACCCTTGGAGCCCCAGGTGGGTGGAACACAGGACATTCAAGGAGATGCTGACTGAACTGCATTTGTTCAGCCTGAAGATGAAAATAAGGGAGGAATGAAGATGTTTTAAGTTACCTATTGGCAATGTACAGAGGCAATGAAGCCAGACCTCTAAGTGGTGCACCAGAACAGGACAAGAGGCAACAGACACGAGTTGCATCACGGAAAACCTTGTCTAAGGATCAGAAAAATCTTTCCTGCTCTGAGGAGCAGTCAAATACTGGCACAGGTACACAGAGAGGCTGTGGCATTTCCACTCTTGGAGATACGACAACGTTGACTAGGCAAGTCCCTGAGCAACCTCTGAACTCAGATGTAGCTTCAAAGCTCATCTTGCTTGAGTGGGCCCAGATGAGAGCCAAAGATCCTTTCCAACCTGATAACTCCAACAGTATTTGTCTTTGCCTGCTTCAAGTAAAAGCTGCTTTAAGCTGATTTAAATAATTTTCCTGAGGCACATTGCATTTTGAAGGAAAGGAATGATGAAAATGCAGATCATTATTATTACCAAAATGTAAGTCATTGATGCTAAGATAAGTTGTAGGAATGGTCACGTATACTAGGCTGCCAGAAGGGATTGTGGTTTTTTTGTTAAATAGAACAAAAAGGTCAGTGAAGCATGTTTAATCCACACAAGCAAAGAGTTCTGTAGACCTTGTAAACAAATACAGTGTAAAAATAGGTCAATTTGAGTGATTTACTGGCCTGGACAAGTAGAACTTTAAAATACATTTTAATATTATTCTGTGTTGTTAATACCTTCTGCTTAAAATGCAAACCACTCTCTTCACCAGTTTTCTCAACCTCTGCAAATATTCTTTTGCTTAGAAAATAAATCTGATAGGTCTTGGGGTTTGGGGGAATGAAGGGAAGAAAGTGTTGCTGGCTTTGGTGTTTTTTTTTGTTCCAGGATACGGGCAATATTTTATCTTTCAAAATCTTTCCCTAGCTGTATGTCAAGACCTGCCAAAAACCAAAAAAAAAACCAAAAAACAAACAAAACAACTCTATGGACTCTATGGTCCAATGGATCTGCACGTAGGAGGGATTTTTCTCAAGAGGGCAAGACTTTATCCTCCGTTGGTCCCAGAACTACTTTGGAAAAAAAACAAACTTCATTATTGAGTAAAATAAACCTGTGGCTTTGGTGACAGGTGGAGTGGTGGTTAGGGCTTCTGGTTGTACCAGGAGGTCATCCAAGCTCAGAGAGCTGTTAGGCTTGGGTGCAGATGCTGTGGTGCTCCCAGGAAGAGCTCAAGAACCCTCAGCCCCTTTTGCTGTCCTGACACCCCTTCTTAGTAGTTGGCTGGGCAGCCCTGTGCCTCCATGCTGAACTGTGCAGATCCACTCCTCAGAGCACAGCTCTCTCAAGGGTAAGAACAGAAAAATAGCCCTTCTGGGCCTAACCAGTAGACCTGGTATGTTTTTCTAAATGTAGATGATAACATATACTTCAAGAGTGTAAGACTGCAGCTTTAGCTGGGGCTGCCTTTTCCAGTACTTTTCTCATTCTTTCCTGGTCTGAAGTTTAGGGACCTAGATAAAAGTTATACTTTTGAGTCTAATAAATGTTGAGGGTGGTGAGATGTCCCATGAATTTGTTTCAATTTGATTTTTAATTCATTCAGGCTTTTAATATGTGCAATATATTCTAACAATTTATTCCATAACTTAATTACCTATTCTGGAAAAGAAAAAAAAAAAAAGTTTTTTCCACTTTTTAGGCATTAATCTGACCTCCTGACACTTCATGTTCTGTTCTTTCCCTCTTATATTATTACTGTGGATGAAAAGACTTTCCTCTTTTTACCCTTCTCAGTGTGACTCATGATGTTATGAGTTTTGTCATGTTCTTTTGAGCCACCTCTTCTCCAAACTGTGTTATCCCAGATTACTTATTGTTCCTCACACAGATACTGTCCCTTATCTTCAATTATCTTACTTATCACCCTTGTGTATATGTTTTCAACGTTAGGTGAGTCTTTTGGGGCTTAGAAGATAAGGAGCATTTTCTCAGTGGCAATAAGATTGCGCTCTCATTTCATCTTCCTAATAATTCATAATATTCTTTTCACCTCAGGCCAGTGATTTTGTAGGGCTGTACACAGTTTCTCTGATTGCAGCAGAGTGCTAGCAGCTGTCTTAAAGCTTATCCCTGGCTATGTAGTTAGGACTGGTTGTTTTTATTCCCTATTCCACATTTATCATCATTGCATTTCATCTGCATTTTTATCACCACTCACACAGAGCTGAGATCTTTCTGCAATTTTTCAATGACCCTTTGGTTTTACTACCCTGAGTAATCCTGTATGATTAGCTGTCACCTCACTATTCAGCCTTATCCAAATTACTGACAACTATGGTAAACCCTGCATTTCCTCACACTGATCCAATAGAAATCTCTCTGCCCCATGAAGACTGACCATTTACTTCTACTATGTGTTTCCTACTCTCTAGTCAGTTTTAAGGGGTTTGTTCCTTGGAAAGAAAGGTCTTGGCCTGGGTACACCCAAAAGCTTTTCCACAGTGTAAAGAATTCTCACTTTGCTGGAGTACAGGCTGATCTTATTTGAGCTCCCCTTTCAGACCCCAATTACTTATCAGCCCTACAGACTTTCTGACAAAGTTCCTGTTTCTGATGTGCTTAAAAAACGTTTTGTTATTGCTTGTCTGCCTTTAGCAAATTGCTCTTCAAAATCATTTTTTTGGCCAGGCTTATTATATTTAACTTGCCAGAGTTGATATTCTTTTCTATTTTTCTAGTTGGGAAATTACTTCCCCTAGAAAAACTTCTAGTAATCTCTGTTACTCTACTAGGTATTGAAATGGTCTATCAAAAACCCACAACTCTAGGGTGATTCTCTTTCTGTCGTCTTTGCTTTCCTCATAGAAATGACCTGGCATTAGGTATGTAGTTACAGTTATAAAATAGTTGTTTTCTTTTTCTGAAATACTTTCTCTCTCTTTTGTGTCCCCTCAGAAAAGGAACTAAAGAATGAAGGTAGTTCTTGTAAAATTCAAACCAAGGGGAGAAAAAATAAAAAGGGAAACCAGTTGCAGAAAAGGATAAAGGAGAGGTTGGTGCAAACATGCACTAAAGAAAGAGTAGCAAGAGGAAAGAACAGGATGGGAAAATTACACAGACAAATGAAACACTGATCACATCAGAATAGTCTCTTCTGAAACATTACAGGTTTCAAGACATCTTACACTACAGATCAGTGGAATTAAGAATAAATAAATACATTTTATATTTTCTGGAAATTATGCCCAGACACAGACAGACATTTAGATATGCATATATGCACATGTGTGCATATGTCATGACTCAAAAGCAAGGAACCCTGAGGCAGAAAAGCTTGCAGATGCTTTGATGGGACTTGAACAGCAAGCAGGTCCTGCAAACCAGATGCAAATTTTATCCTTGGGCAGCTACCTAAATTTGCTCACTCAGACTTTAAATTCAGCCTCTTGTAAACATACAGGTGCATACAAACATGATTCCAGGGTATTTCCTGGCAGTGGCTGAGCACTGCACCCTGAGGCAGCCAAGTATGGTACCAGATTGTCAGTGCCTTGCAGGACTGAGTCCTGTGCGATTCTGCTCATAAGCCAATTCAGAAGAAATGTTTATTTCTCCCTGATGCTCTGCACAAAAATGGCTGGATTGTTTTGAGCTTCCACAAGATAGGGATTTCCACTGATGTATTTCCACATTTACCACTACTCCAGATTTATGGGGAGGACATACCATATCTTTTGGAACAGAGCAATTATCAAACTTTAAAAATGCCCTAACACCTTTGAAAGGGAAGTAAATATTAAAATAAAAATTAATATTACTATGCATATAAATAACATATCTATCCTTACTCTTATTTCTTGTTGATTTCTGAGTTCTTTGAAAGGTCAAGTTGCAGCTTTAAACATATGATTTCTAATGAGGTTTAACAATGAGGCTTTAAACTTCTATTTTTGATGACAGATCTAGATCCTCCAAAGGATTGAAATCAAGGTAAATAAAAGCATTGGTTACTTCTGACTTGTATTCTTTGGAATTCCACCGCACAAGACAAGGGAATAAGCAGCTGGGAGCCACCATCACCTGAGCTGCAATCAGCCCATACAGCATGTGTTTCATAGCATGATTTTGCAGCTTTGATCTTGTTTCGTAGTTTGGTTCAAGATTTAACCTGTAAAGCCTCCTGGGTTTTCAGCTGTAGCAACATGAAGGCCTCTGCAAGGTTAGCAGCTTTTTTGCACTGAGCAATGGAGAAATTCTTATTTCAGGCTGTTACCATCCCTTCCCTGAAGCACTCATTCACTAAGGTGTTTTACATACAGATAGAGGCCCATATGTATCCTGAATAAAAGCTCTCAGGTCTGTCACTCTTTCTAATTTCCCTGCCTGCTCATCAATGAATGCTTGCTGGTGCAGGGTTCTCCTTCAACCTTGTACAGGCAGAAAATTCTTTTAGGAGGGGAAGCCAGAAGCTAGACAGGAAATAAAAGGCTCAGAGCAATAAGGAGACACAAAGATGTGATTAAGTTTTGGAAAAGTTATCTATTCTCAACCCAGAAATCCTGGCAACATAGGTGAAATAAGAAGACTGTAGTGGTAGAGAAAAGGAAAAAAGAAAGGAAACCTCGTCGTATGACACAGAAATAGTTATATGACTGAAGGAGGAAGAAGACTACCAGGATACACAGCATAGTACAAAGCAAAATGGAGTGATTTAGGTTAGTAAAAAAAAATAAAATCAAGAGACAAATTTAGATTTTATTTCTTAAAAAAAGGTTAGGTACAATTTTAAAGTCTTGATCATTATGGGTGGAATGGCTTTTTGAGAACAATATTATACTGATGTCCCTGGAGAAGGAATTATGACTAACATACAAAATGGTACATAGATAAACCATTTTCTCCCATTGTGCTGCAACACTCCAGAATCTAAATCTGCTGTACTTATAGTAGCTCTGTGAGACGGGACAAGGTTATTTTATGTTCATGGAGCTAAGGCACTGAAACTCAAAGTGAATTGCAAGAGTGCATTGGAAATCTGCATGTAAAGGGGGTTTGAACTTGATGAGCATCACTGAAGTATCTTCTCCCTTAGTAAAATATAGACATTTCTAGAAAAGTGGAATTAAGTCGGATATGAAGCTGGATATAAAAAGCCATTATGATATGCCAAGGTCTGCTTTTATGTTGAACAAAAATATTGTTCTTCATGTTTTTGCTGTTGTGGCAATGGTTGTGTGCTTGGCCAACGGTAGTATAATCTGTTAGAAAATCTGTAACAAATACATCTGCATAAGTCTTCAATAACTAGCTTGCAGCACTAATATTTACTGAAAATTATTTGTTATCTGCCAATATTGATGCGATGCATGTTCTGACAGTACTGTACAATGAGCAGCTGTCAGTACACTTCAAAGCTGTTCTTGGTTTTAAATCTATTATTTACTCTATGGCTCTTCAGTAGTTTCTTGATCAAACTAGTCATACTCTACCCTGGTACACTGATAGCTCTTACATTACACACCAGCATATTGAAATATCTCATGGTCATCTTTTACATCAAGGATTTCAACTCTTTCATCAGGAGATTGGAGAACACACTATGGAGAGCAGATGAAAAATATCTTGATCGCTATAGATGAACTGTTTTGTTTTTTTTTTTTAAGAATGATATTATAATGATGCCCCTGGAGAAGGAATTATGACTGACACAACATACACTTAGGGTCAAGGCACTTGACTTTCAGACAAATTATGAAATTACACTTGTGAATATTGTCTTGGCTGAATCTTCTGAGAACACAGATGAAGCAAAGTTAGATTGAGTCCTCAGCTTCCAACAAAAAACTGGTCTGGCTGCGGGCTCAGGCAAAGCAGAAATTTCCTAACGTAGCAGGCGAATGGGAAGACAAAGAGTCTGTCCATTAACATCAGTCTCCTCCTACTTCAATTTTGTCCATATTAGGACTGGAGAAAACAGGTTGTCTGAAACTGCTGCTGCCCCTAAAGCAAGAGTGGAAACTATTGGTAGAATGCCCAGTGCCAGCAGCTGTGAGAGCTGACTGGTATCAGTCCCTGGAGGCAGACAGATTAGCAGCATGGATCCTCTGGATCTCTGCATTGCAATTCCCCACTTTCCTGCAGCAGGCAGGGGTGGCCCTGTCTCATCTGTTATTTTAGGAGGACTGACTGTCAGTTTTGTCTGAGCTGTACAAAAGTCTTTTGGTGGCTGTAGAATAAAAGGCATGTGAAATATTTAGTCTTAAACGAAAAATAATCATGGCATTACTTCTATTGCAAAATTTAGGGAGCATTCTTGGTCTACACATTGCTCCTTTTCGTACTCCAGGTTCATTGCTGTGAATTCAGTAAGTTAATATTAAAAATATATTTCAAACAAGTTTTAAGTTGGATGGGTGTTCTGTCAACACTGTCTGCATTTGAGATTTGAACCGCAAAGGTGCTTCAGTTTCAACTTTCCAACTTCCTTGTGTTTGGGAATTTTTGGCTGGCTAATACTATACTTTCTGCCATGGAAATTTCCAGAGGCAACACACTCAGTAGCCACATTCAGAGTCTAGAAGTGGAAATTCCCATGTCTGTTCTACAGCTATCTGATTTTTGTGCCCTGGAGCTTGGATCCTTCAAGTTGACACATTTCAGACCTTAAGTGATGGAATTGTACTAGTCTTTTAGATCTCTGAGTTGTTCTCTTGGTCCATCCTGTTTTTCTGCTATTCTTTCATGTTGCAGCCACTGTTTTTCAAAGTGGCCAAACTTTACAACATAACTGCTTCTCTGGTTTTATAAATCAAGGCAGCTTTTCAGTCTAAGTGTTCAAAGGTGCACAGTGTGCCATAGTATAATCCCCGTTTTTGTCATCAATATTAGGTTAATGGTTGTAATGTCAGATTCACGAGGTTTGGATTTCTTACCTCTTATTTCATTCCCTTTATGGCTATTTCCTCTTGGGTATACCTCTGCACTAGAAGGAAGAAGGTACTTTGAGTTTTGCTCAGTTTTCAAGGGCTACCCTCTAGCCAGTTCACATGCTTCCTTCCTCCCCCCATTACTTTCATTTTTTAATATTTTTTTTCCTCAGATATAACTTATTCCAATAGTAAGCAAGCTCTGATGTTTATGTGCAAGCATCCTTGCCCTTCTCAGTGAAAGCCCTTTGGGCATCATGGCTGGATGTCTACTTCAGCTTTTGGTTTGGACAGTGGCTCCTGTTGTTTCAGTTGTCATTATTTTCTAGGAGCTTGATTGTTTTTTATTTAGTCCTCAGCAAAGGCTGGATGTTTGCTTCTAGTCTCTGATGAATTATTAGGAAAATGCAATAGGGCTCATAAACCAGAAACCACTTCCACTTAAAAGAAGGAAATGGCTGATTTTAAATTATTTTTAGCTCTGTGATTAGTAGTGTGTAAATGTTATTTAGACTTTGTACAAAAAAACCAAAGTAATTTCTTCTTGGTACCAGTCAACTAGCAACTCTCCCACCTACTGTCATACTTTGTCACCTCTTTTGTTAATACTTACCCAAGGGCAAATTTTGATCATACGCTCCCCTTGGCAGTCAAAAATTACCTTCTACGTTCCCTGTAACAACTAAATATGGTTTCAGAGCCTGTTTGAGACAAAGGAAAAAGGGAAGATAGGAAAGTTATCACCACCCTTAGACCCAGTGATGATCTTAATGGGAAATTGTGGTCCCTGGATGGAGGGCGGGTATCCAGCATTTCGAGTGTGCCTCTTTTATGCCACCTGACCCCACCATTTCAGGGGGGGCTTTGGCATATCTTGCACAGCCAGGTGTTCACTTGGCCCCCTCCAGATGGGATGACACAGCAATAACCCTTATTTCTGCACATTTCCTCTCCAGTGTCTTTACCAGGGGCACACACAAGATGTCACTCTGCCTCCTCAGGGCACAGCTTCCCTGCCCCTGTCCCTTTTCGAGTAAGGACAGTGTCCTGCCTGTCAGGGTGGCCATCAGACAGAGCTCCCCTTGCCAGGACAGTGTTCAGCTGATGGGGATGGCCACTGAAGGAGGGGCTGCTCCTGAGAATAGGGCCCCGTTTATCAAGGTGGTTCTGCAAATGAGGGTCCCTCCTTGAGAGGACCGAGTCCAGATGTCTCATTGAATGAGGCCTCCACCTGAGCACAAAGTCCTTTTTGTCAGGGAAGCTGTTTTGGGACAATTATTCTTTTCAGGATTCTACAGCTCTGGGCTTCTCTGACCCTTCCAGAGAAGACGCTCATATGTCAAGAAACCTTGTGCCACCCTTCTTCGTTTCTACCAAAAAGCTACTGGTTTCATTCTATTTCATCTTGTTCTTCTCCACACCAGACTGACTGGGCAATGAAAAGCTGCAAAATTATGTCAAGCAACACTTAAGGGCAAACATCCAAGTGCAAGATTGAGAGCAAAAGGGTATAAATAAAGCAAGGAAAAATTCAGTTTTGGTCTACACTTAACCATGAGTCCTGTTTAAGGTATCCCATGAGGAATGTTGCATTGCCCTGGGGTGAGAGCAAGAAGATGGTAGATTCAAAGACCCAAACTTCCTCCCAGGTGGCAAGCTCACTTCTGCATAACTTCCAAATGCCCCTTATTCTTCTGAGACTTGTAGTTCAAATGCATATGCCAATCATGTCCTAATTTGAGAGGGACACCTCAGATATTTAAATGTTCTTTTCCATGCCAACCTGGCAGGAACTGTCAGATAAATACATCTGATTATGCCTCCTGAGATCAGAAGTGTTGTTCACCAGGAGTGTATTCTCCTTTTCTGCTTCAGCAGTATGCTGACTAGCCACCCCTGCCCATGGGATCCTTTTCAACTCCTCCCACTCCACTGAGGATATTTGAACATAAGATTTATATTCTGAAATATCAGTTTTGCAGGTGTTCCGCAAGCTTTAAGATCACTGTTACCTTAGTGACTTCATATAGACATCACATTTTATTAGCATGGATAACAGGTGATGTAAAACTCATGAGTGTTGATGCAACTTGTATGTAATCTGATTTTCAAGATAGGGTTTGTTTTGGACTCTTGATGCAATAGGCATTGGTTTTGGGTGCCTTTAGAGAACAGAATTTCAGCCAAACAGAGCTGATGTTGTAATGTTCGATAATGATGGAATTTGTGCGTGTCTAGTGAACCTTCCCAGGGATCTGAATACATCTCTGGGTTTGGACACAATTATTTTCAATCTGACAAAATTACTGGTGGTGTGGAAGGAGAATATGGTTATAGCTGGGGTGAATTTATATCTTTTCCAGTCATAAGATGTTTTATTGTTTACCTCACATTCTGCTTTTTAAAAAAATTCAGTCAGTGGAGTAGAAGGTCTGAGTTGTGGGTTTTTTTCAGAATGGAGTAAGAGTTCAGCTGTGCACAATTATTTATCTCTTTACAGTATTTTTAGGAAAAGAGGCAAATGGGTTGGTTTTTAAAATTATGCTAAAACAGAGATCAAAACACATTGAGATTTTAATTTTACAAAATCACTGTTTATAAATGAAAAAATTCTCCTCTGTTACCTCCACTAATTCAGTTTCCCATTCTCCTTCTCACTTTCCCCTTCCCTCTCTTATCCCCCCGTCTTCTCTCTTCCTTTTCCTTTTTTTTTTTTTCCCCCGGAAACAATACCTATGTCTTTTCATCCATATAAACTAGGTACAAACAAAATTATGCCATTCAATGAATGATGTGATTCAAATTCAGTATGTGTGTATTCTTTTTCTCTTTCCTCCTCCCACTAATGAGGCAAAGATTTCATGATTTTAACGTGAAGCTCAACTAATTGGCATTGACTGTCTTATCAAACAAGAATAAAATTAGGATGATAAAGTGGATGCAAAGTAAAGAAAAGGGTGAGAAGGCAGAAACTGAAGAAGAGTTTTTTCTACTACAAGTAGCTTTGCAATTGGTGGATAAAAAAAGCATCTTTTTAACCTGTATTGCTGGCTGCCATGGACTGACCCAAGCAAAAGAGAGCAAGGATGAACAGCTTTCTCAGGCTTCCCAGACAGATACTTCCTGATTAATAGGGTTTCTAATCACTTGATATCGCTGTGTGCTTTATACCTCAATGACGATGGCTTTCTGTTGAAATCTTTGGTTTATTCACATCCAATGAACTTCATTCTAACTTCAGTTTTTGGAGGACTATATTTTTAGAGCCTATTTTGAAAAAGTTCCTTTAACTTATGGTATCTAGTCAGTTGAACATGGACTTTTGAAACAGTGTACTGACTATTCTTTCTTCAAAGATTAGACTTTCAATTTTTAGTAGCTTTTTTATTTTTTTATTTTTTTTTAATCTTGTGCTGCTGCATTTGCAGAGCTTGGATCCAGAAGAATTGAAGCACATGCTTAAGGAGAAGAATGGTATGTGGTTCATGAACCCCATAATTAGTTCCCCTTCCTGGCTCTAAGCAGTAATTAAATCTGTCACTTCTGCTCTGCTGATTCATTTATTTAGCTATTTAATTGCTCAGCTGAATACGTCTTTATCTGCGGAACTGCAACATTTTATTCAGACAAAGAAACAGTATAATCCATTATTATGTTTTTTTCCCAAGAGCAGGGACGTGTAAAAGGAAAGAACACTAATACTAGATGATTTGATGATGTTGTCAGTTTCCACTTATCAAACAAAACAATGTTTAAAGGAAAACGTAAAACAGAGCTTGAGGATAGCTTTCCAGATACAGGCTTGTTTCTTCAGGAATTTGTTTCAAATGTGAGGACCCACAGTATCTGATCCAAGTTTCCATTTCCATCATCATGGAAATTTAAAGCACTTCCAGGTAATAGTCATAATTCTATATAAAACAAGAAGTCTCACCCTGATCTACTGGTGGAATGCTTTATAAACTGTTTCAAGTTGCAAATATATACTAAATTATTTGCAAACTAAACAGTATTTCTTTATACATTTTATTTTTGAGACACTTCTTATGGAGATTTCTGTCATCAATCTTTTAGATTTATCATCAAATACAGCATTTTGATTTGTAAAGCAAATGGCTTTTTTAATACTTTCAAGCTTAAAAAGGAGAACCCTTCTGAATACCTCACTGTTTTCCATACAAGCAGCTTTTCTCTCGTTATGTTTTCAGTATCCTTAAGGGAGGTTGCAAGATTCCCCCACCGTTTGTATCCTTAGGTTGAAAAAGCTGGTGTAGGGAAACAGCATGCAAAACAATGAGGACCAGTCAAGGCACATCAGCTTAAACAGGGTGTTTTGCCAAGAAGAAGAAATATTGTTTATGTTTATAACATGTTTTTCCTCTTGTCTCTGAAGTCTGTAATGATAGCTGATCCAGGAAGTGAAAGATACAAAACCCACCCAAAATTTGGAGAGAAGGATGTTTTTCTTTCACTTTTGGCATCAGCAGCTCGGTTCTGCCAATTTATTCATCTGCCTGACTGGCTAGATTTTTATCCCATGCACTTCCCTCCATTAGTGACTTATTTTTGTCATTACTCAGTCCCAACTACACAGTTATTTAAGCCACAGGTCATGTTTTTCCCTGGCAAGTTCATTATTATAAAAATCTTTTACTGTTTACCTGGGGGGGGGGGGGGGCACAGTTTGTAGTTGAGGACTTTTTATTATTCTTTTTTTTCCTTCAGTGAAGATCCTGTCCACTCCTTTGCAATGCAAAGCATGTCTGTACTGCTGCTGGGGACACCCAGCTTGGCCCTGCTTGAAGTAAAAAACAGGAGCTGGCATCAAGACCAGCCAGTGGAACTGGCAGGGTTTTTTAGCTCTATTACTCTGCTACCTTGCAAATACAGCTGGATTTCCCACCATACCTTTGGCTGCTGTGCTGGGCAATGTGGATCTCTACCCTGCCTCTGCCAGAACGGGGGCTCTGCTTTGCTCTCCCCCATCCTCAGGGAGGGCTTTCTCAGCCCACAGGCCATCAGATTTTTTTCTGACAATGCTTAGTCTGTATTGTTGGTGTTGGTGTTATTGCTCTGCATCTGTGCACTCTGAGCTACTGAAAGCTCTTTGTTGAAATAAAAAAACGAATCTGTCCTAGCTAAAACTGGGAAGTCTGGAAAACTTGTGGGTGGTTTTGTTCTTACAAGGCCTATGCATGTGATTTTAGGACTAGGGTCTTGCAGGAGCTTTGCTTGAATGTTATCTCTTTTAAATGAATTTCTTCAAATGGTCTTCTAAAAGAACAGTGTTATATAGGGCACATGCTTCAGTTCAGGGAATTAGTAAACTGGCAAAAAAAAACATCTCTGGACATAGTTAAGGATAAGGGTGCTTTCAGGACAAGCCTGTATATGAATAGGTTTAGTATGAAAAAGCACTGTTCATTGCAGCAGGATAAACAAGTATGATCACAGTAGGGCATGGGAATGAAATAGAAAAAAAAAACATTTATTTGTAATAGAAGAGAAGTTTATTGTTGGGTTGGTGGAAACCAAAGAGAGGAAACACAGGGATAATTTCACGTGGCCTTTATATCTAAAAGAGCATGACGTTAGTCAATAGCATAAACTTTTTTTACACAATTTGTACATAAACATTGAGACTTGAGAGTTGGAGGCGCATCAGCTGCGTGCCCTCCCTTTGCGGTGATTACATTCAGGCACGTCAGGAGGGAATTAGGTGACAGTGACTATCGGCTTCTCCTCAGATGAACCTAGCTGTAGTCATCCCACCAACAACAGACTGGAAATTACTATCTCAAAGGTATTGCAGAGTTTACAAAAAGTCAAATGGGACCAAAACCTTCCCCTACACTGACCTGCCTTTCCCATGCCAGTGCAGGCAACATCCAGCTACTTGCATGTTGTCTCCACTGGTGGAGGCGCTCTGATGGATTGAGGTTTTTTTATTTTTGGTTTGAGTTTTGTTTGTAGTTGTTTGGGGTTTTTTTAATAAGTTTTTGTTTGTTTGTTTGTTTGCTTTGTTAGTTTGCAGATGGAACTCCCTGTGTAGTTAGAAACCTCAGGATGGAGTTTCTCCTCACAGTGCTGGCAAATGCTTGTGTAAAATGTGTTGATGTCAAATTAGGCTAGATCTTTCAGTTCTGTATACCAGTGCAACGAGGTCTGTACTTTATTAATGTATTGATTTCCTTATTGACATACTGGGAACCTCTTGCTAATGTTTTCATTTAGAGAAGTTATTGCTTATACAAATTGTGTGATGCGATGCATCTGTGGGGCTGGAGGCCACATCTGACCAGCCCTGGCCACTGTGCTTGCTTATTTAAGGTGCATAGACTTGGATACCTATAAATATTAGTGTGCAGCTGTCACACAGGGACGGTGAGTGAGACATGTGGGACCTCAAAAACATAGGAGCTTGGCACCCAGAAATCATACAACTCTGATAACACATTACAAGGTTATGTATCAGGGGAGACGATAGGAAGGTGGAAACTGCTTTTCATCTTTGTCTCTTTTTATTTTTACATTATTTTTCCTCCTTTGTACTTCTGGTATACATCGAACCTTTACAATTTTTATCACATTAGGATGTGACATTCCTGGCCTTGGCAGTGCTTTTGTTTGGATATTTATAGCAGCTTCTGGTCATTGTTGAGCAAAGGAGATTGCCCTGCCCTCTGGCCCTTTCCTAAGCAGATTTTGGGCAGAAGCTCCTCTCATGTGGCACTAATTGAAATGATTGGTGGAGGGGGTGTCGTGAGCGCACACTGCCTGGCTCGGGTTTATCTGCCAGGGGCTAAGCCAGGGGAGGAAAAACGGGGAGAAGGGAAGAAAGGGGAAAAAACAGGAGGTGAAAGAAAAAGGAGAAAAAAAAAAAAAAGAGAGAGAGAGAGAGAAGGGGGGGGGGGGGGGGGGGGAGGAGGAAAGAAAAAAGCCCAGCTTTGCTGTGCTTTGCTTTGCTGTGGCAGGGCTCAGGGCTGCCGGCCATCTGCCCGCCCTCGGGCGGGATCCGGCGGGCTGCAGCCCCACGCTCGGGAGGCGCGGAGGGAGGCGGCCGGCTGCGCACCCCGCGGAGGAGGGGAGCGGAGCGGCGCGGAGCTCCGGAAGGCCGAGGGAGCCTCTCGGCAGGTGGGTACCTCTGCCCCGCGCAGGGATGCGGAAGGGGAGGTGGCAGGAGAAGGGAAACCCCCTCCGAGGGTTGTGGTGGGGAGGGGGTGCTGCCTGGGGTGGTAGTTGGGGGTGGGGGGGATGTGAGGAGGTGGAGGGGAGCCGCGCTGGAGACTTTTGCTGGTGGTTTAGAGGCCGAGTTTCGCCCCTTCTTCTCCCGAGACAGGCTGGGATGGGCAAAGTCGTCAAAAGATTAAAAACCAACAAGTTGCTGTGGCAGTGGTTTGTGTGGCGATGGGGCTGTTTTATCACCCGAAAAGAGTGAGTTGCGCTAAAATACGTAGTAGGGGCTGTGAGTAACCCTACCTAAGCCGGCATCTCCAGGCTTTAAACGTTAATATCATATAGAGACTTGGGAAGGGAGGGGGGGAATGTACGTGTTCCCCCCCCCCCTTCCTGCAACCATCCCTGGTTAATGGTCTCCTGCAAGTTTAATGTGAAAAGAGGAGAGGCGAGAGCTGGCCCCTGCCAAGGAAAACACGGGGACTACGGAGGGATTAAAAAGGCGGAGGCTAAGAAGTTTGGGACGTACTGTAAATCAGCATCACCCTAAAAAGTAAACGAGCTGGAATATTGTCTCATATTTTTAGAGGTATTGGGGTTGGAAGTGTCTATTTAACTGGTTACATTTCTGGAGGGTTTCTGTGTTTTAAGTTGCTAATGTAAACAGTCTAAGTAAGCAAGCATCATGTCCTTCCGTGTGTTGTGCAGTGGGGGAAAAGTGAACCTCGAAGTGTATGTTTTGTTAATAAATGATAGGAAATATATGGTAGCTTTATGATAACAGTTATTAGAGAGGACTCTGGACTTCACACCTCCCTTTTATCATTATTATTTATGATATTATTATTTAAGATGTGTAAAATTCTGTTACTCTGCGCCAAAAACTGCATTCTAATCTCTTTGATACATCAGCTAGAATGTCCTGTTACACTGGATATGGTTTGTGTTTAGTGTACAACTTGTATTTGTGTTTCTGATAACCTGGGTAGCATAACTGGAAAAATAAACAGTTAAAATGTTAATACATTTTAACGGCTTTTGTGTAGATTATTGACAGTCAGACATAAGCGGAAGTTGTTCTGCATATCTATCTTCAAATGCTAAAAAAAAATAATAGATAAATTGCTGCTGGAAGAGTATGTACTGTGCAGTCTACTTGTAGGTCTTACTTGGGTTTTTTACATATATATATATATATGGTTTTAGAAGTAGAACATGGAGTTGAGCAGCTGGTAATCCATTTGTGCGCCGCTTATCCCTACAAAGATCCCTGGTACAGTGAGCTAGCACTGAGGATGGTTCAAAATGGAATCCAGACAACGGCCATATTAAAATCATGCAAGAGTTTATTTTTATAAACTGAAAAACTGAGGCTTGCCTACTCATAAACTTAATAAGTGATTTATCTATCTAGTAGTCTACTCATTGTATTCAAGAAAAGGAAAAGCTTGATTAATCACGTGGTCATTACTCTAACTTCTTAATCTATAATCAGGTGAACAAAAACATTTTTACTTTCCTTACAATCTGAAATAGCAGGTTTCTCACCAAAAAAAACCCCTCATCTTTCCTTCCTTTCTCTCATCTGTGTCCATGCTGCAAAAATATGTCTTCAAGAATGTAACTGTTTTACTAATTCTGCTTCTTGTCACTCTTGGTCTCCAATTTATGCTGATATGAATACTTCTGTAATATTGTAGTCAGTTGCCATTACCTCCTTCAAGGACCGTATTTAAGCACATCTGTAGAGCGTGTGTGGTACAATATCGCATAGTGACATGGATGTTTTAATTTTATTCTTACATGGCTCAATATATTTTTTTCACGTTGCTTCAGAGAAGCTAGAAACATGATGAACGTTCCATTAGTGATATTGGTAAGAAATACATTAACGCAAGTGCACAGTCAGTAAGATAGCACTTTTATTTGAAAGCCTTCTCATCATGGACACAGAACTAATAATCTTAAAGTGTAACCTGTGCTGCATATCTTCAGCGTTAGATTGGATTTCGGTTTAGGTTGTTTGTAAATAAAATTTTTATTCAGGATAGCTGAATTTCTACTAGCTGTTCAGGCTCCCTTTTTCTTTTCAGCCTTTACAGCCTCTGAATACCACTGAAATGTGTTGGGTGAAGAGCTGGGTGTGCATGGTGTTTCAGGGTGCAGCTCTTCTCAGAAATCATCCTCCATATTGTAGGGCATTGAGGTCTGATATTAATCTAAAATTAATGGGATTAAAAATTTCAAAGTCAAATCTGAAGGCTGCTGCGTTGGTTGGATACCCAAGAGCAAGCTGGAATAGCCTTCTCAGACACATTATCACAAACATGGTGAGCAACCTTTGCCAAGGAGTGGAGGGAGAGCTCGGTTTTCTGTACGTGAGGTCACTTGCCACTGAGCCATCTCAAGGCAAGAGGCTGTCCTAGCTGTGGTGGAGTGGTCCAAACCCCTCCTGCTGCTCTGCTTGGAATGCCTGAGAGGTTTGGGCCAAGCACGCTGGTTGGGGGAGCCTATGGTGTATCACTGCGGCAGAAAGTTGTGGAGAAGCTTGCAAAGCTATTGGGAGACATGACTGCAGCCACAGGTGTCTGTGGTAGAAAGGTGGCAAAGGTATTTGCAGGAGGGAAAGGTTCTGGAGTTGCAGATGCTGGTCATGGCAGTGATGTTTTGTGGAGGGCAGAGAGGTCAGAGTTCTGATGGATCAAGAAGGAAAAGCATGCTGGAGGCTCCAAAAGTCAGGAGCCAAAGCTCTAAATGCTTCCACAGGGAGACTTTGCAGCTGGATGGACAACTCTATTTGCGTGCTTTGGGAATAAAGAGTCAAGAGCTGAGAAGTGACCATCTGGATTCCTGCTCGTCATCAGGGTTCGAGGAGGAAGCATTGGGCAGATGGGCTGAGGTGAGATGAGGTACAGCAGTTATAACTGGGATGCAGAGGGAGGACTGGCAGCCAGGAGACAGGAAGCTGGTGAATGGTCTTTAGACTTTTATGTTACACATGAGAAACTGGGAAGGCAAACTATTACAGTTTAAAGCAAAACATCAGGGTAGGAACTCAAAATGAATCTGTAGCACTGAAACTGTTTACTCGTTAGACTTTTTCCAAAGATTTTTAATTAGTGGGGTTTCCATCTTTTGATGTTTATAACAACACAATGACTGGAGATTGTAGAATGCAGGTTTATTTTCTTTCCACACACTTTGCAAGGTCATTTTTCTTTAAATGAGTCCTTGTTGCACTTTTAGTAACAGATGCACTTTGTTGCGTTCATTTGCTAAGCAACAGACTCACTGTGTTGCCTATGAAGCACAAAAGCATGGGAAGCTTTGACACATGAAGCAGAGCTTACGTAAAGTTCATGAGCGGCAGCAGAAAGGAGGAGTGATGAATTCTCCGAGTTTTACTCCTAAAGTATTTTAAGGTTGGGTATTTTTCTCTTCTGGCTGCCATCAGCAATAGAAGTATCAACAGGAGAAAAATGGGTCGCTTGGGTTTTAGCATTAAGTAGCAAATCCAGGGCCAATAGGATTTAGCTGGGATGTTAAGGTTTATTCAGTGCATTTAGTTAATGAAGTTGGAGGGGGTGGGGAGAGAAAAGAAGTCAGTGTCTGGTGTTGGAGGAGGGGACAAAATAGCCTCCTGTCATCCAGTGCATCCTGTGGTGACTCCTCCTGATTGATAGGTCCTTCAGCAGACAAAAAAGAGCTGAGTGAAGGAGGTTTTCATTAAAATATACAGGGTCAATGCCAGCTCCTTTGGATTAAAATCAAGCAGAAAAATCTTCATAATAGATATCCACCTAGTCTTAAGGGTGTATGTTTTTATGGAGTGTAGTGTCTGTCAGCTAGGGGGAGGGAAGAGGGAAATTTTAATGTGTCCTATAAAGTGGTTAAAGAGCCATGAAAATATTTAGCAAGTGCAATCACATATTAATATACATCAATGAGTCAGAGAAATGCATTTCAGGTTGACAAAATCTCATTTTAGCAGGATGCCAGAATTGTTGCAGACAGCCCCATCGTCCCTGATGCATACGGGTGGCCCTTTGCTGTGCTCACTCCCATTCTGAAGCTTTTGTGTCCCCTGCCTAAGATTGTCATTTTGTTTACACGCATGCTGTTAAGCATCTTGACTTGCTTTCTGAGCCCTGAAACTCTTCAGCACAGAGACGCAATAAACACCTAGTGTAGAAAGTAATTCTTATTTAGAATATAAAGAGTTGTTTTCTATAATTAAAATGAAAGGAAAATCAATGTGAATTGATCTTTTTTTTTTTTTTTTTTTTTTTTTTTTTAAGAGCGTTATTGTACACTTTTTTAGGGTTAGTGTACTTTTTTAGGGTTAGTTTAGTGTTAGTGAATGGATCTTTTTTTCGAAGAGGGTTAGTGTACACTATTGTGACTGTCACGTGCTGGATGTGTCTCTTTCCCATGCTTCTAACTGGCTTTGCTGTTGGCCTCCCATTTGCTTACAGGAACCATAATTGTCTATATATCTCTGGGAGCTTGAGTACCAATTAATGCCAGAATATACTCTCACTCCTTTACATGTGAGATCGTAGTATTCAGCCTCTCGCTGGCAGCTAATTAGTTGTTCTGAGTAATTTCACCCATCTCTTAAAAAGAATTCTTTATGATACACAGTGACATGGTAACTTCAGGGATACTTGGTCCTGGTACTAGCTGCAGAGCGGAATGCATTAGCTTAAATGCTAGAAATACACATAATTTCCTTTTGGAGCTACTCAGACTGTCATGACTGAATGTAATGGTAGGTCACCTGGTCTGCTTCCTGTTGACCCTGGGAAGGATCACATACATGACCAGTTACTAAGAGTCAGCTGATAAGCAAGAGATGAGTGGTTCTTTATAGCCAATGAGTGATACAATTTCCTTGCAGTTGTGTAAACATATTTCAGAAAAGTTGAATAATGCTTTTCATTTTCTCAAAAACAGCCCTCCTGGTCTCTTGGTTTTTGGTTTCAATAAGAAGATGAAAAAAGGCAAAGTTACGGCCACTTAAGCAATTGGCCTTGATATTCCTGTATTTTCTGATACTAGCTTGCTTCTGACAAAGGGAGCCTTAATCATTGGACTTGCTAAACTTTTAGAGAGTTTTGTTTGTTTGCTGGGTTGGTTGATTAGGCAAATGTATCAATTTCACTTGTGGATTTTATATTTATTTGTAATATATGTAGCAGTTTTGCTGGTAGCCACTTCTTGACTACAGACTGGCTGGGAGGAGATGTCTGAAACATGATTTGGACCCTGGGCTTTGCCCTGTCATCCCTGAGTTTCATTTTAGGGTAATCTGATCACTGGGACCTTCTCACTTCTAACCCTGTTCATTGTCTAAAAGGCAATGTCACAGCACTGTGACCTTTTTCTTGCCTGTGGAACCTCCCGTTAAGATACAACCCTGAATCTTACTTGGAGTAGGTGTGTGAAGTTATTGTGGAGTTGACAATAAAATGCAAGTGAGGCTTTACCAAAAAAAGTTAATAGAAACTATCCTTTTTATTACATTGGATTCTGCACAGATGGATGGGCTTTTAGTTGGCTCAGAAGTAAAGGGCCCACCAATATATATATAAACCTTTCTAAAGCCTTAGCCTTTCTAAATTCCCTTAGGAGCAATGCATTAAAGTGCCGATGAAAATGGAGTTTTCTTTGACCTTGTGACCTTCCTGCTTTCCCATCACTAGACAAGAAAGACCCAGTCTCCTGTGAATATTATTATTAGTTAATAAAGTTAAAAGCAGCAGATTATCTCCCGTATATATACATATATATATATAAAAAACAAAAGTAGCCAGAACTACAGTTGCCTACAGCTACTAATAAAACATTACTTCATTTCAGCTCTCTGTGTCTCTGAGACCACACTTTAAATGAATCAAAATGTGATGTTCTCAATGAGAATATGGGTACTTCTAAATAATATCCCTGAAATGTAGTGGGCAAGCATAAAAGATTGCAGATGCACCTAAGATATGTTTCATTTGTAGTTCCTATGATGCTAATATGAATCAGATTTTTTTTTTTTTGTATATACATATGTTTAGATTGAGGTATTATCTTCTGTTGAGCTTAATAGATTTACAAAATCCTTTCTTGGTCATGTTCTTTTCAAAGATAAATGACAACTTTAAACCATGGCTGTCAACTTTCTAAAGAAAATTATGATTATACTACATTAAACTTCTTGCATACTTTTGGGTAAAAATCTGGGAAAATCAAGTCAAATTTGTGCACTTATCCAATGTTAAAAATAAATGAATCTGCACCTTTATGTCTGTTTTCTGAGAAACAAGTCTCTGGTTGAGAATATAGTCACAGAAGTAACTCAGTTGCTGTAGTTAGAAGTGGTTCTGGATTAGTAGCTTTACTTTCTTGATAGTAATTACAGTTTTGGGGGGAGTAGAAATTCAACCACTTTGGTTCTGCAAATATGCCTAGCACTGAAAGCAAAAGCATCTTCAAGAATCACATTCTCACACGTTCAGTCAAGTGATCACTTTAACTCAACAGATCTTTTGCTGCAAACATTATTTCAAGAAATTCCTAGTAATATTTCAAAACTATGCAGACATCTCTTGCAGAAAGCTGATGATCTGTCTAATGATCCTCAGTGCTCTGGGGAAAGCCAGAGAAAATGGTGTGCACTGGCATTCTTTTCATTGAGAATCATTTATGAGGGTAGACATCAAATGGGTAGGCTGTGGTAACAAACAAAAATGGGTTTGTAGCTCATGTTTTGAGAGCAGGTTTTGTGTCAGCATCTTTGAATAACTGCTTGGGTAATAGCCTCTCTTGCCTTCAGACTTTCCATTTCTGAAAAGGACTTACTAAACTGTATTTATTCAGATAAATCTCTTTTTCATTTATTATGCTTAATCAACAAAGCATGGAGTAATTCAATATTAATTTTAACCTAATAATGTTGTTCAATTAATATTTAGTCAAAGTCAGTAATTTTGTGTAAACACTGGGCACCTAATTTACATGCCAATCTGTAGCTTGCATATACACATAGTGAAATCATTACAAAAAATGGTATTAGACAGGATTCTGAGCCATAAACCTCATCTTCTGTTTTTCTCTCTTTTTTTTTTTTTTCAACCTGAATTTCCATCAATCTGCATACTTAGACAACAAGATCATCTTAGATTTGGACCTCTAGCAGTATTTTAATACAGTTTACCTAGGTAGCTTTTGCAAATCAAAACAGCTGTTCCTATATATTACACTCATTTGCTCCCTTAATTCTTTGGGACAGGCTGTGAGGTTATCCTAACTCTTAGCATGTGTGCAGAAGACCAAATGTGATAAAAGCCTGAGCTGGAGTTAGACCTGTCCTGTCATAACATCCAAGTGAGGCATTGAGGAGGAAGAGAACTATAGAGTCTCTGGCAGAATTTTGCCTGTTATTCTTTTAGAGCATTAGGATGAGATCAGATTTCTGTCCAATCCCTAAGGGTTTCTGCAATCCTCTGTGCTCCTACATCACAGGAACATCCATCTTTGTGACAACATAAAGAAGTTACCACAACTTTTGTTGACTTGGACTTCAAGTTGGCATGGTGTAAGTGATGTATAACACTACTCCAGCTCATCTAAATAAGATAAACTTTTTCCCAAGTAACAAGTTATAGGATAAAATGGACTCATGGGATGTTATATTGGATATTAGGAAAAAATTTATTACCAAAAGGGCTATCCAGAACGTTTATGTTTTCATTTCAATTGCTCAGAACTTTCAGCAATGGAATGCCTAAAAGTTCATATTCTAGGCAGGCATTTTCTTTTCCTATTCAAAACTAGTATTTCTGATACCAGCTGAAATGGAAATAAATGCCACAAGACGGTATTGTGGTGGCTCATGAGCAGACAGTCTTGGGTGGCATCCAGGGCACCTGAAACCTCTGCATGAAGCAGGGCATGAGAGCATGTCTGTGTTAGCAAGAGCCTCTTAACAGGATGGGACAAGTAGGCTTTGGTTGAACATTCCTCCCTAGTAAACACTGATGTATTATCTAGTGTACTGTACTAGTACTGTAGACACAAGTGCATGATGTAAAAATTAAAAACAAAACCCCAGCAAACCAAAAACCTCTGTTTCAAAAAGGGGCAATCTGTAGCTCTAGTTATACTTTGAACTACTGCAGTGTTTCTCTTTTGAGTTGATAATGACTATGCAACTTGGCTGTGTTTGTAGAAAAATACCATTGTACAAGAGTTTGTCACCAAATGGACTGCAGTCCTTCACCTTTCTTGAACCTGTGATGCTTCTTCTACAGATAAGATGCCTGAAATGGGAATGGGGCAAAGAGATGAATTCTTGTTCCACTGTTCATGTAAGGTTTCATGATAATTGGCAATTAAGAAACAAAATCTTCCCAAGGTGTGTGCAGCAATGCTAATAAGAGTAAAAATACTTGTTTACCTCTTTATCAGAAACAGAATTAAGAGTATTACAAAGTTATGCAAGCCAAAGTAAAATGCTTTTGTTTAGGTTCAAACATTACTCCTTGCAATTTTTCAGGTAGATCTCTTATTTACTAATTCGAATTCATTTGCTTTGAGCAATCATGGCTTATGGTGACGTTATCTGAAAGTTTTCAAGAGGGATTAGTTGAGAAGTGCTCTCTTGCTGCTTGAGGCATACCCTGGGCACTTGCTGTGTGCCCATCTTCAAAAGTTATAATGGGTTATGTTCCATGTTTATGCATTTTTTCCCATCCATTCCATTATTAGTATTAACAGTTTGTCTCCTGTAAGTTGCAGGGAAAATACAAATATTTCTTTTGGACAGCCTATCTTCTAACTTTAAAACCATACTCAGCTTTAATATCTATTCAAATCAATCTGTGCCCAAACGGCAAAACAAAACCCCATCCATTCACTTGGCAGATGAACCATAGGACTGGGGTGGGCACAGAACTCATCCACTTTAGCTGGAACTGTCACATCTGAGAAATGGCTCCAGACACATTAAAATGCCTCCCCCCACCATGCACACTGCAAAGGGGTGTTATCTGCTGTTCAGTTTTTCCTTCTTTAGCTAAACAAAATTGCTTCTCATCTTACCCTCTACCAGGACTCTAAATAACTCTCTTTTCATCTATATTGTTACCTGTGAGATATTTATAGACTATGATCATATATATATATTTATAAATATAAATCCTCTTTTCTGGATTATATAACTTTAGCTTCCTTACTCTGTCTTCATATTCAATATCTTATATTGCAATTCCTGTATCATTTCAGTTAGGCTTCTTTGTATAAGCCTAGTTATTACACATCATTTTTTGGTTAGTTTTTGGTTGCTGTTTTTTTATCTTGCAGTCTGTTGCAATAAGAGCTGCATACAATATTCCATTTGTGGTCACACCATAGCTTTCTACTCTGGAATAGTTACCTCCTTGGATTTAAAGGAGATACGTGCATATTTAAGACTAGCAGCTGCTTCTCCTGCAAACAGATCAAACTTGCAAAATGATCTTCGATCTCCAATCAAATATTGACCCTACAATCAAATGGCATCAAACTCAATGCTTTTAGACAAATACAGGTTTTGTCAGTGCTGCTTAAATTCCAGCCTGGGGCAGAAATAGCTTTTTTTTTTTAAATCATGAGTAAAGATTGCCTTGATTTCTTCATCAGCAGATTTCAAATGTTTATGGATTGCTATCCTCTGGCTTTCTAGACAAAGGCAGATCAAACGGGAAGATGCAAAATATTTTCTCCAAAGTACATGAACTTAATTCTTATGGGGTTAAAAAATATTTTTTAAATAATTCATCTTTTTATGTATTTGGGCTTTTCATGCAGATTTGTCATTTCTGATTTTAAGAGAGCAACAAAGTAATAGTTCTAAAATAGAGAGTAATTGAGAAAGTAGAGAGACACCAACTGCATATAAGACCATCTGCTGGATGTACCGAAACTGTCACAAAACCACCTTTAGTTTCTGTGTTTAGGAAGACTCTAAATTTTTACAGGTTGGTTGTTTTTTGTTCTCCTCTTCACCCTCACCACCCCCAGTCCATCAGATTCTGAAATGTCTTATTTAATTACCTTGAATTCAAGATGGTTTCAGTGTGAGCTAAAAATAAATTATATTTTTACATCAAATTCCATTAAAATATCATGGTCTTCTATTAATAACATCAATAGTAACTTTTAGAATAAGAAATCTTTTTTTTAACTTTCTGTAATTTTCTTGTAATGTGTATTTTGCAACTCAGTAGTCTTTTTCTGATTATATTATCCTACATATCTAATTCTCTCTACTGCTGCTGCTCCTCCCTTGAGTAACATTTAGCACTTTTTGCTTCCTTCCAGCATTTATTATCTGTGTGAAATAGCTCACACTACTGGCATCTTATATTGTTCTTGCCTGAGTGAACACTGGAATTTCAGGATTAGTAAGAAAGCAGTTTGTTCCTTGATTCTTCTCATCACTGAGATGTAAACACTTAAAGACTGATTGTATCCCCATTGGTGTTTTCTTCCTCTTCCTATCCAGATTTACTCATGACATCAGTAGCCACATTTCTTATCTGCTTCCACAGGAGTCTGGGCCAGAGATTCATTTGTTTCATTATCTCTGGTTGGAAAATATGTGAGTGTTGCTGTAATATTGTATGAAGTATATTGATGTGTTGTTCTGAATGATGCTTTTTGATAAATCAAGTGGAAGTTGAATAAGGCAAAATGTGCCGCCTTCCTCCTGTGATGGAGTTTCTTGCCAATTGTTGGCAAATCAATTCTGACTGCTAGGTTATTCTGGTCATTTTAAAAAAAAAAAAAAAAAAAAAAATTTAAATTCAGTAAGTGTTTTTTATATTAGTGCCAAAATGAATGTCATCACGTAGCCTGATGAACCCAGAGTGTTTCCTTATGAAGTCAGCAGTCACTGAGATCTGAAAGCAGTATTAGTCCTGAAAAGTTGAAATGCAGTTTTACCATCCCAAGAGGAACCCAAGCAAAGAGGACTTGCTGCAGAAACTGAAGTGGAATTAGAAAGCAACAGTATTTAGGGAGAAAATTGAAGCTATTTGAAAGCATCTTTCTAGTCCCAGAGCTGGAATCATGTCTCATACCTCATTGCTACCAAATCTGCAGAGATGTGGCTTTGATTACCATTTCCTCACTAGGTAACTAGTTCCATCTCGGGCTATTAGATGTAGAGTTCCTCTCGCCATACTGTGCTGGGAGCAGAGGACTTCATGGTGGTAATTCCTGGTTTGCCTCCCCCATCCTCAGAGCAGGTCTTGTGAATGCCTTTGATGTTACTGTTAACTGAAGGGGGGGTGGTATTCTAGAAGTCCCTGACTTCAGGATATTGATGGGGTGGGGATGGTTTGGTTTTTTGGTTTGGTTTTTTTTTTGCTTTTTTTGGTTTTTTTTGTTTGGTTGGTTTTTACTTGGTGTGATTTAGAGATTATGAGCCTTTTCAGGGAGTTTGTGCTGTAGTGCATAAATATTAAAAAAAAATGTACACTGGGAGAAAGAGGTGCACAGATAGCAGGTTCACAAGATTAAAGGAAACCATTTGGTCCCTATTTACACAGCTGAAGCTTTCTATAGTGCTTTGTTTCCAAAACAAATGATGCTGCCATGTTACTCCAGCCTGTCACAAAAGCCTGGGGGTGCCCTTGCTGCCCTGCAGAACTCTAGCATCTGGTGATGAGGCCAGAGAACAGGCGGATTGTGCAAGTGGGCTCTGCACCACAAGGGTTGTATCCCTGGGGTATTTATAGGTTCTGACAGTGCTGTCAGTAGATGAGGCAGAGGCAGGGACCATCACGCTGCTTCTGGTCACCTTTTCAGCAAGAGGGAATAGAAGCATGTTTGGGGTGGGAGGGGTTGTGGGTTGTGGGTGGGCTTGCTGGTTGGTTTGGGGAGGTTTGGTTTTTTTTTGTTGTTTTGTTTGTTGGCTGAGGTTGATGAGTCTGCTGAGCATAGACAGTTGGCCTGCCTGGACTAGCTGCTGAGTGTCTGTGTACCTCCTGGGATGAGCAGAAATGGCTTTTAAACAACATCATCTCTCGTGCACTGCAAAGGCAAGTACAGCTACTCCTGAGCCAGCAGAGAAACACCAACATGTAGAGATCAGCTCAGGAAATTCAGCTGCAAAGTGCTGTTAAACAATCACTGCTTAAAACCAATGGAAAGTCCATTATTTGATAATGCCGGGACAGCTTGGGAGAACTATGAGGATACAAGGCAGAGTTAGGTCACTGGGGTTAACACTGAGTTTCTGCTGCATGCTCACTGATCAGGCAGCTGTCAATGGTAAGGAAGGCTTTTCCAGAGGGGCCACAGTTATTTTAGTCCATGTTTGGCAGTACTCTTTGAAAAACAGCCCTGGATACGTGAAATTCACTTCAATTTTTCAATTCTTGGCTATGGGCCAAGGCTAATAGATTTCATTGCAATTTTCCACAACATGGTTCTTACTTATTTTTTTATTTAGTAGTAATTTTGTTAACATTACTTTCAATTATTTCTGATTAAGAAGCCCAGTTGCCATTGTGTCTAGTAACAAAGTCAGTAAGCTTTCGTGGCTACATACAAAAAAGACTTAAATTTTATTTCATGCAAAAATTCAGAAGATTTTTTTCGGAAGTAGTTCATTATTCTTTAAAGCTGTTCTGGACCACTGATTCCTAGCTTATCAAAATCAAGTTTTTATTGAAGTAATGTTCTGCAGATTTATAGTAACACAGTTATGAAAATCAGATCTGCCACGATGTCGTGTATCAGTTATTTGAAAAAAAAAAAAAATAAAATATATATATATGTATGCATCTCTATTCTGTATTCTTTTGTTTTGCAATTAAGAGTTCTGGTGTTACTGGCTCTTTGCTTGTATTTTGTGTACTTGATCTGGATCTCTCTGAAAGTACAGTTGCTCCCAATGGAAAATCACAGGTGTTGACTCAGCCTCAAAATCAGCCATACAAAAACTAAAAAAATTATATTTTTAAAATTTATTTATTTATGGTCAAGCGCAAGGGTAGATGCATGCATAATTTCTGGTTCATGTGTTCATGAATTCCTCTCCTATGCTTCTGATCCCTCTTTGATCCTATCAACCAATCTTGAATTTGAGCCAGATTTCTCTGGGAAATTGTTCTCTGGATGATGATGTTTGCCAGGAAAGGGATTTCTACAGATTGTTAGCATAGTAAAAGACTAAGTAATAGAAATGGGGAAGAGATAACATCAAAACCACTGTGAAAACCAACTATTGGTCTTGGACTATTGGTCTGCACTATATAAATTTGTAAGAATTTTTTTCCTGGTAATTCTATCAAGCTTTTGTCATGTTTTCAATCAAATGAAATAATTCCTACATACGTATTAATCTTATGAGGATTTTTAGAAGCAATATTTCCTGTATAAATTATGGAGAGGATGCTGGTTTTTGAGAGATACTGAGTCATCATCTCAAGTGTGCCTTGGCCAGTGTGTGGTGACTGTATTGCTTTTTTCTCTGTGTGATGTGGTGTATTACCAGAAGCTATGATATGCCATTGCTGAACACCAGAGTTATAGCAGGAGTTCAGTGCTCAAACCTTTTTATTAAAATTGGGGAAGAGAAAGTACGCAGGCAGGAAGAAAGCTGTTCAAATTGATATTTCTTTTAAAGGCTTGCACTGAGCGTATTCTATAAAGAGAAGATATATCTGTCTTCAAGACCAACATATGTAGAAAACATGGGTAGAAAGAAGTGCACCAGGGACATCAATGATCACTGGGCAAAAAGAAGCTTTTGTTTCCAATTTTGCGCCTGAGGAGATACCTGTCACACAGAGGACTTTTCATACAAGTGACATAATGCTGGGCTGGGTCCTTTGGGTCTATCGTATCTGTTGCTGAATGAATGCATGAGAGACTCACAAAGGAAATGAGGAGAGGTGGAGAGGAATACATATAGTCCTCAATTGGAGCAATGAGCTCAAGGGCATGTTTGTCCCATGTCTGGTGATTCTTCAGTAAAGGGAGGTGACAGGACTTCTCTACTGTAGCAGTTTTACAGCTCCCTAAGCCCCAGATAGAACACTTGGCTGTGAATTGAGTCCATGGTTCTGGCCAGAGACATTCTGGCTCTGCACAGATCTTGCATACTGTAGATCAGTCTGGTAGCTAAACACAGGTTCTCAGTTCTTCACTGAGTAAATGTTGAAGGCAGCCACGTTGTGGTTTCTAATGACACCTAAGAGCCTAAGCCTAATTTAAAACAACAATGTCTAAATATCTCAAACTGTGGTCTGGGACACTACTCATTTGAGGCTGAAAGGCTACAAAAGCAAGGCAATGTAATTAGTACCTAAACATATTTATAATGATGAGCCTTGAAAATATGTGTCTGTGATTTCATTTCTAGCAAGTCTCGTCCATTGGACATAGCTGGTGTGTCTCTTCTTCCTCTCCCTTTTGGATGAAGCTGGGATAACAGGATTCTAAGCAAAACAGCTAATCTGTGATAAAAAGATAGCTTTAAAAAGTGTTTTTCAGCCTGTGGTCTGTGAACTGTATCTTGGAAACCCATGGCAGGTAAAGATGAAAAGCAAGTACTTTGCCTTGGGCTTAATTTTGCTGTTCAAAGGTCTGCATCTCTGCTGGAAAGCATTTAGGGATCTGTGAATTGAGAACAGTTGAAAATCATCAACCTGAAAATATATTCCCTTGTTTTCAGAAAACCAGCAAGACTGAGCTAGCAGAACATTTCTCTATGGTGATGTTGATGCCTTCCCCTGATCCTTCTGATGGATCACATGGTTTCTGACTAGATTAGAGCCTTTCCTTTCTTATGGTCAAAATCTTTTGCTAATGAGATCTTTTTGCATTGAAACTTCAACATGGAGCTTTCCCAAACCACTTGTACAATCATCTGATGCACTGCAAATTTAAATGCAAATGTAAAGTTAGATTAATTTAAAAATTTTAAAATCATGGTTTTCACTTAAGCAGTTCTTAAGTGATCAGTCTTGCCAACAAGATCATAGAATCATAGAATAGTTTGTGTTGGAAGGGACCTTTAAAGTTCATCTAGTCCAACCCACATGCAATGAACAGGGGCATCTTCAACTAGATCAGTCCCCTGTTCAACCTGACACTGAACATTTCCAGTAATGGGGCATCAGCAGTTTCTCTGGGCAACCTTTTCCAGTGTTTTACCACCCTAACTGTAACAAAAAAATTATTTTGTTATATTTAGTCTAAATCTACCCTCTTCTAGTTTAAACCAGTACGCCCTGTTATCTCCCAGGACATATAGTGGAGAGGTCTTAAAATTCTGGAATCCAGACTTATTTCTATAGGCTCTCAAAAAAAAACCCAAAAAACCCCAAAATTAAGTGACTACTGTAAATTAAACTGAGACATGTCTGCATTATATGTCATAATTATCCATGACATTACATCCTGCTTTTGGAAGGCATATACTGCAGACTCTGTTCGTATATTGCAGACCTCTGACCTTAAGCAGATGTCATTACTTTAGTCATGTGGGCAAGCCAGAAGGAAAAATCAGAGCTCAGTCATATATACATACATTATAGTTATTTTCTTTATACATGTGGTATTTTTCGTTGAAGGTTCATAGATGGTTGAAGATGGTCAGGTTGGAATTGAGCTTTGTTCTGATAGAAGGTAGTGTTTTAAAGGATGTGACATTGGGGGGTTTTAGCATTTGGTGGTTTTTGGCATTTGGGTTTCTTTGGGGGGGGTTCTCTCTTTTTTTTTTTTTTTTTTCTCTCTTTTTTTTTCTCTTGCATGTTGTGCAGAGGAGGTTGTTATTACCTAAAGTATGCACTGAAATCACTAGGGCTGCCAGGGATGAACACCAGCACAGACTTTGTTTCCCTAAAAGTAACTGTCATCTTCATAAAATATGCTCATGTGTGATCATAGCCTTTGGCAGAAGTCTCAAGCAGGCAAATGTTCTTCCAGGTCAGATGACTGGGGCTTATATGACCCCTCTTAATGCAGGTAGGGAAACCGTAGCTCGTGGAGTTAATTGTACTGCATTTTAGTGATTCAGTGCTGTGATATTTATGACCCCTCTCTTTTTCTTTATCTGAAATCACAGTGTTTTATTTGGAATGCTTCCTGAAGACAGTGGGTTATTCAAATAGCTTGCCAGCCCAAAGCAAAACATCGAAACATTCCCCTTCCTAAGGCCCTTTCACCTTCTGCCACTACTACAACTGAGCTACTTTTTTTTTTTTTTTTCACAAAGGATAAAAAACAAAACTTGAATCATCTCACAATTGCTAATGTGACAAAAAGTTCTAACTAAAACAAAGGAATAACTGAGCCACAAATTTAATTTACTCTGAAAGGAAATGGATAGATGAGTTCCTGTTTGAAAATGCACCTTTTTTCTTACATTGTGTTGTATAAGGCACAGACTTATGCTTAGAATTTCTCACGTTTAAGTCACAGACCTAGTAAAACTTCAGCAACAGTTTGATAACTCTAAGATGCCATCTTAATAGTAAGAATAGCCACATGGACTTCTAGCCGTGGCTGTAAAGTACCAGAGAAAGTTAGGGGCAAACACTTCTACTGTCTGTCTGTATCTCTCCCAGGCCTGTAAAGTAGGCAAGCAAACTGTTCTGGGTTAAGATGTTTTTTTTTTTAATTGTACTTTTTGGCATAGTCTTGTAGGGCTGAATTCTGTAAGACACACAACTGAGGATTTAGACCATGTTTTTTATTCTGATGTAATATTTTTTTTTAAAAAAAAAAGACTTTGAAAGCACATAAAGCATAACAGTAAGTTGACAACTTTTATAAGAATATTGACTAAGATGAGTAAACCTCACTGCAGGAACAAGAACAGCACTGAGGGAATCCTGACTTGGCAGCAGCAGAACTTAAAGTTTAGAGAAAAATAACTGAATTACAGAGAAGAGATGTAAAAGTTCACTTATTGCTGATAGAATCTGGCATCTGTTTTTGTCCACAGGTGGAAGGCTATAAAACTTGGCAAAAAGATGCACAGAGATAACCCCAGTCATTGTTTCTGTGTGGCGCTAGGCCATACCCAAACTACACAGGGCATGACAATATATAGATCAAAGCTTTAAAGATGAAAGGGCATCCAAACCTTCTTCTACCTCAAAAAAAGTAAATATATAAGTAATCCTAGTAAAATGTTTGACACAGTATTAATTTGGGAGCAGGGAGCAAGAACTTTTTAAAAAGAAAACTATAAGGTTTGCATTGATTGAAATTGAAATTTTAGACACAGTGGTTGTTAAAAGCCACTTCAAAAGGATAAAATTTCATTTTCTGTTCTTTTTTATAGAGAGGTTATTAGTAACCTGATATGAAAGTGTCTGTCAGCTTCTCTGTATGATATGAGAGTCAACAGCAAGTGTGTACTATGAGCTGGCTGTGCAAGGTTCAGCATTGCTGGTTCTACTTGGGTATAAATCACTTAAGTTCCAGAATTTTTGGAACTGAAGTAAAATATGTTTAAAAATCACTAATATTCTAATTGCCCATTTTCTTCCTAGCTTCATGCAGTTTAAATTATTAATCTCAAATGAGTAAAAATTGAAGGCATAGGTTTTTTTTTTTTCCTAGGAGCATTAAGCATCACAAAAAAGAGTTCCATGGACAGAGGGAAACTTTTGACCTCCTAAACCCCTTACTGATAGAAAACTGTCCCTTGATGTCCAATATTCTTATTAAGAAGAAACTCATAACTGAGAATTTGTTTAGTCATAGCAAGACATTCTGTTAAGCTTTTCACAGTCGCCTGGCTTGTCTCTGTATCTTGGCTTTTCAAGAGGGTCTTTCTAGTTTCATTTGTAGAGCAGCAAGCGATTTTTGATGTAGAGAAACATTGAAGAAACTTTAGGGGGAGAGACAGCAATTTCAAGTTGGATAGGTCCTTTTAAAAGTTTGGAACTCGTAATTTTTGTATTAGTCTTTACAAAGACATATCTTTATACGGTTACTGTAAACCTTGCAATCTTGAAGTAAAAATCTGTTTGCTGGCCCAAACTGGAAGATTCCTAAATCTGTTTGCTTTAAAATGGAGGGCAGCCACAGTCTGCAAGGACTGCTGCACTCCTCTATAAACCAAATGTTAAAGTTGGAAGGAGCAAAACAATTTAAGTATTTATATTACAATATCACTGCTATCTATTAACCTCCTGTAAACACTCTGTGCTTTATTTTATATCTTCATCAAGAGAGTGGTGTTCTGGACACTGTGGTTTTATGCAGCCTATCTGTCAAATGGCTATTAGGCTTCCAGTTTTAGAATATATTTTGCCTAGAAATGTGATCTGGATACACTTTTTATAGATAAAGCCTTTACAAAAGGAGGGAAAAGTGCATGTATAAATTAATTCCTAGTGTGTCTTTACATGTTTGTCCCTTTGTTGCTATTTGGATCATCAAAACCTTTGGCAGTGTGTGATAAATCTGATTTATGACTAGAACAAAGAACAATCTCTCTGTTTCCCAAATTTGCAGCAGATGTAGAGAATAAATAACAAACAATTTTGCATATACAATGTATACATTTATGGCAGTGACAACTTGATCTTGTTTAAGAAATGGAGCACACACATGGTAAAAGGAGCAGTTCATGCTAACCAGATTCAGGGTCATCCATTAGCAGTACTTTATCTGATTAGTATTGTTAATGGAAGGGCTTATCCAGCCATTTTGTAAAAGCAGATCTTCTGTAGATCATGATATTTTGTCAATACATTCATCAAGGCTGTCATGGTTAAAGACAGCTCAGTTTTTAACCTTTTAGAGAGAAGTGGACGGGAAATTAGAGTTGAGCAGTCAATGAAATGGAGACCCTTAAGTTTGTTTTTTTTTATTTCCATGTGTATGATTGCCGCCTGCAATGCTCTCTTTTCCATCATTTCACATTGTTTCAGCATCTTTCTTACTAAACTTCTAACATATTCAGGAGGATGACTGTGATAATTTACTATACTTTTGATTTTGTATTCATCAGGGTCTTGACAAATGAAAAGGTAGTGCTGAAAGGGCATGTTTCTGGAACAGATGGAAGTACCCTAGTTACACCATAGATTTTTTAAAAGATGTGTTGATAAGGAAGCAAACAAAAATTAATCTCCCTGAGATTGATTTTGAGACTGGAATATCCTGCATTAACTTTGAAGATGACCTATCTAATATTTCAATTTTATACAATACATTTCTGCTGTTTGTTTCAGTATTTATAACAATATTCACAGCATTTAATAATCTGTCTTCATTATAAAGAGTATATTTAGATATTTACAATTAGTCATAATTTTAATCACTTAGAATTTGCATATAAATCAGTTCATGGTGATAATATATTGTTTAGAGTAATCCATAGTAGTTTGGCATTCCTTCTTGAAGCCACTCATCCTTTTGAATAACCTGGGAAAAAAATCCTCTGTTTAGAGGCAAAATTGTGAAGAAAGGAAGGAAGGAGTTGGTGGATCATAGATAACTGCAACATGGAGAGAAGATGCAAGTAGAATTGTATGAGACATCAAATAAACAAATAAAAAAAAGTAAAAATGAGCAGAGCTCCAAATTAGAGAACATTTGGAAAAAATAGCTAGGAAAGTCCAATATCCCAGTGACCATCTGAGCAGAGGTAAGGAGAATGGTATGGAGAAGAAGAAATTGCTCAAAGTATAGTTAAAGGAATAATTTCAGAAAAAAGCATCTTAGTCTCTGAGGGAATGGGGAATTGTAAGGAAATTGAGGCTGGCTATGGTAATTTTAAAAACAGAGTTTCAGAGAAAATAAGATCAGAGACAGAGGGATAGCAAGAGCCTGAGACCTGAGATATGCAGGTAGAACTAATGCTACTAAAGGCCTTGAAGTAGCCTGGAAACTGGGGTGGGAAGTAGAAGGTGGACATGACAGGACGGTCACCCCTGGGGGAGAGTGTCACCAGAGGCAGGATGGCAGGGATGTGGCATCATAGGGCTGCTGAGAGACAGAAGTTAAGAGAGTCAGACATAGCAGATAGCAACCAAAAAGAAGTTTAGATAACAAAAAAAAAAAACAAAGGGAAAAGAGCAAATGAAATGGAATCGGTGTAAGGAAAGGATAAACAAGACAGATGCTCTGAGGCAGTAGGGGATGTGGTGAGAGCCCTAGGAGAATAGCAGATGGACGAGGGGGGAAGTGGGGGTGTAAAAAACAAACAAGAATGAAAACCAACCAACCAAAAAAAAATTACAAAATAAAACAACAAATCTCCTGAATAAAATCCAAGGAATTCATGGCCTTTATCCACCTTCACCCATAAATACAAAAAAACCCCCTGCATGGCCGAATTCTCAGATACTGTAAAGTAAAATGTAGCTCTCCACTGAATTTGTAACCCACCACATCTCCTCCTGTGTTGTAAGACTGAGTGTCTTGCTGGAGCCTGAAAACTGAAAAGCAAAATACCAAAGTTTATGTGCTGCAGGTGTGCACAGTAATGAACTTACACTCCTTCCCAAATGCATTTTGTATTTCGACCTCTCATATCTCGTATCTTTTGTGTCTTTTCTGTGTTTAGTTTTATATCTGAACACTTGCAAACATGGTTCCCAAGTGGATTATCTTAAGAACTATCTACGTGGTGAGAATTTAACACACTTAGGCAGGGTCTCTTTGCATTTGGAGTTACCTAAAATCTAATCCAGGGGACACACTCGACTGTCCTTTAGTAATAACAAAATCAGGAGGTACCAGCCCAGTCAGAGCAGTGCAGAATTGCAGCAATGGATGTTCTTTCACTGACTATGCTCTGAAATTGCCCTGTTGTCCTTCAGCACAGAATCCAGGCACTTGGTCTGCATGAATATTATAGGAAGAAGAAGAGTTTTTCTCAGTGGATCAATTACTTATTCCTTTCTAGGATCATGCAAATGCTTAGTTTCTCTGTATCTTAGTATTGCAAACATAAGGGACTGAAAGTGACACAGCAGTCATGCACGCTAAATTATACACAGAGTGAACCACAGCAGCAGTGACACCAATAATGCATTTTCTAATGTTGTCTTAAACATCCTGATGTCATATTTGACTTAAAAGAGATTGTAGTTTTTTTACTGATAATGACAATTGTGCGTTTCCATTCCCTACACAGCATCTTGAGTGAACAAGGTATTGAATGGGATATGTTTTAAGTGACCATATTTTATATTAAAATTTGATTAAATTGATTCTGTAGGCCACTTCAATGTGATTTGTAATTATATTATCCTGCCAGTAACTGAGGTAATATGATAAGAAGAATGTCACATTCTCTGGACCACTTTTAATGAAGTATATATTACAGCTCAGTGCTTGCTGTATTCAACAGTCCTCACTTAAGGAAAAAATTTAGAACTAAATGACAGCTTAGAGCTGTAAAACTTGGTGGCTCACACTCCTGCTTATGCATGAGCTTCACTGGATGTAATGGAAATCAGCGCAAGCTGAAAGTTCAGTGCAGGATTTGAAAAGAAGTGAGGGCAGTGATAAAGCTTCCTCGTGTTATTAAACTTTTTTCAGACATGCTCTGCATTATTGCAAGGCAGTGGGGCACTGAACTATTTTGATTGACCTCCTCTGTGACTTATTTTCAGCTCCTCTTTTTCAATAGAAGAGAATGGACCTGCCTCTCTTGGGCAGTTTGTTTTACTGCAGCACAGCTAGAAATAACATTTTGTAGTCTTCCCTTAGAGACTTGAGCTCCTCTTGTACTGGCATTTCTGTGTGGCTTCGTATTTTCAGCCACATAATGCAGTTCTGGTTTTAATGGATGCTGTTAAATGATCAAAATATTGGTGAGATTAGTAAACAAATAGGAGCAAGGTAAGGAGTCACTATCTGTGTTTCAGGTTAAAGGCTATAGCTTCCAAGTAGATATTGTATGTTGTGGCTTCTCCATGATGCAGGTTATTGTAATGTATTTTAAAATAATGACTGACAGTTGGTTATTTGATGTCAAATGGCAAAAAATCACATCAACATACAGTTAAAATGGAACCTTAAAAAAGAAATACCTTGGGAAAATGCATTCAACTGTAGTGAATCGCCTGCTTCAAATGAGCAGTAGGGTCATTGCTGATGATGATTTTAATATTTCCCTTTTTATGCTATTGTTTCTGGGAGGTCATTTTGTCTTAGTCCTCTCCATGATGACTTTGTCTTTTCCTCAATCATTTCTGACAAGACACCCATCATACAAGTGTTCCTGGACAAACTTCCAAGAACAAAGGGTTTGTGCTTGTTACTGGGAGGAGAGCTGCTCAAGTCAATTGCCATTAGGCTGTGATGGCAGGGGCACTGGGAGTAACTAGGGAGTCTGGTGATGAGCTGAGCTTACCAACTGAAGAAATTAATTTTCTGTGTACTATCAATCAATGTCCCTGGCTCCTGCATTTGCAAGAACTAGCAGCTATGCTCCGAGTTTTGATGCAAAAAATAGTATGACTTCTTTGATGTTCGTGGTGGGTTCTTTGTCTCTGCTAATCATGCTAAAAGTGTCAGAAAAAAAAAAAAAAAAAACCAACACACCACTTAGTGACCTTGTCCTGCTAAGCCATGAAATGTCATTGGATCTGCAGCTGACTTTGGCCAAGTTCTCTTGTAAAAACACCCCTTGGCAACATTGCAACATGTGAATAAACAGTAAGTGTCATTCTAATAACAACACAAAGGTTGTATATAAAAATAAATAAAAGCAAGGATAAAAATGGCTGACCTGAGGCCCAGTCCTTAATCAAAGAAGTTAAGTGATTTTTCAGTATATTTCAAATCAAGCACTATGTCAGGCTGACCAGGATTAGTATTTTTCCTGGTTCCACTTGTATTGACTCTCAATGCCACGTTACAGTTATCACTGTTTACACTGTGATCAGACAGGAGTAGCTCTACTACAGGTGAGTTGTCTTTTAACTGATACTGGAAGTGCAAATGTCTAGGTTTGGCGAGTTTTATTTTCACCTCAGCAGCAGATTCAGCATTCGCAATAACAAAATTGTCTCCTCGTGTTACCCGGTGCCTCACGTGGTCGTGTCTCTTCTCATCGGGCTGGGCTCTAAACTCGGGATGTCACTGAATTCATTAATACGTGGAAAGGATGCGTCTAAGGGAGGTTTCTTTCCCCTCTCTACACGCTTGCTAATTAGCAGATGAATTTTGATGTCCTAATTGATCTGCTGCAGAGAGACAGCTGTGTGCCCCAGCTGTCCTCCACTGGGGTGTGCCTCCTCTGCAGAAGGGGGGGAAGCAGCCCCGCTCCTGACAAATTGATTTAACTGGAGTGCAGTGCCTCGGGGGAGCTGTGCCCCACGCTGTCGCTGCAGATGATTGCAGCCTTTGCGGACTGCAAACACTGGAGCGCTGTAATTGCCCAACAACGTCCTTCCCCTTGCCTCACTGAAATTCAATTTTTCATGCCTGACCGAGCTTCCCAGCCCCGCTCCTGCCCCTGGTGTGCAAACGCTGTGTTCTGTCTGACTGACGTTTCAGGGGAAAAAAAAAAAAAAAAAAAAAAAGAAATTGGGCACTTGAGGACGGGTTTTAAATTTGTATTTAATATGCTAATAGAAACTACGTGGGCTTGCTCAGTCAAATATCAAAGCGTTTGTTGAATTCATAGGGAAGTATTCTCTAATTATATTGTATTTAGCAGGTAGTCACTGCCACGAACCTTTTAACAGTAATGTTAGTGTCTCTCAGTTCTTCCCTGTAGAGTTCTGCATGTGTAGAACGATGGCTGTTGTATGCTTTAAATGTTTACTCTTCCGATTGCAAACAAAATTTTTTAAAGTTTTGTGTCCGGTTATGACCTATTTTGTTAAACGCAACAAACACTTGCATGTAACAGGTGCCTTTTTACAAAGATGACAACGGTGGCCCCAGCAAAGTACAAGTATCTAATTAGTCTTTCATGTCACCTTCCCTCATGAATGGATTTACAAGCTATGCGCTGCATCAACGCTACTTTCTGGAGGCTGTTCATTTGGCCTGAGTGTAACTCTGGGGGAAAAAAAGCATTACCAAAAATGTGCATTCATGGATGCTAATGTGTGCCACACCATTACCTTTCTGCATAAATGATAGATAACCAAGCACATCCAACACTTTTATAGATGTGCAGATTTATAGACTACTAATAAGCAACAGCTGTTCCAGAGGTCCACAAGTTTTGCATGCAGAGGGCATACAAAATTCCTGAGAAATGGCTACCTGTTGTGACTGCAGAAATATAATCTCACATGTTATTATTAATAATAGTAATATTTATTTATTTTGCTACATACTTCTATGTGCAAATATGTACAAAGGATTGGCAGTCAGCAGAAAGGAAAAAAAGATGTGGGTTTATACCATCGCTTGTTGAGGCAAAAACGAGGTATACACTTATGCAGGCAGTAAGACATAAGGCTGCTAGAGCTTTTTTCATATTTACCATATGTTCAAAGGGAAGTAATGACCACTATAATTTTTTTGAAAACATTTCTATGTTACAGAGAGTCATAGTGCCAAAGAGCAGCAGAAAAAAAAAAAAAAAATGTTAGGATTTCATCAATTTTCTATGCCACTGTTCTCTACCCCTGCACACATGAACAGAATGTTAATGGGTTAAGTTTAAGTGAATAGTATTTACTAAATGTTACTTCCTTGATGTAAGTCAGACAATTTGCTTAACTAGCAGTGCTTTTCTTAAAACTCTTGTTATAATTTACATGTCTTCAGAGTAAATACCTCTCTCTTAGGGTTATATCCCATACCATGTGTTGACATGATGGTTATTTTCATCATCCAGCAGCATCTTGTTTATTTTATTTCCACTGAGATATAATATAAGTAATTAGGCATTCTTCCCTCAGAGAATGACAGAAGCAAATATTACATAACGAGCAACACATTTTGTGGTTAATATTGGTGCTTATTGGTCGTGTTATTTCATTTTAGAACAGCAGATGAAGATTTATGGAGTCCTAGTGGGTGATGCTACATGAGATTCATGGGCTGCAAAAGCAACCTGAACTCACATCATAGAATTTTCAGGGTTGGAAGGGACCTTTAAGATCATCTATTTGTAGCCCCCTGCCATGGGCAGGAACAACCCCTACCACTGGTACATGTTGCTCAGAGCCCTCTCCATCCTGGCCTTAAAAGGTTCCAGGGATGGAGCTCCCACCACCTCTCTGGGCAACCTCTACCAGTGTCTCACCACCCTCATGGTGAAGAACTTCTTCCTAACATCCACTCTAAATCTACCCTCCTCTACTTTGAGGAAGCTGAAGATTCTGTCTCTGGGAAAAGCCAGTTTTTCCCTCCTGCCCCTCCCTTCCTTCACCTCAGTTTATTAGGGTAAAAAGTCAGTAGCTACTTCCAGCTGCTGCCAAACCTCCCTTTGGTTAAAAGCATCAATAATAACTAGCAAGGAATGATGTTTCAGAGGAACACTGTTGGAACATTGGGGATTTTTGACCACCCCAAGAATAAATTTACTAGATTGGGATTTTTTTTCCCCCAAACCAAGATGGGTTTATATTGAACATTTTAAGCTGACACCTCACATGTGAGGGACTACTTTACTAGCAGCTTCTAATGCAGAGTACTGGATACTGCCCATCTTCTCATACATCTACACCATAACATTTAGCTGCTGTGTATCAGAGAAGTGTTTATTCCAAAGTATATTGTATAGTGCTGCCCTTATTTAGTTTTGTTTCATAAGAATCAAATAGAATGCTACAGTCCGTTTGTAATACAGCCTCCATAGTATAGTATCACAGCTAAGACATTAAGGAACTGCTACTTCAGACTTGCAAATGAGTACAGACACCAAAGAGAACACAGTACTTAGCTCTTTTATTTTGACCACTGTAATGTAATTACTTATACTAATCTTTCATTATATTTCCATGACTAACAAAGACAGAGACCTAATGGTGTCTTTCTAGCTGTAGCCACTACAAAGAGCTTTTTAAATCATATTAACATCCATACTTGATCTTCCTAGTGTTTTTGACATGTAGATCACAAGATGCACTTCAATTACTCAGCAAGAGCGACTGGCTCAGGTTCAATCCAACTCACAATGTAGAAATGCATCTAGTGTGAGTGATTTGTGGGAACTAGAAGAGGCAGTGACCCCTTTTCTCTGGGAAGGCACTTGACCTTCATCTTTCAAAGCACTGAAAGTTCTGTGCAGTGTTTTACTGCAGCTGGTATTTCAATATCAAGATGCTAGAAGTAGTCAGAAATTAATTTTTCTACTTCTGGCTGTCCAAGAAGACATGCTTTCTTTTCTTTGGCATAGATCTAGCAGTAGTGATGAACACATACTGCACAACCAGGCTGGATTATTGTAACTCATTGAAGCTGAAGATAAAAGCTCCATAGAAACTTCAGCTATTGGGGAGCCCAGCAGCCTACCTCATTAGTAGGGAGAGTGCTGCGAACACACAGTACCTACCCTGTGCATCATCAGCTGGCATCCCCTTTGCTTCAGCAGCCAACTGTGGGATTACTCAAGTGTATAAGGTCATCAAAGTACTGGTATGGATGCTGTTCTGTCTACAGCTGTCCATGTTAACTTTATATCTCTGGTATGCTGCTGCTGATCCTGTGCAGAGTGAAACTCCATGGAACTGAGCCTGGGCAATTCTGGACAATGACCTTTTCCTACATTTCAGAGGAAGCTACCAAAAAAGAGTTCCCATCTCAAACAGCTTATAAGCTCCACTGTCTTTTGAAGGAATCCATTTGCAGTGTTAGAAGAGTGATTTAAAGGTGTGTATGTTGGAAGGGAACGGTACTGAAACTTGGGAACAGAAAAAAATCCCTCTTTGAGAAGTGGGTGAACTTCCAGTAGTGAAATTGCCTCTCCAATAAAGCAGCAAGAAGTATCACAGAAATCTCTTAGCCTTCTGTTTTACTGATACAGTGGGTAGATCTCAGCCTTGCTGTCAGATGGCCATTTACTTTGTGTAGGTGGCCTGGTTCCAACAAAACCAGCAGAATGCTCCCTGTGGTCAACAAGATCTCCATGCAAAAGTTTGAGAAGGCTTGGAAAGCCAGTGGAGTGGGCTGGGGAAGCAGGGTGGTGGGCCAGAGGGAGCTGTAGAAACACCATGAAGATGGCTCTGGGAAAGAGCAGGGGGGGTTTGGAGAACATGCTGACAGAGCATGACAGAGGGACTTGTGAAGAAAGTATATTTTTTGACTCAGCTTTCATGCAGGAAGATGAAAATTTTATCAATTAGCCATGTTTTTATGCAGCCCTGTTTTCTCAGTCTCAGCAATACCAGCAGATTGAAGGGCCAAAAAGCTGTGCAAGGATGACTCCTCCAGGCCCTGAGATGGGACTGCCAGGACCTACCAGACCTTTTGCTCAGCTGAGATGGGAAACTGTGCTGCAGGGGAAAAGGGTTCGTCTCTTCCCCTCTGCTCTGTGCATGACCATAGTTATTAACGCTGCTTCTGCTAAAAGGGATCTCTAAAATTCACCTGGTTCTTCTAGGATGGAGAATTATTTAAAGTTATGCTATATCTTATGGGATTTTTGTCTTAAAAATCTGCAGCAAAGGCAACAGAATGCAGTGGTCTGCTTCCACGCTTAGTGGTCCTTCTAGTTAAAAGGTCTGCCCTCTGACTAATTAGAAACACAGAATCATTTTTTATTCTTATATATTTTAATTGCAAGTCAAACCAATATTTTTTGTCTAGGCATGGAGAAAACCAGCACTGTCTTCATTTTCAAGAACATTTTCCTCTCCCAAAACTCTCCTCTTTTCCTAAAACTAGGAAACCCCTTCCTGATCAAATCTTTAAGAACATATTTTAAATATGTTGCATTCTTTAGATTGTCTCCAGTTGCTCCATGCTCCCTGCAAGTGGAATGCCTCATACATTGGATGAAGCCTCCTCAGTGCTGAGTGGAGGGCAGTGATTGCCTCCCATTTTCTTCATATAGCATTTCTGCTGATATTTTTCAGAATGTTATTTTTCTACCCCTCCTGTCCCAAACAACCTTACAGGATTGGTTCTTACTCAAGTCACAGTTCATTTTTGGTTGCAGATCCCCAACGGCTTTTGTGGAGTATTTTTTTGGGGGGCTCCTTTTTATTTTCCAGTTATACCCCATTGTGCACCTTTTGTATTTCGTACCAAAAATAGAGGTTCTGCACCTGAAGATCTGGCTTCATGATGAACTTTTTGTTTAGTATTCCTCTGAATTTTGGTGTATTGTTAAGGTCAGGTTTATCAGTAATTCTTCATAAAGTACTGTGGTCTTAACGTGGTGAATAACAGGGTTGCTACAGCATCTGGCTTGAAAGTTGGTGGGAAGGATAGATTCTAATGTTTTGTACAGGCGTCCTTGGTACATATTAGTAGAGTAGAAATAAATGAGGGTCAGCTGTTGTTTTCTGTATGAAGCCAACAGTGTCAGTGAGTCAGAAAGCCCCACAGAGGCTAAAGCCAATTCTGTGTGTTTCCTGCTGAAATAAGTGGCATGCCCTGTAATGCCTGGCACATCTTCTCTGACCCTGGACACCTTGCTTTTAGCAGCATTCAGCTCTGCAATTTACACAGGCATTCATATTTCACTTTCTCTAGTTAATCCTAATAAGCAGCTTTTAGAAGAACATGACAGCATAACATATGGGTGGTAAAACTGCTCATAAACCATAATAACAGGGCCAAAAAAGATTAGATAGATAGATGCACTATGCTTATTGTGACATTCACTGATTAGAAGGTATAGCTACTTATTACAGCCATTGCCTTGGTGACTTGGAAACAGACTGAAATTGTTACTTGAAAAGCAGGTTTTAAGTCCAAATTTAAAACAACTGTGTACTTACAACCTGTAAGAGATATAATTATGCTTGCAATTCTGTTCTTCAGGGTGCAGATGGTAATTTTGTTCATTTATGGTTGCACACTGATAATGTTTACAGTAGAACCAGTGTTGGCAGGACTAAGTGTGTGTTAACAGTGAGTAGGCAGTCTGTAAGACACAGTTATCGTTCTGTTGATAGGGTTCTGGTGGGATGAAAACCAACCAGAAAAATTAGTTCAAATGATTCCTTATTGTAGCACCGAGACAGGCTTCCTCCATGTTTGTGTGTGTGTGTGTGTTCTTGCATCTTATTATTTATTTTTATTGTGTAAAGAGGTTTTTTTTTCTTCCTTCTTATTTGGAAACTTTTGTGTTAGCTTCATTTTCAGTGTAGGCAGCAGTGTTGGACATCTGTGGGTTTGTGCCTTTAGGAATAGAATTCAGTTTCCACTCAAAGTAATTTGAAGTTTTCCCTAGCTTTTAGGGGTGATCTGTGAATGTGTATATGAAAGAGACAAAGAAAAAAACAGCTGGTAATGTGTTGAGGGAAAGGGCATAGTATAGTATATTACATTAAATATTTTTTTTTATTAATTTTCATATTTAATTATATGGAAATATATAATTAGTTATATATAATTTACAAATAGTATACTTATTTATAAATCTTTAATTTGCAATACATAAAATATATTACATATTTTATAAGTTATATGAAAACATGCATACTAAAAAGAATGCATATTATATCTATATATGTATGCTTATGTTAAAATTCTGAATATGTTAAAATTCTGTATAATTTGTATGGAATTTATGACAGAAAATACAGGTTCCATGGTATATATTGCTATACAATGGCCAAAATTATTTAAACTGTCAGAATAAATGAAAAAGTTCAGTCTGGGCTGTGAGATTATGCTTTAGCAGCTCAAACAAGATTCTGCCAAAAGCATCATAGCTCTAGAACCACATAAAGCGAACATTATTAAAAGGGGTCTAATTTTTTATTGCTTTTTTTTTTTTTTTTTTTGGTCATTCTGCACCAGTAAGTTTATGAAAGCAGTATTATGGCTAACTCAGTGTGCTTTATCTCAGTTTTCCATGATTATGGGAAGAAGTAATTACTCATGGAGCCCTTTTGTATCCTGTTAGGACCATCCCTAAAGGATCTATCCTTTTTCCTGTAACTCGTGGGATGCAGCAGTGATATGAACGGACCTTCCTACATGTGAAGCTGTGAGTGGCACTTTGAGAAAATACACTTTAGTAATTGCATTGCACACAAATTTATTTCATAATGTATGCACAATGTTTAGCTCAAGAGACACAGACTAACCTGTTTCTTTCCTGCTGTCTTTCCACTCTCCCTTTTCTCATCTGTGAAAACTATAAACCTGCCAATGCAAGGCTGCTTCTGTTCTACAAATAACCTAGTACAATTTTTGGCAATGTAAATTTAAAAGATCAGTCACATTAGCATGAGCAACATGTCCACTATATAACCAACATAATTGTTTCTGAAATTGAAATGTTTAGTATGATTGCAAAAGAATATGTAGTTGTTTATGGAACATTACACCCTTTGGCCCCTCTATTCCAGATGGGTTAATAAATCCTTTATTAAGTATTATTGACACCAGTTTACAGCACTTCTCATAGTTGTTAACAGCTCCACTGAGAATATGTTAGGGTGCTTTACAGTCAAATTTAAGTAACTGAGGTGACATGGGTGGAGATTGTCAATGGCAGTCACAGCACAGTACAATTTTATTATCTAAAATGTAATTTGGGCTCTGCCGTTTTGTTGTTGGGTGGTTTTTTTATTAGGCAGCATGAAGTGAATTATCTGTGGATCAAAAAAAACCATGAAGTAACATGAACTAGCACTCTGTGGAGAAAGCAAATATATTTTTTAAGGAATAGAATGTGTGCTAATTTTGTGACGGAAAGTAAATTATTGTTTAAATCTAGTATGGTTAAACATTTAAGTGGGATAAATAGCCCACAGATATATGTAATATTTTCAGATCTGTAAGCAGGTTTGCTTTTCCCTGCCCCTTGGTGCTCTAATTATAGATGGAAGGCTGTTGGTACTCCCTGATATTGTTGCAGCTCTTCCACCAAGCAGCAAAGTGTTTTTCCATCCTAGAATCTTCTGGGAGCCCAGAAACCTGCCTGGCTTGCAGGCCATTCTGCAAAGTAGCATCTTTGGAAGACACATGCCCCAGTCCTCCTAACTGATCTTCAGATGTTTTTACTCCTCTCAGTTGCCCATCTTCCCAATTTAGAACCATAAATAATGCTTTTTTCCTTCCCTTCTGTCCATCCCTCCTTGTTGCCACTTTCTGCAAGAGCAAAGTATTTTTTTTTTTTCAAACTAGATGTTCAAACATCTGGCTGTGACTTTGATTGCAGAAAAGAAGGATGGGGCCTGAAAAAAAAAAGCAAGATGTGATAATCTGTTTTTAGATACTGGAAGATCTATGGCTGACTTTTAAAAAGTCAGCAAAAGTCGCTTTGACAGCCTCTGGGGCCTAGAAAATTCTCTGAGAAACACTGATTATTAAAAGAAAAGATGAATTTCATGAGACAGTTCTGCCTCTCCCTCCAAATATCAGGAACAGATATGTTGTGGGCATATTTTTTCTTGGATTTTTATGGTAAAAAAAAAAATATATGATTTAGATCTGGAGTTTTCTGTAGCATGTTTATTTGTCATATACTCATGAGCAACTACCTCTGGCACAGTAGGTAGTTTTGTGTTGCAGTAAAAAGGAAATGCTGGAGAGCAGTTTCTCAGATGCTTTCTTAGCTATTAGCCACCAGCTAATGATAGTGTCATTTTATGTACATAACTTAACAATGCTAACCTCATAAATAAAATTTTAAATATTGTCACTAAGTAATCTTAATCGTGTGTTAGCGACCAGATAAGATATATAAACTTACATAGGTAATAGGTTAGTGGGCCTATATACTGCATGTACCACACAGGAAGACAAATGCCTTTGCCACAAATGCTTTTGAATAAATAGGGCTTTGCAAGCAGAGTCATGGAAGAGAGTGCTGGAAGCCACCTCAAAAGGTCATCTAGTGCAAACTTGCTGCCATAAGGATCAGCTGTCCTAACCATACCCTAAAGGTCATCACATTCCACTTTGTTTGTAGAACTTGCTCCCTGCTGTGGTCTACAGTTCCTTGACTGTATGAAAAGTACTGGAGTGGCAATCCCCTTTTTTTGTACATCAGTGAGAATGCACTCTGCAGCTATGGCAAGAAGGTGTAGGGAGAGGAACAGTTGCTTGGTGGTATCAGACCAGGCTTAGATTTACTGGGGAAGGGAGAGGAATGATATTTTGGGAGTTCACAGATTTGGATTTACTGTGTCCTGTGGCAGGAGAATGTTAACAGCCCTTTTCCCACTCATTTCCTAGAGCTGGGCTGATCAGTTCTGTGAAATTGTAAATGGGCATCAAACATGATAAACAACACCTCAAACTCTACCTGCTGAGCAGTAGACAGCCCAACTCAGACCTCCAAGAACTGGTTATGCTCAATTAACCCATTGCTCTGTGCCTTTCTGCCAGAGCCCCGCTGTCATGAGAGGTGATGGCAAGGCTGGTGTCTCCAGATGGAAAAGCTGTCCATGCTCAAGTCCCATGTGGAGTGAAGTTGTCTGGACTACTGATGTAATCTGTTCATCTAATAGTAGATGGGTGGCAGATGAGAGAAAAGTAAAATCAAACCAATCCCCTAGACAGTAGGGATGGAAATGGGACGTAACTTGCTTTCTTTCTGTCAGGAGGACTGGCAGGGACTTTCCGCAGGAAGGAGGGCAGAGTACTGACCACAGTTTTGCATGTGTGGTTCTCCAGGCCTTGTGGCTGTGCCTCGGAGAGGTAGCAACCCTCCTAGTGCATGTTAAGCTGGGGTGGTCACAGATAAACCCAAGGAGTTGTCCTCTGCATTGTGGTGGTACCTAGAGGATCTGTGCAGAGCTTTGACACTTAGGGAAACTCCTTCAGCAGCTGCAGTCACATGCAGATGGTCCAAGAGGCTTTGCTGACTTCAGGAAACAACTCTTGTAAGTCTGCAGTGTCTTGGGAGAGAGCCTAGTCTCCCCTCGTGATCTTCTTCCTACTGGTTGTTGGTTCCTCATCACAGGACTCAGCTGGGTCTGTGTCATGTTAACAGGCAGAAAGTTACTTGATGATTGTGCTACTTGGTGCAATGCTTGTGTCCTGTGGATGTACTAAGAAATGGGAGGCTGTGGAGAGGACTGTGATTCAGAATCAGTCCTCTATTCCTCTGTGAGTCAGGGTCCTCATGGCAAATGCAGTGAACTGCTTCTGTCAGCTGCATGATGTACCGTGGGATAATTTCTGTTTGAATTCATGATGTATGAGTATCTAACCACCATCTTTCATGAAGAACTTGTGCATTCCCGTGGAAAAGAGAGGAATCTGGAGCCCCCATCTGAAGGGAGAGTTACTGCCTTCCTCCTTGATAAGAATTAAGCAACTCTCAGCAGTAACAGAGGGCATTGCTCTCACCCACCACTGCTTAGGCTTTGTACACTACCTGATATTCTAAGTAGTTTCATTAGTTTCTGCCTCCATCGCTCAGGTGGGCAATGCCTGATTAATTGAAAAAGTAATACTGGAAGTAAACAATGCAAAAATAAACATTTAATTTAATCAGAGTGCATCTGATTAATTATTCACTTTCCCCTTCTACTGAGTGTATGAACTGTTTCTTTTTCCTGGAAACAGAACTTTGCACAAATGATTTCCAGTTTTTCATTTCCTACAAAACTCTTTTGCTCTTAGTTCTTCCTTCTCAGATTATTCCTTTTATTGACCTTTCAGCCTTGGTGGTTGCTATACTCTTGGTTGTGAATTAGTGCCTGTTAAAAAAAATTATATGAACAGGATGTCTTTGGAATTTAACAGGTCTTTATTCCCTACAGAATCTAAGTGACCTGTAGTAGCTAACACATTTCTTTCAAAGACTCCAGAGAGGAACAATCAATCAGCTTGTGAAATAGATAAATTAATTCACTTGCCCAGGATCAAGAAAAAGCCTTCAGGAGAGCAAATGCGAAGCAAGGTCTCTTACAGCTCAGTTTTGTAATACGTGTCCTAGACCAGCCACTGTCTCTGATAAAGGCAGTCAGAAGCATTCAAAGGAATGTTTAATTTTGGCAATTGCAAAGGTCAGTCCTTGGAAGCTGGCATTGTCTGTGTGGATTATTTCTTCTCTATATTTTTATCCACCATTTGCTTTTTATCATGACTCTTCTTTTTTTTTCCATTATTCTTTATGTGAAATGACAGCACTTCATCCAAAGAAGGGCTAAATTCTGGTAGAAAAGTCCATAGTAGTTTTTGTAACTATAAAAAAAGCAGCAGCAGATCCCCAGTTGATGTAAAACACAGGGGAGTTTCCGAGTTGTATTTGACTTAGGTTGCATCTCGTCCCAAACGCTTGTTTGGATTTTGTCTTTGTAAGGAGCTGGCATTAAAAACTATTTGCTTTTCAATACAAATATATTGGGCTTGTAGCTGCCCAGATCTGTTAAATACTGATGGTTATCCCAAAGGCATCACCCAAGAACCTGTCAACCCAGCAAGTTGCACACTTGGTAGATTTTGCAGTGCTTGTGCTTGGCTCAGTGACCCTGAGGCGGATGGGGATGGCCTGAGGTTTCAGAGCATTAGCCACATATTGGCTGCAGGACATTGTGGTGGAGAAAAGGTAAAAAGGAAAAGGCCCCAGCAAGGGTTAACATACTTAACAGTCCTCTTAACAGTCCCCTTAAGGGTTAACATTCAGTCAGTAAGACTGACTGAAACAAGCACTGTTTGAAAAATACTTTATGCTGATAGTATGGTACCTTCTACTGTTAATGAGCTGAAGTTGGGGTGCAGCTGCTTGGGGGCAGGGGAGGGCTGAGGGGGTGTTGACTCTGTCTGACATTACACTCAGACTCAGTAATTTTTTAGACAAATTTTTTTGTACAATAGTGAGGTTTTTTTACAATAAAAAATAGTAAATACAATAGTGTTGGGGGTTTTTTCCAGAATATTTGCTCCAGTCCTTTTTCTGTGCTTATTTAAAGTGCTCCTCATGTGTTAATTCTGACTTCTAGGGAATATAAGTGAATAAAAAAGGAAGTGCGTGGAGATGTGTAAAACTATGATCTTAAAATCCTGTTTGTTTTTTCAAGCCACTGGATAAATTCTCTGGGGTTTATGCCACTGAGGTCAATGCTTTGTAGTAGGAAATGACAGGTTACATGTCAGTATTCTCCAAGAGTTCATCTCAATTACTGGATTTGTCAAACATGACAAGTCTGAATGACTGTGTGGTGAAAATAGTGCACAGTTTGACTATTAAAGTAATTGGAGCACTGACATTTAACCAAACTGCAAGAGAGATGTAGTAATAAGTCTGAGGAGCATAACTCCAAGCAAAGCAGAAAATAGTATTTTTTATAAAGTCTCCAGTGAAACTGATGCTTTCGTGTGTTTTGATTAATGTAAATTTCAGTATCTTTTAAATTTTAAATTATAAGACTAAAAGGTATGGATAATTCCTTTTTGCTGGTTTTTTTTGGAGGTGTTAATATTTGGATAATGGAAAGTTCTATTGATGCTAAGTACACCCTGGTGCAATTTTAATTTTGTTGCATATTATTTATACCTTTTAAAGGCCTTTATAAAGCACATACCTATGCAGTTAAAAATCTCTGTATGTATACCCGTTTATGCGGAGATCATCATATTGCAGAATTTTGTTTTAATGTGTCAGTTGTTTATTGGCTCTCCACAGCCACTTCTAGGTTTCCAAGCCTGAGAAGTGGAACCTAAAATTCATTGTTTTGGTAAATGCCAAGCTTTCCTAAAATCACTTAAAACTCATTTACTTCTACCCATCTGCAACTAGATTTTCAATTTTTAAAATAAGTTATTTCTTACTGTAAATGCTACATGCATCAACTTTTCTGAGGCATACTAAGGCTTTGGGAAACCGTATAGCTGTCAGTGGCTTTGAATAATTTGAATTTATACTTGTGGATCTGAATGGATTTTTCAATCACCTAAATTTTATTTCATACAATTGCTTAAGCCACAGCCTGTTCCAACATCTCTTAAGTAAGGATGAAAATAATAATTAATGATATTAGTCTGAGGGAGCTCACCCTCAGGTGAGTTACTTGCATTTTGGCACAGAAATTTTACCTTATCTGAACTTTAAAATATGGTATCTCCCAACAATGGGAGCAAGTCTTCATGTGGAAATTGGAATCTCCTACTCCTGGTGAACTAAACCAGATAGTAAAATAATCCCAAAAAAGGAGGGAAAGAGAGTAGACACAATGATGTGCTTGAAATAACATATACATTAATTTGTAAATATATCCTTTGCAAAGGAAGCTAGGAGTACAAAGTGTGATTTGCCTTTTCTGCACCCACATCTTAATCATTTTGTTATTACAGGAGTGAAGAACGGTGCTTTTAAATTTAATCTGTTGCTTGCCTTGGCTTGCTTAAGACTTGGCACCATAGAGCAGTTGATCATTATGTTTAAATCCAACTTCCTTGTATAAATGGAAGTACATGTTTTAAATCCTTTTGAATTCTGTGAGATTTATGCACATAGGTAAGCCTTTTGCTCGGTAGCAATAAACTTCCACATAAATTTACTGAGTTTGGGACTTCAGCAATCCAAAGCAATGTTTAGTCACAGCCTAAGTACAGACTGTGGGCAGCCTTCTCCAAGGACAGACTTTGCAGTATTTTCTATTGAGAAAAGAGAGGACAGTTCAAGGAAATAAAGCAGGTGCTTGGGTAACTGACCTTACTTGGAAATGTGATATTTGTTAGGAGCATAACAATAACTTGGAAAAAATAAAAGGGGCAAGTTGTTTTGGTTTTGGTTTTTTTTTTACTTCCTGCAAGTCTGTATTGACTCAGGGTTGTGAAGGGAGGATGACAGACCTACAGGTTGGTCATGTTCAACTTTTTGAAGTACATTCTTTAAAAGCAATTATGGTTCTCTTCTATTGCTACTGGAATCCAGGTTTTGTCCTGAAGTTGCTCTTGATTTGCCCCTAGTGTAACAGAGACCACAGAATGAGCTCTTGTTTCAGAGCTTTAGTGGCATTATCCTTACCAAATATAAGTCCTTTTACTCTGAGTGTTGTGGCATGTTGGGGTTGTCTGTCTCTTACTGTTCTTGCCAGCTTCTCCTAGGATTTAATTCTTAAGATCCAAACTCATTCTGAAATGTTCCTCAAAAGAAGGAGCTCAAGTAAAATGAAGTACATACATAAAAAGGAATGGCAAACCGTTCCCTTTTCCAGAGTTTAAGGGCCTGAAAGTGGACACATAAGATTCATGCATGCAAGAAGAAACTCCCTTATTAAGCATATACAGTTTAGAAAATTTTAGCTGTCAAGGTTAATGTAAGTCAGAGATTTGGCACATCAGGCAGACAGGAAGTATTATTTGACTGTGTGCTATTCAGTGGAAGTGATGACCTCCAAAGAAGAAACATCCATCCAATTAAAGGGACAAAACAACAGTGGTTTTGATTGAATAGTAAAGTAGAAAAATAGTTGGGAACATTTTTTTTTCCCAGAGCTTCTCAAGAAGGAAGAGATCAGGTAAAGACTAGGAGCAACTTTACCTTTCAGTTCTTGAGCAGAGTGCAGTCTGACAGTAAGAGAAGAGCATAGCTTGGGTTAGCCATTCAACCTGTAACAATGTTTTGAACTTTGAGAGGATGAAAACTTCTGCAGAAACACTAAGACACCAAATGGACTAAATCAACACCTAGCAAAAGATTGCTGTCAGAGAACCTTGTAGCAGTTCAATGTACTACCTCAGCGTAGACTCTGAATATATGAAGTAATGCATCCTATGTGAGAGTGAGAAACAAAATGCTAGAGAGGTCCTGCAGCTGACTACCAAGCAGTCATTGTCACTAGAAACACTTGAACAGGCTTCTTCCCTACCAAGTGTGCTAGGACTTCTGAGAAAATATGCAAAAAAAAACAGTGGAAGAGCACTACCTCCAAGATACCAGGTTTAACTTCTAATTACTGGCCCTGCAAGGCCTAAAAATAGGTGAAGTGAGTTACAAGTAGTTTTTTCCTAGATGTTAGTTGGTGACTGGGACAACAAGAGGAAACCAAACTCAAATCCATTTGTGGACAATGTATGCAGAGGGGATGGGGAGCAGGTCTGGATTTTGCTCCATGGGCTGTTATGGAAGAGCTCCATTGATTCAGGCTGAGGCAGTTTAAGAAGTGACAGCACATTACTTTGCCCTACCTCTGCTGGAATTCCTTACCTTAAGGTAAAAATAGCAAAAGTAGTGTGCCAGCTCCCCAGCCACTGCAGTTTCCAGCCCAAGGGCAGTGTAATCCACCTTCAGGTTTTATTTGGTGTTGAGGCAGTGTGTGATCTGCTGCCACTAACTTGTCAGATTTAACTGTGTCAGTGGGATGGTGTCAGAAGAGGATGGGAGGACTTGCAATCTCTTCAGCCACTGCTGTTAAATCCAGTAGGGATTGCTTTGCAGATTGTTTACTGTCCCTGTTGCAGAAGGTGCAGCGAAGCTTTTCTTTCCTGCAACATGGTTGACCAGCAGTGTGGTGTGTTCAGGGGATGGATGGGGGCCCTATGTTAGCTAGTAATTGTAATCATCTTCTACTAGATTATTAATGTGTAAGTGAATATCAAATACGAGTAGTAAGAAGCTCTTGTAGTAGTTTTGGGGCAAAAATCAATGCTAACTTGTGATAAGTGACTGACCATGCAGTCAGGAGGTATAAAGCAATTGTACAATACAAAGCTGCTTCTGGAGTAATTTTTAAGAAACTGTCAAAATCACTGAATGTTGTAAGGATGAAGATGTTTTATGTTGCAGTTCTATGATTCTTCTACTAAATTTTATATAATTTTAAATTTTTTTTTTAATTTATTTTTTAAATAAGTTTTTAGATTATGAGTTTTTATGTTGAGTGGTGAGAGTGTCTTTTTCAGACACAGAAACATCTAGAAGATCTTCTGTAGCATCTAAAGTTTTGGATTTACACCAAAAAATATTTTGAGGTACAACATGTTGCTTTTACAGAAAAAGATGGACAAGTCCATGAATCCCAACTCTTTATTCATGTTTGCATGGCAGTAAAGCTTTTAAAGTAAACCAGATCTACTTGGAAATAGGCTCAGTGTAGAATGGTATTTTGGCATTAGTTTAGTGCTTAAGGACACCTGTAATTTTGAGTATAGAAGCATGCAAGTAGCTTCTTGAAATGAAGAGGTAATGTGGGGCTCTGTTCAGCACAACCTAAAAGCTTTCTGAAGGAGGAAAGAATTTAATTCTCCCCTTTTTTTCTGTGAAGGACAAAACTGCGCCTCCTCTTGTAAGGATTTTCACTGTAGCACAGTGGGAGTACAAGTAAGCAGAAAAAGTTTGAAGATTTCTTACCTTGTGATAACACTGCTACCATGAGACAGCACAACTAAATAATCTAAAATTATAAGAAATTGCTTTGGTTTTATAGTATGGAAACTTTGAGGCTTTCTGGGGAGTTTTGTATTTGGAATTCCTTTGAACCTAAGTCTTAGGTTTGTGAACGTCTCTGTTTTGCTCATAGCCAGAGAAAGCATTCACTTATATGAAACCCTGCAAATTCAGAGCTATGTTTCATACTGGAACAGATATATTAGCCTCTTCTTAATAGCAGAACTCTCAGCTTTTTTTTGATGTGTTCTGGTAAGAAAAAAAATAAAAAAAAATCAGTTGCTTTTATTGTTTTTATTGTTAGCTGAGTTGAGTTATTTAAACTGAATGTGACACTCAAGTTTCAAAGAATCCAGTGCAGCACATTTTTAATCTGTTGTTTTTAATTAATTCTAGTCAATAGGAAATACTGTTATCTAGGTCATATTTTTTGAATACTGGTTTTCTGTGACTGTGCATCCTGCTGTGCTTTCTCTAAATGAGCTCCCCAATGATGTTGTACTTTGACACAGCTTCCTGGAATACATTTTCTATCTATAAATGTAGGATTGTCTTTGTTTTTCAGTAAAAATGGATGAATGGATGAACCATCATTCACTAATATAAGTTTAAATTTCTTAGGGAATAAGAGAAAGGAATTTAAGATCTCCAAGTTTTATTCTTGATTTGAAGTTTTGCCTCCCTCAAAGTAATGGAGAAAATATGATCAAACCAGAGTTTATTACTGAATATTGAGGGTATTGACACAACTTCCTTCTCAGCTACTCATATCACAATGACCTTATCCATACAGCAGGGCAAGACAATGCCTGATGCTGTGGAGAGGCTCTTAGAAATTTCTAACCATTTCAATCCTTTCTGGCGCTATAATAATCCATGTTTTGCTATACCCTTACTGCTCTCTTGGTGTGTCTTCCCAAGATATTAATCAGCTGATCAGAAAAGCATCAGAACTGCTAGCTATGCTTACAGGGGAGGATATGATTTGCAGTAGTCACCCAAGATGCCACACTACTTCCGTGTCAGAGCCAGGAAAGACACCAGTTTATCTTCAGCTAAAGATTGTGCACATTTCTGGTACTACATTTTCTTCAACATGTTATTCAGATTGGGCACATACCTCCAGGCTTGTTACTAAAATACAATTTCAGATATGTAGTTTCTTTATTTGATGGATATTCTCTACTCCTGGTTGAATGATTACTTGTATAAAGATACATCCAGCCCAGTGTAAACCGATAGATTTTTTTAATTTCTGTGCTTCGTGATTTTATTTTAGGTTGTCATTTTGGTAAATAGAAATTACATACTGTACCTGGTAGCAGATACTACATATTAGCTGATAAGAAGTTCCTGTAAGAAGCTGTGCTACAGAGGCATTCAATCAGAATCAAGGATGGCAGATTGAATGCCCACATCCAGTTATTTACACTGAGTATTTGTGCCACCAGTTCCTCCCAGGCTAGGCACAAATAGTGCTAGGCACATCCTGGAACAGTATGTTGTCAGGAGGGGACACTTTTTCACCTAATAATGTGGAATGGAAACATTTTTGTGCAACATGAAAGGAACTCACTGAGTCCTTGCAGTGAAATTCCATGAGCTGGGAAGTTTCTGCAAGAAATCCTACATCAACCAAACAAACTGCAGTAGCTAATTAAGTTACTGCATGCATTTTCTTAAGCATATTCTGTTCATGGATATTCTTTTCAGGTCACTGAATAAACTAGAGTGTCAGAAAATTGCCTTTTGCTCAGACACATCTACGTAGTAGTGTCAGTTTTGTCTTAACCAAGTGGTTCTATTCTCATGTTTTTTTCATCATAGAAATACTAACGTAGTTGCAGTGATTTGCTATGTGTGGTATTAATTTCTGACAATGAAGTATCAGATCAGCTTACAAGCTGAAAGGAAATCCAGTTTTTTGATCTAAATGGGTAAGAAAAGTAGAGAAATAATGTGAAGTTTCTATTAGAATGATGATATTGAAACTGAAGAGAAGAAAGATGGATGATATCTGGCTGAATGGGTTTCTAGGACAGTTCATTCCATGCTCTCTGTTCTGGAGCTCAGGTATTGGATGTCCTGGACTTTCCATCTCACTGAGATTGATGGCAAATTTCAACAGTCTGAAAGCAAGGGCCATAGCAGCTCACTTGAGGAGCAGGTGTTCTTAAAACACCTCGAGTTTGGGTTGATGTGTTGAAGATACTGTTGTGTGCTTTCTTTTTGCTGGAGAAGAGAAAGGCTGGATAAGAGTGATTGGTGCCAAACCTCAATAAAAACTGACTGGTCCCAAGGAGTTTTAAGCTCTGCAAATGTTAACTTGGAGTATCTGTTAATGTTAATATGATGTTTCATTTTAATAAATAAATAGATTGAATACTGCAGCTTTACTAGATGTTTGCAGCTGGCATGGAAGTACAGAAGAAAAAAAAAAAAAAAAGGATATGTGGACTTCAGCCAACAAAAAGCTAGCCATTTAAACTGACCTGACCTGGTGTAATTTTGTTTTCAAGTAGCTCAAGAAGGACTTCAAATGCACTCACATAGATGGTCGATAATCAGCTCCTAATAATGGATGCTGAATAAAAAGGTGCCTGTGCTTGTTTTCATTGTATTGTACTGTACTGTATTGTTAGCCTTTGACACCATCGATCTCATAGCTTATTGACTTGTGTGCTGTATGATTGACTTCATACCTAAGTTAAGTACTGAGGAAGGTGGTCATCATAATAATTATACCTCTTCTAGGTCTTACTTAAACACTAGTTTGAAAGTTCAAGAGAGTCTTAAAGCTTGCTGGTCCTCTCCAAAAAGGAAAATTACTCTGAGGTGAATTCTGCTGTCTGAAGGAGCGAGTGGCAATGGATTTTCAGTGAGACTCTGTCTCTGATTAAATCTATCACTCATTACTGAAAAGGTAATGTATTGGGAAGCATCTATGGAAATGGAGGCTTTTTTTAGTAACAGTTTCAAAGTAAAATCATCTCAATCCTTTGCCAGTTCCATAAGCTCTCCATTTTATTTTTTTATGTAAATTAAGTGTCATTAAAGACCAGCTGTAATGTTTGTTTTTATTTGTATACATTGTTTGTGCTGAAGACATAATCCTTAGAAAATACTCGTACCTTTTTATTAAAGGTTACAATTCTTGCTGAAGCATATCTATTTGGGCATCTCTGACCAGTGGCATTTCAAGATCAAGACCTTTGATGTTCAGTGTTTAGAACAAAATGTTCTTTTGTTTCTACCTTCGGTTTCTTTCATTGGTATGGCTGAAAGCATACCTGGTGAGCAGAGTGCTGTATGCTGCCCTCTTCAAAGCTGGTGGGCAGGGATAGGAGAGGACAGCAAGGTGGCATTTAGAGAAAAAGACATTTTTCCATCTGTTCTCCTCCCCCATGTAAGCTTAATGATGCCAATAATAGGAGTGGGAGGACTGTCTTGTATTAATTGTGTTTTCTCAACAAAGAAAGAATTCAGTGATTTTTTTCTATTTTTAACATGGACAGTGTTAAAGAATTAATTCATTTTGATTAATGATTGTCTGTGTTAAATGGCTTGGTTTAATAATATGATTTCATTACCAACACATTTCAGTTCTAATTCAGTTCATTTTATGTACCAAGCAAGGCATGAGAGATTGATGACTGCCTTTTTCACCTGCCTCCTTTAGTGTCAATGACTAGAACAGCCCTTGTACCATGTCTGCAAAGTACAAAGCCTGCTCCTTGCAGGGTGAGTACCACTCCCTGTTTCACATCAGAGAGAGGCAAAGCACACCTCTACTCCTTCCTTTCATCCAGCCCAGCCAGAGCTAGCAGTCTGGGCAAACACAGTACAACGTAAAGCCTTCTTGAAATGTTCCAGGGAAAATCTTAGATTCAAGGTTTTCTTTAGCTGAATGAAGGAATGGCCAGTCAAGGAGGTGACACTTTATGTGGGGTGTCTTCTTGATATAAGGGGTCCTGGTTTCCTAAGGGAAAACATGGATTCTTGTTCTTTCTCCTTCCATATCTGTTCAGTCATTTGATGGGAACAGTCAGCTTGTTACTGTAAGTTAAAAAATAGGTGCTGGTTTCTTGGGGACAATAAATAAGCAAAGTCATCCAAAGAAATTTTAGGGACTGTCAGAAGCACATCAAACCCAACAGCAGATCAGGGTCCCACTTTAGTCTTGACTGTCAACAGATTCCACCTGAGTCCCTCACCTGAGTCCAAAACCCCTTTGTGGAAAAGGGCCCAGACATGTCTGGAGCTTGCAGAGTGGCTGCCAGCCTTCCTTCTTCCTCTCAAATTGTCACTGCATGTGCCTTCAAGGGCAACATCCTGGTTGTTTGCTGAGCATCCTGGGCTTATGATTCCCCTCTTCAAGGTGCATGGCAGCAGAAGCCAACAGGCAACCAAGCTTTCCGCAAGTTCCCAAAGCTTCTTACGCCCTTTACTGGAGGTGGAAAACACCCAGATCTTGTAAATGTGCATGTTTGAAATCTTCTCAAAGCTGAAGATAAAGCAGCTGTGTATTTCAAAAGAAGCAAACCATAAAACTTGACAAAACTAGATGCTGCCTTGCTGAGAGCCCCTCCCCTGAAGAAGGGACAAAAGATAAAAAAAGATGTTTTAGAGACCCAGTGTTTAATCAAAAACACTCAGTCCTGCTACAGATTTCTTTAATATATCTGAAAGCAGTGATGTAGACTTTGTTTGGCAATCCATCTTCAAATTAAGAAAACAGCCCATTAAAGTGTATGTATTATTTAGCATCATTAAGACATAGGCTAATGCTCACATACAGGAGCAGAATAACAATGCTTTAAGAGTAAATGCCTTTACATTTATAAGAACACCAAAGAGGCAACGTACATCTTAATTGACACTGATGGATTTACCCCACTTTTTCATTTCACTAATTGATTCTGTAACACCTAAGAACTACAATGCAACAGTGCACATGTGTTGCTGCATTGTTTTGGGGTTTTTTGGTTGGTTTGGGTTTTTGTTTGGTTTTTTTATGGTTTGCTTGTAGTCAATTAATTTATTTACCATTTCCATTGCTATTTATGTGGATGACATTTATTCTCATAGTGGAGTTCCTGGTGGTTTGCACAAAAGAAGTCCTGGGCTTTTAATTCTTATTTTTAAGACTTAACTTTTGCAAAGAAGCATAGATTTTAGATTTTTTTTTTAATTATTTCTTTTCATTTAAAATAAGGTCCTATTCTTAAAACTCCTGCAGCAAGTGTGTATGGCTATTTCTAGCACTGTAGGTTGGAGCCTAATCTGTCTTGCCCTTCCCTATGCAGTAATACCAATAAGCTAAATTAATTTATTCCACTCCAGAATTTTTTTACTCTGACTGAAAACAACTTCTAGTAAGGTCAAGGTACTAGAGGCTTTCTATAAATGATTTGTATGTATATTTTCAGAAAAAGGTTAAAAAAAAAAAACAAATTGTTTTACCAAATTTGTATACAAATACATCTGGAAGAATAACAATACATAATGTGCTCTGTGTATATGGACTTCTGAAGAGCCTTAACTCTTGCTGACTGAAATTTTCAAATAGGACTACATCTTCAACAATAACATCTAATTGAATGTGTTTTGTCTATTGAATTAAAATTAAAACAAGCTGGTATTAATTGCACATTGCATTGAAAGAAGGCTCATCCTAATGCTCAGTTTTACAAGACAAATTACTCTTCTCAAGAGCTGGATCAAAGTGGTGTATTGTTTGTGTGATGACTGGATATGTCATCTATGCTGATTTGTTATTTTGGAGTATTGTGACTCATTGTAAATTGGTCTGGGGCTCTCTGATTCCGTTATGTTCATTTCTCCATGCTCTCTTAACATAACCCTCATGCACTCCAGAGCTTCTCTTTGTGCAGTAGCCTGGTTTTCGTCTTTTTCCTTAATACTGTACAATCTCCTACCACTTAAACGTGGTCAAAAATTGCACCATCAATTTTATTCTAGTTATAACATTACCCAAGAAACTTCCAGGCAGATTATCATATGTTATCGGTATAGCAGCTGCTTTCAAAATAGAGCAAGATCCCTGGAGCTTCTCTTCCCAGGCAGTCCTAATAATGTGTTCCCTGAGGCATCTCTTCTCTCTTTCCCTATCAGCAGAGGACAACTACTCTGAAGAGTGCTTCTTCCCAGACCCACAGGTCCAGTCCCCTGCTAATTTGTTTAGCAATACAACCAACACTGCAGTTCCCAGCAAGACTAATTTCACTGCTGCACAGATACAGAAATAGAAGCCACAGATGCCTAGGTCTATTGGAAAGTAAAGCATTAATTCAACAGAAAGCACCAGCTTTTCTCATTTTGGCTGGAAATTTTAAAATGCCCTTATAAAAAAAATAAATCATCTCATTGGAGCAGTTTCCTACTGGTTTTGTGCTAAAGCTTGCCAATTTCCTAGCTGCCTGCTATTCAGTGCAAAGACAGGTAGCATTCTCTGTTGTTCTTTTTTGACCCAGATTCTTTTGTCACATACGTCAGTGTTTGCAGTAAACAGGAATTTGCAGTAACCAAGTGCTGGATCCTGTTGTCTTGTGACTAAACTTTTCAATCTTTGTTATTACTACCCAGCAACTGGATAAAAATAAAGCTTGAAAAACTTAATAACAATAGAGGTGAAAATCATTAAAAAAGCCTGAATATGAAACGTTCATAAGAAGCGACACTGAAAAATTTGGATATGCTGCAATTTGCAATCACATCTGCTTTGCACGGTCTGCAGTCACTTTTCTGTCCCATTCCCATTACAACCAATTCAGAGTAGCCTATGTGGAAAAAAGAGACATCTGAAGAATTTTTCTTCCTGGCCACCTCCTATCTGCATTTCTTTGACTCTGTTGTAAACCTCACTGGGCTATGGGTAACTTCATAAAGCATCCTAGAGAGTCATTTTATCTTTTCTTGAGCTGGATTTGTGCAAGTTTGCAAAAATAAAACATTTTTTTTTTCCAAACATTTATAATAACAGTAATAAAAGGAAATCAATTTAGAAGCCTTTAACTAATGCAGAGTAAGCCCATACGTCTCCCTGGGAAGCAAAGCTGAGATTAGCATGTTTGAATGCCTTACTACAAGTGATACTTTGTGAAAATGCAGCACTTGGTGGGAATAAAAAGTGCAGTTGCAAAGCAGGTTGTTAATTAACAGAAGAGTTAGTGTAGTGTTTGCTGTGATTTCATCCTAGCTTAACAGAGCAGAACCAAACTGAAGAGTCAAAAAAGAGGGAAGCAAGAGCTCTGTTGTTGGTGGGGTTTGTATATCCTGAGAATTTGACTTCATACAGTATTTTAAGCCCTGTACACAAGTGTAGGGGGCAGAAAATCATGAAGTGTTGATTTTTAAGTCAAGCTTCCATATGTTATAAGTAAGTATTTCTGGTTTTCTGAGACTATTTCTAGTTTTTAGAAAATTCGAAAATGAACAAGGCAGTTTTACGTTGTTGAAATTTTATCAGCATTCTAATCTGAGTTCAGATTGACACTTGACAGCCAGATTTTCTTTGCAGAGGAGCTATGAAGGAAAGAGAGTCTCACTAGGGTAAAGGCACCATGTCAGGGTAACCATTCTCTCGTGTCCTCCACTAATCCCACTGCCTAAGCAAACCCACACGTGAATGCTCACCGAGCAGCATGTCCATGACATGCTTGGAAGTGTGCTTCAGGTTAAAGCAAGTGGATGTAATTTTGTCACTGAACCAGTGAGGGACATTGTGGTCTGCTTGACTGAATGATTTTGCAGGATGGATTTGAACACATCAGGTTCATTCTGACATCTCCTGTTACAAAACAACACTGAATACATACATTCAGTGAAAGTTAATAATAGCAGAAAAGCACATCTATCTAATTTTCTTACAAAAGTCCTTAAGATGGGCAGTCCATTTCAATTTTTTAACTGGCGGCACCCACCTTTCTTTCATTGTAAAATGCAATAATTCTACAGTTTTCCTCTGTCAGATGAGGGTAACTGATGAATGAAGTCACTTTCTGTGTAAAACTGTATAACTCAGTGTGACAACATCAAGTGAATTATAGATCAGTGACAGATGAAAAGTACCCTGTCCAAATTGTCATGGATATCATGCATTGGCAAAAAGACTGTGCCCTTATGTGCTGCTTTATGAAATTATTTGCGTTGCTTGCTGTTCTTGAATTGCTAAGCCACTTGGTGCCTCACAACATATACTCTCATGGTCCATCAGAAAACCAGGCAATAACTTCACATCCTGGCAGTCTTAAAGCTGACTCTCAGCAAAACTTTTTCTTTGGGAAGAGGATCGAAAAAGGTTTACTGTCTTTCCAGCCTCAAAGTCCCATCATTGCCCTACTTGCAGAGTCAAAATTCATTCAACTGTAACTGGAGAAAGTCAGTGATAGCTGTTTTCTCTGATACTAGAGTTAGTGCAGATGCAGTTTTCTGTGGTCAAAGAAGGCTTTGAGTGTCTTACTGAAGCCCCACTGAACAGCAGTAAATGTTGGGGCTTTTTTTCACCTCAGGTCCCAAAGTCATTTCACATATCCAAGGCTCCGTTTCATATATTCTTAGATGAAATGTGCTTTGTAAGATAATTTCCCTTAGCCAAAGGCCTACGTACAAATGAGCACTTAAACCTATATAACCATAAATGCTGTTGAAATATCCAGAGCTGTTTCAGGTATGGTCTGAGTCCACAAAGCTCTTTTGGCCACCTGTCCATGCTCAAAACTGCACAGCACAGAAGCAGCAGACTCTCATGGCATCCAAGATTTGTGTAGATCTTCTCTGCCTCCAACTTTATCATTCCTGGCACAAATCTGCCCTGAAGGGATTGTTTCTGTGAGGCATTTTTATCTTACAGTATGGAAAACTTCACAGTATGTCCACAGTGGAAATCAAAAGGCCACGGGGTGCAGCGTGAGCAGGTCTGGGATCTGGCTTGCACCGTGTGAACTGGCTGTGAAGAGGCACGGCTGGACAGACTGCAAGCCCCAAACCCCATAAAGACAGATCTGTTATATTGCAGTTGTGTATTAATTCTGCAGCATTAAACTTCAGCAAGAAACGATTGTTTCATTACCAATGCTGGTGAAAAATCAAGTGATGTCTTTGTGACTGCTTTGTGAACAGGACTGCGTTTGTAAGCCAAAAAAGAAAAAATGCAAACTACAAAGCTTTCTTGTTTCTTGTGATCAAGTTATATTCCCGCATCAGTGTGCATAGCAACAGCTTCAGGGAACAAAACAGTCTTTGTTTAAACTAAATGATTATTCAGTCCTTTTTAATTTAGCATAGAGTGACCCTTTATATTCAGAAGCTCAAACATTTCTACAAATTTTTGGAATGCCTAAAATTCTCAGCATATTAAAAATGCACTTTTTAAAAACGGAAACACTGAACATGGCAGGGAGAAGACTCTGTCTTGCAAGGAAAGACAGTGCAGAACCAAAGCTAGTGCTGCTTTTTCTTGGTATTGATTGCATACAGTACAGCTCTGATTCATATTCTAAAAAATCACAGGGTGTGATGACTTGTGCACTGTGTAATTCTAATTGTAAAGCAGAAGAAAAATCAATGCCATAAATGAAATAACTGTTAAGTCTCCATACTGAGGAAGGTCAAAGTGCAATTTGTTTTCTCAAAAAAAAAAAAACAACAAAAACAAACAAAAAAAAAAAAACAAAAAAACAACAACCAAACAAAAAACCCCTCCAGATGGTATTTATGAATTAAGGTTGGTTGGACACTGGGGATTTAATATCTGTGCTGCAAATGCTGCCATACTGTAGACTGCCAACAATATAGACTTAGGGGATGTTTAGCTTTATTTCCATCTGAGGGAATTCCCCTGTGTTTTTTAGTAGTGGTACAGGGTTGTGATGCCTGTAGGTTTTGCTTTGCTAGAGGTGGAAGGGGAAGCTCATGAAGTTGTGTGAGGGCAAAAGGGTTCAGGCTATTTTATTTACAGATCTTTTTTGCTTGAAAGGATATTCCTCAAGACACGCTCTTTATATCTGTTTCCACTGTGGCACTACACACACCGTCTGTGCTTGAAAATATATAGCATTGCACTGGAAAACAACATGAAAAGAACTTTGAGAGAAACAAACTCTTGGAAGTTAGGAAAAGCCAGATGTGTGGTTTCTTCTGTGTCTTCAGTTTTGCCTTATTGTACATATATATTTTGTTACAGTCTTGAATGACATAATTGCAACCGTTTTTCCAGAGGAGAATCATTCCCTTTGAGCATGAGATGAGCAGTGTTCAGGGCATGAGTCAGTTTGGTGCAATGAATGAGGATGTTGTCAGGGAAATTAATCTAGGAATTGACAATTGTGTGATGAAGGGGGACGATGGCTTCAAGAAGGGAAATTATGGTCTTGTGTTGAAATCAGATGAACTTGAGACAGGAGAATTCACTGCTGGCACTGCCCCAGGGTGACGGAGAAGCAGGGAGAAGGCATTGGGATTAGGAACTGGGTCTTAGCATTGTGGGAAGGGAGAAGTCCAGCCAGGTTTATCCATTCCTCTTGGCTTCTGGCCATGGGCAAGCCAGGCTGATCTGCTCCCCAAAGTTGCCAACAGTGTGTGCAGCTGGGATGGCAGCAGGGGAGCTCAGCTGTGGGACAGCCTGCACTTTGGACAGGTTGTCATCCCATCCCACTTGGAGGAAGCAAGCTGATGGTGAGAAAGGGTCACGTTCTCTGGTTTGTTAGGCAGGGAGAGGAGGTGTCTGTCCAGGTTTGAAGACTAGAAAAATTGAAGTTGGTCCAAAGATGTTGGCAGGAGGCCAGCAAAGGAAAGTGTGGAGCAGAGAAGCAAGTTTCTGTCAGTGGGCAGGATATAGGTCATGAGCTTGAACAAGTGAGTTTCTAAGAAGAGCAGAACCTCTGGGGAGATGTTAGAAGCGTGCAATCCTTCGCTGCTTAAAACTGTGATTTTCTGGCCACTGCCATGTACTTTGCAGCTACCCATCCTATCTTGGTCTAGGGAGGCCTAATGGGGGACTCCAGATATTTTACAGACCCTTACTTTCATCGGGCAAGACACTACAGGTTATTAAAATATATAAGGAATTATAATTTTTATGGGGGGGGAAAAACAAACAAACCAACAAAAAACCCAACACCCTCCCCCCAAAATAACCAACCAACCAACCAAAAAAACCAAACAAAGAAAAAAAGAGATGAGGGCCAGTTTTGAAGCTTAGATCTCTCTGTTGGGACTTGGTGGAAATACTTGTACTTGTGGGTTGAGTTTGGAAGAAGGGTCATCTAAGGGTCCGACATTCTCAGCTGAGATCTTGTTTTCAATCTGTCTCCAAAAATCACATTAGCACAATTGTCAGAATACTATGGTTATAAACACTGGCATAAAAGTGAGATGGTAACATTTGCTACTGTGTCTTTGAGGGGAAAAGCAGGAAACCTGCAGGTACTATTTGTTGCTCCTTTCCACATACTTCACTTTAAGCAACTTCTTTAATCATTCCAGATTACTAATAATCAGATTACTTGTGTAGTTCTTCCTGCAAGTCAAAAATGAGTTTAAATCCATTTCAGGTGAGCAGGAAGAATTCAGTTAATATCACTGAGCCATTAATACTGGAGTGCCAGCAGATCACTAAAATAAATTCCACTTGCTTGGTGTGCCTTTCACAGGACATATGTTGTTGAATTTCACCTGATAGCACTGAGGCCCAAGTACTTTTCCAAAATGGAGAAAAAAAGATAGAATGAGGAGGAGAAATAGTACGTACATTTCTGCTGAATTAAAATTGGCAATAAGGATTTTTCATATTGTTTCTCTAAGGATAAGGAAGGGGTGATTTTAACAGTAAGGTTCGTCATCTTCTCTTCTTAATAATAGGATATTATAATAGGAGAGAACCTTTTCATTCAGTGATCAAAATGTGTTTGCAACAGTTTTCATATATAAGAAACTACAATCAATACTTCTGGGGGGGTGTTGTGGGTTTTTTGGTTTGTTTTTTTTTTTTTACTTTCCTGTCTTTACTGAGCACTTAGTTGTCACCACTAACTGGAAAACTTCAAAGGAGAAAGGTCACCTGCAATTTGATGTGTAAATTGCTGGAGGAAATTTTCAGGCTAATTTAACTTCCTGATTGGACAAATCTTTCCAATTTGGTTAACTACCAACACTTCAACTCTAAGACTGATGAAGGCAGCAGTAGTAAGAAATGACCACTACTTTTTTTTTTTTTTTTTTTTTTCTTTTTCTTTCTATCTAACACTAAGGCAGTAAACATTGCACATTACTGAGAAATTATTTCTATGAACAAATCCTTTCCTGGAACTCAGACAGCATGGTTGAGACATAGCAAGGAATTACAGACAGACACCGAGTTGTCATATGATCCTTGAGAAACAGCAGAAAATTTTAACCCTGACCAACTAAAAAAGGGGGAAAAATCTGCTAGGGAAAAATGTAACATCAGATTCTCCAGTACCATCTATTTTGTATAGCAAGATATGGTTACACAACCATTGTCAGCAAAGCTAGTTTGGAAAAAAGCAAAGTCACCATTCCTGCACTGGTGTTCATTCACTTCCATGCTGTGCCAGGTGTTTGTAGGGCTGTGTTGTAAACCAGTCCCAGATTTGGGGTCTGTTTTTATTTTGTGTAGTTGGTTTGGTTTCCAAGTAAAATTACTTGAGTAGTTTTGTTCAGTTTGTAGTAGCATCAGCAGGACTGAGGGGTCAGAGGACTGCAGGAAAAAAGCAAATGCAAAGAAAAAAGGATGGAAACTTCTTAACCTGCATTTGTCATCACATAAAATGTTTCTGTAACTGCTTTCATTTTTACAGGGTGAGGTGTACAGTGCCACTGTTCTGATGTGACAGCACCTTCTTGAGAGTTTCCCAATGACAGAAAGGAAAATTACCTAGGGGCTTCTAAGGATGTGAAAGTAATAGCATGTATACTGGAGATAAGGGTGTGTAATGTCCACGTGAGCTTGCCCGCTGTTATACCAGGAGCTTGGAAGTCTGAGCTGAACTGGCTCAGGGTCACTTACAGTTCTTAAGCACATAAATGCATAGATTGAAGGAGAATGTTTGACTAATTTGAAATCCACGGGCATTTTATTTCAGTTCCATGCACACATTTAAAGAGCTATTTAAAGAGCTCTAAACAAACTATTAAATTAGAAAAGCTTTATGTGGATTTACCAGTGCATTTTTGGAGGTACCTATGAATCAGGTTGTATTAAATTAAGTAATATTGTGTGATACTACTTTGAGACAGATTGCTCTACACTGGAAAAAAAAAAAAAAACCAAATTTGGTGCATGCACAACTGTTCTTGAGTAAAAAATGCCATATGTTGTCGAGTCAATTTGTTATTCACTGTCAACAGTGCAGGATAAACCTCTAGTCAGATAAGACTAGACACAAAAACTAAATTTTCTTTACAGACACTTTACCAGTAGGATAAAAACATTGTATTTATCAAGCTATTGACAAGCAGTGGTTGAACTAGCTACAGTGTTCATAGTGATCACTGAACTGCCACAGTATTGCAAGATTTTGGATTAAATCTCTTTCAGTGACAGCGTATGATGAATGGTTATTCTGTCACAAAAACTGTGCAGTCATAAACCATCTTAAAGCAGGGACATGTAGCAAAATAAGTGGATTATTTTGTTACAAACCAGGAACAAAATGGACACAAAATCCTCCAAATTAAATTTGTTCGAAAAGCAAACTCAAATGAAGCCAACACTTTTAATCTACTAACGATGTAAATGCCTGTTCACTTGGCAGAGTTCAAGGTAACGTTACCAGCAGAAGGATAAGGCCCAGTCCTGGATACCTCCAATCACTTAAGCAGTCCCAGTGAAGTGAAGGGCACATGCTCATGGGATGTAAACACTAACATAGCTTTGTAAACCCACAGTACCCTACGACCAGTGCACCCCTTCTGTGTTTGCAGCTTGGACCAGCAAGTAAACAAAGCTTGTACACAGCCTCTAAACACGGTAAACTTCTGCTTTGGACCATATTATAGGCCTGGAAAGTTGAATCGGCAGAGCTTCAGTGCCCAAAAACTGCATCTTCTTGTCCCTTGACAGGCAGGCCATGCTGGCAGAAACTTGTAGTATTGATCAAGTTAGCCATTACTAGAAAGCCTCTTGTGCAGAGTAATGCTCTTGCAGTTAACCCTATGTATAGAATTGGATGTTGTTTCCATTTCCTTTGGTGCTGTGTAGCTGTTACAATTATTATCTCCCTGAGGTGAGTGGGGAGAGCGTTTGCCTCCTTGATCCAAGCTAGGCAAGTCCACAGATAGTCCATAGGATGTTACTTAAATGCAGAATTTGCAGCACCATTTTCTGACGGTGAGAGGAGGGCTGTAAGTCTCTGAGTCTTGAGGTTGCAGTCATAAGATGTGTAGGGCTAAATAGTGAGGCTGTGCTGGGCCAGAATTCCTGCAGAAGCTAGGAGATGTCTGCAGTATAAGAACTAGCAGACATGGTTGGATTCAGATGGCTTCAAATGCACCTGAGACCTTGTACTCAGTTTCTGTATACTCTGGCTGCACCCACCAGAAGTGCCTACACAATAAGAAATACTGGGCACAGGGGCTTTCACCCAACTAGACTTCTGGGCAACTCTGCCATTTTCTGTAGTGTGTGTGCTGCCATCCTTCCTGCCTTTTTTTGTTTGTTTGTTTTTGTTTGTTTGTTTGGGTTTATTTGTTTGGGTTTTTTGTTTGTTTGTTGTTGTTGTGGGGGTTTTTTGTTTTTTTTTTGGGGGGGGGGTGTGGAATTATGAGCATTTTCACTCCATCTATCCTCCCATAATTGTGTTTCATTGCTCATGCTGAGCTGCTCTTCTGTGGATGGGGTGGTCAGGGGACAACAGTGTCCCTATTCCACAGAGAAACAGAAGTCCTTCTTCCTGATCACAGTCCAGAGAAGTTCGCTCACATTCAAGCAAGAGAGAATGAGGTGAGGAAAGGGAGTTTTCTTTCAAAGCTCAGCTTGCAACTGCATTGGGATAGATCTGAACAGGAGAAAGGGAGAGAGCCCAGCCAGTGGGTTCACACTTTGGTGTTCTAGCAGCTACATGTTATCTGCTTGCTGCCAGCTCATCCAGCAAAGCTCCTGTGAAGAGCCACTGTTGTTCCTATATATGATGCAAATGCAACACTTTGTGGTTAAATTTGGAAAGTGGAATTTGGAATGGCCTTCATGCAAAAAATAAGACTCCTTGTTTAAAATTAAAACCGGAAAAATTAACAGCAGAACAACTCAGTTTTCCTTGAAAACACTGTTTTCAAGAAAGTTTTTCAAATAGCTTGTCAGTGACTTATGCATTTGTGGAAGAGACCAACATAATGGTTTTTTGTAATGTTTACAAATCTATTTCCTGCCAAACCTACATGCCTCAGAAACGTAAGCCTACGTTTTGCTAAAATATATGAGTCATTTTATCATCCACTCCATGGTGGGGTTTTTTTGTTTGATTGTTTTTTGTTTTGTTGTTGTTTGTTGTCTTTTTTTTTTAATGTGTCTTCTGAAGGAAATTTTATGGCCACAAGTGAGAAACTGATGGCTTTGGTGGATAAATTAATATCTCTGTAGCTCATTTTATGAAAGACTGCAGCTGTTAGTATATTCAGTCTGCATGTAAAGTTAAGTAAGGCTGTGTTAATAGTCCGTCAGTAAGGAGTAGGTAAGACCCACTAAGTTTTGCATTATGTATTTCCAAAGGTGTATGGCAAAACAGTTGTTTTCAGAAATGCTAAGACATCAGCAACTTTAGTAGGGTGGGAGGGAACAGAACATGTAGCTGGAACTATTCCTCTGCATCAGCTTCTGTGATGTAATTCATGGAATAGAAAGGGGATGACTTGTATTATGGATTTGCATGACCTGAAAGGTAGTACATAAGTAGTTAGTCACCTGTGCATTTCAGACTTACAAGTCTTTTGTTGTTTTGCTGTTATTTTTACTAATCTCTCAACCACTATTGAGTACAGTAACATTTCAATGTGGTGGTTTTGTACTCAATGTTCTGTACTCCCAGGAGAGATGGCTTCCATTGTTTTTTTAATTGCAAAAATGTCTGGGAAAGGATGATACATGACAAATGTTTGGGTAACAGAAACAGGACTCTTAAACTAGTTTCTCGTTTACTAATTCTTTTCAAAATCATCTTACAGAGATTTAGGTTTGAGTCTCTTAACCTAGCAGGCAGAGACATGATGCAGGGAAGGCAGCAAACAGCGTGACTCAGAAGGAGCAGAGGCACTGTTGGTTTGCCTGGGGCTTGGGGTTATCATCATAGATATTCTTCTCTTAACACATGCACACCTCATAGAAAACATGATGCCTTAGACTTTATGTAGCATTTGAAACTTCCTCTTTGAAGAAATAGTCTGAGAGGCAATGATGTGTTGTTGGAGGGTTTGGGGATTTTTATTCAGATAGCCATAAATAACAAATTACCTGTGTAACTCTTCCCTAGGGTCCTAATATTTCAACAGAATTTATGTTTCTCTTACTAAAAAAAAAAAAAAAAAAAATTAGGTTCAACATTTTCAGGCTGTCTACATCCTTTTTCCTCAATTTGGCCATGAACCAAATCTGTCACAATGAGAAATTGTGTAGAGCCATTTGGAGGCTATCAGTAAAGTCCAGGAAACCCTTGAGTGGCTTGCCACCTTTCCCATTTAGAGCACAGGGAAATCAGGGGAAACAGAGGGAAATGTTTAGCACACTCCATAAGTCTGGTATTTCCCTCAAATGCCCTCTTTTTTCACCCTCTTATCTTACAGACATCCACCAGTAGCCTTTTGAAATCAACAAGTTGCTGTAGAAACAGTAAAGGAGATGTTACCTGTAGAAAACACTCATCAAGAGTTGCAATGCTCTCCTTTCCATGGTTTTTACGTATCTGACATCCCTCCTTAAGGGTCCAGTTTGTGCCCAGAAAAGCCCCCCCAGTGGCTTTCCACTACCCATTCACCTGTGCTTACAGATCAGAGAAGCTGGCTTATTAGCTTTACATATCCACAGAAGTTCTCTTGCCTTGCTTTTGTTTGATCCTGAATCCTAGTGGTTGGAACATTTTATTTGGGCGTCCTTCATGCCAGAAAAGCAGGATCAACGTGCCCTTGCCTATCACTGCAGCAAAGGTTTTTCATCCTGTAAGGTGCTGAGAATCCATGCCTCAGCTCCCCATGGGACCCAAGGTAACCTGGGGCACATCTGTAGCCTGTGAACAATCCAAAGTGACATTTGCACTGGCAAGAACAACACATCATCTGACATTTGTGTCTGGAATGACTGTGTAATAAAACAGTGGTTGCTGCTGCATTTTGTGTGATCAGAATATTATCTCTCAGCACTGTGGGAGCATTGGGGCTAACACAGGCAGCTTTATGTATGTTGGACCCCATCAGAATGAATATGTATATATATGTATATGTGTGTTACATGGCTGATCTCTCAATTATCTTGATTTTATATTACAGCACAGGTTGGGAAGACTAGGTAACTTGGCTGATTACTGTGGCAAAGACGGTGCCTCATCTTTATGGTAGCAATTGAAGACATAGATCCTGAAGAAAAAGATCCTGCTCATGAATTCAGTATTAAACAGGCTCAGAGCTGTTGCAGTCTGGGAAAATCTTGACTTGTTTTATAAATTAATGAAGACTAGTTCCTGTTGGCAATGTTTTGGTGTCAGGTCCAGTTTATAGAAAATATGTCAGCCTTGTTACTGGTGCACATTGGTCCTGTATGTAAGTACGTGTGCAGACACGAAGGTGCACCCTGCTGTGTGTTCCTCATATCAAACAGTGGTTAATTAAGCAGAGCACAGGGAAGCCTCCCACACAGCTTATTTTTCTTCTGTATCTTATTGCTTCCCCTACTGCTGTGGGGAATAGCTTCAGACAGGGACTAGATCCACCCATTACTAACAGGGTCCGTCTTCATTTCAGCCCCTCTTAGACGATTTTACTTCAAGGATGTATGTATACATTGTAGATGAAAATCAATTACACAGTTGAGAAATGGAGCCTCAGAAAGAAATTCGTAAGTAGATTTCCTTAAATGCTGCAAGGAAAATGGTTAATTTTTATGGACCTTGTCAAGGGGAAAGGGTGGAAGAACAGTCAACACACTATAGTGTGGTCCTCCTTCTGTACTGACCTAAGAGCAGCTCTATTGAACAGGTTAGCTCTTCAGGTGCATCAGTGGGTGTAACTAGTTGGTTTCAGTCGGTCTTGGACAGTCTCTGGGTAGATACTGGGGGATAACTGTCATAAGCTTATGATCTTGTTTTAAGATTGAATGATCACAGGTGTAATTTGTTTCATGTTAGAAAGATTTGGTAGTGTGGTGGTTTGACTGCAGCTGAGCCTACATTGGGAAAATTCCAGGATCCTCTCTCTTTGTGTTTGGATTAAGGAGCCTAAATCACCAAGTTATATAGTCAGCTACACCTGAATAAGTATGGACCTGACAGCATCTAGACACTTAGCCTCTCTGCTATTTCTACTGACATACATTGATTTCACTTTTGGAGGAGCTACTCTCTGTTACCACTGTTGCCTTTAAAGTGTATTCAGAAAATAATTCTGTGCCCTGCCTAAGACAGCATGGTGGGTAAAAGGCAAGTTGTGCTTTTGCATAAACTGAATTTCTTTCACTGGAGTTTGGTAGAAATGTCTTTGGACACAGCATGAGCTGCTCTTCCTCCGACTTCCTGAGTCTGGTTTCTTCCTGAGTTCCTTTCTCTGATTCTCTCAATGCTGCCTTCATCACCTCCTTGAAAAGATGAAAAATTTATAACCAAGTTAGCTGGCTGATGTGTCCTCTGCTTTCTGCAGCATCAGGCACCTTCTGTCCCTCATTAAGTTATGGCAAAAGTACCTTTCTCTGACTTGATGCCATCCTTTCACTCTTTCTCCTTTGGCTTCCTCATATCTGGGAGGAAAACAAGTCAGCTCCGCATGATCCTCTGCTCCCTTGGAGTCAGGGTGCATCTCCCACTCTGTCCTCATTCTTCTTTCCTGTCTGCATCCTGCTGACAGGAGACTGTTCAACACTGGCTCAGTTGCTTACTGAAACAAGTACCCAGCCTCCAAACACCTGATCAGATACTGGCATCCAGATTGGCATTAGTACAAGCAAACAAGCTCACAACTCTGTTGCTCTCTTAAGTAACCTGCATAAAGAGCCACTCACCCCATGCTACCCAGACCTGGCATGGCCCTGACCTTGCAAACTGCTTTTATTATCAGTGCTTAAGAGGTTATGTTGTCTTGTGTCTCTTCAGTTCCTATCAACAGCTGCAAATCTTTATCCCAGGTTCATGTGACTAAGGTAAGGTAAACATCTGTATGGCCAAACGCCCTGTCTTTAAGGACACTTTTTATGGAACATCTGACCAGCAGTACAACACAGACATCTAGTCCTTGTCCAGTAGTGGTCCTTAGTTGGTACTTCAGAGGCAAGCCTTTTTATATTGGCTGTTAAGCAAGAAATTCTTATAAATGCTTTAGGGAAAAAATTTAATTAAGCGTGATGACTTTTGGTCTTTGGAAATACTGGCAAGACAACGAAGTCTTGTCAAACTGTAATAACCCTCTGCAGGTCTTTTCCTGTGTACAGTTTACTTTGAAGCTGTAGAAAAACAATGAGTATGGCCATAGGCCCTGTGCAGCTTCTATGTTACAGCCTATATTTTTCATGTGAAAAATAAGGACAGGAAGTGAATTGATCTTAAAAATATGTAAATTTTTTTAAAAAGGGAAAATAATTGTTAGTAATCACTGTTAATAGTATTTTCACAGGCGTGTCCTGCCCCTGGAATGTATCTCTCTCAGGGCAGCTTCCCCACCTGTTTTAGCTGAATAGAAACCTTCTGTGAGTAGGTGAAATCATATCTTCACTTCTTCAGATAACAGAGAGATATCAGGGTGTTGGTTAGGATTGAAGGGAGAGAGACTTATTCTCCTGGGTTTCAGAGTGTTCTTTACCAAATACTCATCATTGATGCTTCTTTTCCTTTTTCTAAGCTGTGTAGTTCTGTTTTGCTCTGTATTTCTTTCCAAATGTTTGCTTTTGGGATTACATCTTCTATGAAAATAATCAGGCTTCCAAATGCAGTCTGTCAGTCTTGCCAAGTTCCTCGACATGCAGTTGCCAGAGGAGTTCTGAGTCTTGTATTTCCTGTAAGCAGATCAGCAATGTGGAAGCTTTGAGCTTTTCAACATCCTCACCTCACCTGCTGGATGTAGCTGAAGAAAGGTGAAGTTGTGGAATACAGAAGAGGAGAAAATTTCCATCCTTCATTTTTGCAAGCTTTCCACAGAGACAGGCAACATAGTGCACAGGCACCTCTTAACAGCACATCCTTGAGGATGCAGGGAGCTACATGCCCTGGATGGATAAAGTCCAAGAAGAAAGCTGGGATTGGTTTGGACAAGAGCAAGAGTCAGTCTGACCATATGGGAAAGGAAAACACAAATGCTTGTGACAGTTAATTAGGGCTACAGAGCTATGGGAATCAGGCTATTAGCAAGTTGTTTAGGTCCAGCTATTGTCTTTGTGTGATACCTATTATTTTCAGGGACAACAGTTTTTCTTCATTATTATTGTAAGAACTGTATGGCCTCCTTTTGGATTGTCTTTAAGTAATTCCTAGAAAAATACATGTTTGTAAGCCAGCTCAATAATCTATTCATTATGACTGTTCCTGACATGCTTGCTAGAGCAAAAGAACCCAGAAGACCAGCAAATAACAAAGAAAAAAATCTGCAAAAGGAAAGGAGCAACAAGGCAGGCAATATTTTAAACTCTCAAAAGTGAGAATATGTTTGGGATCATTTTGCTTGCTTTTATTATGGTTTGCTCACTCTGGTGCTTTGAATTTTAGTGTCCTTGGTCCCTAAAGCCATTTTCTATGGTTTCTTCAGTTGTTACTCTTCTGTTGCCTGCGGTGCTCTCCTGCAGCTCCTCCTTACTGAGGCAGGGGATGCTTCTTGGCAAGTATCTGTTTACTCCCTGCAAACAATAAACAAAAAGAATAAAGAATGAAACAAAACCTGCCCAAAACCTGTGATTTGTTAGAAAGCACTTCTCTAAATACTTGTGCTGGTTTTTGGGTTTACAGACCCACCCATAACACCAAAATAAATGGCAGTCACCATTGGTGATTTCGATGGTGTCTAATACAGGTATAGGCATGTTATAGATATATTTGATAGATATATTTATAGATATCTATATTATAGATAGCTTGCACTTGCTCCTCTGATACACAGGTGACCCAGTTCATGTCTGCTAATATGTGTGAAGTTGCTCATCAGGGTTACTGCCAAACTGTGTGCCCAGAGATCCATGCTATGGCACTCAGCAACAGGTGTTGGATGTAGCTGTGTTTGGAAGGGTATCAGGTCATGCTGGAGCCTGTGTTTAGCTCATTTATTATGGGATCTTTTGTCAACTGCTACAGATCATGTCAGGCTGCTTTGTGATTCCCACAGGATGAGGTTGCAAATGTAGTTCATGAAAATTATATTAAACTGATCAAGCACAACATGAAGCTTTAGCTCAAATGGCTTATGGAGGCATTGATGAACTCCACCCAAACAGGAAAAGGAACTGACTTAGTGGCTCATCTTTTCGTGTATCATATCACCCATCATATAACAGCATTTTCAGAAGCACAGGAACAGATCAGAATATTTTAATGTCTTCTGCAGCATACAGCATAGATTTGCTTTCTCTTTTTCCTTCTTCTCTACCCAGACTCCAGTTCTGTGTCTCTCTTCCAATTTATCTGGATTAAACAAGTCTCTGATTATTCTTTATGCCTCTGCAAATAAAGTCATTTTCAGAAACAGATGTCGAAAGAGCCCAGTGAAATAATCCTGAAGGCAGATGCAGTCTTCCATAAGCTGCCAAGCGCATGGTGCAATCAAAGTGATGAAACAAAATGGAACAGGCTGCAGAAAAAGTAATTAAATTATAGTTCCATTGTAGAAGCACATTTTAAAATTACTAAGATTCAGAGCCCATAATGCTGGTATTATAGTTGAAAGAATACTTGCCATGGGTCATGAGCATTTTTTTTTAACAGTTATTAATCATGCTTGACTGGAAAGATATGCGTAACCTACAACAAGCAGTGGCTGTAGTTGTGCCAAAGGAAACTTTTGTTCCCTGGAGAGAATTGTATCAAAGGCCAGTGTGTCCTATTATTACATGTGCAATAGCAAAGTGCAGAATCTGAAATGGGGCTTTTCAGAATTCAATACAGAGCACTGAAGGGGAAAATAAGAAAACAAGTATTGTATCTTTTTGAATACTGTATGACCTCCTTTTTCTCTTAGCAAGCCAGCTTACTTATTGACTAATTAATAGTAAAAAAATCTCTAAAAACATCCCTTCTCTCCTTAACTTCAATAAAAATAATGCCAGGGCTCTTGTAAAAATGGAAAAGAGACAAAAAAATGTACAAAGTCTTGGAAACTGGAGACTGCAAAGACCTCATCAGTTCATTCAGCTCTATGTCCTTTCCATTCCAAAGCAAGTCTATGGAAGAGCGGATAGAAAATTTTCATTTTTTTTTCCATGTGGCAATATGCAAATGTTCTGTGGGAATGTGTTGATTTCCTTACAAAAAAATTAAATTAAAGACCTTGATAATGACTGTCTGTACTGCCATAACAAAATTGTTAAATTGTGCCATATTGGTTTTCCATTGTGGAGAAATTTTTACTTTAGGATTAGTTATACATAAAAGAACATAAAACCAACAATTTGTCTGTCCAAAAATTTAGTTGTAGCAAATAGCTTCTTTGGATCAGCAAATTATAGTAAAGCATGCACCTACATACTGAATTGTTTCAAAATTTGATTATTTTAGTCACTTTGAAATGAAAGCAAACTTTGCAGGGTGGAATTTCCTACGTAACAGGAACTCTGTGTCTAAATTCTATTTAAGATCTGATCCAGCGTTCCCAGTGCTGAGTGTTTTGGCTGACTGCAGGATATTTCTTACAAAGTTGCCAGGAAGCTTTATGCAACCTTTCTATGTGGAAATGACAGAAGCACTGCTACTTCTGGAGAACATCATTTAGACTGAGAGATAGCCCAAACATGTTTTTGAGATGGAAATTTAGTTTTAAGTTTGTCCTCTGAAATCATCTTTTTGCCAGCCAGCCCTGCTTGCAGCATCTAACTTTCTACCCTTTTCTTTGGTTCCCTCCAAGATCAGCTCCCTATTTTGAATGCTTACTTAGTTGTTGCTGTCTAGGCTCCTCCTACATCTTCCTTTAATTTTCTATTAGTAGTTTTTCTACTCTCCTCTCATTGACCTGCTTTTACTTTTTTTTTTTTTTTTCCCTGTGGTTACAGAGTGTCCAGATCCAAATATAAAAGAGGATACCATTATATGAATGTGGGTTGCTTCCTCTTCTCCTGCTCCAAAAGTAAAGGTTTTCCACCTCTAATTTGCAGCCTTAGGTCATTCTCTTATCTTCTGTATCAGTGCCTTCGAGATTTGACTCATTATTAAGAATTGGTTTTCCTTAGTTGTCATATTTGTATTGTAAATGTAGTGTAATGTAAATATTACTTTTATCGTAAATTTATTGTCATACATTTTTTCACTGTTTTTTTTCAAATTGATATCTTCCTGCTTGTATTCGAGGTCTTCCCTTATATAATGTCTGCAGTCCTTCCAATTGACTGCCATGAATGTGCTGCTAATGCTTTCTTCTAGTTATTGCTGTAGATCCTACCAGAACTTCGTTAATGCTTATTTTTATTTTATGGGTTTTTTTATTTAATAGAAACTTATTCCTCAGTACATCTCTGCAGCTTTTTAGTCTCAAGCCAAAGGTGGGATGGTAAGGGCAGCACCAAATCCTTTGCATTAGCCTGAGTCCTGTCTTGTATTCATAAAGAACATAGGGACAAATTCCACATCCATGTACACTGTGAAACTTTGTTAAAAGCAGTAGGGTTGTGTGGGAGCTGAAAAGCTACTGGAGGAGCTGGAGAGAAAAATCAAAATTTGTACCCTATGTCTCCTTAAAGCACCTTTTGTAAGGAGTCCCTGCAAACATGGGGGCTTTTGTAGTGGTTGCACTAGTTCACATCCAGACCCTGCTCCTCTCACCTCACTCTCTTGTGATGCTTGCTGTGAGAAGAGGAGAGAGCATGGTGGGTCTGGTTCTGAGCAGTGGAATGAGCAGTGGGCATCTGCCAGCCCCACCAGGGATCAGTCACTGCTGGGCTCACAACAAAGCTTTTCCTGTGATGGCACCACAACCTCGTGCCTCTTGAAACACCAGACACCCCTGTCTGTCTTCAAAATATTGAAACTGGTCGGTGAGCTCATATATACGTACATATGTGTGTATAAGTAGGTGGCCATGCATCTATTTGTAAGGAAAGGGACTGAAGGATTGACAAAAGGGCAGATACTTCATGAAGCACTGTTTCAACTGAGTAACTTTCCAAAGCAAATGAGGTTTTTATGCAAAATTAGGCTCTTGTATTTGCACAGGTTGCATGGAAGTAGCAAATGGATAGCCTTAGCTGGGTTGTTTTTTTTTCCCCAGTGCTAGAGCAAGACATACTGATGTACTTTACAGCTGGCACTTTGAAGTCATTAATAAACTATTTGATTTTTCTTCACTTTTGAATAGTTCATCAATTAGAATCAGTTGTGAGTTGTAAAGATTCTCCTTGTTTAAATGAGTGACAAAAATATTGATTTAAGTCACTTAAAACTTGGCATGTGTTTGGCTTTTTACTCTGAGTATTGACTTCCCTTAAGTGAGTCATTTATTGTGTCCTAGTTGTTAGGGTTTTTTGTTATCTTATTTGGGGGGGGGGGGATTGTTTTTTTGTTTCATTTTGGGTTTTGTTCTTGTTTTGTTTTGTTTTTTAAATCTAGTTTCAAAGGAAGCTCTGGGAACTTAAGGGGCCAACATGCTGTATGGTCCTGTCTCTCACAGTGAAATTCTTATCATGCTATGAGTTTTGACTAACCATCAGTGATTGAGAACCTAAATATTCATCTTGTGAGTGTGAGTTTTGAAGGCAATAACTCTAGCAGCCTGGCAGGACATTGCAATTCTGCTTTTTCTTTTCCCTGTTATCCCTTTAACTGTTGCAGCACTTCATGTCACCCAGCCATATTTGCAGCTGTCACAGCTGTGGTCCTGTTGGACCAGTTTCTCTTTCTTAGATGAGTCCAAACCCATCCTTGCATCAAGGAATCACGAGTGGGGTGCCCCAGAGGGGAACCTGTGATTCACATGCCAGAGGCTGGTACCAATCCAATTGAGACAGAAGGACGGGAGTACATCCTCTTCCTTCCCATAGGTGCTGTGTGAATTTCCTTTTTTTCCTCTATTTTATTTATCTAGGGAGCTTGAATGAATTTTTCAAAGCACAGCCTTGTAAACAGCATAACAAGGTGATTACTAAAGTGATATTTTTGCTTGTTTGCGCCGGAAATTCAATTATCTCAATATATAATATTTTTCTCTTTAATGAAGTGAAATATATTTTTATCATTAACCTCTTTTCCCTAACCAACAACCATGTTTTGTACTGGATTTAGTGAAAAAACTGACTCATATTTATTGAACGGGATATGTCTACAAAACATATAATTTACAATAGGTTGGGCAAATATATATTCTAAGGCAGATGTCATTTTGACATTGATGAGATTAAAAAAATGCAACTACATTTAAATGTCTGTTTATTCTGTTCCCAGTAGAAACATACCTGATGGGTTGTTTCCCATTAAAGAAGGTCCTGTCTTTCTTAGTCTGTTCTTCTGATTTGGGGCATTTTTTTCCATTGATCATTAAGAAGCTGTCTGTAATCTTGTATGTATTTGCAAAGAAAATTATAATTCTTCTTTACATCCGTGAGACTGTTTTTATTACAGATAAAATGTCATTTAAAAATCATGCTATTCTTAATATTTGTTTATTAGATTATGCTCTAAGTATTTGTTTATGAGATTATGCTCTAGTAAACTTTTAACATTTGTCCACATCTGTCATGTAAAAAGGTACCTTGCTTATTTTCAGTGCTTAGCCATATTCTATGCAAATATGCATAATATACTAAAAAGTATCTTTATATATATCTATATAAATCTTGCTCATTTATAATATCTTGGAAATAGACCATGTGAGTGACTTCTCTATTCTCTCAGAGATTTTAAAAAATGGAAAAAGAAACAACTGCTTAAGCTGACCCCCTTTCATTTGGGGGTGCAAATGCTTTACTTTTTAAATCAACAAAGTTTGCATGCCCCAGATTATTTTTAGTCATTTTATTTGCTTTAACGTACAGTGAGATAAATTTGCAATTAAAACCTTATTTCAAAATACAAATATTTAATTTACAAAATGTCAAGGTCAGGCAGTTGACTTTAGGCAGCAGAGATAACTTAACAAATATAACACACATTCACCATGTTTATATCATTGGAATATAGGGGTTTTCCAGGAACAGGTGTGGACTGAAAATCTGTTCTTATATGGCAAGCTATTCTTGTAAGCATCTCTGTGCTGGAAAGACAGCTCTGATACTCTTGGTGCTGCAGTCAGGTTTTTGCTCCACTTTCTCTGTGGCTTATACATACATTTCTTCCTTAAATTCATTATTTCAGACCATATAGAATGATTAATGCAAGCTAGTTCTAGTGTCTATTCTTAGTTGAACATAAGCAAGTAAGGCAAAAGATTTGTTTAAAACTTAAGCAATATAAAAACAAACAAAAAAAAAGACTTGAGAAATACAATGCTGAACTTGAGGGCTTTGGAGCCACAGGATAAAGGGGCAGGTAAAGCTAATTTTGTGCTTAAAGCTATGACTAGAAATTATCCTTCAGTAGATAGCTCATCTAACACATGCATTTATGGTCTTCCCTGATCTTGCAGACTACCAGGTCCATGATAGAGCTTGCAGGTAATTGAATCATGTGCCATTACGAATGGAAAGAAGGCACTTTCTGGTCCATCCTGAACTTGTTGAATACTCCTGCAGAATATTTGTATAGAATAATTTATTGTGGGCTGCCACAAATTTCCTGTTTTGTGGAGGTGTTTATGTTTTGTTAGTCTAACATAGCAGTTTCTATCTATAAGAGCTTTTAGCTGCCTCTCTGCAGATACCCAGACCAGTTAGCTGGCTGATGGAGCTGTACAAAGTATTGGCATGCACACTTTGGTGCTTTTTTATTAGTTCCTGGCAAACTATAAAGATGCTCTCTGCATTCCTGCCAAGGTAATTCTTACTGGAATAATTACGGGGTGGGAGGGAGGAAAAAGAAAGGAAAAAAAAAAAGAGTACTTGAAAGATGGAAGATATCATTGGCAAAAGAATAACTGCATTTTCCATAGCCTGCAAATTACTTCCCTTAGGATCCCAGATCCATTTGGCATTTGCTGATGGCTGTTATCCAGCTTTTCTAGACTTCCTGAGATTTGATTTCCAGGCATTTGATAACATTTAATACCTTTTTGACGTGATGTTTTCAGAAATGATAACTTTCAATATTTTGGCAAAGATTGTGTGGGCACCTATTCATACACAGCATAATATTTTTATTTATTCACATTAAATAATTAATTCATCACTGAATGCTGACATGAGAAAATAGGTTAGTGAACAATGAGATAAGCCTTTATTGTGTTTCTGTGAGTTTTCTTCTTGTAATATATTCATGATACCATATTGTTTACTTAAAAAGTAAGTAGAAGAGTTAATAATTATGTTGCTGTTTATTTCCTTTAATAAATCAAAAAAGAAACAAACTGTGCCTTGCCTGAAGCATATGCTTTTTTACCAGTTTGTGTAAAAGTGGTCTATTTAAAGAATGGAGCTCATATACCTGAAGTTCCATAGCTAAATATCTACCAGTTGGGAACAAAAAAAAATAAATCTCTAATCTTTTGCTGTTCTCTTCAAAGATCATTTGATATCTAGTGATCTTCAGCAAATGAGACATTAGTCATACAAGGTAAGGGTATTTCTCATTTTAGGGAGAATACGAAAACAGCTTCTTCTATAGGTAGAATAGGTTCTTCCTCTGACAAAATAGCATTAAACTTATCCCTCAAGGAAAAACTAGTACAGCTTCACATACTTCATAAAATTACAATCAGAAGGCAGCTCTTCTGGTGTCTTGCCAGTTTTCATACTTTCTATTGCCTTTTAAAGCTGTTCTGTGAGTTTTTTGGACTGTTGTTTCCTTACCAGTTTCACATCTGTGGCAAACCTGCTACTTCCAGATACCTAGGCATAGAGAGACTTTTACAATAATTTATAAAGATATTTGTAAGGCTTCCTTATCTATTGTTCATAAATCAGATTCTCCTGGTGAGGTTTCTCTATAAAACTGTAGTGTTTCAAAGCATGATTTATGCTTTTCCAAATAATTATTATTGGGAGAGAAAAGATCTGAAAAGTTGTCATTGTTCTTACAGTTATATTGCTGTTATAGTGGGCATCTTGTGAGATGCCCACACATTTTTGTTCTTAGTAATCTCACAATGATATGGTTTTGTAACAGTAGATGTCTTCATCCTTCAGTTGATACAGAAATGGAAGTGTTTGTTTAGCAAATGTCCAGTCATCTTCATTTGCTTCAGCTAAGACTGTAAATAGCTGCTTATTGTTATCACTTTTCACCATTTCTGAAAAGAAGATCCTTGAAAATAAATGCAACTGAAGCTGGTTTTGCATTTGGTGTTACTTTTGGTTGTGGAGGTTTTCTTAGCTTCTGCCAGCATTTTCCTTTATAATCACACTGTTTTGTCCTTTGACAGCCATAGATGTTACTTTCCAGCAAAAAGCTATAGATAACTGCTTAGCTTAATGAAGAACTTGAAAGAAAAATAGTTATTTCTTAATTTGATACCATGAACCTTTCTTGACAGACATCTTATTTTTGATCTTAAGCATTACATATAATGCTGAATGCCCTCATCTAAATTGGACATGGCTTCTGTTGAACATCACTATAATTTCCCCTATTCTTTTTCCTTTTTTATATTTTTTTCTTGTTCCAGCTGAACAACTGGAATTTGTTCTTTTGAATTTCATCTGGGGATTCTTCCTTGCTTTTTTCATAATTACATCTTTTTGTTGATGGTGATGAAGCACCGTAATTACGTTCAAGAGTCCCTTCTGAGGCTCAGTCACAGGGAATGCTGTGCTGGGTGCTCTGGCCACTTTCATCTTTCCTGATAGGTTCAGCTTTAACAGCCATACGATCAAGATTTCAAATACTAGATCTCGTTTCCAGTTGGTTCTTAATTCCACATTGAATCTTCTCACACTGTTGTCTATATCAGCCATCTGAAACTTCATTTCTCTCTTTCTATGTGCCTTTCTCCTTATCTCTTCTCTGCATTTCTTTCCTTTCCAGCACACTGCTGTGGCTGTGCAGCTCTGTCCCAGTTTATCCCATGCATACCGTCTATGCCTCCTCCCTCACTTCCAGATGAGTAGTTTCTTGGCAGATTGAAGGATGTCAAATAATTTATCTTGGTTTTAAACTCAAAGATCGATTGCCTGATGTCTACCTTGCCACTATGTTGATTTTATTCATCTTTAGTATCCCTGACTGCTGTGGACTCAAAGGCTTTCTTATCCTGCATCCCTGAAGTGGGCACCTTCAAGATTTAAAACGTGTGTGTGTGTGTTTGTATTTCAGCACTGTGTAGCCATATTCTCTGCAATGGTCTGCTTATTTTCTAGGAAAAGGATTAGTAGGCTTGAGGGGTAGGAAGAAAGGGGGTCATGAGCTTGACTTCCCATGTCTCAGGGTTCAGGCAGCCATCTCACACCACTCCCTCAGCCACATGGACTCCTAACCTCTATGCATGTGCTGTGTGTGGGTTGTGCCCTTCAGCTGTGTAGTTCATCTTGCAACCTTTATTAATTCAGTGAAGCCCTTGAGGAACTGTGTTGTTCTTTCTAGTCATCTGATGAACATGTGGCTTAGCTGCTTATTATTTTAGTTGCTTACTGTAACAACCATCATTGACAAAACATGTTAGGAAATTGGTGGTCCTTACGTAATGCCTAGTGAGCATACAGGACGTGCCATGTAGCAAATTTTAAAAAATGTGTAGAAACAAATACTTACAGATAAAAGGCATTTGCATAAGACCACATGTCCATTTTATTGGGGTTTTCAAAAGGTTGTGGTTGTTTGGGGTTTATTAATGCATTTGGAGGCCTTTTTTCTACCTAAAGAGAAATTTTCACTTTTTACACGACTAGCAGAAGTAGAATGTCCTCAAAAGTTCATGCTCAGCCCCACAGGTGGACATGATCTACTCTACTGAAAACTACCTAGTGTGATCTGCTTTTCTTTGTTCCCTGGGCATGATATTATTATTATTATTGTTGTTGTTGTTATGAATGTTATTATTGTTATTATTATTATTATTACCTGGAGAATTTCAGAGATTTCAGAATCCAGAGCCCTGACTATTGTATTTTGTGCATTTTAGTCATTAAATCATAGAATCATTTTGGTTGAAAAAGACCTTTAACATCATGAAGTCCAACCATTAACCCAGCACACATCAAGCCCTCCACTAAACCGTGTCCTTAAGCACCACATCTATATCTTTTAAATACCTTCAGCCATGGTACTTCCCTGGGCAGGCTGTTTCAGTGCCTGACAACCCTTTTGGTGAATAAATTTTTCCTAATATCCAATCTAAACCTCTCCTAGTGCAACTTGAGGCTGTTACCTCTTGTTCTGTTGGTTGTTACTTGCGAAGAGAGACCAACACCCAGCTGGCTACAACCTCCTTCTGGTCCAGGGTCGCAGGGCCAGAAGGAGGACACTGTCCTGCTGTCCCCCTGTTGCTGCCAGCTCTCTGCTGTAAGCAGGGTTAAATGCATAAACCCTTACTCTTAAGATTCAGCCATGCCATTGATTCTACATGCCTGCATGATACTCTTTACTCACCTGTGTAGTCCCCTGGCTTCCCTCTGGTACCATGAAAAGTGGGATACATTGGGGGTTTTTTTCTAGTCTAAGACTCAAGTTCCCAAGCCCTCAGAGTTACCATGGGATCTCATCAGACAGAGCCTGAGAATGGAAAGCCCTATGAAGGCTGAATACTCTTCTGTTTGCTCACACAGAGAGGCAAGGAGCCAGGAACATAGTAAATCATTCATAGTACTGATTTTGCAAAAGAGAGGGAAATTATTTCAGTTATTAAGTACTCATGATGTGCTCGTATATTACAGCAGTAGGTTTATAAATGTGTGGATGTATTGGTGGCTGGTAGGAGGCTTTGTAGAAAAAAACATTCTCCTCCTTGTACCATGGTCTGACATCTCTACACATGCAGAGAACTAGACCAGCATGTGTTTTTGATGATGCCTGGGGGAAAATTTGCTTTCATTATTTAAAAATAATAAACAAGACCAATGCATTTTATTTTAATCTGTCTTTAAAACTGGGTAATTAACAGTCCTGTAGGTTAACTTTGCAAAGCTGTAATTATTTTACCAGAGTACTTAGGCTCTCAAGACAACTGGAGCAGTTGTAAATTAGCTGGCACAGTAAAAACTCTTCTCTCTTCATGGTATATGTGTAGGTTTCATGTATTCTTTCTTACCATATGAGGTTGCCTTTTTTAATTCTTTCCCTTTGTATCTGTCTCACACAGCTGCCTAACTCGTTGCAGGCACACACCTCTCAGCCCTCCCCCAGGCATCTGTTCTCCTTCTCAGTACCAGGTGCTAGAGTTTGAGCTTGTTGGGACGAGGGGCAAAAACAAAATCCTTCAAAAAATTAGATGACAGTGATATGTTTAACAATACTTGAAGTGGAATTTCATTTTTAACCTCTGTTTTTGAAAATAAACCAAAAGGCATTAATTCAAAATGCTGATTATTTTTCATTTTTTATCTTGAAAAGGTCATCCTTGAGTGGGGGTTGGTGTGTTGTCTGGAAAAAGGCTTTCCTCCCAGATTTTTCAACAATAGAGCATACTGCTGTAGTATCACAGCAGCAAAAGGCCGTGGCAACTGTAAACCTGTACCTCTTCTGAGATTATTTTTTTCCACATGGGAATACATTTTATTAAAAACATATCTTCCTCACTTAACTTTGATCCAGAGAAGATCCTAAATACCTTGCTTCTACTTGAAACACATCCACTGGGTAAAATCTTCCAAGCATGCCCTAAACTACCATTGGTTTCTTAGAGAGCTCAGATGGCCAACACTACTTCTGTAAAGTGCCTGTAGTCTGGCTGATAGAGCATATGGTATGAAATACACTGAGTCCATGTGAGTTAGGGAAAGTCAGCCCTAGCAATGGAGCAGGTAGGCAGGAGCTGCTCCACAGTGGCAAATAATTAATCTGTTTTAAGGAAAGAGGGGTTTAAGTTGCTCTTTCTTTTCACCTCTCCTCAAGCCTGTCTGCCTCTTGCAGTCACTGAAGCCACAGAAGCTCTCTGTGGTTCTAAGTACTCCTGCAGAGAACTGAGAGAGAATTCTGCATCTTCCAATGTATTTCCCAGTGGCAAAAAGCATCAGGAATACTTTAGCCATTCACAGGCTCAGGGTGAAGCAAAAAGGAGAATCAGAGGAGTGACTTCCTGAGGTCGTCTTCTGATAAAACACAGAGGACAAAATATATCACAAAAGGAAATAACAGTTAGCAGATTTAAGCCATTAAAGTGGAGCACTTTTTCCCATACTAATAATTAACCTGTGAGACCAAAATTTCTGGACATCAGACATATGGATTAAAGAAATAACTAGACAAATTCATGGAGCAGTGGTCTACCAATGGCTCTTGAAAATACTGATCTGGATGCAGTCTTCCACAGGACTCAAATCACTGATTGCTGGCAGCTCAGCAGCTCTTATCAGCGATGACTCTACGTGCTTCTAGTGCTCTTTTAAGCATTGCTGTTGACTTCTCTCACACATAACATACTCAACTAAAATGAGATTTGCTTAGGTCTAGTATGGCAGTGCTTAGTAGCTCTTAAAATAGAGTTTAATCAGTCGATGAAACAATCTACATGATACTACGTCCAATATTTTTAGGGGCATGACCCCATAGGTCCCTCCACTCCAGGAGTTTGGTCCCATGTTTGAGCAGTCTCCACAAGGAGACCACAGCTTTCCACCATGGGGAGAGACTGCTGTATGCTCTGAGCTACAAAATGGTTGTTCCTAGGGGTGCTCATTAGACAGTGTGCAAGCCAGACAAATTTTAGGGAAGCTCCAAGATGCAAAGAATAGGAGGGTTGCCATTACTCAGGGACGGTGACTGAGAGGCATGATGCCTGTTTAAAGGTTTTAAGATAGGTCTGAAAAGGACAAAGCTGAATAAGAAGTCTCTAATCCTCCTTTTCTGTGGAATTTGTCTGCCCTTGGTAATATTCCTTCCTGCCCCCATTTTTGTTTGTACTGATAAATGTCCTTGCATTAACAAACTCATAATGCATCTTGTTTATCCTTTCAAAGCCAGCCCTTGAAGCTTTCATTAGCATTTTTTTTTATTTATGGCTTTGTAAATGACTGAAAATCTGCAATTTGTCATTAGGAATTAGGAAAAATCTTCCTTCTACTTAGGGATGAGCCTTTGCTTAGGCCTTTGAGGGACAGAGCCACCTCTGGGCCTGGTAGACAAAAACAAAATCAGACAGTGCCCAGATTTACATCAGCAAGTGGCTCTTAGTTACTCAGATGTCTTTGATAATGTGTCATCCACTGTTGCTGGCAGGGATCAGTGTTAAGGCTCAGAATTAATTTCTCCTTAGCTGGAGAGAAAACGAAAATATCTCTTCTACAACAGCAAAAAGAGAAAGAGGTGGTAGCAGGGAGAGAAAACAGTACCAGGCACATGTAAAAATGCATATATCTACTTCTTATACACACCGCAAATGTTAACAGAGAAACTGCTGTCTAGAAGAAAAATTGTATTTCAATCTGTTGTGATGTGTACTTTCAGCTTCAAAATACAAGAAGTTAAGAGAATTCTTAAGGTTTCAAAAGGGATTTTATCTGGTAGTTGGTGAAGAGCTAAAGATTTGGTTGGGGAGCGATGATAATCAAAGGAGCCTTTTCAGCACTAAACTGTAGTTTAATCAAAGGGAGGAATGTTAATTGGTTTGTACAACATGATATTCTCAGTTCAGCACAGCTTCCGCCACTCACTGGTTCTTTTTTTTTTTCTTTTTTTCTCTTCTTCTCTTTGTAGGTTGATTAGGTGATATAGGAAAAAAAAAAAAAAAAAAACAAACAAAAAAGCAACCCAAAAATATACCAAACACCAGACTGAAGCTGGTTTCAAGTATTGAAGATACAAGGCCAGGATGAACACGAAGGATGGAAAAGCGTCTGAAGGAGGTCTCAATGTCACGCTTACCATACGCCTTCTCATGCATGGCAAGGTGAAGCATTTACTGTTGCTACAGCAGTTGAATGTGTATTGAGTGTGTGCAGATAACATCAGAACCTGACACTGGCACTGGCAGAGGATCTGCTTCTCCTCCTCGTGTTTGAGTCAAAAGCACCATTGTCATGACCAAAAAAATCACACTCTGCCTTTCAAGGAGTCATACTTAAGTTTGCACTGCAGCCCGAGTTCATTGGAACAAACCCTGCCTGTAAGGAACTCGTTTTGAGCAGATCTGGCATTAAAAAAAAAAATATATATATTCTTTCATTGATAGTTGACCAGATCAGGCAGATCCTTGCCTAAAGCTGACCTGCATACAGCTTGCCTTTCTCTAATTTTGCTTCATTTTGCAGGCTGGTTTTTTTTTTTCAAGATATCAGAGCATTGACTTATGTGAAATAAACGCCACAGAATTACTGTTTTTCTTGAATGCAAACGGGATAGTCCTTGATTATTCCAATGTAGCATGTTATTAGACTGAATCCTCTGATATACCAAGTATTCATCCAGGTGCTCTGTGGGTTTGTTTTGGAATATTGACTTTCATTTTATTTCTGTCCAGTGCAGCACTTAAGCATGCAGATAAGTGTGAAATCTGTGCTATAAAAGAAGTACCAGGCCATAAGAGAGGGTTTTAATTTAAAAACGTGTTTCATAGGTATGTTTGTACTATTTACATCAGGCAACACCAGCTATTTTTAGGATCAATGAATGACTGATATACAAAAGGAGGTGGCTTGGGCTCTATTAACAAGGAGTAGTGAATGTATTTGGATATCATTCTGGAGATCAAATTTATGTCAATCAATCTAAAAGTTATTTTTACTCTTATAATTTAATACACTGACTAAAAACACATGTATTTTAAAACAGTGCATGCCTTCAACCTATGGAATGAACACATATATGATATACTCATAGCACAGATAGGAGACTAAGGTTTCTCCCTCTATATTTTATTCATGGAGCTGCTAAGAAGGGGTATAATTTAAGTTTGCAAATTAAAAAAGTCAGAATTATGTCAGATCAAACTATGTATTTTCTCAGAAATGATCTAACCGTTTTGTTTGATTTTTTTATCCCCTGAAAAATTTCAGCTTCAGGCAGGCATCTGGTGTGTAAAATCTGCATCTTAAATAGGGATCTGTCAAACAAATTTAATGTCTCTCTTACCAAACACACCTAAAATATGTATGCATTTCTGCACTCAGAAATAGGTCTTAGGGGTTTATTCTACTGGGTTGTGGTCCCAATCCAGAAAAGTATTTGAACACATCCTTATTCTGGTAGTTATAAGTCGCCCTACTGGTTTCAGTCAAATTCCCATGTGCTTAGGCAGGCTTTTTTTAACCACTGTCAGACAGTTCTGCTTCTTTAAGACTCATGCCCTTAAAGCAAAAATCAAATATCTGTCATTTTTGTGACATTTTATTTAAATTGTGGGCTAGCATTTTTTTGAAACAAAATATTTTTTTGAAATCAGAAGTTGCATTAGGAAAAGCTAATTTTCTATGTTAAAAATCAATGATTGTGTGTGCAACCACTTTTAACAATAATGGGTGTTTTGTGTCAAATCCTCAATGCATATGTAGCCCCACGGGTCTAAATTAAACCCATAAAAGCTACAAAGTTCAAATTTTAAGTGGGAGTATACCATGCATCCTCAGTTAACAAGGCACGATGGGTATACTGTTAACTCTGCTATGCTCTAATCATGTATCTTATTGTGCCTGAGCATTGCAAAGAGACATTAAATCAGAATTTATTTTGGTGGTAGAAGTCAGACTCATATGGTTTCTTTGATGTTATTTCTGTGATTTAAAAATGATAATATAGAGGAATGAAAGATGTCTGAGTCAACATCAACTCAGTGTGAGAAGGTCACTCTGAAAGCTGTATGTACCTCTGAAAAAGAGGAACATGTTTCCAGGCTCTTTCTTAAGAATTGTTGTGTTAATGACAGTGGTGGAAATAGCTGATCTCTAATTAGTGTTTCTAGACAAAACCATTAACTGAAGCAGAGGTTGGGCTGTAAATAATGGGTTATAACTTGAAAGAAAAGAGGGAAATTAAAAAGGCTGTTATAAAAATAACACTAGCAAACTGGATTCAGCTAGATAATTTTAAAGTAAAATAATGTTGAAGTTGCGTTTTATGGAAATATGAGAGTCTATCCCTGCTAACCTTAATTCTGTCTCTAAACCTTCATTACTGATGTTCCTTTGCAGGGGCGAGGTCTGTGTGCTTTGTGACATTTGCAGTCATTTAGATTAAAATCCATAACTTGTGCTACTATTATTAGTTATCTGGGCTTTAAATCCTGCAGGCTTACAAAATTTTCAGCATGTACTTTTCATGTGATTTGTGTAAGAGTTTTAAGTCAAGGATGGACATCATAATTAGACAATTAAATTCAGTACCTGCAGACAGAAAAATCAGCATTCTTATGAATGGCCAGACCTCTGCAAGAGGGCAGGGAACAAAAGAGCTTTGTTAACAGCCATAAACAGAACAAGCAGCAAAAACCAAAGACAACATTAGTGTTTAATAAAAAGAAAACAGATGAGAAAAGTCCTGAGCTCCAGGAGAACCCAGGTCCATTGCCTCCCTCCTGGTAGGACACCTCTTATCTGTGCCTTTGCTTTATCATGGTTTTGGGGGAGCATGCATAGCATGGTTTTGGAGGTTTTTGGCAGCATAGCAAAATTTGAGAGGATCTAGCTGGCAATGAGGAAAGATAGAGCCTGGATTTTCTCAGGGCAAAAAATGTGAGGTTGAGGGAGGGCAGCAATTTTTTTATTTTTTTTTTAATTTGTGGAAGGAGCAAAAAGGCTCATGTGGGCCCAGCATAAAGATAACCACTGCGAGGTATGAAAGGTTAACCTCAGGCTAAATGTGTCCAGGGCCTGATGTGAAAGGTGGCCTCCTGAGACAGGACTTCAGAGTGTGTCAAAGTGTAAAGGTGAAAGGCCTAATTTTCATCTTGTGCTGTGTTACAGCAGTAAAAAAAAGTTGTAATAGTGTGTGAAGAGAAGTCAGAAGCAATTGTCATACTTTCTCGCAGTGAGTTAGGGGGCAGGTGTTAGGGGGTATACAACAAGGACAGTGCTCAGGTATTCTCCACATCTATGGAGAAGAAACTCCCTCTGTTTGCAGGAAATTGTACAAGCAAATTGAGGAAAAACTTGTTATGCAGATGTGTGAGGAGTGGAGAAAACTGCCCAGGCATGCTGCATCATGCATCACTGAAAGTTTTTATGGACAAGTTAGACGGAAATTAATAAATTCCATAAAGCTGACATGGCACCACAGCCTCTGCTGCTTGGGACCTTTTAGCCTGAGTCACATGAATGCTGCTCCAGAGGCAGCATTCTTCTTCTCAAGGACAGAAGAGCCTTTCAGAGCATGAGTTGCAGGAGTTTGATGTACATAATATATTAAATAATGCAGAGGTGCATTTTCATCTTTTATTAATGAGAAAGATGCACCACATTAAGGAATAAAGCTGTTTTGTGCGTTTCAGTAGAGAAAAACAGGGAATATGGGCTGGGGCTGTTTACATTGTCCTATTTCCTTATCTAGTTCCTGCTGTTTTTTGAAGTAAAATAAATATAATCATTCTATAGGGATGAGACATGAATGGGTACAGATATTTTATTATCTTTGTCTCCTTTAAAAGTATGATTTCTGAGAAGGATTAGTACATTTCAGGGATTGCAAAATTTCTGCTTCCAGCAAAGGCAAAAGAGGCAACGTTTCCATAGATCAGATCAACATTTTTGAAGGGCTTTGGGAACACAAATGGACTGTGAGTTCATTGTTGCGTTAAAGCAAGAAAAGAAATTTGGCAGAAAATCAACCCCCTTGCAATGCAGCTGACCCTCAGATATTAGAGGAACTGGGAGCAGCTGGGCTTAGATTCTGAGAGATGGCCAATTCACCTTTAGCAGGCCAGAAAACAAGGGTCCAGAAGTACTACTGACACCACACTAGTAAAGAAATTACCATGGACATGCACTGAAATTTGGTCACACTTAAATGAGGTTTCTTACCACCAGATTAATGAATAGTGTGATTTATTAAATCACAGTATAAAACAGTATACTAGTTCTTTTGGATTGCCAGAGATAGATTCCTGTCTGCAAAAAGAAGCAGATGAAAAATACTTCGGCTATGAGTAATTTATAGAGGTTTCTTGGAGGGGGTGGAACCTGCCCAGAAACCACCAATGTAGAGATTTATACTGTTAAAGAAACTGTACAGAGGTAAAGGGAAAAGGGGTACAGTAGTGTTCAAATCTTACCCAAAGGCGTCCCAGTGGGGGGGAAGAGAGGCTCAGCCTAGTGACTGCTCCCAGAGGTCAGGGGTGTCCCTGCCTACAATGGTATTTTCCCTAATATCTGTTCTCCAGCTAACTATTTTCATAGTTTTACCTGACAAGTGGAGCTCGAGTGACTGTAGTCAAGCACATCTTTATTGTGACTGGTGCAAAGGTCTCTCGCTTCACATTTAGGGGTACAGGCTACAAAAAATTCAGTGTGCAGCCTCCATGAGGGGGGGTTGCACCTTGGAGGTGGGTAACTTTAGAGACAGAGGTGTGGTTTTTATATTAAAATGAGGTAATAATGAGGAAAAGTACACTCCAGGAACAGAATTTTATCAAAGGGTGGCAGGTTGTTGGCACAGGGTATCAGAAGTGCTGTTAGTGGATCTTGTTGCCATTAAGCACAGCCACGGGGTCTCCACTCTCTCTCCACCCTCCGTGCAATCTCTCTTGGAGTCAGCACCCTGAGCACCCCTGATAGGGCCACATCCATGGTAGTCATGGTACACTGGGCACATTCCACCACCTCCAAATGCTGTACTTAGAGAGTCCAAATGCAGTCTGGATAATTTATAGCAATTCCAGCAATTCTTCAAATATGCATTCGTAGGCAAGCAGTCCCCAGCTATCAGAGCCCTCTGTAAGGAGAGGAAGATCTCAGGCTCCAAAAGAAATGTACCTTTCCCTTTTTCTTCCCTTTTTTTAAGGAATCTTCTGTTTTAAGGAAACTTCCTTTGGCTCTCCTCATGTCATAGGGTCTTTGATGGAGCTCCATGCTGCTCCCTTATCATTCCTTGTTCACCTTTTGCTAATTTTTTATTCCTGTGACTTATGTGCCTACGTTTTCTTCTTGCTTGCTGCTACAGGTAGTGAGAATGGAAGATTGTAGAAAATCATGGCCTTGCCCAGTAGAATCTGCCAGCATACTTTAGTACTTCACATCTACCATGCTTTTGTTTTAGTTTTGGTCACCTCATGCCCAGAAAGAAAAAAGTCTTGAAAAAGGACCTAATTTGGCTATGCTAGATAATGATTACATGATTTTGGGCTGATCTGAATTTGTACAAAGTCAGTGTTGACTGATTAAGATCTTAAAAACTCATTATTAAAGGTTACTATTAGGCGTGGACAGTAAAGAGACTGTGCCAGTAGAAAGATGTTAAATTTCTGGAAAGCAGCTTAACGAAGATTTAAAAGTCAGGTGTATGAGGTGGAACAGGGGAAAATATTTCCATGTGCCAGCATGGAAAGGGCAGCAGGGTCATGGTATCCATTTTGGTCTCCATCTTGCAATGATGGAGCTGGAGACTGTTTCCTCCCTTCAGTAGAAACCTGCAGAAAAAAAATAAGTCATTTGCAAAGGCACTGCCTGAAGGGGTGTTTTGATGAAACCATATTGGGTGCATTGAAGAAACAAAAGTACAGGATATTAATATATTGATTCCAAGGAATCTTTTTGAGAAAGGAGAAGGAGTTCAGGTCTAGAAAACAAAAATGGAATAATAAGGTCAGATGGTTAGTAAGAAGATGAAAATAACTTACAGGTAGGATGAAGGAGGAAAGGGAAAATTGGCAGGGAAGTCGGACTCTTGCCAAATACTGAGAGGTGTAAATTGGAGAGCTGAGGCAATTAGCTGGAGAAGATAATTTAAAAGATACCTGTTTAGTGAGAGAAGGAAATCTGGAAAGCATAAAAGGCTGAAAGGCATCAGATGTGGCAGTGTCTAGAGAGGGGCACACTTGGGATATGCTGAGTTGAAGAGGAAATCTATTGCAGCAGTAGTGTATTTAATTTGGGATGTACAGCATTAGTGCATTGTGGGGCAGAGAGATGGTAATTACCTTACTGTTCTTCTGGCAAAATCACACCTGCAGTTCTGTGCTCAGCAGCAGGTGCCACGTGTATGAGTGATTTGAAGACCAAGCAAAAAGGGAATTCTCAGAAAAATAGCAAAGTTTAGGAGGCTGAGGAGCCTATGCCTAGCTTTCTTCAGGCACTGTCATAAATACCTGGAGAGAATAAATACGAGTGTAATGTGGTGTCATTATTTTGAATGATACAAGTGCTTGTGGGTGGAAATAATGGGATGAAATAGGTTTTTGAAAATAAATCCTGATCTAATTAGGGAACCTCAAGAGAAATGTCTGGTATTGTGATTTTTCTGAGGTTTTGGATGTCACCTAAGCAGGTTTTAAACATGCCTGGGGAAGAGCAGCACAAGTACTATGTGGCATGTATAATCTGAACTGATGGAAGAAAGATAATGACTGAGTGGAGCTCTTCCTTCCCTGATACCATTTGCTCAATAGTATGTTTCCCCTAATTTCAGTACTGGTGAATTAGAAAAATAGACCTGCAGTCAAATTTTCAGGTTTGGAAAAAAACCCTGTGAGTATCTTGATTTTTAGGTGCTAAACCTCCAGTACTACCAGCTTAATTTTAGATGCCCTGAGGAACTCTATCTCCCAGTGGTTTCAGCAGGATCAGTGGGAGCTATGTGGCACTGGGAGGATGGGTTACAGCAGCCTTGCATCCAGCTTCAGTGGTCACTGTCAGACATATTGGTGATTGTTTGATGAATAGAATTTTTTACAAGAAAAGAAAAAAAGCTTAGATTCATTTAGGTGGCTGCTCACACTTAACAGCTCAAATATAGACAGAATAAAATCCCGGAGAAAATTGCCATTTTTATCATTATAGATAATACAGTTTTAACATCAGGGATTTCTTTTAGTGTCTACTTTTTTTGTGCCTGCTTAATAGCCTCCTGAAAGATCTTAAAGCAAGCATAGAAATCATTTTTCCCCATATTGACACAATGCCCTTCTCCTTCCCTATTTTTTTCTTTTATCTCTTACTTATTAAAATATAGCATACAACAAAATAACTTTAAGAATCTCCTTCTCAGTAATTTAATCCAAGCCATAAAATGCCAACCAAGCCAATATTTGTTCTGTTCTTTCTAGTTTCCATGAATGCTGTCAGGGTATTATGGGGATTGACTGTCCTGCCTATTGCTATTATAGTTCTTGTTTTGTTTGTTTGCATGACTGTGGTACCTAAGAGCTCTAGTCATGAAACAGAGCTCTGTGTTCAAATACACAGCACAAGAGGGATTTTCTCTTAGTGTCTTTGTAGTAACAGCTGAGAGTTTCCCACTGGCTTACAAAATCAATGGAAAGGATGGAAGTTTTTTTCCCCCAGCCCCTGGGCATTGTATGCCCCCCAAAAAAACAATCTCCACAGCTGAATTTTCCCACCTGTGTCACACAGAATCTCCTCATCAGTCCATAGCTGTAACAAACTGTGGCTGCAAAAGGCACACAGCTTACTCTGATGCTTCTTCAGCATCACAGGTGGACGGGTGGGGAGAAACAAACAAAGGGACAGAATCAAGTATTGATGTATTTTGGGGGAAGATCAGAAGGTTTGGTGTGAATTCGAATGTAAATTGGTTACCCATGTGCTATTAAAAAGCAAATGAGAAATGCCTGTTTGATCAGATGCCCAAGAGTGGTAGATAGACTCGTGGAAGATTCATAAAACTGGCATGTCCATCAGAAAGGCCATCATTTGAAGGTTTCCTCATACACTGCCACATTTGTTAGCATGAGATCTGTCTCAGTAAGGGCCTGGATTTCAATGCCTTACTAAATTAGGCTGTTAGCATCAGACAGTGACTACTGAAGCATCACCTGTGAACATGAGATCTCCCATGTCATTGAGGCTAATCCCACATAATCCCAGGACACAAATTGGACTCTGGGTTTATCCCAGGCAGCCATTTGTTCCCTGAGGTAGACACATTACATCAGGTTTCCCAAAACTGACTTTTCTTTTAGCCTTTGAAAAATGCTGATGCCTTTTATGCTCTATGCAAGCACATTGTTCAGAACATTTCCATGGAACATGATCCTGGGGTCTACAGGGCAAGCCCATTTATGAGTTTAAACAAGTATTGGAAACTCTGTTGTCAGAACAAGATGAAGAGAGAAGTTGAATTCTGTTATGCCTTTTTGTAGATGAGAGAAAGACAACTGCTGCTGATCTAGAATACAACCAGTGCAGGTGTGGCTTTCTGTAGCCAGGATCCCTCCTTGTCTTGTGATGTACTTTCCCACCATGAAAGTCTGTATTTCTCTCCTTTCAATGCATTTCTAGCAGACTTTTTTGTTTGCAGAGTCCAGTCATGTTTTTACTTAATTCTTGCCCACAGAAAGCACTTAAGTGTCTGCAATAAAAGCATTGCCTGAATGAATTGCAGGATCAAGGTTGGAGCTTTTGCTTTGTCATATGCTTTGGGGTGAAAGTATATATTCTTATATTATTTCTTAAATGTGTTTTCACTCTAGATATGGCTTTATCTCAGGGTCCCTGGGAGGGTAGTGTTCCATTCACCTCCTAGTGCTGATGATAGAAGTTGCATGCCCCATAGTAGAAGAGCAAGGCCTGTGCTTTTCAATGGTCCTGGCTCCTTGTTTTGTTTTGATTTCCTGGGACACAGTAATTACTAAACTAGCCTCAAACTTCGAAAGATAGTGGAATTTCACACTTCACATTTACATATCAAAGGTTAATATTTAAACCAAGGTTTGGTACATTTGTTAAGCCTCTTTTTTTCATAACATGACTAACTTTTTTCTCTTGTAATTCAAAACACACTAGGAAATAAGTTATTAGGAAATAGCTTTCTCCTGTAGCCTGCTTTTTATCTTTATTTAGTCATCTGCACCATCAAGAGGCTCACAGGCTTCTCTGCTACCACCTTTTTTGTTCTGCTGGTGCTGCCTTGCCCTCACCATAGATGATGCAGAAACAGCTTTTGCTCTTTGATGGCCCACTACTCCCTAAGTACTCCCTAAGTGTTCATTAAGATCAAAACTCATCCTATTCATGGGAATAAAATATTCAAATAATATTATATGCTGCACTTCAGCATGAAATAAAGCATCCTCTGTTTTTACCATTGCTTTTACTCGAGTTACCTGCAATTAATTGGGTGGCTGCCTAGCAATATACTTTACTTATACTAAACAGTTTTCCAGTGTTTATTAGGGAGGTTTGCCTCTTGTCCTTTTATCTGTTTTATTAGAAATGGTATATTAGAGAATATCATACTCATAAATCAGTTCAGCCCCCTCAGGCTTGAGATTTCAGGTGACCTGAAAATCAGCATGTACATATCACATTTTCCTGGGGTTTTCCAAAGTAACACTGTTGGAGCCCAAGTGTGAGACTGTGCTGCTTGAGATAGTGTTACCTGGAGTTATATCCTTTGGAAGCCATAACTTGAGATGGGTACTCAGCATAATCTGAAACTCAGGCCCCTTTTATGAATCTCAGGATAGGCACCCCAAACTGCTGTCATTCCTCAAAGGAAGCTTAATATCCATCTATTTAGTGCCTCTCTGTGTGTATGGACTTCTCGCACAAATACATAAATCTCTGTGTGTGAGCATTTGTGTCACTGGATGTAGGAACATGCACACAGCTTTTCAGGAGGTATCCTATTCATCCAATACAATTGCTGGGGCATATCTGCTTCTGACAAGCTCTTGTATGTCTGTTTCTGACTGGCTTGTTGAGGCCAAGGAGCTTGGGTTGTACTTCTAGCTTTGGCATCATTCTGCCAGGTTGCTTTGGACCTGTCTTTCTCCCTCTGAGCTTTAGTTCCCCCATACTTAACTTCTTTTTTTGTGTGCACTGCTTTTCAATCAACTGTTAAAATTCAGTTATATGAAAAGCAGTATTTGTTATCATTTAACATATTTTTCTACTGTGTTTACACAGAGGTGGTTAGTCAAGAAATCAATCTGAAACTGATTATACTTACTTTTAGCTTATATTCCTGAGTACCTGAAAACAACAAATAGTTCAAGAGTTGTTAGTATATTCCATGAGGCAATTATTTTCTAGGACAGCTAAATCAAATGCCTGCCTGGCCTGCACCTGAGGCTGAATTTGACACCAACTGGAGGATTGCTCTCACCAAACATCAGGTATGCTAGTGTCAGTCTAGGCTTTTTCTACTGCAGAGAGAGGAAGACAAAGCCCTTGGGAGTATGCTTCTTCCCTCCTCTTTCAGGAACAAAGCATCCTGCATTATGTCTCTCCCTGGACTGCAGAGGAGGCTGTGTGCCTGGCTTACACTAGACTCCTAGCTTTTAATGAACTGATGTAGGTGACAGACATCCCACCCCTTCAGTTTTCTGCAGTTAACTACAACACAGTTTGGTGTCTGGCAGATTCAGAAATATTTTCTGAGGAAGAGAAAGCCCTCAAAGTAACCTTGGCAAGAAATAGTGATAAAACCTGAGTGTCATAAAAATTATGTTCGGTATCCAATTAAGCCCTAACCGTAATTTAGGGTGATATAAGAAGCTATATGAAACAAATATTGGACTGTATAAAGAAACATTAAAGAGTTGATGAAGTAGCATTGCCAGTTTGCAGAATGAAGTGTAAAGAGTTTCCTGATTTAATCTGTGGCTGACATAGGTTTGGCATCATAATTAAAGTACATGATCTGTTGTCACCAGTGCTTATGGGAGCTTTCCTAGAAACAGCTGAAACCCCCAGAAAATCTAAAGTTTCCCACTTAGAATTGTTGTAGGCAATCTTTTTTTCTTTTTCTTTTTTTTTTTTTTTTTTAAGAATTTGTAAGGACCGGTAATTCTGGAAGAATTAGGAATACCCACGTGAAGTTAATGTTTCTCTCTCCCTTGTCACCCTTTCATCAAATTTCCAAGCACAATCCCAGCACTCAGTGCCAAGGGAGAGCTGGTACTTGCTTACGTGTTCTGAAACTGCATCCTTATAGAATAAACTTTAAATTCATCCTTTGAGGATAGAGAGGCTTGAAGTACTGTGTAGCATTACAGTGACATTTGCTAGCATGTTCCAAGGAATTGGTCACTAGTCTCCCTGAAATATTTTTTCTCAGTGGGATTCAGACTGCTCTTTTGCTCAGTTCTTCAGCAGCTTTTGCTCTTTGGTAATAACAAGGTGATGATCAGACAGTAGAATTCTTGTCCCCACTGAAATCAATAGCAAAAGTCCCATAGACTTCAGTGGAACAAGCATCTTGAGAATCCTAATATTTTATGCTCTACTCTGCTTGTTTATATACTCCCAATTTCCTCATTTTAATGAACACTCCTCAATCCTCATTTACAAACAGGATATTGTTGTTCTGCTTGCAAAGAAAAAGTATCTTTTCCTGTTTCCAAGGAAGGTGTCTTTGTATTCAATATCATGAGCCATCCATAGATTTCTGAAATAACATCATATGCCATTAAGACCTGGGATGATCAAATTGCTTGGGACAGATTTCATACTACATGAGCCTTGCAGGTGCAAGATCAGACCTACAGCTCCTATTGAAAGTTCATATATTATAGCTGAAATTACCATGGACTGAAATACGATTGCTTGTTCGTAGCCATTCAAACACAATACACTCACCCATGCCACTCACTTCTACCTCCTAATAATCTATTTTATGAAATTCATTCTTTCTGAAAGCAGCAACTGAAAAGAGTGGAAAAAGTTTTTTAAGGTAAACCTGCTGAATGTTCTGAGCGGGCACATAGGAACTACTAAATATCAGGGGTTACCAAAGTTTATCATTGAGAGTCTTCCTCCCTGTATTGTTTCATCCCATTCAAAAATTACAGGTAGGCTGGCAGAGTTACAAACATAATATGAAAAAAATAGTAAGATATTAAAAATTTTGTGAGTGTTCCAAATCTATCCCACTGCTAACAAAAAAAGCTGCACCTCATTAGAGAGCCTACACAGAATGCTGGTATGGCTGTCTGCAGCACAGGAAAAGGCATGACCTAAACCCTTTCATAAAGAGAGACAGGGTAATTTGATCACAAGACACAACACTGCAGCAGCTCCCCTTCATTCATTCCTCTCCTCACAGAGCTGTTTCTTTGCCTGGTATGTGCAGATGTGCAGACATCTCTCAGTCCCAGATGGACATGGGAAGCTCTAGCAAGAACAGTCACACAACTGTGTGAGTTGCAAAAGTCTACTGTACATCATCCAGCAGAACTACAGTTTTGCAAAGCAGATACTCTATAATGTCTGTCTGAATAGTATCTGTTTTCTGGTCAGTATGTACAAGAAAGCAGAATCCCATCTTGGAAGAGAAGTAGGAAGGGAAATTAGAGAGGGAAATGGGAAACAGAAAAAGTAAAGTTTGAAAATAATCTTGAGAAGGGGCTTCCCTAGGCTGTGGGAATTGGTGGCTAGTTAGGCATTGACTGCTGTGGCTACACAGGCCATGTTTCAAGAACCACAAACCCATGGAGGTTGGAAGGAACTCCCAGAGTTCTCCTGTATGACTTCCTGAATCAAGAAGATCCTTTTGGAAAAGACTGGACACCTTTAAGAACGGAGACTTCACATCTTCTCTGAGTGCCTGTTCCAGTGTCCAGTCATGCCCATGGTAAAATTTGTTTTCCTCGTATTGAGTAGGAATTCGATATTGCAACAGCCTTTCCATATTGTACACAGCAATAAGATCATCCCAAGTCATCTTTTTCTAAGGGTGAACAAATGCCCTTCTCTTGTGTGTCAGCTCCAGTCCTCTGACCATCTTGGTGGCCCTGAACTGGACTGACTCCAGTGTGTGCCCTCTGTCTTGTAATAGAAGCCCAAAACAAGACACAGTCCTCCAGGCATGGTCTCACAGCACAAGGAGAAGCCAAGAATCATTTGGCCTTGCCTGCTCACTGCACTCCTGCTAATGCAGCTCAGTATTTGGTTGATCAGGGATGCACTGCTGATGCATTCATGCATTCATGTGGAGCTGGTTGGTGGGACACTCAGGACTTTTTCTGCAAGGTTTTTGCCAGCTTGCCCTCCTGCATGAGCTTATTCACGTGATGCTGGTCTGCTCCCTGAGATTTCTCTCAGTCCTTTTCTCAAGCCTCTCTAGGTGACTACGAATAGCAGCCTTGCCCAGCAGTGTTCCCCTCAGTCTGGTGTTATCTGTTGACTTCTAGAGAATGCAAAGGGACCATATGCCAAAGTAGTCCTTCACTGAGATAGGTCTTCTTCTCACTGAAAACTCTTTAAATCTTGTGAGAAGGATGTGAGCAGTTGCTTCTACAAGTGGCTTCATATTATGTGGTTATATATAACATTTTGGCAAGAAATAGCTTTCAAATGGTCACTGCAGGTAGTCCTCTACTGCAGAGTCAAATTACTACCACTTCATCGTGAGTCCATCCTTGGATAGAACCATGGAGGACAATTTCTTAAATCTAGGTCTCTGAACTGTGTTTCAGGATGGATGAGACTTAAATACATAGACTGGGGCGGGAGGGTGAAACTGTGTATCATGTGTTTCCAACCAGTCAGCCATGCGAGTAGATTTCAGAACCTGAGTACAGGAAATGCATTTCCTTCAGTTTATCTCCTCTTTATCAGATAATCTCTAGTCTGGTGTCACACATGCATGATTTGTATAATGTGTCCAAACTACTCATTTTAGAGTTATAATCTTGTCGCAACGAAGGACGGGGAGACAGTTTGATGCAAACAAGACTCCGATTTATTGGCACTTTTGCATACAATTATATACCTTATTTCTTATCACTACAAAGATGTTGAAAATTACTCAATTGGTCAGTTACTACTAACATGGCATTACCTAATGCTACTTGATTGGTTAATTAACGATCCTGACCTAATAAGGAGGTCCGGTAATTACCTAATGCTTAGCAAGTTTTATTATCATTACCGTTAACCTTGCTTCTCAGCACTTTCTTAGGTTATCTTATGCTATTCCCACTTAACAAGGAGCCATGTCTCCATGATATCTCATGGTTATGTCTTTGGAGACTTTTCAAAGCAATGTTTGCACAGAACTTTGCCATGGCTTAAGTGATAGCCAGTTTGTTGCAACTAATTGCTCTGTGCTAACGGTACACGCTGACCTCGCTTCTTGCATATCCACATAATCTTTTTTTTTTTTTTTTTTTTTTTCTACCTGTTGCCTTTATGCACTGAGTTTTTAACCCATGGGATTTTGCCTGAACTGCCGCATTTTTTCCCTATTGTGTGTTCACACTGACATGTCTTATTATTAGGTTGTGGGAGCCCAGTAGCAATTCCCAAATCCCTAAAAAGTGATTAGCATTATTGCTGTGTAAGTGCTTGACAGGAAGATAAAGGCAGGCCACCAGGTGTTTACACAATAACACTCGCTAGCATGGAAATTCAGCTCTAGTTATTACATGGTTTAAAAGGGGTAAATACCTGGCCCCAGAGAGATCAGCAATTTTTTGCTGTTTGTATTACATCCTGTTTTCTGTAGCAGGTTGTGCTGTTCAATTATTTTAAAATTTTTGGCTCCCTGATAGGGGTTTCTACATATTGATAGTACCAGCATTGATCTGTAACTGCAAGATCAGTTTCTGGTAAAGGTATTTTTCATGCACACTCGGTAGGCTGTGAAGTCTACCCTTTTATACCTAGCACAATATACTTGTATACAGCAACAACAGAAGGGGCTATGCTTCACGTTGCAGCTTTGAAAAAAAATGTGATAGTGAAATAACTTAGGAGCAGATCAAATGTTCTTCTTTAGCAAATCATATCATTCACAGTGTCTTTTTTTTTCTCTTTCAGGAAGTTGGAAGCATTATCGGAAAGGTCAGGAAATTACTTTCTCCCTTTATTTCATGTCAAAATACATCTGTATATCAGTTCACTTCATCAGTCCAGCCTAACTTTTTTTCTGTTTCTTTAACAGAAGGGTGAGACAGTTAAGAAGATGAGGGAGGAGGTAAGACAAGCCTTGATGTCTTTACTTGCCTTTCCTTCCAGCTCAGAGAACAGGGAAAGTCAGCGTGTGCAGACGCTGCCATCAAGTGGGCAGTTAATATAACATCATCACCCTTCGCAAGTGATGGTGTAGAAATGCTCTGGCCTAAATTAAATGTTGCTCTTAATGCAGCCTCCTTATCGCCACAGCAGTCTGGAGCCTTTAGTTCCCATAGTAATATGCCTGCTGCCACCTTATCTCAAGAACAGTTTAGCCAGAGGGATTCTGTGCATCAAAACCCCAGTATCTTTCTTTAGCATACAGACATTGGTCCTGCATGCAGCCTGGCCTCCTGGTAGAGAGCTTCCAAAATCTGAAACCAATCTGCAGTCTGATGCTGTGTAAAGTTTGAGGGTATTCAGGAGCTTCAGCAGAGCCAGAGCCAGGCTTGAATGAGCCAAAGCATCCCCCTGCCATGTCTCTGCAAAGCCTTGACTTCTGGTTGGTTTGCAGCTGTGAGTAGGATGTGGACAGGGCAGACCTGCACACCTGCAATCTACACACTATGAAAAAGTTGTAAATATAAAAAATCTAGCTAAAACATGGCACTGCATAAACCTCAGTCTCCCTGGTGTCCTCAGGTTTCTTTCCTGGCCGCACAGCAAGCGGCATGGTCTTCAGAGAGTTGTGCTCATGTGGAGGTTATAGGCTTACACTTGTCCCACAGGGCAGCACATCTTACCTGCAGACCCATGTAGTTTTCCACCTTTGAAGCAAATGCTAAACATATAAGCCAAAAGCCAAATCCTGCTTTTCAAAAGTTTAGGATTGCAAAGTGCATAGAGGATGCCTCAATAAAAAATTGGTTCTGGTAAGTCTACAGTATATTACTGTGTCAGCTGCTTTGTTGTTTAATATACTGATAGAAGGTCTGTGGCAGGGAAATCTCAGTGCATTTATAGCAAATAAAATTGCTGAGATACATCTTTGGATATACCTAATAGGGAGTGCTTTGCCAGGCGAGTTTTGAGCTCCTTTTTTGATGAGGAGAGTTTTCACCCATGTTTTTACACACATGTACATTTACTAGATATTTGGGGAAAAAAAAATTCCAATATACTAGTTAATCCTTCCAGCTGATTAAACACATTGTAGTTTTGTTATTAATTATGATCATGGGCAGATATATTTAGATATAAATTGCATGCACAAAAATAGAGCCATCACAGGACAAAGTGGTCCTGACTTCTGAGTTAAACATCTTAGAGAACTGTTATGATCCCTGTTTAGTTTTTCAAGATAAATAATCAATGTTCTTCTTCCACTCCTGAAAATCCATCGTCATGAGCACATGGTCACAAGAGGCTTTACTTGGTTGTTTGATTTTTTTTAACAAATTGTATGCATCTTAGTATCAGCACAGGACCAAGAAGCTATGTCTCTATGTGATAAATCAGTCCTTCTTTTAAATAACTACTTCGGTACTTTGTTAAAAACAAAACACGGCTTTATTTTTACTTTCCTGGTTGATGTGACAAGTTGTGTACCATCTTTGTGGAATGAAAAGTAACTTTGCCCTGCTTTGTCAGAGCAAGAAATGTCAGACAACCTCAGGCCTAAATAAAAGTACAGAAGCCTCATTTCTGTGCCCTGCAGTTGTTAACTTCCTACATAAATATGGAAGCCACCACATAACATTTTAATTGCCGTAGCTCTGCTTTGACTGGTCCTCTATCAAAAGGGTAATACGTGTCGATTTTGGCCACCACAAGCCCATGGTGGAGCAATCTTTAAGTCAAGCTCCCATGGTTCCAATCTCAAAGGAAGCTCTGTTCTTGGCATGAAGGTGGTGGGGGGGCTGTCAGGAGTGCCTCTGCTTGGCATGGCTCCTCACCTGCTTCCTGCCAGGCTGAGTCCCACAGCTCAGGTTCACCAGTGATGGTGACAGACAGACACTGCCACCAGCATAAGCAAGCCTCAAGTCCTAATCTCTTTCTTGACCTGGTACTGATGCTTGATGAGGGCAAGCACCACTCCAGCTCGCCTGTCAGAAAACACATCTGCTGCCTTTTCTCACCTGTGAACACAGAGTATGTCTGCTAGCCAAACCCATGGCTACTAGATTTTTGTATTAGTACTGTTATGGGGTTTTTTTATTGTTGTGTATTGTTGTGTTTGGTTGCTTGACTACATGGCAAGACATTGGAATGGGCTGCCCAGGGAAGTAGTGGACTCTCCATCCCTGGAGATATTTAAAAAGAGACTGGATGTGGCACTCAGTGACATGGTCTGGTATCCGCAGGGGTAGTGGTCAAGGGTTGGAATTGATGATCTCTGAGGTCCCTTCCAACCCAGCCGATTCTATGATTCTATGGGTTATCTTGCTGTTGAGCCGCTGTATGCACATGAATGATGGCTCAGACACAGCACATCACCTGATTCATGGCAACTCTGAAGGCAAAGGGCCAAATTTCAAGGCCATGTTGGATGGGGCTTAGAGCAACTTGATCTAGTGGGAGGTATCCCTGCCCATGCAGGGGGGGTGGGACTAGAGGATCTTTAAGGTCCCTTCCAACTGAAACCATTATTTTATGATTCTGTGAAATCAACCCAGATTACCTACGTTTGCTACAGTCCCAGATCCTCCAGAAGGCCAGTGCCTGTGGATGAGTTAAGTCTCCAGTGGCTTGTTAGTCTACATTAGCACAGGGTCTTACCTGAATGGCTTTGATCCTTGTCAATATCCTCCTACATATATTTACATCTAATTAGGGTTTTTCCCTTCACTGCCACAATGACATGAAGTGGAGCCATGCTCTCTTATCTCCAAGACTTAGGGCTTTCTAACTCCTTCCAAAAGACTCCTTGCCTTAAGGAGATAATGCTGTTACTGTTGCCTGTACTACTTTTACACTTATTAGGTATTGTTCTATGCATATTAATTGACTGCTTTCACACGAAGCACATCTATAAGGAACCTTCTCTACATTGCAAAGCAGTGCCTGAGCTAGACAGATGAAGCCCTGCCTTTGGGTGTCCAAACCAAAGAGATGCATCTCTCCTGGGACATGTTGATGATCCCTGGAGACAAGCAAGAGGGAAGGGAAAATATTTGATTATGCAATTATTTGCATCTTCCAGTTAAAGAGGTGCTATTTGCATACTGCAATGAAGACTGTATAAGGGTTTACCCATACAGGATCTATCTTCCAGCAGTTAAATAAATTTTTGGAGTGTGATCAGTTTGTGCTGAAATTATATGATGTTGGGGCTGAGGTTTTAGGAAAGGGAATTGCATGCCTCGTGAAGTTTCTTCCCAAAGTGTGTCCCTAACCCTACTTGGTTTGCTTTGTGGGAAGCATAAATTTGAAAAATATTTTCTCTTTTTGACAGAGTGGTGCTCGTATCAATATTTCAGAAGGCTCTTGTCCAGAGAGAATTGTGACGATAACAGGCCCAACAGATGCAATTTTTAAAGCTTTTTCTATGATTGCACTAAAATTTGAAGAGGTAAGCAAATGAAATTGTTTTTTTCTCTCTTCAAGTTGAAATACAACCCCTATTTGAAATTTCTCGTGTTTGCTTTAATGTTAAGTATGACTTGTTTCATATTCTATTTAATAGCAATGACAGTGGTTGTATTTTTATAAATGCTTTTGGAAGTAACACTGAAGAAAAATAATGGGTCAATTTACAATCTGTTTGATCATTTCTTTTGCTTTCTGGAGGCTTCAGGGGAAAGCAGTTATTTCTAGTAATGTGCATTAGTGGTAGGTAAAATGTCTTGGAAATTTTCTAGTCCCACTGTATATTTTATTTGAAGAGAATAATTGCCTAACTTTTACCACTTTATATTATTCCATTTGATATTGATGTAGATTTTATATATGTCAAAATTAATATATATCCAACTATAATTCTTTTATTAAAAAACAAGCTATATGATTATGAGTTCCCATATTTAAAGTTTGGCTTTTAAAATTAATGTTAAAAATTAATTAAAATAAAGATACTAATATTGAGGAAAGAAAGCACTCAGATTTCTGTAGAATTACAGTTCAGTGAAGATCTATCCCTTCAACTTTCATGGACTATCTGTGATTAGATATGGTCACCACTTTGAAGGGAAATGTCACAGAAAAAGCAGCAGGCCATAGAACATGAACTCTTGCCATGCAGGAGAGGCTTGACTTTCAAAAATCTAGTCCAAGCACCTCACCCATCCTCTGTAGAGAGACCAAGGCCCCTGCTGAAGGTAGTTTACCTTCTGCTGAAGGAAGAGCCTCCAGATAGGTGGACTGAATCACCTGCAACAGGAAAAAGGGTCTGTGTCTCTCCATCAGTAATCAAGCTAAAGGGATTTGAGTCCCTTTCTTATGAGTATTCATTTCTCCAATTCAGTGAGGCTAGTCTCTACATCTCCCCATAGCACTGGGAGGTGCTGGCATCAATGGGAAACATCAGCATATGCCTTTATTTGTCCATGGTGATTGCTCACATTTATAGTAAGAACACTAGAAGAGAGCTTGTTGGACACTAGATGAAGTTATCTTCTAGCATAAGCAGTACGTCTTGCAACTTTCTTCATGATCAAAAACTAGGTAGATTTTTGTCCTACTTTTCCCAGATATTGGATCCACAACCTCAGTTCTCTGATACCTAGACACCTTTTCACTCCTCATCTAAATTTATTCATGAGCAGTTTATACAGCTTTGTTCCTGTGCCAGCACTGGCCATTAGTTTAAACAGTTCCTCAGTTTAAATTAAAATTTATTTCAATAATTTCCTCTCCATCTCTGAGGATTTTGCTCTTAGATATACTTTTAAGAAACCAGGTTTAGCCTCTCACACTCTTGCTTTTGCCAGAGTAAGTGAAGAGAACCAACCTCAGTCTTTCAGAGAATGAATCCCCCACCTCTCTTGTGACTCCAGTAGTCCCTTTCTACCTTTTTCACAGTTACTGTGTTAAAAGTATATGTTAATTGTGGACAGGTTGCAAAGGAAGTTCCACAAGGGCTTATTTTATGGTGCTAGCAGTTTTCTGTCCTGGCTGTGATGCTAATATACCCCTGGAAATGCTGCTGGGAATTCCTCACCTCCAGCCAGTGTAATGCCATTCACTTAACCATGCTGTGCCTGCTGGGTATCCCCTGCTCCTGATCAGGTGTTTTCAGTAGGAACCTCTTTGGTCTCAGCAGGCATTCCTGTCAGCCCCCAGACAAAGGATGTGAGTTTTTTTTTTAATACCTCAAATGTTAATCTCATTTATATTTCTCCAATCCTTCATGGGTTTTTAGATCTTCCTTTGTGATATTCCAATCTTTAAACATGTTGATAAAGTACCCTGATTTTGTGGCATGGTATAGTTTTTAAGAACACTGGGGTTTTTTCCTTGTCAGTTATTAATGAGATAATAATAATCTTGAGGTTGAATCCTGAAGGACCATGAAAGTAAATCTCTCCAGGCCAAATTTAAAATTACCTGTTGTCATCTCCTTTTCAGCTTTACCTCCTACCCATCTTGTGAAATTTCTGCAATGTGTGTTTCTTCTAGCTTAAGAGGCAGCTTTTTGTATGGTACCACACTCTCCATCCCATGGAGACCTATAGAAAGCAGTCTCTCTGCTCTTTGCATGAAAAGCATGCTCTGCCTAAGTCCTTATCCTGAAAAATCCTCAGGAAACCACTAATGGATGTAATCCCTGCCAGTTCCCACCAAAATAATCACCAAATGGAAATAACACTGCATTTCTTTAAAAAAAAAAAATGTAGAACAACGCACAGAATCAGATCCCCACCCCACCACCCAACACCATGTTGTCTTTCAACATGCTGTATGTAGCAATAGGCAAAGAAATATGAACTTCAGGCATCTGTCTGGATTTTACACATATTTACCCTTGCAGATTTTAGAGGGTAGTCTGGAGTCTTCATATGGATATTAGTGAGGGGGAATTGGTGCTCCCTGCAGATAAGGTGCTGCAGTTATTTTCTGAAATATCTGTATTTGTTTTAATATAATTGGGGTTTGGTATATTTATAAGAACAGTGGTAAAGAAAAATATCTCATATAATCAGCTGATTTCCTATACCTGTCAATAAAATGAGGTAACTAACAATTTGGAGGCAAAATACATCATTGTTTCAGAAATTACAAATGAGCTAGCTATCAAATGTTATTTTTCATTCATATATTTTGCTGGGAATGTCTTCAACCATTTTAAAAAATGAAAATCCCACAACAGAAAGTGTCTGGCCCAGCTCTAGTTATTCCAGCTACCTTCAAACAGAACAAAAAGAAGATGCATGTATAAGACCAATGGTTTAAGGGATTTTTCGGTATTTGTTTTGCATGTTCACATGAAGCCCTTCAACCCTACAAGTTGCATTGCTGGGGATAAGCAGGTCTAGGAAGATATGGGAGCACTGGAATACTTTTCTAATGTTAGGAAAAACTCCCAAAATGCACCAAAAAGATAAAAATGAAGAGCTGGAGAAGTGTTTACTGTGTAGCTGCTCCACAGCTTTATGTCACTCTGATTTGACAACCTTCCTAATAAAAGTTTATTTTCTTAGCAGCCTGGTGATGAATTTACAAGCTAGGTGGGTAATTGTATAAACAATTAAAGTATTCACTGCAGAGGAAAAAGAGAGTTGTTAAAAAATGGTACTAACCCAGACAGACCACTGGAGCTGGAAGAGAGGCTGTTTTAGAGCAGTGATTTGCAGGCTAGAGGCTGAGACCCAATAAATGAAGCTGCAGGTTCACTGGTGAGCAGTAAAGCTCTGGTTTTGAGTATAAATATGCACAGTCCATAGTAAACACATGGTAGATAAATGCTGGAAAAATCTGCAGTCAGATCTCAGTGGTCAGACCTTCTCCGAATAAAGAAAAGTGTGGTGGAATTCTTGTTTGTTTGCAAATATTTAAGAAGAAATGGCTCATCTCCAGGAATAAGAAGGAAAGGCAAAGTGATGCATGCAATTGAGATGTCTTTCTGAGACATGCTAACCCCTGCTGCTACAAATATTGTAAATCCTGTGGTGGTCATTTACCAAGTGAGAAGCTACCTCACAGACTTGTCATACTTTCAACTTAATGTTGAAAAATGACAGGTTTAACATTTCATTTTTCAGTAAAAAGGAATTTTGATGCATTTTTCCTGGGAGGTTTGGTAGATTACTATGCAGCCAGGTTTGCTTGCTCTGGGGAGCCTTAAACATTGTGACTCTGGGATGCCAGGAGGCAAAGATGCTGCAAGGCTTCAGCACTGGTTTGAAGCCAGTGGACCAGTGGCTCCCAACACTTTCAGGCTCATCCTGGCTGAGGAACAGCCAAGGCAAGCAGCCAGAAAGCCATGCAAGATCCATCTCTCATCTCTGACTCAGCCCTGAGGCAATGCCACAGAAAGTTAGACATGAAAGAACTGGGAATCTCCCAGTTTGAAAGATGACTGTTCTGTGAGAAAGTCTCTAGCCAGCCCTACTTGGGACCCTGTAGTTCTGGAGGGGCTTTTTTCCTGCTTATTTTTCTTTAGTTGTGTTTTAAATCTGGACAAACTCCTTTATGAATTCCATGCTGATGAGCCAGTGTGCTTAGATTTTGCTCTTTTTTTAATGATGAGGAGAAAATAAAGGGAATAGCAGCTTCCAGTGTTTGTGAAGTGCTTCTGATGGTATGAAGTGCAATGAAGTCCTTGAGGCCAGAGCAGATGTGATATGGAAGTGGGAGACATTATCATGGTCAGGCTGGGTGGCTGAAAAAGAGTTTTTACATCTGGATAATCTTGTGCCTCCACCTGACACAAACGTGACAGAGTGAGATGGCATCTTAAGCTTTATTTCAGATACATGGCTGCTGCAAAATTCTGTTTTCCCTCTCACTTTATTTTGGATTGCAATCTCTCACTGACACAGGCACTAAACAAAATTTGAGTTAGTGGCTGGCAGAGGAGTGATTTGATAGTTGTCTTGTGGCATGCAGCAATGCCTCGCTCCATTCAAGATTTTTTTCCTGCTCTTTTGAGATAAGCAAGGTCAAAAAATGCCAATGTTGCCATCACAGATGCAGAGGTACTGCAGGAATCAGAGATGATGTCACTGAGCAAGCAGTCTGATTCAACAAGGAGTGCAGAGTTGTTTAAAGTAGTTTTCTTTTGTAATTGATTTGGGGTCCTGATCACACTGCATAGGCATTTTTTTATAATTTTTTAATAACTGTTAGTCTTGATATGCAAGCATGTAGGGAAAAACATTAGCTGTGTCTGCTGGAACTCTCGTTGGATTGTTAATTAATTTAATGTGAAATGAAAATTTTCTGTCATTCCTGTCCTAATCTTTTGGATAGCATTTATGTGAAGGGTGTAATAACTGTGCCATATCACTTCACAGATGGATGAGATGGTCTTTTCAGCCTGCAGCTAGTGTTAGCAAACCACTTCGAGGTTCTCATGAGTTGCTGGACAGGTGCTGTGCAGTTTGTGGCTTTTTTAGTGATCCTAAGTACTCTCAGTAGCATCCCATCTATCACTGGGAAGATAAGCTTTACTTTTTCCTCTGTGATGAAGGCATTGGAGGGATTGCTTTGTCTTGCCTAGAAGATTTTAAACTATCAAAATGTATTTAAAACAATGTAAACCTTGCTACAGTTTTAGTAAGCTACTAAAAGTAGTATCTCAAAATTTTCATGAAAGCTTGCAGTGTAGTATCATTGGATAATGAGATACATAGATACAGATTACATTACCTGCATACAGGTAATGGATGTTCTGTTGAGTTTTTTGTATTCTGGCTACAGAGCTGTGATGGAAAAGATTTTAGAAATTATATAATACTACAGATGCTTATGTCTGTACTGAAAAAAAGATAAATTAAACCTGAAACGTACCAAAATATTTATTAAAATAATCTGATTTTCCCTGCTTCCAATTATTCACAGGTCTTTTGTCATTGCCATTTTTAACATTTTTATTTTGTATCAAACCTGACATGAAATGGCGTAAAATGTAAAGACGTAATTCAGTGGAAGTGTTTTAACGGAGAAGGTGGAAAAGAGACCAAATCAGAATTTGGGGCCCTTTGAACTCAAAAGCCTCTTCTGTCTTTTCCATCTGCCTTGGCTGGTCTAATGACAGCTACCCTCCCCTCCTCCTTTGGTCCTGCAGCATGGACCTGCAACACGGGACAGCAAAAGAGTTCCTCTGGCACAAGATGCTCCTGAGTTTCCTACTTACGGGATATCACCAGCAGAGCTGCTGCCACAGAAACAAATTATGTTTTCTTGCACATTCCCCAGGTCTCCACAAACAGCTCAGGCATTTGGTCTGAACCTACAGTGCTTACCAGGAATGACAAGTCCTCCCCTAATTCTCACTGACGTTGTGATTACAGGACATAAACGCTTCGATGACAAACAGCACGGTGACAAGCAAGCCGCCTGTAACACTGCGGCTCGTCGTCCCAGCAAGTCAGTGTGGATCCCTCATAGGAAAAGGAGGTTCCAAAATCAAAGAAATCAGGGAGGTAAGTCTTGGGAAGGCTGCCAGGAGCACTGGCTAGCTTGGTGTCCTACTGCAGCCATGCCCTCACAGCACTGTGCTCATCACACCAATGTAAGCACGTGCTGAGTGAGAAGCCTTGCCCTGCTGTACCCCTCTATCTTCCTTGAAGCTAAAGACAGCATGTGAAATAAAGAAAGAGCTTCACTGAGGCACAGTTTAGCAAAGCAGAATTTCAGCCATACAAATGAGTCGTCCAGTTTCTCTTCAGGCACAGCATCCTCCCCAGTAATACTTAGGTCATCCTGAGTTAGAGCATTGCAGCCTGTGCCAGATTAGCCACCACCCTTGCAGCCAGAGAAAGACCCAGTTGGCACTTCCAGGTTTGTAGATCAAACAGTTGATCTACTTTTTAGGAAAAAATATTTTAATCCTATTTTCCTGTTTCTCCCTAATCTCTCTGTGGGTGATCTGATTTCCTGTATTCCAAACCCCCATTGACTTTTTTTTAAAACCTTTAGACTTTTATCTAAAGGTGTTTATTGATCTGATATGCTTGCTGCTGCTTTTTCCTTTAAGAAGAAAATGCAAAACTTATCATACAGAGACAGATTTAGTTCTTCTGTGCATGGCTGTAGCAACACAGCACACGCCAAGCCAAGGATACAATGTTTGCAATTAGTCAGACAAGAAAATTAGGTAAATACTCAGTTATGTAGAGAAAATCTGAACAGAAAATTACAGAAAAATGGCTTTTTATTCTGGAGAAAGTATCAGTGCTCCAACTTAATTCCTACTCCTTCCAATGTGGCATGAGGTGCTGAATAGCAAAGAAAAAAAACAATCTTTTTTTCATTTGACTGTGTCAAAATAGAAGTTTTTGACAGGTTTCATCAAAGAGAAGCTTACTATTTTTATCTAGGATGTGGATTTGAGTCAGTATTTTCCTTTTTTTTTCAAATGGGAAAAAAAAAACTTAACAGATATTTTTCTATAAAAGAAAATATGCTCAAATGTCAAAAAGGAGTGGAAAAACATTTGATCAAAAATTTATATCCAACGGTTGCTCTGAAATATTTGTCTATGGCAGCCTTGGAAGAAAAGGTGATGATGAGGACAGTTAAGGGTCTCATCTTGTTGACTTTCAAGTTCTCACAAATCTTTTCATTTCAATTCCAATTCGATTCTCTCAGTCTTTTTTAACAAAGTTCCTTCTGAAGGATTATTTTTTACCTTCCAGATTTTGGCTGCTACTGAGAGTCTTTTCTCTCCTTGCATACAGGAAAGTAAAAGCAGTGTGTGCTGATTCCACTAGATGGTGAAGCTGCCAAAAGCTATTTCAGGGGTTTCATTACCAAGCAAACAATATGTTGTTCCTCCATGGGCTTCTTGCTTCATACACTATGTTAATGAAAACATGCAGGAAAAAAATTCAGAACCCTAACTTTTGACAGGGATCCCTATGATTTCTGAAACTTGCAAATAAAAGGCAATTACAAATTAGATATTTTCTTCCTTGGAATGCTCTTGCCTTATTTTTCATCAGAGTACAGGAACCGTCCCTCTTAGTAGTCCTTGTAGTCAAACCAGCTTTTGAGATGTGAGAGAAAAGAGTCACTTGGTGACAATGAGGGGAAGAAAACTATTTCTGTGCAGATGTTAGTGTTGTAGAGAACTCTCTTTTTTAGTTTAGAACTTCGTACGGACAGTAGAAGATTCTATTGTGTTGAAGTGCATGTTCTGGGTGTTTGATTTGCCTTATGCAGGGGACATTTCCAGCTCAGATCCTGCACGGCCACCACGTTGTTGGTGTTTGCCACAGTTTGTGTCTGGGTGAGCAAAGCCACATTCAAGCCTTGCCACAGGAGAAGGCAGAGCTACTGTCAGAGCACATGGTCAGAAGTTACCTCAGCCATGAGACATGATTTCTTATGGTCCTCCAGGTCCCATAGATGTCCAGAACTGTCAGGCAGCAGGAATTCAGTTGATTTCTTCTTTATATGAAAATAGGAGTGGGCACGAGTGTGAACCATGTGGTAGTGAGTGCTTAGCTCTGGTTTTATAGCTTGTCAATACTTTGGAGTTTATTTTAAATATTGGTAACCTCATCCAAAGCACTGAGTAAGTGCTTTTAGGACATAGGCTATTAAAGGTGGGATTGGCCTGCTGGTCTGTGAACATTAAATGATGGAAATGATTATTCTGGTGTGCACGGTTTCAGAAGCAATTACCTACTAGTCTAGTACAAGGCAGTAAGAGAGTAGTGTTTGGTCAAATAGGTCTTTTTGATAAAGCTAATGTAGCAAGAAATCACACTGCACATTTTCTTAAGCATAAGGGTAATGGGCAAAAATATTTCTCATTTTTTTGTTGCTGACATATGACCAAAGTCAATGAATAAACAACATTAACACTGGAACCAGATGCATAAATAACTGCAGTATTCGGCAGAGTGTTTTATGCTGGGTGTAAAGATACCCTGAAGTGTATATCAAACAGGAAACAAAAGGATCATCCATCTTGAAATGTAGTCTGATTTCCCCATCACACTCCACACTGAGCCACAATTGCGTAAGGAATGGACTTTTGTGTTCAGTCATGTACTCAGGAGTAACATGTAGGGTTGCTGAACTATTTTCAAGGTAAGATACTCAGGAATAACATGTAGGGTTGCTGAACTATTTTCAAAGTAAGATAACAAAAACACAAAAAAAAAAAAAAAAAAAAAAAAAAAAAGAAAAGAGAAGCGTGACTGATTGATCAAATTGTGGCAAAATTCCGAAGTCTACTACAGAGCATGGCATTGATATTCTGGCCTTAAACATCAGTTGCAAACAGACCATGCAATCAGTAATTTAATCAGTCTCTGGAAAATAGAGTAACATCTGTTCTATGTAACCAGCAGGAAAGCAAATTAACTCCTTGCTGACTGGCACAAAGTCAATGGTTACTGAAAATATATTTTTTTAAAAAGCGAAAATAATTGCATTGCAGTAACAGTCAGGCATAGATTTTTTTGTAATACATGGAAGTGCTAACTCAATATGAAATGCTTGGTTTTTTTTCAATTGACTGAAAAGGTCATTCAGGAGGCTTGTGAAATAATGCCAGAGAGTGTTTTGGCCTCATGTTTTTTTCTTTCTTTCTTTTTTTTTTTTCTTTTTTTTTTTTAGATTTGTTGTGGGGTTTGTTGTTTTGCTTTTGGTCTTTTTTTCGGGGGGGTTAACTAAGATATATTAGTACTGAGATCAAATTAAAAAAAAAATAATAATAAAACAGAACTGGCTCATTACCTCCTTCGAAGTTGAAGATAGGCGTATATTTAATCATCAGTAATTATAAGTTAGGAGTGCTTCTCTACCATCCTGAAATATTGCAGAGTAAAAGGCAGCCTCAATTTACATCCAGACATACAAGTCAGCCATCAGTGGATTAAAGAGCCATTTACCTGCAACTTATTTGATTAGCATACCTTCTTCATTTATCAGCAATTTGTTTTGTTTTGTTGTTGGAAAGTATTTTGCTTCACCTTTTTCTTTTTTTTGAGTCAGCACTGCAGCTGTCTCTCTGTAAGAGGGTTAAAAGTCCTGTCCTGAGATTCACGCCACAGTTTGATTCCAAAACAGCAGCTGAGGACTAATCTTCCTAGGGTGGGGAATGTTAGCAAAATGACTTGAAGAGGCAAATCCCTGTCCTGCCAGACCTCAATTACCCCTCCTGGGCCTGAGTTTAGGCACACATCCCACCGCACATCTAGCAAAGAAAACACAGAAGTTCAGTGGCACATCCCTTCCGTCACATCAGTGAATTGCTTCAGAGAGGCACCTGCCCGATGATGACTCCCTCTTTGCTTTGTCTCTGCTGAAGTCCACAGGTGCCCAGGTGCAGGTGGCAGGGGACATGCTGCCAAACTCAACGGAGCGCGCGGTGACCATCTCGGGCACTCCTGACGCCATCATCCAGTGTGTGAAACAGATCTGCGTGGTTATGCTGGAGGTAAGGAAGTGCTTGGGGTTATCACCTCTCACTCAGTGTGCTCAAGCACATTATTATTATTAATTTCCAAGCACCCTGGGTTTCCCGAGGGTGCTGCCTGCCCTTCTGGAGCCAGGGATTTCAAGAGGACTCTGCTAGACTGGGTCCTACCTGGCCTCTGAGAGCCTCTTGCAGCAAAGTTTAGCGATCAAAGACTGGAGCTCTCATGACACTGTCAAACAACAAACCAGGTCCTGCACGGAGCTGCAGCCCATTCTGAGAGAAAAACATTTTATTCTCAAACGAAATAGGTTTGAGACATCCATGTCCGGTACTACAAAGAAATAATTTCGACTGGTGTCGTTTAGCTTTACCAGGACTTTTTGCTTCCTTAGGTTCAGGTCATTGCATAAGGCCAGAATGTTTCATTTTGATGGAAGTTTTTTAGCTCTTAGATTAAATGATACAAAAATAATTTATACAAAAATTTGGGCATTTTCACCCTTCCTGAAAATGCCCATCGTTTCCTGCAAGTTTGTTTCTCAGTTGATGAAGCTGAACAGAAGTTTGAAAAAGGCTAAGAATTCAGGAAATCAAAATTAAATATCTTGACCTTGTAACAGTATTTTTTGACATGGAACATGAAAACATCTTCACTTTTATCACATTTTCTAATGTAAATTTTCTGGGGTTTTTTTAGCTTGGTTTGGTTTTTTTACTTAAATCTACTCAAGGGCTGTGTCATTATGATTTCTGACACCTACTGTCCTGTTATTCTATATAGGGAGGAAAAACAGTAGCATGAGATAGTACTATGGCTGTTGGCTCTTCAGAAGTATGCAATGCACCAAAATGACACACAGCCTTTGCATCAATATAGCATAGAATGTAATACAAATAAAAGCATAAAAATTAATAAAAACACAGTGCAGTTGGACAGCTAACTTAAGTGAGTTGGTAAAACACAAAATCTTGATGTGTAACAGTGTAGGAAAAATCTATAAGCTGGAGGTGTGCTCTGTGTTAATAGAACACAGGCCAGATTCTTTCAAAGCATCGACAGATTTCAAAATTATGCCCAAGTTTCCATAAATGTTTAGAAATACTTTATGAGGCTTCTTAGGTTCTTACACTGGTGGAGGTAACGAAAACCAAACCTCTTTGGGCTGTGCAGTCAGCACCTTGGCTCTTACCCTCAAAGCCCAGTCAACCAGGCTCTGGCTTGCTTTTGGGTGGATGGGGTGGTGGGATGAGTTGGGTTGCATTAGCTGCATGCATCGTCATCTGAAGTGGCTAAAGGAGTGATTTTTTTTAATATTAGCCCTGCCTCGTTCCGCATTTTGATCACTTTGTGTTTTTGTTTGCAGTCCCCACCCAAAGGTGCCACCATCCCTTACCGTCCCAAACCTGCCTCTGCACCTATCATTTTTGCAGGTGGCCAGGTAAGAGCAGACACCATTTTGGCTTCAGCTGGAAACCACACCGTCTTGGCCCAACCACAGCCAGCGCCTGTTAGTTTTCAACTTTTTCTCTTTTCTGCCTGGTATAGTATTGCTGTGCTTTGTCTACTCTGCGTGCTTACAGTTTGCAGGAAAGGAGAACACTGCATTGCGAACTTGAGACAAATTCTGGCGTTTTACCAAGATTCAAAATAAAATTCTGTAATCAGGAAAAGTTTGCCTTCCTGCAAACTGAGAGGTGTTCGTATCAGATGCTCCCTGAGTGGGACAAAACTGTTTATTGTAAGGGTTTTTCTACTCTTAGGCTGCAGTTTCACCAGCAGTATACGCAGTTGTGTCGTCTTTTCAGAGATGATCAAACAGCAGCATACCTTTTCTCATGAAAGGCATCATTTTTCTCTCTTCTCACATTTTTGGGACCAAATAGTGCATTTTGCAGTAAAAATCTCTACACACACAATTTCTACTGCTTTTAGTTCCTCATGAGCAAGAAAAATTGGGTTACAGGAAGTACGTATGTGCAAGTGTAGACCTTCCCAGTCATTACATGCAGCAGCCTGCAAGCACATAGTTCCTGTTTCTCTTTTACATAGTGAAGTTTTGATGATTCCCCCTTCATCTTAACTTATATCAGTCAGCTTTATCTTTAAAAGCCCATGTGCAACGTGACTCTTCCTTGTCTTTTGATAATGCTCTGAAATGGGTCTGCAGTGTGCCACTGGGACATGGGCGGAATTTGCTCTGCCATCATTTGTTGCAGGGGGAATGCATTTTTTTAACTGAATAACCAGCAATGAACACAGCTGATATGTACCCTAAAAACACCTTAAGAGGCTCACAAGGGGACTCCTAAAGCCAAGAGGCCAAAAGCAGCACTGCCTAGGTATATGCAAATGCAGAGGAGTGAGATGCTGCAAGCCCTGCCCAGCTCAAGGGAAACTGGTCTCCTGCATCTGGCCCAGATGAAGGCAACCATCTCTCCACTTGTGATTCACATACTTACAAGCTCTCTGGAATTAAGGACCTTCCATCTAGCCAAACCTTTTTCCCAAGCTGACAGCAAAGCCCCTTTTAAAGCAGCTTCCCAACAGGAAGAGCCACTCATCTGTATGGCAGGTCCCACCTCCAGTCCCATTAGATAAACACAGGCCATCAGAACCATATTACCAAGTATCAGTACATAGAGGGTGGCTGCCAAGAAGATGGAGACTCCCTTTTAAAAGGGGTCACATGGAAAAAATACAGGGGAATGGGTACAAGATACTCCTGGGGAGACTCCAATTGGACTGCAGAAGAAAATTTTTCACCATGAGAACAGTCAGACATTGGAATCTTTTCCCAAGGGAAGTGGTGGATAACCCTACATTGGACAGTTTTAAGACTCAGCTTGACAGGGTGCTGAGCCACCTCTTTTAAACTGTATTATTACCTAGAAAGTTTGGACCAGGTGATCCTTGAGGTCCCTTCCAACCTGGCATTCTATGATTCTATGATAAAATAGTTTGCCCAAAATTGGTTAGTGACTTAAAGTTCAGAATCATTTATTCCATAATACATACATTAAGTTTACACTGCAGTGCTTTCCTTTAAGAAAGATTTGTGTATACATATATGGAGCAGCCCATGTTGACAGTATTGTAATTGCCACTGCCTTCAAAGACTGTCTCTGAATATGATTACTCAAAAATGTTGAAAGATTTTGCTAGTGTGTTCTGAGTGGTTTGTATAAATAATTGAGTGTGTCCTATTTTAAGGTCTAATAGTTCTTGTCATCTTCACTTTTATCAGTTAAGAGAGTTCTCAGTTTTCTAATGCAGCCTTGTTGAGGTGAGAAATAAAAGAGACAGACACATTCTGTTTGCTTTGAAATTAGTCTCTGACTAAGCTAACTTTTTAAGAAAATACTTGAACTGTGTTTGGGAGTCAATATGGACAAGTGGAAATTAATACTGAAGTGGAAATTAATACTGGTTTCAGTAGTGGAAATTAATACTGAAAATGCAATTTTATGAGTACTTTTTATTCCAACCAACCTTTTGGCTGTTATCAGAAGTTATTTTTCCTTTATAAACTATGTTGTGGCTATGTTGAAAGATTTTGGGTGGTTCAATGCTTGCATATCAACAACGCTAGAAACATCAAGTTCTAATTTTCATTAACAAGTTTGGGTTCTTCTGTTTTAAATATTGCTTTTAATTCTCTTGTGCTTCTTTGATACTGCATTGCATGACAGAACTGAAAAAAAGCTGAGCATTGTCCTGTCCTGCCCTGCTCCTTAACAATATGTGGCATATGCCCTGGTTAAAAAAAAAAATAAAATAAAATAAATCCAGCTTTTCTTCCTGATGGAAAGAAATTGGAAATTCCTACCCTTTCAGGGACATTGCTGCTTAGATGGGTACTCATGAGGTTCATCTTTGCTTTGCATCTCATAGCAGTTTTACTGTTTAAATTGTAGATTTGTAGACCAGGTCATTTCTGCTGCTACCAATGACAGTACCTAGGTAGGAAAGTTGCCCTTGACTTTGATGAACCCACCACTTTTCCTTACTGAAACATTACAGTGCAGATGTCTCAGAAGCCTCTACAAGGCTTGTACTTGGCATGGAAAGGGCACAGTTCCTCTGCCAAGGGGTAAAGCAGTCAAAGACAGTTTTTTTCAATCTAAGTCAATCAAATGACTTTTGGGAAGACTAAGAAGTGAAGGGCTTTGTTGCTTTTTATGATGGGAAAGATTATGCAAGAACCATCTTGTCCTTGCTGCTTTGATGGTTCTCACTGACATCCACATAAAAGCCAGTCTGAGCTCTGAGTGCCCATTAATTTTGTTATCTCTCCAGTTTGTTTGCTTCTTACTATGTATACATGGCAGTATGAGGGAATGGAGTAAGGCAGAAAAGAATTATTTCTATTAGGTTTGCTGGTGCCTTCTGTGAGGTTTGCTGGTGACTTTTTTGTGGTGTTTTGCTGGTTTGCAGACCACTGCTTGGGAATCCCTCACGTAAAAGATGGTGTCTCAGTTGGGTTTGAAATAAAGCCAAGATCAGAAAAGACATTGTGATCCAGCACAGAGGCTCAGAGGACAAAACATGGTTTCCAAGCTGCTGTTGGCACATGGACTTAAGTCCCCATCCAGTGCCATTTCCAGCTATACTCTCCCTGAGGCTGCTCCTCTACTTGGCTATGCACAGAGCCCTCACTCAGAAAAGCAGCATAACAGTTTCTTAAGGTTGTCCTCATTTGGTATAACACCTAAACACACGCCTTGTTTGACCCACTGACAGCGGTGATCATTTATTTTGGTGGACAGGAGCCTTTTCTTGTCATTTATAAACAATCAGTTATGGCCACCCCCCATAGCTGCACACGGGTATGTTTGCATACCTATGAGCATCCCATTGAGCCCAGTTGCACACACTTCTGTCTGCAAATTGCTCATGTGCATAATGCTTGCCGGATTGTGGCCTTTAAATGATCTTTTTTCCTCTCCAGAAGGGAAGTTCTTCTGCAAAAATGTGCATCAAGCAGTTGGGGTATTAAAGGTTTTACAATTCCAACTCCATTAAACGAATTGTTCCATCATTTGCAGAGGATTCATTACATTCTAAGAGGCCTTTTGTCAAATAAGCATTTTGCAAACTAATCAGCTCTGTTCCTGTTTTTTATTCTCCCACTACAAATATTTATGTTTTAATTTGCCCTTCTGCTTTCCTGCCTGTCTAAGCAAAAGCACATTAAAATTTTTCTGACATACCATTACTTTCAGAAAAGCCCTACAGGATGTAGTATAAAATTATAAGGTCTCTATAGATTTTTCTGTGTAGGCCATTACAGGGAGTTGAAGAGAGCCAGCAGAGAAAAGAAAGGCTTTGCTAACTGATGCCAGGCATGCCATCAACCTCAGTCAATCAAATGACCTTTTGGGAGCCTGAGGAATTAAGCACTGTGATTTTTTTGTCTCCCTAACCTTGTTCCAGTGCTGCCAGAAGTGGTGCCAGAGACTATGGCCTTTGCACTGCTCCTGTGGTGCAAAGAGGCTGGATTTGGAGGGGGGCAATATTTGACTTCTTGCAGAAGATAAGGCCACCACTCTGTGAGTCTTCATCATGCTCCTATCTCCAAATTGGTGTGCCCAAGCATCACAGGACAGGCTGCCACCCAGCACATGTGCTCACATCCCAGCTGGCATGGAAGCCTGGGGCATGAACCCCATGGGATGCACCAGGGCAGGTGTTTGCTGGCATTTAGGATCTGTGGCTATCAGTAGCCAGATGAAATGGCTGGGAGGCAGCTGGCATGCATCCCTGCACACAGCAGACAGGAGCTGGGTGGCAGGGCATCCCCCCATGCTCACTCCTCCCTTTGCTGCTTTGGCATCTCCCTGTGGCAACAGGAGCAGCAGCAGCAACAGCAGGGAGGGAAAGTTTCCAACTCCACAACCCCTGTGGTGACTCTGACTCTGCTCCAAGAAGATGGAGATGAACTAAAGACAGGTCCTAAGAACCAAAGTCATCATTGCTCAGGCAGAGGCATTTGGAGTCCCCTACTTGGAAGGGATGCATGGGCAGCCTGACAGAGACCTTTCAATACTGTGCCAAGCATTATCAAGCAGCACAAGACAAGCTCCACTCACCATTGGAAGCAATGCAGGTGGCATTTGCCTGGGGGGCCAGAAAGAGCTTTTCTGATGAGAATGGGAATGCTGCTTGTCCCACCTGACTGACCTGTGTCTTAAATCTGTTTTTTCTTTTCAGGCATTCACAATTCAGGGGCAGTACGCCATCCCTCATCCAGACGTGAGTCCTGCACATGTAAATTACTCCCCTTTTCTGCCTCTCTCTCTTATTTGTTCCGGGCAACATTTGCTTTCTACAGACTTCAATAAAGATACAGCCTAAGGATCCTTTTCCTGAATAACACACTGTCAAGCCAAGTGTTAGCTCAGCTGCATCTCCTGCCTTGTGTAATAATTGCTAGAAAGTACATGGCCCAGGAACAAATGACAGTTACCTTGGTTCTTTTTGCATGGGATATATTTGAGTTATTTTAATATGTAATTCTACAGTAATTAGTTAATATTAACAATAGTCATTACATGTAATAACAGTGGAGATGTCATCTATAACCAGTTTGGGGTTTTTTTTTCCTCTACAGTAGATTAGAATGGATTATTAAACCTTTTTTTTTTCAATATAATTTTAATTAATCCAGTTTTAGAACATGTAAGATGGTTTCTCTGCTCTGAAATAATTCCATTTGATTGGTTAGTTCTAATTTCCCATCCTGCCCTGCAGTTGACCAAGCTTCACCAGTTGGCTATGCAGCATCCCCCCTTTACTCCCCTTGGGCAGACCACCCCTGGTTTCCCTGGTACGTACCCATGACTCCCTGGGGATGTCCTTCTTCTTAACAGCTTTGTCTCCCGTGGTCATTACATCATTTTAATAATAAATGTGGTCAATGACCAGCGATCCTTCTGGTTTTGCACATTAATCTCTGTTCTTCCCTCCCCTGCCTCTGTTACAGTTCCTTTCATCATTACTAAAATGTGCTTTGTTACATTTATTTAATCAAAACCGCTTCATCTGTGCTATTGGTTAGAGCCCTGAGTTTCTTTTGTTCAGTCCTCATAAAGTTATTGTGGACCATACAGTATGTACCAGTTGTACTCAAGTGCAGCACTTGGGCATGCATCTTCTCAAATTTCCAGTTTGGTAACATGGTTCAGAAAGAAGTAAACATAGGAAAACTGTGTGTAATCATGTAACAGAAATACTGATTAAAGACATTATGGTATGCTGAAACTCAGATTTCTTGTAGAGCCTAATGTATGAAGAGCATCTATAATCATCACTACTGGGATAAGTGCCTCTCTATCTACTAGATATGCAGGTACAGCTACAAAATGCAGTGGAAATTTAGTTAAATTAAGGACTGCAAATATGGTCCATATTTACTAAAGCTGAACTTGAATTCTTGATTCAAGAATGAGAAATGAGTTAAACCTGCAATAAATAAATTTTACTGTACTCCACTGAGTACATGCTTGGCATTTAAAAACTTTGCAAAGCAGAGGTACATATTTACTGGTACATGCTTTGTATGGCAAATAACATTTTATCACATACATCAAACTCTCTGAGCAACTAGATTGTTTTATATTCAATGTAAAATAGGTAAATGCAACTCACAATCGAATGTAAACATAAGTAAAATGTAGTAAAAGGCCTTACTGGCTTTGCAAGTCACTCTTTTCCATCTTTCCTAGTTGGAAATTAGAATTTTTGGCATGTCTTTATGGATAATAATAATCATCATAAAAAAAAAAAAAATAGAATAAAAAAAAAAGGAAAGGAATGAAAGAGACATGACATCCAAAATATACTTTTGTTTAGTCATGATGTATCTGATAAAATATCTACAAGTAAAACTAAATTGCCTTTCCTAGCTTTATTATTTTCCTAAGCTCATTCTTGTCATTAACATGCTGCTCCCTAATCTTCTCCTGGTTATATCTGTGAGATTTATGTTTCTGTAATGTTACAGTGTGTTAGAGCAGTAATTCCATTTTTCCTAAACATTTTCCTTTTGTCCACTCAATTTACAAACAAATGTACGCAGCTTAGAGTATTTTGTACATTTTCCTTCAGAAATTTCCCTTCCCAGCATTTCTTCAGCAACTAATCCCACATAAAATTTCCAAATTTTCCTAGGTTAATTTCCCCATGCATATTTTAAGTTATTATTTTTTCTTTTCCATGTCTATGCATTTTGTTCTGCTAACTGCTCATTTGACTTCCACTTTCCTTTTCCGTATTCTAGAACTCCTGTTAGGTCAAATTTCAGCCATCCAGTAATTTCTCAATTGATGTGTTTAGCATGAAGTTCAGAGAGTATTTTTAGGGGAAACCCTTCATTTTCTAGAAGCGTTTTATGACACTGTGGTATCTCATGTGACAGTTGTTGCTTTGGTGGGTTAAAGGTTAATTAAAATAAGACTCGTTTAAAATTACTCCAGCCCTCTGAGTTTTGCATCTTTTGCCTTCTTTTCTGTTTCACTAGCAGTTCTCTATTTTTCTTTGCTCCTCTTTTTTTCTTTCTTTTTTTTTTTTTTTTTTCCTTTTTTTCTGTATGTTTCCTTCTTTAAAATATCATTTGTTGTGTCTTGCCCTTCTTGCAAACAACCAGTGTAACATTTTCCCTCTGTCCCCTGAATAGGACTGGATGCCACCACTCCAACCAGTTCCCATGAACTTACTATTCCCAATGATGTAAGTGGACCAATAGTCAGTATCACTTTCTCTTCTCTCGCTCCTCTGTCACCAGAGGGGAAACCTCTCATCTCCGGTTCATTTCTAAACACGAGCCCCCAGAACAAACTTTACAGCATTTTTACTCTGTTGTGGAGGGGGTATTAGGTGTTAATGAAATGCTGGACAGATGCAGCAGCAGTGACTGTCCCCTCTCAGGTCAGGTCTCCAGCCTTGCTGGTTTAATTGCACGCCAGCCCTGGTGCTGCAGCGCTTCATCAAAGCCTGGGTGCCTGCTGCTGACAGTGGTTTAGAACTGAGTTATCGAAATTAGGCTCTCGGATGGCACCAGCCTGACTTAAAGAGGGTGGAAAATTGTGCAGCCCCATGGTCTGAATGTTGGGCTGGAGTCCTCCACGCCAGGGGGGTGGAGAGCTGGCACCGCAACGGCTTGCGCTGCACCAGTCTCTGCTGCATCCTGCACTTACTTGAGGTGGCAAAGAAAGGTACTTCAGTTAGGTGAAGGTGAAATATAAGGGATTAATTGAAAAACAAGGGCTAAAAAGATTCCTGCCCCAGCAACTCTGAACCAGCTGTGACCAATAGACCCAGTCTCCACGAGAAATGTGGTGCTGAATCTTAAAACAGCTACTCAGAATGCCCAACTGATAGACTGTGTATCATAGAGAAATGCCTTTCCATTTTACTCACTTCATTGCAAACAGGGTGGGGGTTTTTCAGTTTTCATTATAAATGAGTCACTTGGAAAATGGAAGATTTGCCTTCCAGTGAAAAAGGCTTTCAAGCAGAAGCAGGGTAACAAATATCAATTATATTACGTAGGAGATACTTACAATATTGTGCAAGCCCTATTAAACTCAGTGGCAATGATTTACAGTAAGAAAAATATGCAGAATAACAGAGGAGTGAAGGTGGGAGTGCTGTGATTTTGTAAGCTTTCTGTTTCTTAAAGGATGCCCAACTGATTGAGCAGTACCTGCTTTACAACCCAATTTCTTGTATGTTGAGAATTTTATAGGAGCTTCCTGTTTATCCTTACAGTCTCAAAGTCTTTAAATCTCGTGTTCAGGCAGGTGTTGCTCTTACCATCAGGAAAATAAATCCAAGGTCACTCTTCTGACTTCAGTTCTTTCTGGGTTCATATTGGAGAAAGAGAGGGAGAAAGGTTGGAACAGGTTGCCCAGAGAGTCTGTGGTTGCCCCCTCCATGGAAGTGTTCAAGGCCAGGTTGGATGTGGTTTTGAGCAACCTGGTCTAGTGAGAGGTGTCCCTGCCCATGGCAGGGGGATTGAACTAGATGATCTTGAAGGTCCCTTCCAGCCCAAACCATTCTGTGACTCTATGATTCTGGGACAGTTGGCCTTGTGTTCTGTAGTGTGATAGAAAATTCTAAAAACCCAGCAGTTTCTTATCTAGGAGGCATGACATTCCCTGGCTCGGCACCATCCTCTGAGAAGGAAGCACATCCGTGCTGTTTCCAATAGGTTTTGCTGGCTGCACAGGAAGTTTAGGTTGGATATTAGAAAGAATTTATTTACGGAGAAGGTGTTAAGACATTGGAATGGACTGCCCAGGGAAGTAGTGGATTCCCCGTCCCTGGAGATATTTAAAAAGAGACTGGATGTGGCACTCAGTGCCATGGTCTGGTAACCACAGAGGTAGTGGTCAAGGGTTGGACTTGATGATCTCTGAGGTCCCTTCCAACCCAGCCAATTCTGATTCTATGTTATCTCACTGGTACTGCTAAAAGAGCAAAACCAAGGCCAAAATGGCTCAGCAACAGAGTGCAGCAGCTCCTCATGGGGTGAAAGGAGCTCTACTCTTTGTACTGGGTCAGGGCATCCATTAAAGGACCAAAAGGCCTGAGAGTGCCCAGGTACACTTGAGAGTTTCTATGTGTGTGTGTGTGTGTGCAGTGCTAGAAGAGAGGAAGGGCTCTCGTGTTCCATCAGGCATCAGGTGCTGCTTGGGAATTTTGTAAGGGAGAAAACCATTTCCCTGTGTGCCTCCTCAACACCCATGTGCCCTGCTAGACCCTAAGGCTCTGCCAGCCCCACGGCCACCGCGGCAAGGCTGCTCTCTGGGCAGCCTTCTGGCTAGAAATGAGGAGATGAGGGAGACAGAGGGACATGGGGCAAAGAGGGCGTCAGGTGAGGTGGCACAAGTGCCCGTGTTTCACTTGTGTCTGGACAGTCAGATTCTGTGTGCAGAGGGAGGTCAGGGCGGGAGAGGCAACAGCATTTGTGCAGCCAACTCTGCATTGATAATTTGACTTTGCTTTCCCAGTAAGCATCTCCCAGTCCTGGCTTTGCTAGACTAACAGTGTGACACAGTGATTACCTGTGTGGTTGATGGTGAAGGAAGCTGCAGGTCCTGGCATGGGGCTATGACACAGCCCAAGGATGGCCGTGGCCAGACCCCTGCCTGCCCCAGCTCCAGGGTTCTGCCCTAAGTGAGTCCTGTATCTTTCTTGTGGCGTATACTTGTGTGTGCAAAAGTCCTGCACAGGTAAAAAGAACATAAGACTTGAAATATCTGCAGTTGCCAGAGAAGTCAGTGTGTATCTGCATGCGTACTACATCTTCTTAAAAGGCAAGGTGATGGTAAGCACAAAAAGCCAAAGTCTGTAAGAATCTGATGCAGCAAAATCAAATATGAAGACCATAAAGACCTCAGACTTTAGCCTAGTCTACAGAAAGTAATATTAATCGCCATTAACAATGCATAGACTCATATTAAAATAAATTTTCTTCACTCCCTCTGGCATTGAGGCAATAATGGAATTTTCTGTTATTAATAATTACTATAACAACATCATACTACTTTCTTCATGCAGTATGCTGATAATTGCAACTAACCTGTCGCTAAATAACAAAGAGATACTAGAGAATAAGGAAATGTATTTTACAAACAGTTATTTTCTGTATGATGAAATGCCCAAGCTTTCCCTCTAAATGGTAAATTCAGAAGATTTGCCTAGGTTTTCTTGTAACTTCTGGGTATCCCCAAAAAGAGAAGAGAGGGCACGTTTCTTCAGGTGCCTCTCAGAAGTCACTTGAATTGTTATCTGTATCTCCTTTTCTTCAACAAAATGTCTTACAGGGGCATTTGCTTGCCTTTTTTTCCTTGCTGGGATCTTGTCTGGCTTTCCACTACTGCCTAAATTAACAAAATAGAATTGTGTTTAACACCACAAATCCCAGAAATTCACAGAATCCTAGCTGTGGCTTACAGAAAGGCCACTCAACACCTACACATTACAGGACAAGTACATTTCACTCTCCCTACTGTCCTCTTCCAGAAAAGTCCTGAGAAAAAGAAGTGCCATGTTCTTATATAACTAAGCTGCTGGCTAAGTCCATCCCTTCCTCAAAAACTTTCCTGTTGTTATGAGACAGTTTAAAAGCAGTGGTTAAGCAAAGACTTAATAATCCACACAAGACATGCTGGAAAAGGTCCTGCAATGGTATAAGTCAAAGCACTTCTATTGAAGTCAAGGGACCTGTGAATTCAAGCTCAATAAATTTACCTTACTGCAGAGAGCCTCTCACACAACAGAGAAATAATGTGCAGAGCAAAACCACAGAATTAACAGATTCTGTCAACTCAGCATGTTTAAGGAAGCATGATATCAAAAGGGGTTTTTTTGGCACTATTGATATGTTTGAATGTGACCTGATTTTTTTTGTCTCCCTTTAATCTAAGGAAATGGCAATTGATTTCTCAAGTAGACATGCCCAGGTGAGGTCAAGAATCAATAGAATGATTTCATAAGCTTAATATTCATTAGAAGCAAAGTGACACCTTTGGTGGAACAAGGCACTTCTGAGCACAAAAACTAATTTCCCTTGAATCACCTACTCCTCACTTTAGGGAACTGAATGGGAGCTAATGTTGGACCCTCAATAAATTGAAATGCACAAAAATCTGCAGAGCCATTTGGGTTATAGTACATGTAATAAGAATGCTCATTTGTGGAAATATTTTCTCAGTTTTCTGTATGCCTTCTTGCGAAGCCTATGAAATCATTCTAGTCCCGATTTTGCATTACCCTGGCAAGGAAAGTGAACTTGGTTTATTATTATTGGTTGGTTGGTTGGTTGGTTTTTTAAGAAGCAGAGAATATTTCAGCACCTCTCTCCAGGCCCTGCAGTAAGTCCTTAAAGAACTCTAATCATACCTCAGGAAATTATTTTTCCCTATACAGTACTCTTCCTTAGCATTCCTAACCCAAACTTGGAACTAAGAAAGCCCGTATCTTTATAAAAAGTGACTGAAGAGTCTCCTTCATGATGAACACCTGCTTGCCCAATTAATGCCAAAGATTTGCCAAAGCCAATGGAGGTGCTCTGGGCTGGCAGTGGAGAACCAAGTAGAACCACATATATCTGTAGACAAGTATAGTCAACCCCTCTGCTATCAAGCTGCAGAGACTACTTTCTTGGTCCTTCCTTCCCTTTACCAGTACTACATTCATTATAAGAAAAGAATCTGATTTTTTTACCAGTATTTAAAAAGAAAGTGAGCTCCACACCACTTCCTCTGGCAAGCACTGAGAGCTGGACTTGGACAATAAACCAAAAACTAAAATTCTCATTCCCCCCAGTGTTGCAGAAAAGTAATGCAGTGTGATAGAACAAACCTGTAGGAAACATCCAGCGGAAGGCTCTGTCATTGACTTCAGCATTATGGGGAAACAAAATATATGTATAGCATTTATATTTAGCATTATGGTGAAGAAAAAAAAAAAAAATGAAGAGAGGGACCTGTAGAAGAGATGGCAAAGTGTATAGGGAGAAACTATCAGTGTCGAGATTTTGGGGCAGGATACCTTCCAGTCCCAGCCTTCACGACTCCAGACTCCTGATTGAGAACTGTTGACATTGGTACCAGTAGAACTTTACTGAAGGACAGAGTAAAACTAGAAGGATTTAGGGCTGGTTTGTTTGAGATTTTTTTGGCATGAAGAGAGATAATGTACACTGTGATAGGGGAAGACAGCTCAGAAGAGGTGTAGAGAAAGTGAAAATTGAATAGATTTTCCCTAATGCTCACAATCCAAGAAGGAGGGGACATCAGCTGAAATTTTGAGATGTAGGGACAAATGATGATACTTATACCCAACACAGGAGCAAGTTCTACAGGTCACTGCTCTGGACATTCTTGGGCAGCAGAAGGGGAAAGAGTTTCAAAAAGAAATAAGTCAGAAGGACTATTGAGTTTAAAGGTAAAGACACCAGATGCTTCTCAGGTGGTCTGTAAGACCTAGGTAGGAATTTGGGATGCTACTGGAAACTATATTTTATACCTTGCACTGTTTTTCTCCTTTTTGTAAGCATGTGCTATTGGCAGAGACAGGCTGCTGGACTATTCTGCTCACGTCTTGAGAGAGATAAAATCTATATGCATATACATACACATATTATTTGTGTGTGTTTGTGCGCACGTGTGATTATTGTAAATATTATAAATATATATATTTGGAGCATATATATTTTACTACTGTGCATAGTAGGTTTGGCATAGGCTCTGGTAGGTTTGGCTCCTCTCTCACACAGACCAGCTTTTTCACTTGTTTTTCAGAGAATTTCCGCTTCATTTACTCTTTAAGCACAAGTAAATCTCACTGAATGTTGAGCAAGCAGGTGAGCATCAAAATAACGTGGCACCTAAAGTCCTTGAAGACAGGTACAAGTTTACTGTCCTCCATGCTCCCTAACTTGGTCTATTGAGCCTGGAAAAGCAGTGAACCTGTGTCTGTGAAACACTCAGCTTTGGATGCAAAGCAGCAGCTTTCAAGGCCTGGGGGAACCTTACTTTTTGTGGTGAGGGACTTCTGTGGGGCTGAATTACACAAGCCTGCCAGATCCTGTGAAAAAGAACAGCTAAAGAACAATGGGGGGGCAGCATTAGAAAGGTCAGTCTTGAAAAGAAATATTTGCTTGGATGCAATTTGACATGGCTTCATCTCAAAGCAAGGCAGGGTGGTTGTTTTTATGTAAAACCAAATGTCCAAAGCCTGATTGATCAAACCTTTGTAGATGAAAACCAGTGCTTTGAACTTCTTCCAGAACCCATCAGCTCTTGAATATTCAGATACTGCACAGGTTTCAGTGTGATATGTAATAGGAAAGGCACCCCAGAGAAAGCCCAAGCTCCCCACCACTACTTGCTTTCCTGCATGGCAAATGGAAAAGTGTATTCTATGTGAGCTGCAGGTCATGTTATGGTTTGCAGAGCATAAGGAAGCAGATGGTTGTCACAGCAACAAAGGATGACTTTGGAGAGCTTCAGACCAAAGGTTACCGAAACTCTTTTCCAGGTGCTTGCATCACCAGTATCCTTGACTGGTCTGTAATGAATCCTCACCACCTAACTCAAAGTGAGCTAGGTGACTGCAAATTCTTTCTGCTGACCCACTTGGGTTGCAAGCTCTGATGGAGGACCCTCAATATATACAAGTGGTAGCCTCCTGAGTTACCTGGCAAGCACCTTCTCACAGCTGTTGACCCAAACATGTGAGACTCACATCTCACAACATGCCTGAAGAATCAGCAATTCCATACAGTTCCTCTGCTTTGAATGCCACAATAACAGCCATGCCTGTGAACTGTACTGCTTGAAATTCCTCTAGATAAAACAATTTTGCAAGTTTTTTTACACCAAGTAATTTTAACAGATTACCACTCTTCTTCTTTGGGTATATGTGCAGTCTATATTTTCCTGTTGAAATTTAGGATATATTATTAAAAGCAAGCAGAAGCATATTCAGGTCTGCATATCGGGTGAGAAGTATAAGAGAATCTGAAGACATGATGGGCACCATAACAGCTTCTTCACAGATCCTAAATCCTGGTCACTGCTTCATAAAATCACAAGCAGCAACAAATGGATTCTTGATCAATCACTTTAAGATCATCATCACAAAAACAATTAGATGCTGGTTGTGGCAGAAGGAAATACTGAAAGCCTCCGCTCCTGTTGTCCCTTTCAAGCCAACCTGACATCTGGGGGAACAACTCTGGGTAGCAGTCAAGTAAAGGCAACCCAAGGTTTTTCCTCACTCTGAGCTCCATTCTGCTTCTGCAGTAGTGAAAGCATCTGACCAGATTTGGGCAAACAAGAACTAGAGTATGGCATGCAAGTGATTCACAGGAACAGAGTTATGGAAGTCTGTCACCACATTCTACTACATAAGGGTGGATGTAGTGCTGCCAGCTTTGCTGCATGATGATGCTCTGGTAGGCCTGCCTTTACTTTCCTCAGACTGATGCTGTACTCTGGTAAAAACTAACGCCCGCCATTGACTGGCTCTGGTGCTACTACCTGTGGTGTCAACACTCTTCTCTCCTGCTTCACTTTCACTGCCTGTGGACCATGCAGGACCACACACTGACACACAGGAAGGGGATGCTTAGGGATGCCTGTGCTGCTAACAACCACCATACACAGGCACATTTGTGTGAGTACAGAGCCAGGCTAGAGGCTTCCCAGTGAAGCCCACATGAGCCCTCTGCACTGGCATGCACAGTCACACATTAAGACAGGTCCTCAGGATAAGGAGAGGGAGCTCAGAAAGAGGTCCTCCTGGTTGAACACGACAGCAAACTCTGTGTGTGCTTCCTTAAACTCCATTTTTCCCCCTCATGAGTGTTCTTTTTGTGCTTGGTCTGTTTCAGCTACCTGGGTACACACTTTGGCTTCCTCCTCCCTGAGCATGAAGTAAAGATTACATTGTGAAGGGTTTCTTCTTTGATAAAATATCTGGACGATGTGAATTTGTTTCTGGCAAGATACTCAAAGTACTGCTGTAGCAGAAAGAGTAACATGTCCCTGAAGCAGCAGGAAGGGTGGGAACGGAGGGCAGTCTCTGCATCTCGTCATGTCCTTCTGCCAAACTGGCAACATCATCCCAGTGTCAACAGACCTGTAGGGCAAAGTTTCCATTTTCTTCCCATTCTGGCCATTGCTGAGCTTTTTGAGCACTCTTCTAACACAAAAGCCCCTCTTGGAAATCCCTTACAGAAGCCAAAACATCTCAGCCTCAGCTGCTGGCTTGGTGCTCGCTTGCTTCTGGGGACTCCCCGTGCAGGAGAAGCAGCACCCTGGCACGGCTGGCACCACACTCCTGCACCCCAGCTGCAGCAGTACTCTGTGCTGCTAAACACTCTCTCCAGGTCTTGCACACAGGTTTCAAAATCTTGTGACTCCACCAAAACCATTTAAGCAACCTTTAAAGCACAATCTTTAAACCTTTAAAGTTAATTGCCGATAACAGCAACGCATTTTTGCCTCCTGAACTGGGGCGATCTAGGGACACACACTCAGGCTCAGTTTGCTTCACAAAATACCACTTCTGTTAAGCTTTTGTGAAGGAACACAGGCAAATTTCAGTCTCTTCCTACACTTGCTTCTGCCTGCAGTTACAGAACTGTAAATCCCACTGACTTTAATAGTGCAGGACTGGTCAAGCAAGGAACGTGTGTGCCCAGGGAGGGCTAGGACCAGCAGACACAGGGTGAAGGTGCAGAGCCCCACAGCAGCAGCTTTGGGTGATCAGCCTGGCTTCCAGCTGCTGTTCTCAGCCTGCTGCCACCACTGGCAAGTCAAGCTGGGCTGTGTTTTGTGTTTGGCAGCTCCACAGCACACTGTCATTTTCTGCCACAGAAGACAGCTAAATGATGTGACATAGAGTTGGAGAGCCATGCAGCAGTGAAACTTCATTTAGAGACGTATGACCATAGAGCCAATAGACTGTGCTAGCCATTCCTTCCCAACAGCACAGCAAAAATCTTTTGTTTTGATATTGAGCTTTTCATATCCGTGTTTTTAGCCATACTACAAATTGCAGTTAAGTGGTTTTGGCTTGTGTCTGTGGCACTAATCTCAGTCTTTGTCCCGCTCCAGTTAATAGGCTGCATTATTGGCAGACAAGGCAGTAAGATAAATGAAATCAGGCAGATGTCAGGAGCGCAGATCAAGATTGCTAATGCCACAGAAGGCTCCGCAGAACGACAAGTTACAATCACAGGATCCCCTGCAAACATCAGCTTAGCACAGTACCTCATTAATGCAAGGTAAGTTTGCTCTGTAAGTGATAATGCTTCTGCGAGATTGCTCTGTCTGCTCTCCGGCAAATGTCTGTCTTGGATAGATCCAGAAAGTTGCTTCGCAGTGTCCATTTTGCATAGTATTATTCCATTCCTAATGATTTGTTAAGCCTATATCATTAGAACCTGTGTTTGCTGTTGGTTTATATGGCAAGGAGCTTAATCTGGTGCAATTCAAGGTCCGGGTTGAATGTCAAAAACTGAAAAATCTGAATATTCACATTAGCATCCACCCAAAATATAAGCAGATAAATTAAATGAAATGACAATCATAAATTGTTCAAAAGAAAATAATTTTTCTAACTGTCCTAAATGGCAAATATAGTGAAGCACATTGCAAAGCAGATTTAATTTACTAACTGGAAATTGCTACTCAGAGTTGATACATAAATGACATTGGGTTGCTAAAGAGACACAGGATTTGTTTTTTCAGAGACAGCCTCACAAATTTGTAAAAAGCGTTCCCTAATAGATAGAGTGTGACTATCTACTTCTCCACTTCTCAGTGCCAGAATTAATGAAAAAACTGGCTGTTTAGCTAAGCTGTTGTGGGGCTTAAGTCTCTATCAGTTTTGTTATGATTATTTAGACAAATATTAAAATTTATACCACCTTTATTTGCAATTATTCTGAGGAGAAAGTGCAACGGATATAGTGCTGTCTCATAGATCTACTTGTGAATGGTGGACCAAGGCAATATATTGTGGGGAGGGGGAATACCTACATATTTTTCTGGGTTTTTTGTTTTGTTTTTTTTCCCTGCAAAATACTATGGTACGATTCAAGCTTTGTGTTTAACTATTTTTGCTGTTAAGGTAGCAGAAAGTATGTGATTTATATGGGGGGCTGTAGTCAGAGGAGGTCTATAGTCTCCTGTGGTCCCACCTCCTCTCCAGCCCAGTTCTGCAGTGCACCACTGCAAGCCACTGTAAATGTCATAGTGGAGGAGAAGGATGTTTGTGCAGCTCTGTGTTCCAGCAAACAAAAATATTACTTTTTACAATTCAGTTTGAACGTAGTTTTCTAGGGAGAAATATGTTGAGGGGTTGTGTTGTGAAGCCTAAGATAAAACGTTTCCGGAATCCTAGAACAACCTACAGCTCTTTTGATTTATATTCTTTGTAGCAAATATAAGTCACTTCCATAAGCCCTGTAATCAAATAAAAATGTGTTCCCTCCTTTAACCCTTAAGGATATGTTCTTCTCTTGGTGTTCAGGGATTCCCCACACATCGAGACGAGAATAGACCCCTCCATTTTTAGTTGCACAAACACCATATGGCATGCATCTGGATCTCAGAAGATAACAATTTAAGATCTTCAAGACAGCTAAAGCATGTAAATAATATAATGCACTTATTAATGGAGTTGCAGTGAGCTGCTCACCAGAGACAGAAACTCTAGTGAACAAACTTCTGTTTGACTCACTTAAGAAAACCCTGTGAACTCTCACACTTCTGTTTATTACTGCTTAATGATTCTTTTGACGGAATTGGATATGTCTGAGGTCTTTTAACATACTTTTGCAAAGAAGAAAACTTCTCAGCAGTCATATACCACGGAAACAAAATATTTTCTTCCTGTTGAATTTCTAGATAGAGGTGATTTGTTACCATCATCTACAATAAACCATCATCTATTATTATGTATCATGTATTGAAACTGTACTTAGGTGAAGCGACTTCATTTGTAAATGAAGACTCTTAAAGTAATGTGTAATAAATTAAGCTCTACGGTAACATAGGACATTAAGGCGGCTTTTTCATTTTAAAGTGACACTGTTCCAGATTTCTCTTTTCCCAAGAGAAATTCCTGTCCAGTTAGGTTCCACCGCAGCAGCAGTGTGAGTTTACTGGAGGAAGAACTGGGGAACTTTCAGCAAGAGGGATTTAGGTGCTTGGGCAGGTTTCTGAGAGGCAGATCTCAGCTTCCACTGCCTGTGTGCTCTGGGAGCCAGTTTCAGTGCTTATGGGGTCCTAAACCTGCCACAAGTACTGCTGGTTTTTTTACAGATATTGGCATGAAATAAACAGTGTTGAGGAACAGCTATGTGCAGTAACTAGGCTGCCCAAGATATAGTCTGGTATGTCAAAATAATAACATTATTAATAGTCTTTATAATAAATAATAATAATAATAATAATAATAAATTAAAGCCATATAAGCTTTCAGGGTAATGTGGAATTTTTTTTCTCTCCCACAAGATATGTTATTCTTGTGGATTTGGTTTCCAGGGCCAATATTTCTGCATAGATCGGTGTCCTACAGCAGCATAGGATGTAAGGAAAAAAAAAATCTATCCGCTTTATTTCTGAAACGAACTGTGTGTATCTTTAAATTATCCTCCAACCAAAGCTGCCATCTATAGAGTAATATATCAAGTTGTTTTAAGACTTTTGTTGCAATCTGGTGTTGAATATGTAAATAATATACGCTAAATTATAGAGCTATAAATACATTTATACAATATCAAGATAGGTATTTAAATCTTTCTGTGGTATTGTTTTGATTCTGTATTGAATACCCAAGTGCTGACCACTGTATGAGTAGAATGTGTCCCAGCTTGTTTGCAGTAGAAGTGTCTTTTTTCCTGTAAAAACTTCTGTCTTCTGAATGGTCTCTCCTGTAGTAACTGGATTGTCATTATCTGATTCCATCTTTTAGCTTTTATTAAGAATGAACCAGAGCTAAGGTTTCCTGTGTAATATTTGACTTTGGATTATAAATTTTAGCCAGCAGCACTTTCTACTTGTTGAAGGGCAGTTTCCTGAAGATATTTTATTGCCCTTTTGATAAAAGGTCAATTCACAGAACTAGCAGGACCACCAAAGCCACACTTGAGCTTTATTCCTTTCACCTTTTTCGGGTAATGCAGGCTGTGGCCTTTGGTGCATAATTGACAAAGTTTAGCTCTTCAAAAAGATGGTGTAAAACTGGCACCATGAAATTCTGTATGAAGGCTGCCTCATCCGCTTTCATATTCAATTTTGTTTCATCTACAGTTGGTTTTGGGAATGGTCAGTGCCACAGGACAGCTGATAACCAGCCTGACATGCTTTTACTTTATGCTTTAGCGCCAGTAATAAATATGAAGCAGAACAAATGAGAGCTTTAATTGTACCTGTGCAAGTACAGCTGAGACAGAGAGTTTGAATGGCTGCCACCCACACCAACATTTAGCCTATGGCATCTAGTCTGTCTGCTGGTGCAGGAAAAAGCTCAGGCTTACATACCCCCATAACAGTAAGAACTTTTTTGTTAAATGCAAAGCGGGCAAGTTGGAGTCACTGAAACAGTGAGTTCTGCATTTTCTTTCAATATGCCTCCCTCCCAGAATGACGCTGAGTTAGAAATATTAAAAAATCCAACTGTATGAACTGAGTTTTTCAAAACTTACTGAGGTATCACTGTGTAACTCTTACACCCCAAGTCGAGGATGTACACTGGAGTTGGATCCACTGACTCAGTATTCTTGATGTAAATCCCACTGTGTGAGTAGATTGCAAGGAATACGACTAACAGCACAAGGATGCTCTTCTCTCTGCAAACAACAACTCTGCTGCGAGGGTTAGAAAAATTCCAAGATGCTCGTCCACGGGGACAGACAAAACACCACAGGGTAGGAAAATCAAAGCTTTACCTCCCACAAACGGGTCTGCATTTCATGCACTCGCCCTCCTCCCCTCCCAGCCCCTTAGAGAAGCCGTGCACCTCCCTGCAAAACCTGCCAAGAAGTTAATGCTCCCAGAGCCCTCTTTATTTTGCAGGGAGGAGAGAAGCTCGGTTCTCAAGCGTTTCCCTCTCTCCTCCACTCTCCTCTCCCCAGCTCAGACCTGCTTCAGGTATCCTTTAGGCTCACCTACAGCAGCAGTGCTTTGGGAAGCTTTAGGCCAACATCCCCATCCCCTATTTAGCGCTGGTTCTTCAGTCGCATCCTTACCTTTGTGCAGTGTGGGCGAGCCTTCTGGGTCTTTGTCTTTCTCTGGCCACAAATAGACCAGGGGCTGTTACTCCCACAACTGCATGTAAGCCTAAGGTGAGGAAAATCAAGCCTCTCCCAAGCCCTGAGTAGGGTGACCGTGGTCCCCTCCCTTGTCCTGGGCAAGGAGCACAGCTACAGCTGGTCCCGAACCCTGCACTCCCAGTTGCTAGTGCCAACAGGGACCAGCAGAAACCCTGCACTGGGAAGTTTCCCCCAGGCCTGATGGGACTGGATAAGAAAGCAGCAGGGCCTCCTCACTCAGGTCCTATTCATGACCAGACCATCACTCACTGGTGTTCCACTCCAGGAAGGAGAAACTGCTGCAGCTCACCCTAGGGAAAAAAAGCCCAGGAGCCTGACAAGTTAGTAATTACTAAGGGAAAAAAAAAAAAACCTGAACTTGAAATTAATACATGCATTACCCTAGCTAGCAAGGATTTTCTAACCTATGGTCCCATTTATCATGTTAGTCTGCCATGCCTCCCAGCTGAAAATTAGTACTTAGGTTGTGTGCCAACCCAAAAGCCAGTGCATAAACTACAACAAACACAAGCCAAAAAAAGGATTTTTCTAGGTAACCATTTCGCAATCTGAAAAAAAGCAATGCGCCCTTGGAATTACTGTATTTTAATACCTAAAAATGTCTTGAAAAGCCTAAAGTGCATGGGCCAAACTCATCTTGCCTGCCGATGGGTGGAATTAGATAGAGGAGGGAGTTTGATACCTGTGTCCTCCAAAGAGCCCATCACAGCCTGGGGCTCAGGGGTCAGGTCAATCTGAACTTCCTTGTGCTGGCGGGGTCTGTCTGACAATGTGTATGCTGTATCTGTGGAGCACCCTGTCTGTCAGCTGGTAAACTCTTTTATGTTCACTGTAATCAATGCCAAAAACTCAGTATGGATTCTGCTGCTGTGGAAGCCGGGATGATTTTCAGTCTTCCTTTTAACTGATTTCCTTAACATTAGATTGCATAAATATGTTGTTGTGATTAAAAAAAAAAAAAAAAAAAAGGCTGGGGCACGTACAAACCAATGTGAATAAACTGGCTAATCAGGTTTGTTTTATATGAAAAATGCACATAGACCTCACAGAGAATGAAATTAAAAACCAAATTTATCAAAAAAGAAAACAAACCTAAACTTTATGCCTTAGTTGGAAAGAGCAAATTGTTGCTCAGTCTCCTCTCATCCTATCAAAATCACAAAGGGTTAAATTTATGTCACGAAATTGACAAATTGAAAAAATTACCAAAACCCCCCGCGTCCCCCTTTCAAAAATACCGTAATTTCAAAAAGCAAAGTTCACCATATCAGTGCTGGGGAGTAAACTTCATAGTTCCTTTACGTTTTCCCTTAAGTTCCGTTTTTTTCCATCTTTTTGCCATGCCTACATTCCTTATATTTCTTTTTTTCATATGAAAATGAACTACCAAACCCTCCCTTCTCCCCCAACCTCTCTTTTTTTTTTTTTTTTTTCCTTTGGAAAGAACATTAGTGTCTCAGTAATGTTTTCATCATCGAACCATGAAAAACCCTTTTGTTATTTCTCTTCTTTAACACATAACATGTTCCTCCTTTGACCCTCATATTTTCCCTTTTTTTCTCTCTCTCCCCCTCCCTCCCTCCCTCCCTTCCTCCCTCTTGTCTGTCCCCTTCGTCCACCGATCTAATCCTGCCCTTTTTGTGGTTGCTGTCTCTTCCTCCTTCCCTTCCTCCTCCTCCTCCTCCTCCTCCTGGCCCCACCACCCTGGCTGGACCCTCCCAACCTGTTTGTTCCTCTTCCTCTCTTCGTTTGCAGCTTAGAGATGGCTAAAGTCAGCACCCAGACCGCTTCCGTCACGACCCCTGTTGACCTCAACATGAACCTCTCTCAGTCTGCCACCCCTACCTCCACCCCCACCTCCATGGCCGTGCTGGCGGCCGCCTCCGCCGTTACCGTCAGTACCCCCCCTCCCTTACCAACTCTGCCAACCACCCACTATGCCGTTCCTGTCTCCAGTCTGCTTGGCATGAAAACTGTCCCACTCCTGGCACTAAATGCCGCGGCCGCCGCGGGGGCCACGGGGAGTTTGTCCGCTTACACTGCCAAAATTCCTTCGACGAGCGGGGTTAAGAAATCTGACCGCCAGAAGTTTGCTCCATATTGAAGGGATGAGACACAATGCAAGCTTTGCCAGCTCTACCAAGAGCCTCTGGTAGATCCTAGTTACAAAGGAAACAATACGGCATCTTTTGATTTTCTGTTAAATTGCTAGTGTTAACTGTTGCCAACTCAAGTCCTCTTCCGCTCTCCATAACTACTAACACCCGGGCACCACCTACCAACTAGTTCCAACAGCGGGCGGGTGCCAGGGCTGGGGTTTTTTCCCCCCCTGACTCTGTCCCTCCTTTGGGGACGCAGCCAGGGCTGGCCCACCGGCAGCCCCGCAGCAGGGCAGGGTGCCCCCACCCCAGCAAGGAAGCGCCTGGCAAGGAAAAAGCCAAAATACCCAACATCAAAGCAAAGAGAAATTAGGCAAAATTTTGACAGCCGAGTCCTTCTCCAGGACCAGGAGGCGTAGCAGTACGTTTGTGTCCGTATCAATGGATCCCTTCAGCTGCAGGACAGTTTTTCTGGGGTAAATTGGCACTTCTGATGGATTTTGCTATTGCTAGAACCTGCACATCCGGTACTTCTGGGTGAGAACTGGTGCCCCTGAAATCTGAAATGCTATGTAAAGCACTTGCCCCTCAGGCATTCTGCTGCTCCCAACTTCCCATGAGCTGGGAAGAATCCCCATCTTCCTTGCCTCGACACCTGCCCAAGAGCAGGAGACGGGGTTGGGAAGTACCAAATCTCAGGTACCTCTGCGTACAACAAATCAAGCTTAGTGGTCTGAGAAAAACTCCTGAATTAAAAGTCATTGGAAGGCAACAAGAAAAACAGTTAGGCACCTGTGTCTTTGCACTGCCTTCTTTTAAAGGGTGCAATGATTTTTCTCTGGTTTGAAAGAAAACATTATTTTAAGAACTCCTCTGTAGAGAGGAAGAGCAGGCTCCTCCTTTTGCACTCAGATGTTTTACTCTTATAGATACTTATTTCTGTAAGTACCTAATAGTAGCTACAAATACGCAGTCACTACTTCAATCCCCCCTCCTGCATCTGTTTTGTTGAGCCAAAACGCCCATTGTTTTGTTAGGCCTCTCTAAATACATCCCTTTTTTAGCTCACCCTTAATCATGCAATCAGATTATACTTTAATCACGATTAAAATCTACTGCATATTGCATATTGAAGGACGCTCAAAGGTTGCTGCTGCCTGGTTAGGGCACATCCCTTTAATAAGAACTTGACAGTGTTCAGGTTAAGTAAACCAAGAGACCTAATTGCAGCCAAGCTGAGGAGAGCTGGGTGATGTTGCTAGCTGGCTGGTTGCTAGCTGTTGGAACTAGTTAACTGCATTTTCTGTTTGTCCATCTGCCTTCTTTTTCATTTCTGTTGCATGACACAGTAAGGCACTGTTGTTCTCCTCACCACTTCCAAACCCAGAATCCCATTAGCCCGCCATGGTCATCCACTTTGCACTCCTTGGACACAAAGCTTTAACAATTAAACTGTATTCAGTGCATTTTAATATAAACTAAAAAAACCACAATGCAAATGCAATACTTTTTAAATCATGGTATTTCAAAGTGTGTTGTTATTGTATAGGGCTAAGTACTATCTCAGTATTTATGTCATTTCTGTATTCTGTGGGCTTTTCTTCACCTTAGCACCTTTGCACTAAGTTTTGTCAGTGTAACCATTTATAGAACTGCTGTTGTTACAGTTTGCACCTGTCCAAACGGGGCTTTCAGTTTGATTTTTTTTTTCTTTTGTTTTGGTGTTGGGTTTTTTTGGCTTTGGGTTTGTTTTTTGGTTGTTTTTTTTTAAGATATATTGAAGGAAAAAACTGGGAATAATGTCAAGGTACCTCAGCTATTTAACAGCTCTAGAAAACTGCTGTAAAATTGTTCTGGACTATCATAAGTGTTTCAATACCTGACATCTTTTTAAAAAAGCAACAAACACCATCTCTCTGTGTGAGAAAACTTGCCTGCATTGAAATGCTGTTCTGTGCTGGTTGTATTCAAATGTTATTTTTTTAATAGTGAGAAGATTTTTTTTTTTTTCTTTTTTTTTTTTCTCTTTTTTTTTTTTTTTTTTTCCCCCCCTTTTCTTTTCCTCATTTTTGTTCCTACATTTTAGGCTGTCTTCAGAAGTTACTGGCCTGGGGGCTCTATAATGTATCTCATCAGTGCCCTAGTGCATTAGCCACCAGACAGGACTTTTCCAAAGCCCCATGAGACAATGCTTTCTATGGACTAATCTACAGAGGAGTTTCTGGCATTTCTAACTTTCTTATTATTCTGAATCATCAAAAGAAAATACTTCTTTTACTCTCTAAGCAACTGTGCTTCCTAACTCTTGTGTTGCTTCATTACTGTTCCAGTTTTAACACTGTTGTGGCTCATAACATGAAGCAAAGAAAAGCTATTTTTGGCGGTTAACTTTCATTGATGTTCATGCTTTAGCTAATCTGTATAAAAGCATGGGCTGTTAGTATTCTAAAGCACTGTATTCAGCTAGAGACTTGCCAGTAAATTGAGACGTTTTATAATAAATTTTTTTCTTGATTTAAAAAAAAACAAAAAAAAAACCAGACGTGGTAGCTTTGTGCATACAACTGTTGTGTTGTTTAAACTTTGTTCTTTGTAACCAAGCTGCTAATTTGTCATTTGAGAAACACTATTTTATGGATTGTCAAAACTAAGCTCTTAGACAAATTGCTTGTTTTCATTTATGATTAAAGGTTTCGTATCTTCACGCTTAAGGTCCCAGTGCTCATTGGGAAAGAGTCTTTTCATTAGATGGAGACAGATTGTGTAATTAGTGCAGCAAGCAGTATTTCTGAAAAACCTTATTTGGCTTTTTATAAGGTTGCTCGTAGCAAACTTTTCACACTGCAGAGAAAAGACAGCATTTGGCTTCTTGGGACAAGAAGGCACTGGTTTGTCTCTCTCATGTTTTCCCAAACTGATTTTAAGATCAGATAATGGGGAAGGAAGATCAAGAGCAAAAGAACAAACTTGGGTCCTGAGTACAGCATTGCTAAAACACTTCCTATTTTCCCATTCCCCACAGGACTGCTCAGTGGCAAGGCTTCTAGATAGCAACTTTCACCCTGCCAGGAAACAAGCCCAGCAGCTGGGAGGAGAATTACAATTTGCATTAAAAAGGCAAAATGGAGAGCTAGCCCAGGCAAGTGTCTAATTCTGCCCTTGACAGCCTGCTTGAGCCATCCAGTTCCTCCCCTGGATCTGCTGAAGCGCTGCAGTCAAAGCCTCAGGTTCTCTCTTCACAGGGAAGTGAAGGAGAAAGGGCTGGCTCTGAGTTGTTGCTGAATTCAGAGCTTCTGGCTGGGCTCTGGCCATCTCCTGGGACACTGGCAATAACTTCACATTATCTTTGTGAGAAAGCAATTTTTGGCAGTGCAAGTGAGAAGCATCATTAATGATGTGAGATTGATTTCAAAACCTCCATCCCTACTCTACTGAAGTCTCCTGGTATTCAGCTTAGGGTCCTTGTTCCCCCTCACTTCCCCAGAGGAGTACTTTTGGGGCATAGCTTTATTAATTTCCATGGGGTCTAGGATACAGAGAGCTCCTATGTATCTGGGTCTTGAGTCTGATCCTGGAATGATGATAGGACCAAGATGATACAGACCTGAAACAACTTTGTCAGCAGAGATGAGGCCACAGAGCAACTCTTGACAATAAAGGTTAAGAAGAATATTACAGAATACCAGGAACCTTTCCCTGATGTTCAATTAGCTACTGCAGCCCTTGGGTTGGAACAGCTACAGGCTGTAGCACTAACCTTGGTAAAATTCTTTGTTATTATTACTTAAAATACATATAACTTCTTACTCTTGAAAGGAGGGCTGATGCTCTTTTCACAGCAGGGACCTCCATATTCTTTATTTCCTAAACATCAAAAGCTATTTCTCTAGCTAGCCTGGCTAGAGTAAAGGTAAAAGAGACCATTATCAGAGCTCAGCACTAAGTAGGTGAAAGCTTTGCTCTCCCTAGTATTGCTGTCAAGAAAAGGGCAGCAGCAGCTCTCATGTATACCATCTTTCACAAAAATAATGCCCATGCACCTTGCAGAACTGGCTAGAACAGAGTGAGATTTAAACTAGTGCAGAGGCACGTTTGTGTGTAGAACGAAGAGAGGTAAAGTAGAGGCACATACACAAAGGAAGAAAAAATAAAAGTCCTTCTAGAGGGCTTTTGCAAAAAAAAAAAAAACACAAGCAGAAAGTTGTGTTAAAAAATCTAGGCTAACTGGGGACTCAATTATTTTAATTGGAAAAGATTTCTGAATGGCAAGAAAATTTTTCTGGATAGATTTAACATACAACACAGGCAATAAAACACAAGAAGGTGCATTTGGAGGAGGAAAAAAGAAAAGGAAAGAATAATACTAGCCAAGATAAAAAAACTAAACCACTCATGCCCAAAGGCAGGCAAGAGGAGTCATGCACCAGATACAAAAAGTCACTGCCCAGACAACTGAATTGCAGACAATTCACTGCCCAGTGAATTTCCAAATGAAAGACAACACAAGCTCTGCAGCTTTCACATCATCAAATCAGTACCAGTGTTCTGGCAAACATCTCAAATGCAAGCAGCTATGTTGCATTTCTCTAGTGAAAAAAAAAAAAATAGAAAGTATGAATGCTGGCTGGAAGAGTCAACCAGAAAGAAAATGAAGTTAAAGGTATTTAGCTTCGTAACTTAGTCCATTGCTAACATGCAGAGTGCCTTCTATTCTCAAACATAGCCAGAAGGCATCTGTGGGGCCACCTTGTGCATAATTGTGCCAGCCAAGGCTCCTAGGAAGCTAGAAGCAGAAATCTCACCCGTGCTACTAATGCAGACACCTGAGAAATGCCTCAGCTTCACCAAGCTGCATGGTCAAGATGCTTCTAAGGTTTCACTGGACAGGTTGTAAGCACAGACTTGCTCTCTGGCATCTTGTCACTCTTTCATTTAATTATGCAAATACATAACCATTGAGCATCACAGAGCATACACTTTGAAGAAGCTTTAGCTCAACATTTCTGAGCCTGGCCCTTACACATAGAGAAAGTGTCACAGATCCTGAAAAAAATTTACAGATTTTATTGGGATGTGGGGCAATGGACAGAAGAGCACTTATAAATTTTAAGATAACATATATGCACATTTTCCTTTCCCTAACTCCCCTGTTTGGGAAAACTATCACTTTTGCTAGTCCTTTACTTCTATACATACTAATCCGAATATCAAAATTACCAGAGGAATCTAATGCTTCCAAAACCTTAAGAGATTCATTAGTTACCTATTAATCATTAAATACCTCTCTCTAGTAGGAAACCAATAATTTTAATAGGAAAGGTACATTCAATATTGAAAAACTTTTGCAATATACAGTTTTTACAGCAAGTAATACACCACTGTTGGTCTACAGAGATCATTTTGTTCAAAACACTTGGCTCTTTATCATCTCACAATCCTCTTTAAATAAATATTTAACAAAAGCATCTCACTTCTAACAATGATAAAGAGTATCAGCCACGTTGCAGAAATGCTACAACAAAGCCCCTTTCACCCGCCAGTCTTGAGTCAGCAGATCCTGTAATTCTTCTTCATCTTCACTACCAATAGCCTCATCCTCTTTTTCTTGAGCTGCTTTTAATCTCATGGCTTCCTTTAACTTCTCCTTCATCAGGTCCTGGCGGTTACGTAGGAGCTCAACACGGCGATAACATTCGCTGTGGAAAAGCAAACCACCTGTTAATACCTGTGGCCTTACAACATCAACAGGATTTTCTACAGGTCTGGATTTTGCTTTTTCAACTTTGGATTAAAAAAAAAAAAAACAAACAAAAAAACCCCAACTCTACAGCTTCCCATCAATTAAAAAATAAGCCTTCCACTTTCTCTGTATTAATCAAGTGGAACCAGAGGAGAGGTGTGGTCGATTCTCTAGCAATGGGATCTAACCCAAATATTTAATAACTGCATTACAACCACAAAGCATTTTCAAAATAAGCAGAGAACCAACACCCACTTCCCACACAAGAAGAGACACCGTTGTTTGCATCACTTATGGTTTTCATAAAAAAAAAACAACCTGAACTGAACTTCTACCACTTATGGTAGAAAGGTGAGAGATAAATTCACTGTCATTTTCAGTAACTTAGTGATGGCATCTCTGAAAATAAAAAAGCAGCAAAAGTGTTCAGATCCTTTATTTGCTTGCTGTGTGCTATAACAGAACTATTTAAGTAAACACAGTACAGGAATTTCAGTTTTCCACTTACTTATAAAAATGTATTTCAAGGACAGATTTTCTTAACAATTATTCTAGCCATTTTTATCAGGGTGTTTTGTTAAAAATACCAAGTAGTATCAGCCTGATTTAAATACATCTTTGTCTCTTTCATTTCTAATTGCTAGGAACAGTCAAGAAGGAAAGATTATTATCTGGATCCTGTTTCTCCCTGCATATCTGCAGGCTAAGGCTAAGGCAAACATGAATGTCCCTGGAAGTAATTTTATTTTGAATTTAATTTGTAATAGCCTGCATTAAATGCACTTAGAAGACAAGCTATTAAAGGAGTCTTTCAAAATCTATTTGAAACTTTTATTTGGGGAAAAGTAATTATGGGAACAAACTTGAAATTCTCTACAAATTTCTGAATTTGGTTCTACATTCAATAGCATCCTAAGATACTGGCAAAAATGAGCCTCAATGAGCCAGGAATAGCTCAACGCCTCTCCAAAATTACACAGATATTGTTAAAAGACATCCCTTTACTACCAGGGTTCAGTTTGAAGCCAAAGCTGTTGTTATCTTATGTTCATTATCAAGTAGCATGTATATCTGACCAGATGGTTTAAGTACTATTTTAATTTTCAGAGTCGTCTTCTTGTTGCAAGGTTCATTAAGATCAGAATTAATCTTATTCTTTTCAATCTCTAGCAATGCCACAATCCCTGTTAATCAATGTGTTAAGTTATTTGATAATGGTAACAATCTGTTCCACTAAACTGTATTTCAGGTTACTTGAGACTTTAAGATAATGCTTATTCAACCACTGTACCTACAATTTCAATGTAAAAAAAACCAAACACTTCACATGATGAAGTGCATCATTCAACAAAACCTTCAAGCAAACTTGTATTAGAAACAAGGAGATTTAGTCATAGAACAGAGCATTATCAGTACAGCAGAACATAAATCTCATTATGAAAATTTTAATTTTAGTGCAGAGTGTCAACCCTTGTTTTTTAAAAGGTTCACACGAAGGCTCCATTAATCAAAATTCACAAAGAAATACAAATTAAGACAACTGACAGGAAGAAAGGGGACAGTTTGTTCAAAGAATTTGCATTATATTGCTTTATTCTGCCAATGCCTGCTTGCTGTATTTTCAGTTATTATAGCACATCCTTTCTTTTTGCAAATAATTACTTAATTTTGCACCAAAATTCTTGTTTTTATGAGGCATCATTCTGCAATTTGAGGGAGACTTTTTCCTTCAGATACTTAGGCGATTCATGAAAGGCAGTATTGCAGAAGATTAAAATTGTTTTTATTGCTCTAGTTAAATAGCAACCCATTACTGCTGGAGAACAGAAAGTTTGAGGAAAAATTGATCTACTTACATCTGCTCGTCAATTTCTCCAATCTGACGATCTAGTCGTCCCTCCTCATCCTCCTCTGCCACTATTGCTTCTGAAACCTAAACCAGAAAAGCTCTAAGATAATCCACCTTCATCCTGAATTCCACTGTTGTTCCTTTTTGATGTCTGTGCCTTCCCTTCCTCCCCTCTACCTCAACTCAGTGTCAATCTCCTATACGTATACTCCCACCTTCACAAAAGACTCTGGAGGCAAATACAGAAAAAAACCAAACTGATCTGGTTTAATTTGAAATGGAAAATTTTTTTTTTCTTAAAACTAAAAATAGTTTGGCTGCTTTGGGGTTAATCTTTTGGATTTTTTCAATGCAGTACTATCTGAAACTGAGCATAAACAAACTGTGCGCATCCAAAGTCTGAAGCTGAAATAGGAGCTGAGTCCCTGTGCTTGGGATTTAATTACACAAACTTATTGAAAGTATTGGTTAAATATTCCCACTAGATCCCGAAGTGTTTCTAACCTGTTATTTCTTTCAGCATATACTTTCTCAAATCTGAATGTCTGGGAGATGCTATGCAATCAATGGTCCACGCATAACTGAGAAGATTCCTTCTAAGCTGAAGAATTATCTGAATGGCTAATGCTAGCAAAATGTATCCACCACTGCTTTTGTATGAACATTCGCTCTGTTTATAGTGCTGACCACTTTAAAATGAGCAATGATCATTTTTTTGCACCACTTCTCTCAGCAGTTGACTTCTGAGCAAATACTTACAATTACAATTTTAAAACGATCTAATACTCTAGGGAAAGACTGGGAACACCTGGTATCTGTACTGACGGTTTTGTATTGTACAAAAGGGAAGATAAAAACCTGCTCCAGGAAGACTTTCCATGAAATGCTAAACAGTAAAAAATGGAAGCATGGAAAAATTGTGGCCAACTTCTGTCTCTCACACACAAAGTCTTTTGTCAGTCTCCCAAACTTTGGGGTTTTTTTTCCCTGTACATTTAAATTAACCATAAAACCCAGGTCACCTACAATTTGTAGATGCTTTTTGAAAAATACAGATAAACAGGTGGTGTTTTGTTCTGTTTTTCTCAAGGTTAAAATATTAATATATCTCATCTCAAGAAGAGCCCACAATTATGTCCTGTTTGGGTATATGACATGGACCTGAGATATATGCTACCTTATTTAATTACAATTTAACAAATGTAACTATATATATATATATATATGACTGGATTCTGAGTTTTTTTCAACTTAAAGGCAGGAACTTTTGCTCATTTATAAAGTGCATTTAACCACACACTGCATTGCGACAAACAACTGACAAATGCAGATGTCAGTCATTCTGCAGAGCTGCATGAAACTGTTGTTTTCCTTATTGTGTATAGTATTTAGAATCAATAAAAGTAGATTCCATTACTTACTGTGTTGACCTGTCGCATTGCCTTTTGAAATTCATCCCATTCTTTGTCCATCTGATCCTTTGGAGCATCAACTTTTCGCACCTACAGAACATGAAAAAAACAGGCTTATTAATGGTTTTTGTCTAGTGACTCTTTGGGGGCATACCTGGAGAAATAGGACAAATTATGCTGTGTTCTCAGAAAAGCCTGGTCAACACACTTCAGTTTAAGTGATGCATATGAATAAGAGAGTGCAGATGCACACTGATTGTGGAGGAAAAATCTGACTCTGCTCCTAGACTAAACCATGCTTGACTGCAGCACTAAAGAATAATTGATTAAGAATGGATGGTGTGGAAAGTCTGGGTTACAAAAAGTGACTAGGACCATTATTTGATGGTCCGTAATTTCACTATGTCAGGTGATAAGTTTTAAATTCTTCTATAAACTGCCTGCTCAATTGTATATGGTAGCTATTTCACAAACCAAAAAGCAGTGAATTATTTGTCTTTGGCATAATGTAAAGTACCAAGTGGCTCAGTCACTAGTCTGACTGGGGTTATGTAGTCTAACTGTATTTAAAATCTGGTCTCACTTTGTTGCTTAACAGAAGAAATACAGTTGCATACCAATTTTAACAACATACAAAGCTTTTTCTTCTGTGGCAAACAGCATTAAACAAACAGCATTGAGACAAGACGACTGAAAAAGTAGTATCAATAAGAATGTGTTTAAGATCTACAGATAAGGCAATGAAAACCAGACTGTATTTTTAATAGGAGCAAATAAACAAGATAACTGTGTAACCAAAAATCTGACAATTCAAGACTGGAAGACGTGACATATGTTAAACCCCAGCTTATGTCTGGCTCTGGACTGTGTGGAAATTATATATATATATCCAGGAGAAGTAAGCAGTCTAAACAGAATAATTAATTACACCATCTTTTTTTGCATTAGTTTTATTTTTCTTTTCCTCATTCTTCTCTTTTGGTAACACATCAGTCATCATCATAGTAAACACTACAGTTTAGTATATTTTGTTCCTAAATGATTATACAAAATACAGTAGTATGAACTAAGTTTATAGAATAAATTAGAAGCTTCCAAGAAAACTACGTACTGGGAAGTAATAGTCATCATTTCATTTTTCTGTTCTGTGATTATTTCTATCATATGTATATGTACTGTGTTATTATGCATTGTGGTTGTCTTTTGTAATTCATAATTATTTGTATTTCTTACAATAAATTTAAACTCTAAAGATATTATTTTTTTTCTTGAAATATTTATCTAACCCAGAATCTACACGCTTTATGAATTCCTGATGTAAAGAACCAATATTTTTCAATCCCATCATCTCCCTTCCAAAGAGCTCTCTAATTTCTGACAATAATTATTTTGTTCATGATTCCAACACAGAATCATTGCAACCATCACAGTAGAAACAATGTCACAAACATTTTCCTTACTGTGCATATTAATTAAACCCCATGCGTGATTAGCTAAACTTAGGGCTGATTAAAAAGAAGAGCACCTGTAAGCAATTGGAATCTTTTAGAACATGTATTCACTTGTAAATTTTATCAACTGCATGATGGATGGAAAAAAGATCACTAACCAGTGCACCCACAGATATAAGCAGGTCCTCCTTTGCCTGGCTAGGCCTTGTAGAAGCTTCACAACTCACAGTGAAACACAGTATTTGACAAGTGAAACATACTCATATTTGAAAGAAAAAAAACCAAAAAGCATCTTTATACGTGGGCATGTGTAGTACCAAAAAAATCTTGCCAGAGCAAGAGACACCTAGGTCTGCAATTGTGATAGCAGAGCTAAGTGAACATGAAGAGGCATTATTTGGAACATCTCCAAATCAGAAGTCATGCCTCCATCTCACAGTCCAACTTAAATACACCAGCAACCTTCTACAGTGTGAAAAATACAGAAATATACTCAAGGAAAATAAGACTACAACACTATTATTTCAATAAAGAAAGGAGGAAAGATATCTAATCTGTGGTAAATATTACCAAAAAAATATTTGCATTCCATGTCTTCATGTCATTAATATTAACCAAAATAGTATAGGCATTTTCTTATATTCTGGTAAAACTAATTACCTGGAAAAAACATCTTCACTACTCAGAAGATCCATACACCTGGCAAAAATAAAACCAGCAGCATCAAAGGAGCAGATCACTTACTTTTGCATCCACTTCAGGATCATCAAAGAAACCTTCTGGCAAAGCTTCAGCCGTGTTCTCCCTCCTGAAATATTTGATTACTATTATCCCAAATTAAAACTTTACAACTTGCTTTATTATAGGGTTAAAAATAGTCAAGAATAAAATCCATTTTATAATAGGACCTAGAAGTGAAGCAAGCTTCTTTACACCCCAAGTTCCACCTACAACCATCAAAGCTCGTTTCTTCAGCTTGGTCTGACATAACTTAGGGGGAACAGCACAGACAGGTTTAGATGTCACAGTGAAATCAAGAGCTACAGCTTAGGCTTCTTACGACTATTCTTACCAGTGTGTTGAGCACCTAAAACTTTAAAAGCACAGTCTCTACTTTTGAAAACCTAAACCACTGTCTAAAAAAGTGTGGAAGTGAGCTAAACCATTACTATTTTCTTTGCACCGTTAAAACCAGTGACTACCACTTAAAGCTTTAAATGCATCCTGTGTTAAGAACTGCATATCTAGATGTCTAACAGACGTTGTATGGCTCTGCTCCATCTTTTCTCTTGTCCCTGGGGTGTGAAATACCTGCCTAAAGTAATGCTATACACAGACACATATACAAACTACCCTGAATACAAGATAACAATATGACAGATTTCTAAGTGGCCACAGTCTGTATCTCGTGGAACTAATATTTATTTTCAGTTCCCAAATACATCAATATTTTGACCTCTTACCTTTCCACTACCTTCTCTTGTAACTCTGCTTTTTGTATGGATCCTGAGTGGGATACTACAGGCGCAGCTGTAGTTTTGCTGTCAAAGAAGTCTGCAGGAAAGGACAGAAGACCATGAACAAAAAGTACTGCTCAAGATTCTTTATAAGGAGTTCTGATTAGACAGGAATTTCAATTAATACCTTACTGAATCAAGGGAACAACAGCCAGACATTATTTCACTTGACAGTCTCAAACAATTAGACCATAAAATCAATAGGCATGCTGAGAAAACACCACACAGTAACAAACTACCTAAGAGTCTCCTTGCTCTGCTTCCATTATTATACATCCTAAAAAGCTAATGGCAATAATTAGAAAAAGAAATTAAAATCCTTCCATCATCAGTTAAAAAACAGCTTCTCCTTAGTGAATCACTTCGTGTTCCAGTCAGAATTACCTGCAGGCAGAGAATTAGCTATTACTTCTGGAGCTGGAGGTGGAACTTCAGTTTTATGCATAACAGAAGATTTGTTTGATTGATCTTGTTCTTTCTCCTCTTCATCATCATCATCATCATCATCATAATTTCCTGACAATAAACTGGGACCCGGAGCCTTTGGAAGGTTTTTGTTTGTGCTACCTTGTTCTGTTTCATCAAAAAAATCTGCTGGTAGCCTAGTAAAGAACAAACAATAACTATTTCAAACCTCATAAAAATCAGTCACAGTCTTATCATCCAAATCTGTGAGCAATACTATCTTTTAGATATTACACAATACTCTAAACTGTGAAGCTACTGAGGTAACCACATACTTGTTGCTTTAAGTTCCCAAGAAATGCTCAGGTTAATTCTAAAAAAACACCTTTCAGTTCCATTGTTCAATTTGAATATTCAGTATGAGAAACATTAATAAAAATACCCCATAATGAAGTATATTTGGAGCAATAGCAGCTTAGGTAATCCTGTTTCCACATTCAAAGTTATCTGCATCTGTATACCTGCTGTGAAGACATTCAAATTCAAAATGTATAGTTCAGCAGTCGTATTAATGTCACCTAAACCTTAATAAACTTCACATATAACACAACTAACCTCTTTCAGATACCTACTGCTGCTCAGAACTGCAGCTTTAGAAGAGCCACACCAGCTCAGCAATGAGAAAACCAAGATCTGCATAGAACAGCTGCAACACCCCCAAGTCAAACATCATTTCAGGTCATATTTTAAAATAATCACACCAATCAGTTTAATGATCAATCAACCTTTAGACTGTTAATTTTGCACACATCACACTCAAAATTTTCACAAGGTAAGCGTCTTCCAGAGTCATGATAACAGCATACAATATTTATGCAAGATAATAAGAATTTAGCCTGTGAAGAAGCATACAGGAGACATGCAGGCCTCGTGTAATAGCTAACAAGGCCACAAACATGTCCAAATACTGTCAGAAATCTTTAGTGGTAGCAAGCTGCTTAACCCAATCACTTGAAATAAAATACACTCCTATACTTGCTAGAGTTCACCCACAAGATACACATTTACGTACATTTTAAGTGACAAGAACATCTGTTGATGATATTTATTAGTAACTTCTGTGTCATGTGAACATACATTTAAAATCTGTCTTCAGACTTCTATCTCTTCTGCAGTATGCATTACAGATAAGAGTACGTGCCACAATCTAGCTATTTTCATTTCAGCAAACTGCATATCAACACATATTGATCCTTAAAAGCTTGATAGCAACAGTAAAATAATTCCTGTTTTGTCACAGACATTATTTTCTCATCTGGACTGAGGAAAGCGCTACCCATGTCTAGGATTATACACACACATTAGAAAATGAGCAGAGGCAGGGATCTGCTGATTCTCTGAACCTTTACCCTTACCTAGGAAGATGGGACAAGGAACAGGGTGATAATAGAGCAGTTGGCACAGTTATGAAAAACTCATATGTAATAAAATCTACTTACCCAGATGTAGATGTATGTGGCTTTTCGTCTGTACCTGTATAATGGCCAAGAGTCACTTCTTACAATCCATATTTTTAAAAGAAACATCCTTCAAACAGTATCTTACTGCAACAGCAAGTTCACCAATACACATTTTCATATATTTCATATAATTACAAGTTCAGTAGTACCATGGGAAAAAAATGAAGGATCTTTTCTTTAGCATGAGCTAAAAATCCCTACACATACGATTTGAGGTCAACAAGTGGCTTGATTCCACTGAAAAGGAATAATGACACTTCTGGGCAAGTGCTTCTACTGTTTAATTTAGTGCTTCTGGTTCTCTTTGGATTGAGCCTACAGCTCCATGATCTAATACAACCAAATAACCCAGAAGAAAACTAAATAAACTACCAAAAGTGCAGTTTTCTTCTGCTCAGTGACCTCAAAAAAAAACTACAGGCTTTTTCACTTTTCAGCAGCAACAAGCTGTCATTAACTCAACAATCTTGTGTATTCACACTCAATTCCATGGAAAAAAGAATTAAAACAACAACAAACCAGAAACATCCAAGATGTAAACTGGCTAGATTCTGGCAAGTGCTTGGAAAGTATTTCTCTCTCCTTACCTTTTACTCTCTTTAACTCTGTGTTTTCTAATTCAACAGTTTTTCGCTTGACAGGATGAGAAGATGTGCTAGCAGCTGAACCAGTTGCTGTCTGCTTTGTGCCTTTTAATTCTGCAATTCTCTGTAAAGAAGTACAAAAATCAGGAGCTTTCCCAGCAGAAACTCACAGTTTGTAGCTTAAAATACAGCCCTTTTAGAACCATTTATTGAAGTGAGATGATATAATTCCAGAACAAGACCACTGAAACAGGTATTATGGGCACCAAAACCAACACCAATTTTTTGTTAGCCTCTTGAGTGATGTGACATGGGGGCAGAGGCACTGAGGCTTGCACACGGGAGGCTGTACAAGTGAGAAAGGAAAGACTAAGAACAGTGTCACAAGTACAGCAGTAAAACTCAGGAGGAACAAGCAGGAAGGATGGACTCACCCTAAGGTCTGGAACATTGTTTTAAAATTGAAACACAGCATCTGTATTAAAGACACACCATTGTACCTTGCCATAATGATCTACTCAAAATGCACGCAATGAACTAGGGACCCCTCCTTTACCTCAGGACTTACGAGATTAAACGTAACATCTTCTTCCATTAGGCAGTATTTGAAAGGATAAATAACCCAACAGACCTAGGGTTGCATCCAAGTTCCCCGAAACTGCTTTACAGATGCTTTATCTATACTACTGAGTTATGAAAAACCCGCACGTTTTCTTGACGCCGTTTCCAGCTGGATACACACAGGTACCAAAGCAACCCCAAGGAGGGTTCCCCAGCCCCAGCTGAGCAGCTACAAGTTGGGGCTAAGAGGGGAGCAGCGTCACCTCCGAAGACAGGGGACGACTCTGGAGCGCTGTCCTTCCTATAGGTTCCGAGGAAACAAACCAAGTCAGGACAAGGCGGCTGTTTTACACAACTCTCTCCAGGCAGTCCCTCCAGCTGTTCCCTCACCTCACAGCGCAGCAACACCCCCTCAGCCTCCGTTAAGCCTGCGTGAGCTCCCCCGTCCTCCCCTCTCTCTCCCGGTGCCCCGTTACTGCCGCACAACAAACCCCCAGACGGCGGCGGGCAGCCGGGGACACCAGAGCTCCGGCACCGCGGCCCAGTCCTCCATCCCGGGAGGGGGGGGGGGGGAGGTCGGCGGCCGCTCACCTCCCGGTGCTGCTTGCCCAGGACGTGGGTCTGCCACAGCAGCTCGCTCTTCACGGGCGCGTTGCACAGCGTGCAGCTGAGGTGTCCCAGGCTGTTGTATGTGGCGGCCCCCGTTAAGGAACGCAGGGAGCCGAGGCCGCCCTCTCCCAGCCACCCTCCTCCCCACCATCCCGGCCAGCCCCGCAGCGAGGGCTACTGAGCCCGGTGCCGAGGATATTTAGCGAAGGGCGAATCGATACGCTTCTTTCCCGCGTTCTGCCGCTGCTTTTCCCGCATGAGGCGCCGCAGCTCCTCCTGCCGCACTTGCTTCCGCCCCGGGCCCGCCCCGGCCGCCGCCATCTTCTCCCAACCGAGCGGAACCGGGCTTCGGCTCCGCCCCGGACGCCGGGAGGGTGGGACCCAGGCCGGGAGGAGGGGTGGAGGTGGTGGAGCTTTGAGGGAAGGGTGACCCGGCCGGGTGTTGGTACGAGAGAAAACGATGGCAGCACGAAGGGCGATTGAATTCTCAAGTTTGTTCAGTTTGGTTTTTTGTTTTTTTTTTTCCGGAGTTACGCCCTTACAGCACGGCTATAACTAAAGAGGCACCATCATAGAATCATAGAATCGGCTGGGTTGGAAGGGACCTCAGAGATCATCAAGTCCAACCCTTGATCCACTACCGCTGCAGTTACCAGCCCATGGCACTGAGTGCCACATCCAGTCTCTTTTTAAATATCTCCAAGGACGGAGAATCCACTGCTTCCCTGATCAGATCCCAATGTCTGATCACCCTCTCCATATAGAAATTCTAATTTTGATGATGAAATTTTTTCATCATCCAGCTGCTGGGCGTGCCTCTGAATAGATTCTTCAGAAAGTACCCAAAAGAGAGCTTTGACTTGGTGCCAATCCTCGTGTCCAATCCCAAATCCAACATTCCAGGCTCCAGGGTAGGTGGTGCAGCCCGCCCAGCTGCGGCACCACAGCACTTCCCACTCACTCCTAACGGGGATGAGCGGCACACATCCCCCTCGCCTTCAGCACCCAGTAATTGCATGATGACCACCAACACAGAGAATTTTCCATATTTTATTTCCACCTTTTCATTTATGATAGTACAGTAAAATCACTTAAGAAAAAAAAAGTTTAAAAATCTAGCCCCCGACTTCCATGGCGCAAAGTACTCCAACTCCAAACCTTTAGTGACTGTTGAAAGCCAAGAACACATTAGTCTGGGTTTACAGAGACATTTCCTTCAGGAGGACTTGTTCAGAGGGAACACTGCTACATCCATCTTACTTCACACCATTCCCAGAGAACAAGCCGTTCCATGGGTCCAGACTCCCCAGCTCCCTGAACGTTGGCTCATCTCACACAACAGCTTGTAAAAAGCTTCAGGAGAAAGGGAGGCAGGGACGTGTGTGATTCAATATTCATTCTCATAGAAGACAAGCTTTGTGGTATGACATTTTGCCCAGATGGTAAATCCGAGGTACGTAAACACATCCAGAGCAGTGCAGCAACTGGAGGAAGACAATGAATAAGTGCAACTCAGGCAAAAGGGAGTCACTTTTTGTTTTGAGGTGATCAGAGAAGGTGGCTGGGGCAGGAAATTGACTCAGTAGGGAAACAGGTATCACGGTACACCTAGGATACAGAATCAGTGAGAATATAGCTTAAGCTTGGTTGCCTTTACAAATTCTAAAGAATATTTAACCTCTCCCGATTCCTTTCACAACTGTAATCTGCTGCATTTCTCAGAAGCACAGAAGTTTGCTTTTACTGCAATGTAAGGCTACTATGGAAAAAAATAAAGCAAAGAGCTCATCTTTCAAAACTAGGTATAGAAGTCAGTCCACTCTAGAAGGTCTTACATAACTAAACAGAATCATCCATTCCTCACGATTCAACTCATTTTTATCTTTGGAAGTAAAAAAAATATATACTTCAAAAGTTTGTCTTCATAAACTTACACTTTTGTCCCAGAAACGAAGTACTCTGATACCAAGAGTTTACGACCATAAGGTAACTTCAGCTCCGGACACCCACCTGTTGCTGAATTCAGATGTGCTGGTGGGTGCAGCTCATCATCATTCTCTGCCTTCCAGTGCCAGATTATCAAAAGATCTGCTGTGGAACATCTTAAAAATTAATCCATCTGGCTTTGAGACAGGCCGAGGATGTACTCACACAAGCACATCTCAAGAAGCAGTGGTTTCTAGGATGGAGTGCTAGGAAGTGGCTGAAGTCAATGGCTTTTTCCACTTGTCAGAATGATAAAAAAGAGACAAGGTCTGCTTACAGCCTTGTGTTCTCATGAAGAGAGAAAATTACTAAAGGAGCAGCAGAAATGGTTGCAGTTCTAGTCATAGCCACAGCTCCCAGTTCTCTTCATGGGCACAAGAGGATACTTGGCTCATTATATAAGCACCCATGAAAGTTCAGTGCATTAGAGGAGTTGTATTTAAGAAGGTGAGGATCCTTTCTGTCACAGAACAATTGGTAAATTTGCATCTCCTGAATTAGGCAACAGTATTGCTGGCAGTTTAAGAGTCGGATTTATCCAGATTAAGTCCAGAAACAGCAACAAATTAGGCAGGACATCACAAAAATGACTACAATCAATTCTTCTTCCTCCTAACTACAGTGCAGAGAAAATGCAGGGTGCCCAGACTAGTAGCCTGGGGAAAAATACCCCAAATCCTACCATACATAACATTTCCTAATTTATGATACACAAGCTTCCTAAGAGTCTAGCTTTTAAAATCCTCCACAGATGCTGAAAAGAGAGTTACACATGGAAAATAAAAAAACAACCCTGAAAAAGCTGGTTAACAGAAAAAAATATGACAACTCCAGTCCTGGTATGGTCAAAAGTTGTTTTTAGAATAAAAGTGACCCTTTCTAACGCAGGGCTGTTGCTTTGTTTGTCTGATAACATTTTCCACTAAAGAAATGCTCCTCCAATTAAAAATATAAAAGAATACTTTAATAATAATACTTCAGGTGTTATTTAAGGTTTATAATTTATTAAAGTTAGATTTTTTTACACACATTTCCTATTTTCATCTTGAAAGGACAGCTAATCTTAAAACAGTCACATGTTGATAAAGGCTTGCTACTTAAGAGCCATTTTAAAACATTCTCAGTCTGACTCATTTGAGACAAGAGCAGTTTACCCAACCCCCCTCCCTCCCCCCCCCCAAAAAAAAAAATCAAAACAGGCTCCTTATCAGTCACTACCTTCACCAGTCACTCCACATTAGCTACCGGCAGCTCTGATCAACAACTGCAAAGTTGGTTTCACCTGCTGAGAGTTACCATCTTCTGCAAAAGTTTATTCTTCACTTATCAGAGAAAACTAGATCTGGCACGTACCCAACTGTGGAAATCAGTCAGAACCCTCAGCTGCATGGCATTGCTAAAATAAAGATGTGTCACTTCTTAATAAGTTACAAAAATTCACTGAATAACCACCTAGAAATAATCACTGCAGTTTTCCATTCAATATAGCATCATTAATTCAGTGAAATCAGAGAAAAAAAAATATAAAAAAACTTTTCAAAATAGCTCCTTAGTTGCACCTTGCTTGAACTGAACCCTTGGTATAGGAGCAGCATGAGTAATCTCATTTCATTCCCCACCATAACTCAAGAAAGAACACAAACAATAAAAAATAAGATATAAAAAACACAGTACATGAGAAATCTAAGTAAAAACCCCAACCGTATCAAGGAGCTCAGTAACAACTTAAAGCACCACTCAAAATTAAGTACCATACATGTTACAGTACATTCCATTTATTATGACAATTTAAGGCTAAAATAGGTACGACTCCCTTAAAGTCAAGCTTTCTTATATTTATAAATGCATACAAACATTAAGTAGATACAAATGCGTAGGGGGTTTTTATTGCTCTGAATTGTCTACTAGAATGTTCGACTTTCCCAGATGTCATCTCAGTTTGTCTTTTTTAATCAAGCTGAAGTCCTACAATTGCAACTTATGGCACTTGTACGATTATAGACCTTCTTTGATTTGAGCTGTAAATAAATTCAAAGATATACCAGACAACACTGCCCATCACTGAAAACTTTGCAACTTGGTTAACTAAACATTCATCCATAAGATACATAACAATTCATCACAAAGATTAGTTCTGCAATTCTTCAGGAAAGATTTTCTTTTCAAAATAACAGGTCTAACCAAGCAGCAAATAAGACAACCAGCAAGAAATTTTTGACTAGTACCAGTCTAACAGACTGGGCTTTTAAAAAAAAAAAAAAGCTGAATACATGCTCCAAAACAAAGAGCAAACTCTTCTTCTTGCTCATAGAGCAATTATGTTTCCTAATTACGTAGGGCAATGCCTCATTCTGCCAGTGCCAAATTCTTTGACTGTAGCTTGTCCATTTCTTGACCAATGTTTCCCTCAATGGTATCACACTGGGCAAGAAACACCTGGGAATAATAAACAAAGATATGTTACTGTGAATGCAGTTATAGCAATAGCAGATGCTTCTTAAAAACAGAAACTAGTGTGGATCATCAAGGTAAGGAAGCCAACTCAAAAACCATCTTCCAGCTCAGTTTTGGTAATAACTTTTCCACAATTTTGTTTACCCAGCATCCAACAGAAACATGATATTTGATCTGGCAACAACATGGTTGCCCATTCTCACCAGTACTGCCATTTAAGTACTTTGAGTTGATCCAAAATTCATGCACAACAATAAGGATCATAAAGGTTCAGAAAAGTCAGTGCTTCAGTTTTGAACATGACTTTTAAACTCCTTTCTGAAACACTTCTGTAGACAAGGGGGGAATGCTAAACCTACTCAGTCGAATCTAAACCAAGCTTTCAATAAACCAAAGCCTTTTCTATTTCTCAGGACTATAGGGCAACATGAACTCTCAGCTTTATCAGTAAGTAGCTGGTGGGCCTCAAAAGACACAAGGCTCCTTTCCAAAAGGGGCAGTCCACAGCACCTTAAGCTTTCTTAGAACCTGCCTACCAGTTCTTACAAGTACAGCAACCCACACACAGGAATTAAGTGCAAGCAGCCACTGGTGACTTTGGTTGTGCTATATAAAGCACAAAACACCACCACATTAAGCCAGCAAATTCTTTTAGGCCAATCTCAATGAGTGTGACAGGCACTCACACAGTGTGAGTAGGCAGATTCTTACATTATCTATACATGCCTTGCTCTCAGTTTTGCAGTGTCTGCATGAGACTTTTATGGTCAAAACAGATATATAATGTTATTGCACAAAAATGACATTAAGGTACTTCCTTCCCTCTAGGAAGGAAACTGTTGTGCCACGTGAATACCTCTCAACCATCACACTGTGTTGAATCATTTGTCTTCAACTAATCCCTGGAGCTGGCACCAACTTCATAAAGTTTATGCTTTATTAACTAAGCATATATTGCCACAGTTTTCTTGTTCTGGAAAACCAAATTGTTGTTGACTGCCCTGGAACAATAACACTGCTAGCAAGGTTCAGGAGTTAGTTGACTGCATCTTTGTGTTCAGAACTTTGTGTTCATTACTCCAGCCACCAAGATACACGTAAGGAGAAATCATCCCACTTTCTTTACCAGCTACCTGAATTACTTTAACATCATCAGGAAGTTGTAAGGCCAACCATTAATGTAAACTACAAGTAGTACCTGAAAAAAGCACAAACTATGAAATCTGTATTTTTGCATAATGTTTTATAAAGCCATTAAATACCTCTCAACGGGAGATCATAAAATATACCAGTGAAAGAATAGACATGGAAAAATCTCTAAGATCTAAACAGCCATCATTTCTACAAACTCTTGGTATACAAGTACCCTGCATTTATGGAAAACAAAAAACAAAAAATGCTCACCTGAACTCTTTTCACCAACCCCTTCTTTTTCAATTTGCAATCACTGAAATTTTCTGGCAGACTCTGTGGTAAAATAAACAAAGTTGATGCAGCTTAATTAAAGTATCAAATAATCCTCTTGACAGGCATCCTAAAAACGAGATGCCTGCTCAGTAATGATGCTTACACAAGAATTCAACAGAAAAAGTAATGAATGCAGGAATTCTGGCATACTGCATGCTGAGTACAAAGGACTAAACTAGAAAATTTGTCATGTGTCCTTGGGCAACATACAGCAATAACCACAAATGCTACTTTCATCTACTGTAGTGCATGTGAAGTGTTCTGCTGAATATGACCATCAGCCTGACCATCATAGAGAATGTGGATTAAGGGAGATACCCTTCCAAATACAAACTGGTGCAGTTTTATTGTACAAACAGGGACAGAAATATACAAAATTGAAACTTATGCTGCTTTTATTTTCTTGTAAATTTTTGTTTTATTTTTAAAATTGATGTTAACCCTCTTAATACCAAAAACACTCTTCAGTATGTTCTAAGATGAATTCTATCGCATATCTACCCTTTATATATTTTGTGAAAAATAGGGGGAGATGTAACTTTGAAAGTAGGTTACAAGGTTAACTCCAGGAATCCGTCATGTATGATGTAAATCTTCCTAGAGGAGCCTGTTCTACAGCAGTCATTTTCTTAATTTATGTTATATACCTTACATCCTTGGATCTACAGCACAGGTTAGGTTCAGAAGCTGTTATGTTCTCAAAAACTGTCTCCCTAAAATGAAAACTCCCTTTTTACAAGTGGTACATGTCCATTTTCCAAACCACAGCCTTTTTTAATTTGTTCATTTTGGCATCTACTTTGCTGTTCACAAAGTGTCTTTCCTAGTGCTGTGTAGCGTAGTAAGCCCTTGCTGACTGTAGCATGCTGCAACATAGCAACCTGCATGTCTCCTCCCAATAAGCAGGACACTGAAAATACTGTTACCTGCTTTTCTTTCAGACATTGAATGCTCCAAAGACATTACAAAACAACTGAGAAGTCCGTTTAAAGCTGTGGGTGAATTCCCTTAAACACTAGTTCACAGATATTAAAAAAGGCAGCTTTTGGAGTACTTGTAAGTTGTCACGGGGAAAAAAAAGTTTCTAAAAAGTATTCTGAGAGATTTTAGACATATGATCACGAAACCAGGTGAGAAAATAACCCTCCTTTCCCTTTGGCTTTCAAAAACACAATTCACTTTTTGAAACTACAAATATATGACAGGAAATATTTAACATAAAAGAGTATTTGGTGTGTACTACTTTGACTCCATGTCTATAAAATCCTGAAAGAACAAAGATATGTTAGGCCTAATTATTAATGGCTGATTCTTAACAGAAAATGAAGATGTTATCTGACTGTCACATAAATTATTTTATGCCTTGCACTCTTCCATGACTTGGAATTTTTCAATATCAAATTAAAAATGAAATTATGTGCTAGCTCAGTTACACTGCTCATCTCCCTTGCTGAATAGCTATCTCAAGCTGTGCTTTCTGAAGGAGATTCTGGCCTATGCAAGTATTCCTACCAATCTGAAACAGCAGATTAACCAACAATTTTCTAATTACCACAATAGGCCTAAGGTAATTTGCAGGAGCAGACAGGGAGATCCAGCTGGCCTTACCGCACAAAGTCTGTTTCTAAAACAGATACTGATAACTGGAAGAAACTTTGAAACCTGAGTGTAGAGAAGATATTCAGACTATTTCTATTTTTGAGAACATTTTTCAAAACCTCTCTTTTAATTACATCCATGTTTTCAACTATGTTTTCTCGCACACTCTCCTAACTGTCTAGTTTTTTATCTGTTGGGGCTTTTTTGTTGTTTGTTTTTTTAAATCACACTTTGTAATCCCCTTGGCAGAGACATGGAATTGGAAGGACTAAATGTACTAACTTACCAAGATGTTTAAAAGGTGTTTTGCAATCAAATTAGTAAAGTTTACAAATTTTAACATCGAATTAAATCTCACAGTGTCTCTGTTTTACCTTAGTCAGTTTACGTCTCCTCTCCAGGAATACGTTGTCCAACTATTCAGGGCTTAACAGGTGAAGCTGGCAATAAACCTTAAGTCACAATAACATTTCAGTATTTAATTAAAATCAAATTTAATTAAAGGAGGAGTAGCTTAAGCCTAGGCGCCGCTTCTGCAAAAATCTTGCCAATTCTACATTTTGGTACTAACATTGCTTACAGGGGAGCAGCTTGGATTAGTATATGGCTTTCTACTGCTCATTGTATACTTAATTTTAGAGTAAGTTTCCTCTTTTCATTGCATTTTCTCTTTGACAAAACCCTGATCAAGTGTCATAGTCCTTGGTCTGCAAGGTATTAAAACTTTCAAAAGTGACTGAAGTGCTGGCTTCATGCCAGCAATGTCTCCTGGCAAAGGTTCTTTATCCTCCCTTCCTCCAGCCAAAAACAGAACCAATTTGTCCTTACCAGTTGCTACCATCCCCAAATTCAGAATTGCTAACCACATCTCCTCAAGAGTTGTCACCCTGCAGATGACACTGACATGATTGCTTCTTGCTTACACAACACTCATGCTTTACTTATTTTAAAAACAATCACCATTTAAACAGTAATAAATTCATGCACATGCATTTCCATGCATCTAGATTCTCTCTATTCCTGAGTGTTCTTTTAACTACAAACCCAGCATCTCTCTCTCCTGAGCACTGCTTCCTATGAAATAGGGAGTTTCTTGCTGTTTCTTTCCCACAGCTGATAGCCCAGTAAAACCTCTCTTTGCCACACACCACCAGTTTCAGCTCTGTTCACGTTCTGTCTATTTTGCAAGAGCTTTCAATTACAATCTTTATGCACCACAGCTTTGTCCTCCTCTTTGTTTATTTCTTATTTCTCAAGCCATAGACCCCAGCAGGTAATCTCTGATGCCTGAATCCACTTGATAGCAGTTTAGTCAGTTGATAATCAAACCAAATACTAGTCAAAGTAATTATTTATGCTATTTTATCAGAACCAAAGGGACACTATTTTTAAAACAGGCAATCTCCTACACTCACAGTCACTGCCCTTCCCCCCCATCCTCTCTCAGGCTCAGGCAGGCCGCAGCCCCCTCTCTATCGCCCGCTCCTCGCTTCCTTCCCCTGCGCTCCTTTACCCCCAGCTCTCCCCCTGCTCTTCAGAATCCGCATCCATCGGGTGCTGGGAAGAGCCGTGGAGCCCTCTCCTGAGGCGGCCCTGCTCCCAGGGGCCCTCAGCCACCTCTCCCTGACACCATCCACATAGGCTTGGGGATATGTATTTGTATACATTTGTATTTTTGTTCCTTATCCTGCCTGTTACTGCCTTTCCGCTGTGATAGTGAATTTTTTTATTTTTTTTTTTTTTAATTTCCAACTTCTAAGTCTCTTGTCTTTATTTCCCATTTATCTTTCCTTTAGGAGGGTGTGTTGGAGAGGGTAACAGTAATTCTGTCCTCTGGTCTGCCCAAGCTGCTAAGCCATGACACGCACACAAATCTTCAGCTGTTGAGTGTGACTCAATTTGTATTGCACCTAAAGAAAACTTAAAAGATTTGTAGCTTATGGGAATGCCTGTGTCACAGCATTCAAAAATTTGTCAGAGACTCATAAGATAGGAGTAGCTATTTAAACACATTTAATGTTAAAATGCTTAAGTTGCAGCTGCTCTACTCAAAAGAATTCCTTCAAGACTTGGCCAAGAAGGGCAACACTGTCCTAGCCTGCATCAGGAACAGTGTGACCAGCAGGGCCGGGGAGGTGATCCTGCCCCTACACTCAGCCTTGGTGAGGCCACACCTGGAGTACTGTGTGCAGGTTTGGGCACCACAGTGTAGGAAGGACACTGAGGTGCTGGAGAGGGTGCAGAGAAGGGCAACTGGGCTGATCAGGAGTCTGGAGAACAGGCCTTGTGAGGAGAGGCTGAGGGAACTGGGGCTGTGCAGTGTGAGGAAGAGGAGGCTGAGGGGAGACCTCATTGCTCTCTACCACCACCTGAAAGGAGGCTGTAGTAAGACAGATCTTGGCCTCTTCTCCTCGGTGACCAGTGATAGGAAAAGAGGAAGTGGGGTCAAGTTCCACTTGGGGAGGTTCTGGTTTGGTATTAGAAAATATTTCTTCACAGAAAGAGTGGGTAAACACTGGAATAGGCTGCCCAGGAAGGTGGTGGAGGCGTTCAAAAGACAGGCAGATGAGGCACTACAGCAGATGGTTGGACTTGATGAGCTTAGAGGCCTTTTCCAACCTAGATGATTCAATGATTCGGTGATTCTATGACTTTGCTTTCACACCTCTGGCAAAGACAACACTATTTTTATTCTCCCATGCCAATAGTGTATAACTACCCACCTACATCTCCACTTCTTAAAAAAATTCTAAAATCACAGGTGTCAAAAATGTGGAATATAGTGAAAAGGAGTATTAGTTCCAAACTCAACTCCTCTAATTAATTAGCTTTTCTGCTAACAGTAAGAGCATGACATTGCTAGGACAGAAAATAACATGTAGTCTTCCTCACCCTTAGCTCTCTATAACCATACAAATCTCATTTTGTCCGAAGCTAGTTGTATTTGATTGATCTAAACAACGTATGACAGCCAAGACACCAAATAAACTTTCACAAAAATTCTGTCAAAAAACACATGAAACTGAAACATTTTCATTGTGAGCTTACTGATGTATTTCATTTCTACAATGCATCCATTCTTCTGTCTTACAAGAAAACAGCTCGATCACTTTTTTTTAATATGGTGTTGACTGAATCAGTAGCATACTGATATCATCAATGGCATTCAAGAGATTTGTCAGAACTTGCGTTTTTTACATGGCAAACAAAAAGTATAATAAATACTGTATAGAACAATAAAATACTTTCTGGAAGCTTTATTCTATTCTGCTTTGCATTTTACTTCAGTGGAACCCATTTCAGCTATTACAGGAGCTTGACCCATATGAATCAATGGGGCCAGATGCCATCTACCCTAGGGTGTTGAGAGAGCTCGCTGATGTTGTTGCAAAGCCGCTCTCCATAATCTTTGAGAAACTGTGGATATTGGGAGACGTGTATGAAGACTTTGAGGAAGGCTAATGCCATCCCCATACTTCAGAAGGGTTCCAAGAGGTCCATTAGTCTCATCTCAGTCCCTGGGAACGTCAAGAAGCAAATCCTCCGGGGGACTATTAAGGGTCATGCCTAACAAACCATATTGCCTTCTCATGCAAAGTAACCCACTCGGCTGATGCAGGGCAAGCAGTGGACATCATCTACTTGGACTTTTCCAAGGCTTTTGATACAGTACCTCCACAGCCTCATCCTTGAAAAACTGACTTGGCATGTCCTGGACAAGTGGTCTGTGCAGTGGGTGGAGAACTGGCTGGCAGACCATACCCAGAGGGTGACAGTAAATAGTTCATCCTCCAACTGGCAACAGGCCACAAGCAGAGTCCCTCAGGGATTGATATTGCGAGCAATGGTGTTTAGCGTCTTCATAAGCGACCTGGATGTTGCAATCAAGAGCATCCTGATGAAGTTCGCTGATGACACCAAGATGAGTGCAGAGGTTGACACCCCAGAAGGGAGAGTCACCCTCCAGGATGACTAAGACAGACTGGAGAAGTGGGCTAATAGGAACTTCATGAAGTGCAAGGTCTTGCACCTGGGAACACATAACCCAGGAGTGCAGTTCAGACTTGGATCCACTTTGCTACAGAGCAGCCTTGTGGAATGAGACCTGGGGGTCTCGGTGGGCAACAGGCTCAACATGAGCAGACAGTGTGCTGCAGCAGCAAAGAAAGCCAATAGGGTGTTGGGTTGCATCAACAAGTGCATCACCAGCAGAGACAAAGAAGTCATCACCCCACTCTACTCAGTGCTTGCCAGAGCACACCAGGAGTACTACATTCAGTTTTGGTCCCCACTGTACAAAAAGGATGTAGACACGCTGAAGAGAGTCCAGAGAAGAGCCATGAGGATGATCAGAGGACTGTAGCACCTAGCGTATGAGAAGAGGCTAAGAAAACTGGGTCTGTTCAGCTTTGAGAAGATAAGGCTGAGGGGAGACCTTATTACAATGTTCCAGTACTTAAAGGACAGCTACAAAGATGGAGACTCTTTTTACAAGGAGTCACATGGACATGACAAAGGGCAATAGGCACAAGTTGCTCCTGAGATTCCATTTAAACACAAGAAGAAAATTTTTCACTATCAGGACAGTCAGTCATTGGAATGGTCTCCCAGGGGAAGTGGTGGATTCTCCCACTTATGAGAGTTTTCGGTCTCAGCTCAAAGGAGTAGCGAGACCTAATACTGGAAGGGTTGGAATACATGATCCCCCCCTCCAGTGTGACATTCTGTGATTTTATGACATATGGCCACATGCATCAGCCACAGCCACAGCTGACATCGCAATGGTCTCCTGCCCTATAAAAGCAGGAGTCCCCACACCTGACCCACAGTTCACCCTCGAGCTTCCAGGCCTCGGGATGCCAACCATGGGTGGAAGGAAGAGAAGCTGGAGCAGGGAGGAGAGTGCCTGCCCACCTCGGCAGGGGAGGCCACAGAGCTGCTCCCCAGAGCCCCAGAGGAGGAAGACACCTCCCGGGAGGAAGAAGGGGAGGCAGCAGAGGAGGAGAAGGAGGAAGAGGAGGAGGACCCCTCCTGCTGTGAGCGAAAGTGAGCTGGTGTCTCTGTGCCGGGCCATGCAGCTCCTGTCTCTGTGCCCAGCAGGGAAGGCTGCGGAGCACAGGCTGCTGCCTGCCTGCCAGGAGCCAGAGCAGCGAGGGGCCGGGCCGCCCACCTTGCCATGGGGCAGCACACAGAGGGTTCCGGCAGCCACCTCCCAGGGGCCTGGAGAAGGGTGAGCAGCAGAGGAGGAACATCCCCCCTCAGCCCATGAGAGCCACTGCCCGGACTCACACAGCTGATGCTGCCCAGCACGGAGCTGTAGCCGCGGGGGCAAACAGCACAGGGCCCTGACGTGTCTGTCTGCTGGGGCTTGGTGTGAGGCCCGGGCATGAGAGACAACACAGTCACTGGTCACAGGCAGTGCCTGACCACAAAACAAACTCTGTGGCTTCCCACAGGCTTCTCTTCAGCCTCTCCCACCAATAAACTGCTCCCTTGTTCATTACCAAGGCCTTCACAGACCCTTCTTTTCCAACCTCCACCACTACCCAGTGCCAAAATGTTCCATTCCTCTGCACTAATCCCAGGGGGAGAGTGGAGGAGAGGGCCTGGCCTCCATCCAGCTGTTGCCTTGCCCAGATGGCAAGGGACATTTCCTCATCAGCTGTCCTGCCTTTGCACCTACCTCCCATTATGGTTGCTAACATCACCAAATGACACGGAACTCACTTCTCTCCACTTTTTTTAGTTTTAATTGGACAACTGCATCTTGGCTTCCACAAACAGAAAAGGCACACAAGTCTTTTCCACAGGATCGTCTTCCCTACAGAGAAACATCAACTCACACAAAAATAAAGTCTGAGGTCCACTCGTTGATGGGGTAGAGATATTAATAATGATCCAACAAGTGCAGGTAAATAAGACAACAGCTGCTGTCAACCATTTCTGTCACATTCCTAGAGTACAGAACCTCCCAAATACACTACTAGCATCTGGTACCATGACTAGAAGTAACCTCTGTCTGAATTAAAAACCAAAAATGCTACAACAGCTACCAGTACTGCTAATGTTCACTACCAGAAAGCTGAAGAGTGACTTTTATAGAAAGGCAGGAATGCCAGGACAAGGGGTAACAGTTTTCAACAGGAAGAAGGTAGAATTAGGCAAGTCATTAGGAAGAAAGTCTTCATTGTGAAGGTGGTGAGACATTGGGACAGGTTGCCCAAGGAAGCTGTTGACGCCCCCTCCCTGGAAATGTTCAGGGACAGGCTGGATGGGGCTCTGAGAAACCTGGTCTGCTCCTGGTGAGATTCTGTCTGAACACGAGGACAATTTTTCACCATGAGGACAGTCAGACATTGGAATGGTCTATCAGGGGAAGTGGTGGATTCCCCTACTTTGGCAAGTTCTAAGTCTCAGCTTGACAGGGTATTGAGACATACCTCAATATTAGCAGGGATGGACCAGATGATCTTTAGGGCCCCTTCCAACTTGACATTCTGTGGCTTATAATTCATCTACATACCCAGTTACTGTTTTGTATTGCTACCTCTGTGATGTTTCTCAACTACTTTACAGCTAAGTAATACCTAAGAATGTTGGTGGCCCACTCACCTCATCTAGCCTAACACCAGTACCCTGAGCAGCTACATTTCATGCGAAGATTCCCCCTAACTTCACCTACCTCATCTGCAAGGTTGCACAGAAGTTTCATGGAAGTTCAGTTTTCATTACAAAAAGCACAGCCACCTTTGTTAATCGCAACAACTAAATAACTACTTTGATATGTGTAACATAACTTCAATTACTGGTAAAAAAACTTTAACTCATTTCTTCCTTTAAAAAATTGAGTCTCATCAATGTCTTATTAACTTCTTATGCAACAAAGTAATAACCAACAATTACAAATTTTAAAAGATACCGATTATAATTAGTTTTAGCTCTGGTTGCTCCACTTCCACAAGACACAAAACTAAGGTACAGGACTCCATTATTTCCTAAATCTAAACATGAAGTCAGTAGGTTATGTCTTCTAAAATGTTGTACTAAACCTAAAAGTCCCCTGTCTGGTACTATTTAATGTATTTTGAATAGGCAGGTAAGTAATAGCATGCTTTCTGTTTAAGCCATGTAAAAGGTACCAGAATCAAAACTAAACTTGGGAAACTTGGTTTGGATTAATTAGAAAGCAGTGAAGAGGGTGTTGCAAGGCTGCTTTTTGCAAAGTTGCTTGCAGGGTTCCAGCACTGTACACCATTATACAAATTCTGACCTTTTCCTAAATAAGATTTAGTATCAAAAAATTGAAGGGATCAGAAATAAGCTTTAATCCCATCCAGTCGAAACAGTTGTAACCTCATTGCTGTTTTCATGGTAATGCATAGTATATATGACACATCAAGCACAGAATCATTACATGACATGTATGACAGCATTCAAGAACTGTCAGAAAAATATTTTCTTCTATATGAGGCAGAAAGAGGAATTTTCAGACCTTAAAATAAGCATATTAGAAAAAAGTATTTAAGATCTGTTGTCTATAAATTGCAAATGTTGGTTTACCATGAAAAGTGTACATCACGAAAGGAGAAACCAAGTTAAGGACCTCCCCTTCATTCCTAGAAAAATACCCATATTGCTCAGCATCTGATGATGGTCAAGTCAAACTATTACTCTATGATCTAGTTTGCTGATGAACTTTCAAAGTGTCCACCAGTTAATCTACATTTGGCTCACCAATTATAGGCAATTGCATGGAATCTTTCTGAACCAATCCCATGAAGTGTGACTTCATGGGACATCACTACCACAGAAAAGTAGCATTTTTCCTCCTGAGCAGGATATTATGATTATAATATACAGTGTCATCATAAAAAGATGTTTATAGAGAATCACCAACAAAGAGAGAAACAGAATAAGGAAATACTCAAGTTGCCATGATCTTCTATTTATCTCTGCATAAATCCCCTATAATCACCTAGGTCTCAGCTACTATATGGTGCAGATAAATATATATTATATTCTGGAAATATGCTGTAAGGTTATGACCCATTAATGACTGTGAAGCACTTGGATATACCCTAGTAGATGCCAAAGAAAGAAACCAGTCTTGTATATGCAGGCTTCTCAAATCAAAGTACTGTCAGCCTACATATGACTGATGAGAAAATTCTTCAGGCACTCCTTGTTTTTATGCAATACAGAATACAAAGTTTATCTGGTGTTTTTTTCCCAGGCCTTTACTATTACCATGAAGTTTAATGTTAAAAGTTTGCCAAGACAAACTAAAAGGGCAAAACTCAAGTAAAGGATACCCATTTCATGTAGTCTTAACAGGCTGCTGCCCCAAATGAAACTCTTCTGTAGAATAGGGATGCATACACAGGCATTAATGTCACCATTTAGAAACAGATGCTGCCAAGTATTCTTTTGGAGACATACAGGGGCAAGAGCTGGATATTAAAGAAAAAATGAGCAAACCAATTAACTGATTTTCAAAGCCCAAATAATTTTTTCAGTATTCTGAAGTATCAAATAAATTACAAGAAAGATATATTCAATATAACTCTTAAGTTTCTGCTGGAATTTGACCCTTTTCTGTAATTATTGACATACCATGGCATCAATCTGTTCCAGGATCTTCATGAACTGCTCTGCAGTTCCTTTTATCCTCTTGTCCAGCTGTTTTAGTGCTTCTGCTTGGAGATCCTTGGCTAAAAATCCCTGAAGAGGAAAAGGATGCAAGGAACGAAAAAATTATTCTACACCCTACAGAATATTCATTTTAGAAAACCTGTCAGTTTCTCAGAGCAGAAAGCATCTTTTACTATTTCTGTATGATAGGGTTTCTTATCTCAATCTGTATTCTGTCAGTCTTTGAAATGCTAAATGTAATGTCTGCTAGGCTTACTTAAAAGATTAAACAAGTAACAAATGTTCTCCTTTGGACTTTGAGAGAACTCTTTATGTTTTTCTAGATCTAAATAATATAATTTATTCCGCATGCTACAATATTTATCTTTTTTCTAAACAGTGCCATCCTCTATTTTGCAAATTCATAAACATCATTTGAAATACAGTGAGAATTTTACAGGCCCTTTGGACAGTTAAAAGGACCAGTTTATTACTGACTTCACAAAACCTTTAAACAGTAGTTCTCAAAACCATATACACCTAGAAATTCTGCAGAGATATAAAATGATACAAAACTGCATACCTTTTGAATACTTGTGAACTCTTTATTAACTTCCTCTAACTTGTTAGCTATTTGCTCCACTGATTTCTCCAAATCTTTTAACTTCTTTAATTCAGCCTCTTCTTCTGGACTATTCTGTGTATTCAAAAGTACAGCATTCACAACTATGGAACAAATATTGTCACTATGCAGCTAAAACGCAACAACACTGCTGATACAGACGTAAGAGTAATAACTGTCAAGTAGGTTATCTTCCAAAGCTTAATTGCAAATAAGTCAACTGTATGCAAACACATTAAATAATATGAATTTGAAAGGAGAAAGAAAAAGTGCAAACAATTTTTTTGACTTTTAAAGTAGTGGTAACATTTATATCACGATGTATTAACTTGGCCTCTACTTGGCAAAGACAGCCACAAGTTATTTCACTAGAAATAACCCAGCAGGTTCAGTAGCTACATTTTTTTTTAACCATAATAATAATATGGGCAGATAGGGTCATCAGTGCACAAAGCACTGACAAGCAACATATTAGGCAAAAGTTTATCAATAATGTAAGGCAGAAGTTAGTCAATAATGTAGTTTCAGAAATGTACAAACTCCTGAGTTATTCACAGTACAACATGAGATTGAACTCAGTTATGTGGGTAGGTACACAAGATTAGCTTTATGCTGTAACTTGCTTCTGTGCTTAGCAACTGAATCATTAAAAAAAATATCGATAATTTATGAAGAAAGAAAAGTAAAAAAAAAAGTTCAAAAGCAACACTTACCCTTTTTCCAATCAACATGACTTTGCAGCCATTTTTAACACCAAGTGCTGACAATGGTTGTTCCAGTTCTTTCAGAGACTTCCCTAAATGGAAAATGAGAGAGGAAAATATAGTTAAAGGCATAAGTATTTTGTATAGAAGTCAATTAAAACATGGACATCTGAAAGTAACTAAAATGAAACCTATCATCAGTAAGAAACATTGACAGATTTATAAGTTACCTTTGTATATCAGTTTCTGAAAAGGAACTGGAACTCCAGTGACTTGTTCAATAAGTACAGCCATGTCTTGTAGTGTAGGTTCACCATCTTCTTGTTGAGAAGCAACCTGAATACTGTGTTTTTCATTACCTAACAAAAAACAGAGTAATGGTAATGCTTATTGTTATCTAGAGAATATTACAGGGAATCTGTTTCTAGTATCTATTTTCATTAATGTAGAAAGTTCTCAAATCACTGATTCTCAAGTACAATCATAATTTTCATTGAAGGATTCTATTGCCTTTCCTTCATTACTTAACTCAGCTGAAAAATTTGATTTGTTCTACATTATGATAATCTGAAGAGGTGTATTCTACTGGCATAAGAGTCCTGCTAAATAGTAATCCCCACCTCTTTTTCAGAGTATGAATGGTGTTCAGACATCTGGCAAGCTAAAGCATGAAAGCTCACACTTTCTGATTTATTCAATTTCCTACATGTAGGAACTTTTAATGATTGAGTCTTGGGCAATCTGAGACAATTTATCACTTCCTTTGCTCCCCACTTCGTACCCATGAGATGCAAGCAGTCAGTGTCTACCCTGCCTCCACCAGGCACCCAAAATAATTCTCACAGTCCAAAAATTACTTCTCCCCATAATACTGCTGACCTACCAGCCTTAACTACTTTGAGAATTCTCAGCCTGTGTATTACCTTCCACTTATGAAGCATCCTACTCAGGCTCCCTAAGATTACTTGCATGCAAAGAAGTTATTCTGAAAATAGGAGTCTATCAGTTAATCTCTGCTTTGCAGTAGGCCCGTTCTATAACTCTCTGCTCACACACACTTCAGGCCCATCAATCTGAAAGCACTCACAGGAATTAGCCACCACTGGCTGCAAGGACAACCAAGATAGGCATTTTTTAGTTTGCAGAAAGAATTCTTTAAAAATACTGGAAAGAAAACTATTCTCATGCCACCAACTTGAAATACACATGTGTTTTATAAAGAAAAGTGCTAGAAACAGATTTTCAGATGTTCCAGCCTCCCAAAATCACATGAGTAGTGACGCTGGCCTGAAAAACTTGCAAACTACAATATTTCTTAATACCAAAATGGTTTTAAGTTCAAACCACATTACACAAGCATCTTCCATAAGCTAACCTCAATATATTACAAAAGGCCATTTGATAGATACAACTGCTTTGTGTAAGGGCTGTGCCTGTCAGCA